>CM062293.1:216483098-217683098 GCA_031216915.1 Pictodentalium vernedei
GTAAAGCCGAGGTTGGTGCGGGAGTATGTGCCCCCATCCACCCAAGACCCGAAGCCAGAGTGTTCCCTAAAGGGGTACGAAGTTAGAAAATTTCTGACAAAATTCTTAACCCCTTACCCAACGTAACGGCCAAAACTGCCCAGCGCTTTTCACAAAAATCGCCATTCAGATTATATTACGTTCAGCCGACCGAAGCTTTGTACCACTCTGTTCGGCTCCACCAGTCACAAATTTGCAGTTTCGAATAAGATAGAGGTCTGTGAGAAGTTGCCTGTCAATAAATTAGTATTTATTCTATTATACGTTGTTTGACAGAGCTCGCTGAGCTCTGTCAGACGAGATATAATAGGTTAAATGCTATTATTAGGTGTAAAAATGGCCAAACATGTCTGTCAATGCTGGAAATTTACCGGCCGTCCAGTTGCCCGATTGTCTAGACGAATACACCTTATACCCTAATCTTTGTTCAATAGTACCCTCCGCATATATAATGTGAAAACCATCACCAGGTTTGGGATACATAACTAGGTAGCAATTTAATATTTTATTATCGATCGATAGTTATCTTGTAATAACGCATTACTAACACATAATTACGCGTTATTATCATGTTATCGCACCTATATTTACTGAATATGTTCGAAGTGAAATGTGTTTTTAAAATTTCCATATGATATAAAAAATAGTAGTTACCTGATTGACAGGAAAATGTGCTAATTGGTATCTGAAAATGACAAGATCAAAGAAAAACCGACGTCGACAATTAGTAATCAGCATTTTGTGGACTTCAGAAACAAACACCACCAGGTAAATGCATTTCCCATTCACAAAGTAGACCTTGTGTGTTTCAAACTTTTGTTTTACTAAAGTCAAGCCCGATTTCACAAAAATCACCATTATATTAAGTTTTCATTTTATGTCTCAAAAACAGCTTATAAATGCCTGCCCCTCACTGGACTGAGCTCTTCCATTTTTCGCACAAATTCTTGGCCATAATATCGACAGAGATTGCCCATAGTGGCGGTTCACACCCCCGGCCCCCATGTACAGTACAGTTGTTAAGTTAGTTCACATGCAGAATGTGAAATATGACTTTTTTTTTACTTATTTTAGGACCATTGACAGAACTAATGACATACGTTGAAAACACTTGGATGAAGAGCAGCACTTTTCCTGTTGAATCCTGGTCCGTATTTGGCCAACCAGTAAGAACCAACAACGACGTTGAAGGTGTGTGGATAACTGGTTTTAATTTTTACCACAATTGATTTAAACAATATTCATTAAAAATAACTTATTTGTATACATTGTACAACAGTACCCCTGATAACAAAGATGTAAATTGTCGTTTCCCTAAGAGTTAGTGTCTGGGTGCTGGAAGAAAGAAAAAGCACAGGGAGGAGATAGCATTTGAGATGAAAAGGGTAATCAAGGCCTTTTCACCAGAGATCTACGAAAAATCAGCGGCTGGCCAAAGTGTTATTTTATTATTGTTATAGTAATTTTTATATTTTCCTTTTTTTAGGGTGGCACCGCTGTCTAAATGCCAAGGTTGGAGAGCAACAGAAGCCGTTTTATGTCCTTGTACCACTGCTCTACAAGGAAGCATCCTTGATTCCAATACAGATAAAATTGATAGGTGACGGGAAGCTAAAAAGAAACCAAAGAAAGAATGTTCAAGAATTACAGGGACAACTTCAGGTTTTGTGGGAAGAGTTTCAGGATGGCAACATCACCCCTGGCCGGCTGTTGAAAGAGTGTAGTAAGGTAAATGGGCCAAGAGTGTGAAAAGTAGATAGACCAGGACATCGAATCATTATTATCCAAAGTGCATGATGCAACTGAAATTACTGCCTGTTCGGTGGGTGTGGGAGTGGGGGGGGGGGGGGGGGGCTGAAAAAGGGCCATATATGTATATTTGATTGTTATTGTTATGTTTGTATTATGTAGTGCAAGATATTTGTTTACTGATTATTTTTTTCGTTGACTTGTATCAAATTCGCCAAATATTTCTTAGTCATTTTTCACTTCCAAAACAAAAGCAAAATTCCGCTTGGTGCTCCATTAAGTGAAAATTTACTCGTGGTTCTCAGGCTTTTATACCTCGACTGAAGAAAGCAAATAGACCACCAGCATTCACAGATTTCTTTTAAAATCTTAGCTCCATTCGCTTATTATAGTTTAATCGTGGTATAAATACAGAACACAACAAGGGTGGAGTACGGGAGACAGGAATCAACGATCCTCGTTGGAGTTTTTCCAGCGTTTCGGTTCTTGTGTCTCGTGAAACACCGGAAAAACTTCTACGAGGATCGTTGATTCTTGTCTCCCATAGGCCTACTTCCCCCTTGTTTTGTTCTGTCTCTTAATCCTATATAGAGCTCTGCCGTTTCGTATAATTATGATCAATAAATTTCCACGCATGGGGGGGGGGGGGGGGGGGGGGGGTGGGGTGCGGGGTGCAGGGGGGGGTGCGGGGGGGGGGGGGGGACAAATCTACGATTGTACTGTATTGTAAAGATGGCTGTCCTTTGTTTACATATTGTTATATATTACAATATCTTGTTCTTGTTATTTCAGCCTTGAGGCCACATAACTGTCCTTCGGATTCTGAGGAATTGGGTGATTCTGAGAAATTTTCAGCCTTGAGTCATGTGGCCTGAAGGCTGAAAATTACTCAGAATCACCCAATTCCTCATTGTTCGTACGTCTGTCTTGAGTCAGCAGTCCAATAATATTAGCTGCAAATACCCGATTTTTTAATACTTTGTGTCGCTAATATTACTGGTCTACTGACTCGCTCTATATAAATGCTACAGTAGTACGTCCTTGTGTATTGTGTGTTCGACAAGACTCCCCCCCCCCCCCCCACCCTCCACACACACACTAGATATTGGAAGTTAACCTCCCATCTCTAACACACACCATGCCCCACTCCATCTGTGTGCTAAACTGTGCTATAAATCTCTTTTGTTGTAAATACGTGTGTAAAATATTTGTTTTTTATAAAGATGTATACCTGTATATAATTTTGTCGATATTGTTCTTGTTACTTGAACCCTTTAGTTTCCTCCAAATTCGTCCACATGACAGCATAACTACTCATTGGAGATCTCGGACCAAGACGTTGGGGCAAATCAGGGTAAAAAGATCGTCAGAGAAAGAGTCATGGAGGATGGTAACCTTACTTGGCGAGAGGGGGCCAAATCAAAGAGATCTTTGGGTGGCCTGCGCGATAAAGAGAAGCCTGGTTTTGAAGAGTACCTTGTTGGCACCTTGGGGGGGTCACTGTTGTTCAATCTGAAGTCACGGTTCCTGGAGCTGAAGGGGAAAATGGGGAAAAACAGTGAAAAGGAGTGCCAGATGTGTAATTTGGGCGTGGTGGAGACCCTGGAACACTTTCTTCTAGAATGCCCAAAATACCAGTCTAAAAGAACAAGATTCACAGGGAAGTGGGATGGGAGAATGAAGGACATGTGGTTAGGGGGCGACTCAAAGGAGAGGGTTAATATGCTAATCAGAGAGATTGGGAAGAATGGGACAAGAGATGCCATCAAGCAGTTCGTCTCCGAGTGTTGGGAGGAGAGAAAAAGCGTGGGAATAGGGAGGCAGTTGATAGAACAGGGGAAACCAATGCCTTCTCATACGAGAACCACGACAAATCAGCGGTCAGCCAAAGTGTTATTATTATAGGCTCATCAGAACAACTTTCAATAGTTAACTGAAAGCCTAGGGTGGCTTCGGTATAAAAGTTTGAAATATCCAACTGCCTTGTTGACTAATTCTTTTAATATACTTTTATTGCCGTTAAAAAAGTTCACAATGGGCAACCCGGGAAGTGGCAACAAATATAATAAAATATTTAGTCAACAACGCAATTGGAAATTACAAACCATAATTAGGGTAAAAGGGCAATGCATTTTTTGGAGAAAAAAGGACCGTTATCTCTCCTGCATGCCTTCATATACCGAAGGCAGGGGCGGGAGGCCCACTGATCTGGCACTTCTGCGGCCACAGGCAGTTTTTAAATGCGAGAGCTTGAAATGGTGAATTGAAACCATTCTTCCTGAAAAAAAGTCATCTCAACGCCGCTCAGTCGTAGGCCTACCCCCTTCTTAGGAATCCTATGATCGCCCATGTCCTTGTTATACAGATAGTGGGATTTTTTCTGATCCTCCTTAATTACCTCTCAAATGCATTCTTGTCCATATTTTATTTATTACAATGGGTAACTCACAATAAAGGAACATTTTGAAAAAAATCTTTTTGTGTTAATGCTCTATTCCCTTGATAAAGACAGGCAGTCATGTGGCCTGTTTTTGTGACCAAGATTTGGGGACGTTTTGACCAAGAGTTGGGTACATTTTGACCAAGAGTTGGGGACGTTTTGACCAAGTGTTGGGGACGTTTTGACCATGTGTTGGAGACGTTTTGGCCAAAACGTGTCCTAATATTTTTATACTGTACCAATGACCCAGACATAGCTGGTGCCAACTCTTAAAAATCTAGGGCCAAACACAAATTTTGCCCCCCAATCCCCAAAATTTGCATCTAAAACCAAAGAAAACATGTCCTGAATGGCCCTCCATACCTCGCCTCTACTGCGCATGCGCAGTGTCAAGGAGGTCCCGGAATTGGCGCCATTTATCATTCTTTGTTTGGCCCTTCATCAGTTCACATCTGACTGATCTTTGTGCTTGTAAATCTCAGTTTAAATGATGCCAGACACATAAATATTAGAGAAATGGTGGATCTAAGGAGGAAATAGAAGGAGGAGAGGAAAAATGAGTGACAGAAAATAATCAGGGCTGTAACTTAAAATTTTTTAATGAAATTATGTTAAGTTACCTATTTTCGAGGCATGGGCCTGTTGTGGTCATTCTTGCTATAAAGTTACACTGCTTGTTCAGTGTTTTCCTCTCTCCCTTTCCTTTAAGTCCCCCCTTGCTATTCTCCCATACTTTTGGCATATTTTTTCTGTAATATTATTACTAAAATTTCTTGGGAGTTTTAGCTGGATAACAGAATGAATTCTGTTCTTTTCCCCATGTTTACGTCCTCACCCATGGGTGTTTAGGCGTAGTGTTCTGCATCTACCATCTGATGTTCTGCAGTTTCTTCCCTGGAAGTCTCTGTTTTGCATCAGATAGTGTATTATTGGTAACTGATTTCGGGCCAGGATTATCAGTGCCTGGAGTCATGTTTCTGGTGTTTTTACACTTCTTGTTTACATTGACAACAACCTCTGTGGAGGGGGATTTCTTGTCTTTGTGTTAGTTTAATCATTACTGGATACATTATTATTATTCGTAAGTGTTGCATTAATTTTTTAAAATATTTTAAAAATTTTTGTCCACACTTAGGCTTGGGATCCATTGGGGCTCAACGTTACTTTTCAGAAACTTGGGCTTTTCTGAAAAAATATTTTTTCAAAAAAGTTTTTGATTTCAATTATTTTTTCTATGTTAATGGATCATGTTATTATGTATTTTTGTTTTCAGGGGTTGGTGCGAGTACTAGGACTTTGTATTCTTTTCACATTGAAAGGATATTGTTCAATTGTAATAAGAGGAAATCTTCCTCTGACTTTCATAATCATTGTATAAATGTAGTCAGTGTACTCGCACTAACTCCTGTTCAGTATGTGTTTATTTCGTTGACAGCATGGGAAGCGTGTGTCACGGTATGTTAGCGGGGAAATGGCCATGCCGGTCCTTTCTCCGCAGGGTCACTCTAGTTTATCAATCTCTATTTCAGACGAACAAGAACAGGGTGATGTATCCGTGATGTCTTCCAAAAGTGTGCCTCCGTCATCACAATTAATGAAGAGCTAGCGGCAAAGTGCTCATGGAAATACGTCAATTGCCTAAGAGGTCCCTAGTAGGATCGACGGCCTTTGACGTCCGCTAGCTCGCCCAGTGTAGCGTCCATTCATCGAATGGTTTGGCAGCCGGGTTCGTCAGTGGACACAAGAATTTGTTGATCGGTTCAGGGACATTGTCCCTCAGTTTCCGACACAGTCCAATAATGTCACAGGAACTTTCGAATTATTGAACGACGCTATATATATATATATATGCTTGCTATTAAACAAGCAAGTCTGGTTTCTTGTTCGCAAAAGTTACCGTGATGTCTTTCAAAAGTGTGCCTCTGTCGTCATAGTTAAATGAAGAGCTAGCGGCAATAAGTGCTCATGGAAATACACCAATCGCCTAAGAGGTCCCTAGTAGGATCGACGGTGTTGACATTCGCTAGCTCACCCGGTGGAGCGTCCATTCATCGAATGGTTCGGCAGCCGGGTTCGTCCGTTGCGGTCCAGGAAGGAGGTTTGGGTGATGCATATGTCCGCCGCTCAGGACGCTCCGTTATATAAACAGTCCGAGAGACTGTCGATAAGGTTTCCTCATCCTCACGGCAGCGCACACGACCGCACCTTGGCTACGTGACCTCGAGTATCCTGCCAGCTTCGTCATTCAGGGATTCCACGGCGAACAGGTCACGCCATCCGGTAGCCAAGGGACATGAGGCCTGTACACTCCGGTCGCTCGCATAATAGAAGTATGCTCGGGGTAACGTACACAGAGCTTCCAGCGGCAAAGCAACTTAAGACCGCTTCTCCACAGGTCTCAATGACGGACGTGCTATCCAAAATACCACAACTTATCGCAGCATCCCAGTATACGGCAGAATCTCTTGTCGGATCAGGAATAATCCGGCGATGCTGGGTCGGTACGCTCCGCTGAAGCATCAGGTACGGGCGACCGAGCTCTTCATAGGGTCCGACAGGATGGCGAAAGGGATTCGGAGGATTTCGAGCTTTCCCTTTCGGAACAACAGAAGCTGCCATAGTTTTCTTCTGGCATCATCTTCCAGAGGTTGTTCCATTGGACTAGAATGTTGCGATGCGGGATAAGAGACTAATAGCGTCATTGGACACAGAATTTGTTTTTGATCGGTTCAGGGACATCGTCCCTGAGTTGCCGACACAGTCCAATAATATCACAAGAACATTCGAATTATTGAACGACGCTATTTATAAGCTTGCTACCAAAACAGGCAAGGCTGGTTTCTTGTCTGCAAATGCTCTAATCTGCCTTTCATCAATTCAAGGAATAAATTTGAAATGGCAGGACAGGGCATACCGAGAGTTCCTCTGCGTCTAGACGACGAGGCTGAAGACTTGTAATTGTCTATATCGCCGTCTATGTCAATTCCAACCACGACGTTGGAAACGACAATAATCTCTAACAGACTTAACTTAGACGATTTATCATACGCAGACCACCTTACTAAGGCGTTATCATTACGTCCTCAAGGGAAAAAATTCCAGGATATGATCCTCAATGAGATTTCTTTCTAGGGCAGTAGCTTTTCCACGTATAACTCCGCCCTTTAGTGGCAACCTGGAGTTGGTTAGACGTGACGCAGCCCTACCTACATCCACGCGCGTGGATAGTAAGTTTAAGAACTCTCTCAGAGTCGCTTCGGTCTCGGAGAAGCTTCTCTTCGACAGCAACCTTTCGGCAATCTATGAATTGCTCGATATAGGCGTTCTCTTGTCAATCAAGTGTAACAAGAGATTCAGACTTGGGCAAACATTCAGTGGTTGACTTAGGGAGTTCCACTGCAGTTGCCGATCCATCCGAGTTTTATGATTATGACGATTATGACGGATGCCAGTCAAACAGGTTGGGGTACAACATTGATCCCAACGGATTCGAAGTGACAGGGTCTTTGGGTTCCGCAGTTTCTAGGCAAGCACATAAACGTCCAAGAAATGATGTCAATTTGGCTTGCACTACGTCATCATTGGATGAACATTATTCAGAAAGCGCACAGGTATTCAATCAGATTTGCTACCAATGGAAGCGGCCAATGATAGATTTATTTGTGACACAACTCAACAATCAATTGCAGACCTATGTGTCACCATGTCTGGAGCATGTCCCCGAGCATATGCAGTAGTAGCTCTATCGATCTCGTGGGACGGAAGGATAGGATATGCGTATCCTTCAACGCCGTTGATTCAGCAAATATTGCTCAAGATTAAACAATCTCAATACAATTCTGTTGGTAGCATCTCTGTCTCCACAGAGACCGTGGATAAATCTACTCAGGTGTCTGCTGTGGGACTTACCGTGAAAACTTCCTCCACGAGAGGATCCTTTTTCGCTGGGGAAATCGTGTCAACTTCATCACAACCTGCAAGGTCTCAACCTTCACGTATTCTGTTGTGCGGTCCTTCTTGCACTGCAAGCATTGTACAGGACGAGCAGTGGACGCGATTTCTAACTGTAGGAGGACCTCCTCTTCGCTATACTATGCTGTTAAGTGGAAGGTCTTTCGTCATGGGTGTAGGGATCATTTTGTTGATATTTTTGATCCCTCCATACCAGACATTGCAAACTTTCTAGTATACTTGTTTGACGAGATCAACTGCAGCCTGTTACTATTAAAGGTTATAGGTCTATGTTATCTGATACCTATGCACACCATGATAGTTTACAATTGAATCTTATGTCTCTTTATCTAAATTAGTTAGAAACTTTTCGATAAATAGACCTAGAACCCTTAGATTAATTCCTATATGAATTTAGCTTGGTTTCTTCTTAAACTAAACGAAAACCATTTGAGCCTCTTGAGACAGTAGATTTCAAATTATGGTCTTTTAAGACAGCATTTCTCTTAGCTTTCTCTTCTGCTAGAAGAGTCAGTGCGTTTCATACACTATCGGTGGACGATTCTCATTATCGTAGTGTCGGGAACACTATTACCTTTACTACTAATGTTGGAATTTTGGCTAAGAATCAGGCTCCTAATAATATCCGGAACCTTTTGTTATTAAAGCCCTTCCGTCTTCAGACGGGCACAGGCCTTTACTCTGTCCGGTTAGAGCTTTATGTATTTATAAACTAGATATCAGTTTATCAGAATGCGATGTAAAAGCTTCTTCTGTCTCTGATGCCTAAATAGAAGGACATTACGGTCCATTCTATGGCTAGATGGATTCAATTAACTACCCGTACTGCTTATGATAATCTATCTTCAACTCAGCAGTCTGTGCGTAAGATTTCGGCTCATTAAGTAACAGCTCTTTCTACATCTTAGGCTTATGCAATAGTGTTGCTATTACAGATTTAATGAAGGCTGCATATTGGTCTCAGCCATCCACATTCACGAATTTTTATCTCAGAAATATTGAGTCCATTTCTGGAGACCTGCTTGTTTAGGTCCATTATTTGCTGCTCAGAATGTCGTTCACTAAGCAGTTGCAACTATAGTTATGCAGGCTTTCTGTTCAGGCAGTGACTCCGTCCTGCTGCCCTCTTCGCTCTGGGCTATTTGACCCAGGGCGAGGGGAAGGGGGGGGGGGGGGAGGGTGTTCCCTTGGGTCACCTGTTTTATAGTGAAAACAAGGGGGATTCCTCCTCCGGAGTCAGTAATTCTGAGTTGTTACTGGGATGGTTTTAAAGTGAAAAGTTAAGGTTTAAAAAATTCATTCATGTCATATTTTTAAAGTGTAGCACTTGTATATGTCACGTGTCAAACGGGAGTTAATATACAATCCTTGGACACTTTTAAAGAGTATAAAGAGTCTCAATTCTCTGGACTAACTTTATTTATTGGCTTACTTTAAAAATAATTAGTATAAGGATTATACTGGATGTTAATAGAGAACATGAATGTTATGATGTTCAATTATGGAGGGTGTTGTGTCTTTCTAATTTATCATAAATAAGAAAGATACATGTAAAGCCTAATACTCCTTTTCTCCTCGAGGGGATGACTCTATTTTAAATAGTTGAGCTTATGGGATTTTCCTCTATGTCCTAGGCCCTCCAGCCTTTTTACTATTCAGCTATGTCTGGGTCATTGGTACAGTATAAAAATGTTAAAAAATTTATAGTAATTTATATATTTTTTATACTTACCAATGACCCAGACGGGGATGGCCCTCCCAGGAGTTGGGAACTCTACCTCCCCGCTGAGTACATAGTGCTGTCCAGGCACTGGTTGTAAGAATGATAAATGGCGCCAATTCCGGGACCTCCTTGACACTGCGCATGCGCAGTAGAGGCGAAGTATGGAGGGCCATTCAGGACATGTTTTCTTTGGTTTTAGATGCAAATTTTGGGGATTGGGGGGCAAAATTTGTGTTTGGCCCTAGATTTTTAAGAGTTAGCACCAGCTATGTCTGGGTCATTGGCAAGTATCAAAAATATATAAATTACTATAAATTTTTCAACTTTCTGCGGGTTTCATCAAGTTAGGGACATGGTTTTACTTATGGTAACTGACGAAAAATTACGAAAATATGACAACAATTGAAACACTTGAGGGTTTGAGGATAAATATAGTTAAAATAGGTAATAGTTTGGGGAAAACTATTTGGGGACGTTTTGACCAAAGGTTGGGGGCGTTTTGACCAAAAATTGGGGACGTTTTGACCAGAATTTGAGGACGTTTTGGTTTGGGGACGTTTTGACCAGCACCCGTATTTTTTCATAGCGGCCACCTTGGTGGCCATCTTGGATTTTGTTGAATAAAAAAAATTGCTCAACACTGTCAGCTGTCCAGTAAGAAAAATCTCATCAAGGAGACCCTATAGAATAATAATCCACCGAGAAAAAAACTTAATACAACAAAACCAGGGTCAGTGCCTTGGTGACTGGACTATGACAGAAGTATTATTGGATGAATTTCAGGGAAAAGTATGTGCAGCAACATTACACAAGAAGAACTAGAAATTTTCAGCTCTTGAGCACCACTGGCACCAGGAAGAAAACTCTTCTTCATAAAAGCACTTTACAAAACTTCCCAATTTCAGTCCTCATGAAGCAAAAATTTACAAATGGACCTCCAGGCAGTAATCACCTTCCTCACCATATGTTGCACAGGCAGCCGAATGTGGTAATGCTATTGTTTCAACAGAGAGAAAATGTGGTTGTAATGTGCAAACAGCAAGATTAATACTGTACAGCAGAGTAAATGCACGCTTAAGTTATTTGATACAGACTATAACACATTCCCAATTTTTCTCAATTACGTCAGCCGATTTCTGTGCATGTGCAGATGACGTGTATAATGCAAATAATGGCTGTCGTTGCTATAAAGGGAATATGAGTTAAATACTTGACTTTTCTTTGAAATTCAATGTTAATATTTTAATATGTAATCCCACATTTAAATGTGATACTGAACATGTCATGATGCCAGTCCGAATACAATTGATGGATACAACAGTATTTGTATATGATTCATGATGGAAATTATACATACGTGAATGACACAATGCTGTTACTACGAATACTAGAATAGTCCTCAGTAGGTCCCCCTTAGCTCAGTTAGGACAGGTCAAAATAGCCCTCCTGGGCCTAATTAAGGAGGGCAGTTATGGAACTTCTGGAGTTTTGAAAATAACAGACCTGCCTTTCCCAATCAGGGTGTGTGGCAACTGTCTCATCTGCGGTTGCCATTTCATAAAAGTGTACCAAGCTTATAATTCCCTTCTGGAATGGGCAATAAAGTACAATTACAGTTTTCATGATGCACGTAATTTAATCCAAGATTCCCTTTTTTGTGTATGTGCAATTGGGATGGGTTGCGATCTGTTGTCTGTCCGTACGTCTGTCCATTCATATGTCCATCCATCTGTACATACATCTCTCTGTCCATCCACAATTCCTTTAGCACACCCTACAGGCCGCACCTCCCACCTGATTGGTTTCAAATTTAATATGTGTCTTTTGGGTAATGTCTAGATGGGAGATATCAATTTTTTCTGAATTTTATTGAAAATCATGGCCACCAGTTGTCATCTTGGATTTGGCATGTAAGTTGTCAACAATTCCATTAGCACACCCTACAGGCCCCATCTCTCAGATTCAAGTTTGTTCAAATCGAGTCTGTGAGTTTATATTGTGATGCCTTATCAGAGCCCAAATTTTAACTTTGTGCAGTAAATATTCTACCTCTGTTTGGAATACAGCATCTTTATGTAGGTCAGATTCAAATTTGTTCAAATCAAGTCCGTGAGTTTGTATTTGGTCTTTCTGTGGGAGCCTGGATTTTAGCTAAGTGAATATGTATAGTTCTTTGAAAATCTTTTTATTCAGATCCACCAGTCAGAATCGGTTGATATTTGGTATATGAAATCTTTGGTGAGGTCAGATTCAAGTTTATTCAAGTCAAGTCTGTGAATTTATATTAGGGCTCCTTATCAGGACTCAAATTTTAACTTTTAACTTTGTGCAGTATGAGGACAATTCTTTAAAAAGCTTCTTGTTCAGATCCAAGTGTCAAAAGTATTTGATATTTGTTATACAGCATCCTTAGGGGGTGGTTGTGGGGGGGGGGGGGGGGGGGGGGGGGATTCAGATTAAAAAATTTGTTCAAATCAAGTCTTTTGATTCATATTTGTGTGGCCTAAGGCTAAAATTTTAACTGCAATATAAGGAATAATTCTTTAAAACTTTTCTTCCATTTCACCAGTCAGAATCATTTCATATTTGGTTTTCAGCCTCTTTATGGAGGTCATATTTAAATTTGTTAAAAGCAAGTTTCCGAGTTCATATTTAGGCATTTTAACTTGGTGCAAATATGAGTATAATTCTTTCAAAATCTTCTTATTCAGATTCACCTGTCAGAAACTGTTGATATTTGGTAAATGAAATCCTAAGTAAGGTCAGATTCAAGTTTGTAGAAATCAAGTGCTTCCAAATCAGGCCCTCAGTCATTTTAACCCTTTCAACTTTATTACTATGTATTCTGTGGAAATTGGTAGTTTTCTGTTTACATGAGTTATTTGTAATAATGCAATTTCATTGAGGGAACTTTGAGAAGTTTGGCTGTGCTTGTTCTCTCAAACAACTGTTCCAGTCACAGGAAAAAAGATAAAAGTTAATAATAAGGCCTAAAAAAATTAAAAATCTGTTTCTCAGGCCCTCCCGCATGGTCCTTTTGGCTGCCGCATGCTTTCTTTTTATGATCAATGTACACTTAAAAAAATAAAAAATTAAATGGTTTATGTCGGATATTTTGCCCAAGTTAAACAAATTGACAAATTTGTACCTTGAGTGCAAGAAGGCTTTGCAATGCTTCAGCATTGCAAAGCCTTCTTGCTCTCAAGGGACGAAATACACCATCACCCATGCTGTTTCGTAGAATATGAGGCCTAAAAACATAAACCAAGAACATGAACTTTGATGGCCAAGAAATAATTATAGAAAAAAAAAATAAAATAAAAAATCGCTCGCTCGCATGCAATTTTACAAATAATGGCCTGAGAAACAGAAGATCTACTTTGTGTGGCCTAAATAACAAATTATTTTTTATGCCCCTGCCATAAAATGGCCAGGAGCATATACAGTTGTAGTGTTACCCTTGTCTAGCTATTATTCTGTCCTGAAATAACAGTTTTCCAGACTTTTTTCACCGTACATTGGAATAATTGGTCGATTTCTGGTATGTGGCCTTGTCATCGGTACCTACAAAGTAAGTTTGAGTTTGATTTTTTGTGGAGTTTTTTTTACCTTGAACTTAGTTTATGATGTGATAACTCAAATCAGTTTTGCAGACTTTTTCTTGCAGGGGCATATGTGTGATACTGACACATCTATATTTTTATACTGTACCAATGACCCAGACTTAGCTGGTGCTAACTCTAACAAAAACCAGGGCCAAACACAAATTTTGCCCCCCAATCCCCAAAATTTGCATCCAAAACAAAAAGAAATCATGTCCTAAAGGACCTCCATACTACGCCTCTACTGCGCATGCGCAGTGACGCAGACGTCCCGAAATTGGCGCCAATTATCATTCTCTGTTTGGCCCTTCATCAGTCAACATCTCACTGATCTTTGTGCTTGTAAATCTCAGTTTAAAGGATGCCAGACACGTAATTTTTGGAGAAAATGTGATTCTAAGGAGGATAGAAGGAGGAGAGGAAAAAGAAGTGACAAAAAATAATCAGGGCTGTACTTAAAATTTTTTGATGAAATTATGTTAAGTTGCCTATTTTCGAGGCATGGGCCTCTTGTTGTCATTCTTGCTAATTGTTGCACTGCTTATTCAGTGTTTCCTCTCCCCTAGCCTTCTAAAGTCCCCCCTTGCAATTCTCCCATGCTTTTGGCATATTTTTGAGAAATTTCATTTCTAAAATTTCCTGGGAGAGTTGCTTGGTTACAGAATGTTTTCTGTTATTTTCCCCATAGTTACGTTTTCACCCATGGGTGTATAACGTTTGTGTTCTGCATCTTCCATCTGATGTTCTACAGATTCTCCCCTGGGAGTCTCTGTTTTGCATCAGATAGAGTGTAATTGATGACTGATTCCGGGCCAGTTTTTTCAGTGCCTGGAGTCATGTTTTCTGGTGTTTTTACACCGTTTGTTTTCATTGGCAACAGCCTTTTTTGAGGGGGGCTGTTTGCCTTTGCTGTAGTTTATCTCTCTATAAGATACATTTATATTATCCGAAAGTGTCTCATTAATTATTTAATATAAATTTTAAATTTTTGACCACACTTTGCCATCGGATCCATCGGGGCTCAACGTTACTTTTCAGCAACTTGGGCTTCGCTGAAAAAATATTTTTTCAAAATTATTTTGTTTTGCAATTGTTTTTTCATTTATTAATGGATCATGTTATTATGTATCTTTGTGTCAGGGGTTTTTGCGAGTAACTAGGACTTATTGTTGTTCTTTCACAATGAAGGGACATTGTTCAAATTGTAATAGGAAGAAATCTTCCTCTGACTTTCATGATCATTGTATTAATTGTAGTCAGTGTTCTCGCATTAATCCCTGTCCTATATGTGAATATTGGGATGAGAAACATTGGAAACGTGTGTCACGATATGTTGTTTCTGGAGAAAGAGCGATTCCGGCTCTTTCTCCGCAAGGTCACTCTACTCTCTCAGTTTCTATTTCAGAGGAACCAGAACAGGGTGATGTTTCCATGTTATCTTCTTCAAGTGTGCGTCCGTCGTCACAAATGAATTCAGAGCTAGCGGCAAAAGTGCTCATGGAGATTAGACAAATGTCGTCCGCTAGCTCGCCCGGTGTAGCGTCCATTCACCGAATGGTTCGGCAGCCGGGTTCGTCCGATGCGGTCCAAGAGGAAATTTTGGGTGATGCGAGCACTATAAACATAATAGATGCACACCCAGTGACGGCGGATAGTAAGCGAGAACGGAGGAAGCCTTTGAGTCCGGTTCCTAGCTCGTCCAGGTCCAGCCGGGCCGCGAGCGAGAGAGGCCCCTCTCTCGTACAACAACATCTGGGACCAGATGTTGTGGTACAAAATGTGTCTTTAGCGGAGCATACGTCCGTCGCTCGGGACGCTCCGTTGTATAAGCAGTCCGCAGAGACTGTTAAGGCTTCCTCTTCTCGTCAGCGCACACGACCGCACCTTGGCTGCGTGACCGCCGATATATTACCAGCTTCGCCGATGAAGGATTCTTCGGCGACCAGGTCACACCATCCGGCAGCCAGGGATTCGAGACCGATGGACTCTGGACGTTCGCATAGGAAAAGTATGCGGGAGCCATCTGATGCGGAGCTGCCCTCGGCGAAGCAGCGAAAGACTGCGCCTCCGCAGGTCTCGACGCCGGACATTCTTGTGCAGATAGCACAGCTTATCGCAGCATTCCAGCAGCCGACAGAAACGGTGTCGGATCGAGAATTATCCGACGGCGCTGGGTCGGTACGCTCCGCCGAAGCATCGGGGGCGGATGACCGGGAACATCATGAGGTCCGACCGGATGGTGAAAGGGATACGGATGACTTGGAGCTATCCCTTTCGGAACAACATAAAGCTGCCGTGGACTTCATCCGGCACTTTCTCCCTCAAGTTGTTCCGTCGGGCCAGACTGCTGCGCTTCCGGACAAGAGAATTATAGCGTCATTGGACTCTGAATTTTTTGAGCGGTTCAGGGACATCGCTCCCAAGTTTCCGTCGCAGTCCAATAATGTTGCAAGAACATTTGAATTATTGAATGACGCTATATTTAGACTTGCTTCCAGGACGGGGAAAGCAGGTTTCTTGTCCGCTAATACTCTCAACCTGCCTTTCATTAATACAAGGAATAAATTCGATACGGCAGGACAGGGTATACCGAGAGTTCCTCTGCGTATGGACGACGAGGCGGAAGACTTAGAGCTATCATTACCGTCGTCAGCTTCTATTCCAACTGCGGTGTTGGAAACAGCTATTGCGTCTAACAGAGCCAATTTAGATGCCTTATCTTACGCAGATCACCTTACTAAGGCGTTATCACTGCGCCTTCAGGGGAAAGAGTTTCAGGATATACAATCCTCTTTAAGACTTCTTTCAAGGGCAGTAGCTTATTCCACGTGTAACTCCGCCCTTTCAGTGGCAAATCTGGAGTTGGTTAGACGTGACGCAGCCCTAGCTACATCCACACTAGTGGATTCTAAGGTGAAGAACTCTCTTAGAGTCGCTTCGGTCTCAGGAGAACTTCTCTTTGACGGCAAGCTTTCCGCTATTTATGATAAAATTAAAAAGAAAGCTAATGATTCTCTGTTGTTCAGATCTGCTCCTAAGAAGTCGGATACAGCAGGCACGAATAAGACAGGCACTTCTGGGTCTAATGCGCCCAAGAGAGGTTCCTATAGAGGTTCCGGTGCGTCCTCTTGGTCTTATTCGAGAGACCGTCAGGATAGCGACTCTCGTTCGGGACGTCCTTCAGGCCGGGACAATCGGTCGGACGCCCCGAGGTCGACGAGGCGAGGTGCGGGTCGTGGAAGACGTGGTTTCTCCTACCGCAGGCCTCGCAGGTCCAGGAGGTGATGGCTTAAACCTCTATCGCGTTCCGGTTGGCGGAAGGTTGTCGAGCTTTTCACAAGAGTGGGCGTCGATTACGGACGACCCTTGGGTGAGAGGAGTGACTTCGGAAGGTCTAAAGATATCCTTCAAACGAAAGCCTCCATTAACTCGAAGTCCAAAGTGGACTCATCTTCCGTCAAATCCACAGAAAAGAGACGCTCTGTTATCAGAGGTGCAGTCTCTTTTAATGAAGAACGCGGTAGAGGTCGTAGAAAACCAGGAATCTCCGGGATTCTACAGCCATATGTTTCTGGTTCCGAAACCAGACGGCTCGTTCCGTCCAGTCATAGATTTGAGCTGGATAAACAAGCTGATCGTCGCTCCGAAGTTTTATATGGAGACGATTCGATCGGTCAGAGCGAGTATTCGGGTGAACGATTATGCAACGAGCATAGATCTCAAAGATGCGTACTTTCACGTCATGGTACATCCGACATTCCGAAAGTATCTACGCTTCGCAGTCCTAGGAGTGGTGTATCAATTCCGGGCGAAGTGCTTCGGATTGAATCTAGCACCCTGGGCTTTCACTCGGGTAATGAACTCGGTAATGATCTACTTCCGAGCTCATTCGTCTGCGGTAACGTCGGCCTACCTGGACGATATTCTTCAGAGGTACGGCAACGAGTTAACGCTTCAGAACGATGTTCAGAATCTTCTTCTATTGCTCCGACGTCTCGGTTTTATAGTAAACGAGGAGAAGTCGGATCTGGTGCCGTCCAAGTCATTCACTCATCTGGGAATGAGCTTCGAGACGCACAACAATCTCGTTCGTCTGCCGTTAACCAGAGCGAAATTAGTCAGTTGTTACGCTCGCTATTGTCTGCACGCAGACAAAGTCACGGCGAGAGAATTTATGAGACTGATAGGTCTGTGCGGAGCCGCCGCGGATCTCATTCCGATGGGGCGGTTACGCACACGTCCTCTTCAAATTTTCCTGACTCAGAATTGGAGTGTGAAAATTCATTCGCTCGATGTAGACGTTCTCTTGTCAGATCAAGTGAAACAAGAGATACAGACTTGGGCAAACATTCAGTGGTTAACTCAAGGAGTTCCTCTGCAGTTGCCGGATCCGAGTTTTACCGTTATGACGGATGCCAGTCAAACAGGTTGGGGTGCATCATTAATCCCAACGGATTCGAGATGCCAGGGTCTTTGGGATCCACAATTCCTGTGCAAGCACATAAACATCAAGGAAATGATGTCAATTTGGCTTGCGTTACGTCACTGGATGGACATTATTCACGATGCTCATGTCCAAATCCTATCCGACAATACGACAGTAGTGGCGTATATACGGAATCAGGGAGGCATTCATTCAGTTCCGTTGTTCAATCTAACGGAAAGAATCCTTCTGTTTGCGTTAGAACATCACGTTCTTCTTTCGGTCCGTCACATACCGGGTCGTCTGAATGTGCTAGCAGACTCCCTTTCACGAAAGGGTCGCTTGTTGCCGTCGGAGTGGACTCTCAACAAACAAGTATTCAATCAGATTTGCTACCAATGGGAACGGCCAATGATAGACTTATTTGCGACACATCTCAACAATCAGTTGCAGACGTATGTGTCTCCGTGTCCGGATCCAAGAGCTTTTGCAGTAGACGCTCTGTCGATCCCTTGGGACGGAATGATAGGATATGCGTATCCTCCAGCACCGTTAATTCAACAAGTATTGCTAAAGATAAAACAATCTCAATGCAAGATTCTGTTGGTAGCATCTCTGTCGCCACAGAGACTGTGGATAAATCTACTCAGGTGTCTGTTGTGGGACCTACCGCGTAAGCTTCCTCCACGGGAGGATCTTCTTTCGCAGGGGAAATCGCGCCAACTCCATCACAACCCGCAAGGTCTCAACCTTCACGTTTTTCCGTTGTGCGGTCCTTCTTGCATGGCAAGCACTTTACAGGACGAGCAGTGGACGCGATTTCTAACTGTAGGAGGACCTCCTCTTCGCTAAACTATGCGGCTAAGTGGAAGGTTTTTCGTCGTTGGTGTAGGGATCATTCTGTAGATATATTCGATCCCTCTATACCAGACATTGCAAACTTTCTAGTATACTTGTTTGACGAAATCAAACTGCAGCCTGTTACTATAAAGGGTTATAGATCTATGTTATCTGATACCTATGCACATCATGATAGTTGACAAATTGGATCTAATGTCTCTTTATCGAAGTTGGTTAGAAACTTTTCGATAAATAGACCCAGAACTCTTAGATTAATTCCTAAGTGGAATTTAGCTTGGGTTCTCCTTAAATTGAAGGAAAAGCCATTTGAACCTCTTGGGACAGTAGATTTCAAATTCTTATCTTATAAGACAGCTTTTCTCTTAGCTTTCTCTTCTGCCAGAAGAGTCAGTGAGCTTCATGCACTATCGGTGGATGATTCTCATTATCGTAGTGTTGGGAACACTATCACCTTCACTACTAATGTGGGTTTTTTAGCTAAGAATCAGGCTCCTAATAAATATCCGGAACCTATTGTTATTAAGGCTCTTCCGTCTTCAGACGGGCGTAGGCCTTTTCTCTGTCCTGTTAGAGCACTGCGTATCTATAAACAGAGATCTCAGTTTATCAGAAAGGGGCGGAAACGTTTCTTTCTGTCTTTGATGCCTAATAGAAAGGACATTTCAGTCCATTCTATTGCTAGATGGATTCAGTTAACTATCCGTACTGTTTATGAAGATTTATCTTCTTCTCAGCAGTCTGTGCTTAAGATTTCTGCTCATGAAGTAAGAGCTCTTTCTACTTCCTGGGCTTATGCTAATAGTGTTGCTATTACAGATTTAATGAAGGCTGCTTATTGGTCTCAGCCATCCACATTTACAAATTTTTATCTCAGAAATATTGAGTCCATTTCTGGAGACCTGCATTGTTTAGGTCCGTTATCTGTTGCTCAGAATGTCGTCCACTAAACAGTTGCAACTATAGTTATGCAGGCTTTCTGTTCCGGCAGTGACTCCGTCCGGCTGCCCTCTTCGCTCTGGGCTATTTGACCCAGGGCAAGGGGAAGGGGGGGGGGGGGGGGGAGGGCGGGTGTTCCCTTAGGTCACCTGCTTTATAGTGAAAAGCAAGGGAATGCCTCCTCCAAGTCAGTATTTCTGAGTCGCTTCCGGGATGGTTTTAAAGTGTAATATTAATGTTTAAATTCATTCATGTCTTATTTTTAAAGTGTAGCTCGGTGTGAAGCATTTGTATATGTCAAGTGTCAAACGGGCTTTAATATACAATACTCGGACACTTTTAAATGACTATAAAGAGTCTCAATTCTCTGGACTACTTTATTTATTGGCTTGCTTTAAAAATAATTAGTATAAGGGTTATACTGGATGTTAATAGAGAACATGAATGTTATTGTGCTCAATTATTAAGGGTAGTGTATCTTTCTAATTTAATATTAAATAAGAAAGATACATGTAAAGCCTAATACTCCTTTTCTCCTTAAGGGGTTACCTCTTTACTATATAGTTGAGCTTATTGGATTTTCCTCTATGTCCTAGGCCCTCCAGCCTGTTTACTATTCAGCTAAGTCTGGGTCATTGGTACAGTATAAAAATGTTAAAAAATTTATAGTAATTTATATATTTTTTATACTTACCAATGACCCAGACGGGGATGGCCCTCCCTGGAGTTGGGAACTCATGCCTCCCCGCTGAGTACATAGCGCTGACCAGGCACTGCCAGTAAGAATGATAATTGGCGCCAATTTCGGGACGTCTGCGTCACTGCGCATGCGCAGTAGAGGCGTAGTATGGAGGTCCTTTAGGACATGATTTCTTTTTGTTTTGGATGCAAATTTTGGGGATTGGGGGGCAAAATTTGTGTTTGGCCCTGGTTTTTGTTAGAGTTAGCACCAGCTAAGTCTGGGTCATTGGTAAGTATAAAAAATATATAAATTACTATAAATTTTTTAACTTTTTTTAATTTTTGGCTCAACTTGACAAAGTCAAGCTGAGCTATTGCCATGACTTCTCATACGTCGATGTACGTATGTATGTCCACAATTTCCTTGGGCACATTTATTATCAGATCGCTTTGAAACTTGGTATGCTTGTTTGGGGTGAACTCTAGATGGGAGCTATCGATTTTCTTCCATTTCCGGCAAAAAATGTTGCTGCTTGCAACGACCTTTGAACTTGGTTTAGTTAGGCCAGCTGGTCAGGCATCAATATATTCCTTTGGCACGCCATACAGGGCTTATTTTTTATCAGATCGGTTTGAAACTTGGAATGCTTGTTTGGGGTTACCTCAGGATGGGAGCTATCGGTTTTCTTCGATATCTGCCAAGAAATGTTACCCCTGACAACGACCATTGACGAACTTAGTGCAGTTATGCATCAAAATTTCCCTTTGGCACACCCTGCAGGGCACATTTATTATCAGATGGCTTTGAAACTTGGTATGCTTGTTTGGGGTGACCTCTAGATGGGAGCTATCGATTTTCTTCAATTTCTGTCAAAAAATGTTGCCACTGGCAACGTTCTTTGAACATAGTTTAGTCAGACCTCAATATTTTCCTTTGGCACACACTACAGGGCACATTTATGATCGGATTGCTTTGAAACCTGGCATGCTTGTTTGGGGTGACCTCTAGATGGGAGGTATTGATTTTCTCCCATTTCCGGCAAAAAATGTTGCTGCTTGCAATGACCTTTGAACTTAGTTTAGTCAGGCATCAATATATTTCTTTGGCACGCCATACAGGGCCTATTTTTTATCAGATCGGTTTGAAACTTGGAATGCTTGTTTGGGATTAACTCTAGATGGGAGCTATCTATTTTTTTCGATATCTGCCAAGAAATGTCGCGACCTTTGATGAACTTAGTGCAGTTATGCATCAAAATTTCCATTTGGCACACCCTGCAGGGCGCATTTATTATCAGATCGCTTTGAAACTTGGTATGCTTGTTTGGGGTGACCTCTAGATGGGAGCTCTCGATTTTCTTCAATTTCTGTTAAAAATTGTTGCCGCTGGCAATGTTCTTAGAACATAGTTTGGTCAGACCTCAATATTTCCCTTTGGCACACACTACAAGGCACATTTATGATCGGATTGCTTTGAAACCTGGCATGCTTGTTTGGAGTGACCTCTAGATGGGAGCTATCGATTTTCTTCCATTTCCAGAAAAATGTTGCTGCTTGCAACGATCTTTGAACTTAGTTTAGTCAGGCATCAATATATTCCTTTGGCATGCCATACAGGGCACATTTTTGATCAGATCGGTTTGAAACTTTGTTTGCTTGTTTGATGTTACCTCTTGATGGGAGCTAGCGATTTTCTTCAATTTCCATCAAAAAATGTTGCCGCTGGCAATGACCTTCGATGAACTTTGTGCAGTTATGCATCAATATTTCCATTTGGCAGGTGCACCGTTCAGTGCACTTTTTGACCAGATCGTTTTGAAACTTGGTGTGCTTGTTTGGGGTAACCTCTAGATGGGAGCTATTGATTTTTTTCCATTTCCGTCAAAATAGTTGCCATTGGCAGTGACCTCTGATGAACTTAGTAAAAACTTAGTGCAGTTATGCATCAACATTTCCCTTTGACACGCCCTGCAGGGTGCATTTATGATTGGATCACTTTGAAACTTGGCATGTGTGTTTGGAGTGACCTCTAGATGTGAGCTGTATTGATTTTTTTTCATTTCCATAAAAAATTATTGTCGTTATGACCAGCCTTTGAACTTTCTGCATTTGTGCAGCAACTTATCCCTTTGCACTCTCTGCAGGGTCTTGTGCTTATTAGGCGAGACCTTTAGATAAGAGCTATTGATTAGCATTCATTTCTGTGAAAAAAGTTGCCATTTATGATAACCTCTGAACGTACTGCATTTGTGTTTCAGCATTCTTCCTTTAGCCAGTCTTAAAATTTACATTTAAAAATGCATGGATTACTCAGACGTTGTGCACACACAGTGTTTATTCTGGTTATGCCCATGGTTACGCCCTCATTCTGTAGGTGTTAGGATGTCTGTAGTCTTGCATCTTCTACCAGATGCATTGTTTTTTCTTCCTATGAAGATCTGGCTTTGCATCAGGTAGTGATTGATCAGTTACTGACTTTGGGCTTATTGTATGCCTGTTGTTTAGTTTCCAGTTTTTATACGCCCATTTTGAAAAAAAACGGTTGTATTATGGTATACCGTCTGTCCATCTTTCCATCTGTCCATCTGTCCATCCGTCCATCCATCCGTCCATCCATCCACACGTCGTACAATAACTCGGAAAATGCTTCAAGCAATTTTTGTGATTTTTGGGTGGAAAGTATATGTTGATGGAAGAAAGCTCCCTTTCGATTTGTGTCGCTGTCTGATTTGTCATTCCAGAGTTATGGAACTTTATTTGTCAAAATATAGGCAATTTTCCGCATGTCGAACAATAACTTGTTTCTTGAAGTTATGATCTCTATAGACATAAGATATAATACACATGAAATTCAAATAATTTATTTCCAAATTAATGAACACAGTATATTGTTGATTATGATTATTGTACAAGAATATAAAAAAACCTAACAAGTACACATGTATACTCATATTGTGTGCTTCCCTCTTGTAATTAATAACAGGCGTATCATGCACTCATGGCGTAGCTGTTTATTCCTGTTGACGTTGTTTTCTGTTATTTATTTATTGGTGTTTAAGGTCACATATTTCTGCACAATGGCTAACCATGACCGTGACAGTTTTACGGGTGGAGGAAGCCGGAGTACCCAGAGAGAACCACCAAGCAATGGCGAGCAACTGTCAGCTCCCCAACATACCAACTCCACACAAGCAGGGTTAGCATTGGTTGAAGACAGATGCACCATCGACGTGCTGTACGCCTTAGTACACAGCGTCACCGTGCCCCCACGTGGGCAATGGGGGTGAAGTGTCTTGCCCAAGGACACAACGTGGTTGCTGCAGGTGGGATTCGAACCGAGGACCTCTCGGCTTGTAGCCTGCACCTCTACCAACTGAGCCACCGCGCCCCCATTTGTTTTCTGTTCAACAACACTTTAAATTATCATATTCAAGTATTATAGTATAGCACAGTTATCATATTTATAGTAGGATACATGTCTTAAATAATTCCGGTAATGTAGCTTTAATTATTTAGTGTTTGTCCACACTTAGGCTCTATCGGGACGCCCTTGGGCTCATGAGGTTCCCTTTGGGAACTTGGGCATTTTCAAAATTTTTTTCAACTTGATTTCTTTCAAAATGATTTTGATTGCCATATTTTTGTATCCTTATTATGTATAAATTATTTTTTAGCTTAACTTGAGAAAGTCAAGATAAGCTATTGCCATCACGTGTGCGGAAGTCTGTTAGTCTGTGAGTCTGTTCACATTTTCCTTTAGTACAAGCTGCACCCTGCAGTTCTTGTCCGATCGTCACAAAATTTCATATGCAGGTTTGGGGTCATGTCAGGATGAGAACGTCTCCTTTTGGTCGCGATCGGTCAACCGTGATAGCTGCCTGAGCCCAAAACCCGAAAACCTTTAGGACAGTCTACAGATCGTATTTATGAATTGATTTCATTGTATCTTTGGTAGGATGACTCTGTATAATGTCTAGATGAGAACATCCCCTTTTGGTCATAATCTGTCAACCTTAACAGCAGCCAAAGCCTGAAACCCAAAAACTTTTAGCACAGTCTACAGGTCGTATTTAATATGGAGGGATTTCATTGTAAATTGGTAGAATGACTCTGTATGATGTCTAGATGAGAACTTCCCCATTTGGTGGCAATTTGTCAACCGTGATGGCTGCCTGAGCCCCAAACCCCAAAACCTTTAGCACAATCTACAGGTCGTATTTGTGGAGGGATTTCATCGTAACTTGGTACGATGACTCCATATAATGTCTAGATGAGAATGCCCACTTTTGGTCTCGATGGATCAACTGTGATGGCTGCCCGAGCCAAAAACCTTTAGCACAGACTGCAGGTCGTATATATGAAGGGATTTCATTGTAACTTGGTAGGATGACTCAGCATAATGTCTAGATGAGGACGTCCCACTGTTGGTTGCGATCATCCAAATGTGATGGCTACACAGACCCAAAGCCTGAAAACCTTTAGCACAGTCTACAGGCCATATTTATGAAGAGATTTCATTGTAACTTGATAGGATGACTCGTTTTGGAATAATTTCACTGTAACTTGGTAACTTTGTTTGACATACATTAACTGTGAGGGCCACATTAACCCACCTCTCACAATTCTTTTAGTACAGTCTTCACCTCAAATTATTTTTATTGAAAACATAACATACAGGGAACAGAAATTAACATATTCTCAATTATCACAATTCTTGTCGTATTTCATAATCCTTTCATAAACATTGAACATTATCCTTTTCATCAAACACAACACACAGTCAAGTTAACTGGTAGAGTGCTAAATTATTTTTGATGATCAAATCTTGTACACATATATTTGCCTTGTTACAATTTATGGGAGAGTGCCTGTGGGCACTCTCCCACAAACTGTAACAAGGCAAACCCTTACAGACTAAATAATGTCACTTCAAAGATAATACGAAGCACATCCACTGAAGATGAGCCTTCAACTTGTGGTACTTACACTTCAGAATAAAGTCCAAATATAGGCTTCCAGTACTCTTATCAGTTAAGAGAGTGCTGGCTGGCACTGCAATAAATTGTAATAAAACAAACATTTTTTTTCCACTGCTGCAGAAACAACAAGCTAATGGATACAGTGGAAAGCCACCACAATGGCTTTCAAGACTTGTCAAATACGTGCCAGTGGCATCTAGCACTTGACCAGTTAAAAAGTAAATTATCTGAAACATATGTACAGCATTGTATGTTCTTTATCACCATTTCTCTGTGTGACCCCAGTGAAGGGTATTACAGTACAGTGAGACTGACCGAGTACAAAAACTTTCAATCTCAACAATAAATTGTAAAAATCTGAGACAAAAACATACAAGCTTAGTTCTTTGCAAGACCAGGTTCAACCTGAAAGTCTATTAAAAGGGTTAAAGGGTATTAGCTGAAACTCTAGATCATTTATGCTCTTCCTAGAACACAACTTATTGTATTGGTAGACAATCCATGGACATTTTTAATGAGTGAATCACTTTTTAACAGACAGGGATATATTACTAAGAAAGTGGATTAAAATTTTTCATTTTTCATACACTTCGAATTCACTGGCATTGTGAAATTTTTTTCATTTCAGTTGTGCCATGACCGCGGTTACCTGGTGACACAAGATGAATTGGACCAGACTCTGGAGGAGTTCAAACTTCAGTTTGGAGACAAACCAAGGTTGGTAGTATTTCTGAGGTTCTTATACCATTTTGAAATTCTTAAAAAAGTATGGAAATTAGTGTCAGCCAGGAATTAGTTTTAGGATGGAAAAAAACGTGAGTTAAGTCTTAAGGGTATTGAAGAAGTATCAAAACTAAATTTTTGAACAATTAAACTTCTCACAGTGATGTAAAAATATCAAAATTTTAAACTGTAAATATATCCCTTATGGCAACTAGGAATTTGACCATAAATATTTAAGTTGGAGTTGTCCAAACAAAATTTAGAATTCTTTGTTACCAGACTGTTTTTTGATCGTCTAGATCTCTCATCAGTGGTGTGATCAGCAGTTTAGCCTTTTATTGTTTTTGTTTATTAACAATTTGTCCATCATCAAAATGATTTGTCCAATGAATGAGTTACCTGGAAAAGGACAAATTGTCCAGTTTGGTCTGCTTTGACACTGAAAATATTCTGTCTATTATGATATTATATAGAAACAATAAGCGGTCAATTTGTTTGTTTAATAGTGGCTGAGGGGTCGAGGTGGTGTAACTTCATTTGTTCTAAAATGGTTGGATGGTAAAATCTGTGATAGGTTTTTACATGCTTTTTGATCAATACATTATGAGTATTTATTGAAGTTTTCTTTCTTGTTACAGGATTCTGGTTGGCTTGTGAAAAGAGGAAACAAAAATTAAAGTTATTGTGTTATATTGTCTGTGTTGCGTTTTTCATTCACCCTACAAATTTGTTAGCATTTGTTTGTAATTCGGTGAGTGTTCAAGGTAAATTGAGGAACTCAATCCTGCTTAAATTTTCATCCCAGGAGTTGTCATCAGTTTGCTTGAGTCCCTTGTTAGCTCACCTGACTGAAAATTTCTATTTTCTGAACCGATTAGCCGATTTGAATCAAATTTGGTATGTGATACTGCCAAGTCATAAGGACTTGATTCAAGCCAAAAAGAATTTCCTGCATCCCCATGGGAACCCCAGGAGCCAAAAAAAGAAATATTTTCAAACCCATATTTCCCAAACCGCACAGAACAGAGTACTGTTATTTGGTTTGAAGCATCCTTCAGACCAATAGACTCAAATGGTGAAAAAATAGCCATCAGTTGTGTCAGTGTATGGGGAAGTGAAAAAGTGTTGAGTCAGCATAACAATTTAAAAGAAAGAATCACTTAACAGAATCTTTAGATATTTGGTATACAACATCTTAGAGGGGGCAGATTAAATAAAATCTTTTTCAGATCCACCAGTCAGAAGCATCTCATCTTCTTGTATTTGGCAAACAACATTCTCAGGGGATGGGTGCGGGGGCAGGTTTAAGTTTGTTCAAATCAGGACTATGACTTTGTACAGGGAGTAACCATTTTAAATTTTAACTTTGTGCAATTTCAGGAGTATTCTTCTAAAATCTGATATGTTTATACTGTACCAATGTCCCAAACTTAGCTGGTGCTTACTCTAAAATATTTAGGGCCAAACGCAAATTTTACCCCCCAATCCCCCAAATTTGCATCTAAAACCAAAAAATACATGTCCTATATGGTCCTCCATACTTATTCTCCACTGCGCATGTGCAGTGTCAAGGAGGTCTCGAAACTGCCGCCAAAAGTCATTCTTTCTTTGGCCCTCAATACAGTTACACTTCACTGTTATTTGTGCTTTTAAATCTCAGTTTTAAGATGCTAGATGCATATTTATGAGAGAAATGGTGGATATATGGTGGAAATAGAAGGTGGAGAGGAGAAAACAGTGGAAACAAATGTTCAGGGCTGTAACTTATAATTATTTTACGAAATTGTTACCTATTTTCGTGGCATGACCTTATTGTGGTCATTCTTGCTATGAATGTTCCATTGTTTAATCAGTGTTTCCTCTCTCCCTTTCCTTTATTCTCCCCTAGCTATTCTCCCATGCTTTTGGCTTATTTTTTGTAATGTTTATTACTAAAATTTCTTGGGAGTTTTGGCTTGGAAACAGAATTATTTTCTGTTTTTTCCCCATGTTTATGTCCTCACCCTTGTGGTGTTTAGGCGTTTTGATCTGCATCTACCGTCTGATGTTCTACAGTTTCTTCTCTGGAAGCCTCTGTTTTGCATCAGATAGTGTTTAAATTGGTAACTGATTTCGGGCCATGTTTGTTTCAGTGTCTGGAGTCATGTGTCCAGTTTGTTGACACTTTTGCTTTTGTTGACAACTGTTACTTCTGACAATGATTACTTGTCTTCTGCTTAATTTAGTTCATAGCAAGATACTTTAATATTGTCCGCAAGTGTTACATTAATTTTTCAAAATGATTAAAAATTTTTGGGGATCCTTTGGGCTCAGGGTTCCCATTGGGAACTTGGGCTCTTCTGAAAATTTAAAAAAATTTTTTTTTTTGTTTTTTGAAAATTATTTTCTTTTGAATGTTATAATGAATTATAATATATTATGTATATTTATTTCAAGAGTTAGTGCGAGTAATATGATGGTGTATATTTTTTCTGATTGAAAAAATATTCTTCAATCGTAATGCGAGGATATCTTCCTCTAATTCACAAGTTCATTGTGTTTCTTATAGTCAATGTAGTTGCATTAATTCTTGCTCTGTGTGGGTTGATTGATATGACAACGTCGGAAACGTGTGTCACTGTATGTCGTTGCGGTGAGAGGTCCATTACGGTCCTTGCTCCGTAGGGTCACTATATATTATCAGTTTCTTTTTCAGAACTCAGAGTGATGTTTCCGTGATGTCTTCAATAAATGTGTCTCCGTCGTTTCAATATTAGGGCTAGTGGGAAGTGCTCAAGGTATTACAACAATTGCTGGAAGTTAGCTAGTTCTATCGAAGGCATTGTCGCCCGCTAGTCTGCCCGGTGTCGCGACCATTCACCGGGAAGAATGGCTCAGCTCCCGGGTTAGTCCGTTGCGGTCCAGGGAAGCAGATTGGGTGATGCGAGCACTATAAAACTTCAGATGTGCACACCCAGCAATGACGGATCCCAGGATAGTACGGAGGAAGCCTGTCAGTCTGATAGCTAGCTCGTCCAGGTCCCCCGGACCGCGAGCGAGAGAGGCCCCCTCTCTCTTGTATCAACATCTGCGACGCGATGTTGTTGTATATTGTTCGCTTAGTCGGAGCTTGCGTCCACTCCTCCTGCTCGGGACGCTCTGTCGCATGACAGTCCTACGCGGCTGTTATATTGGCTTCCTCATCCTCGTCAACACACATGACTGCACCATGGCTATGTGACCACAGATTTCCAGGGGACGTTCGCATATTATATAAATGCAGGATTGAACGTCCCTGGTGCTCCTGCTTCGCTGACCAAGGAATACATGTCGACCAGGTCACTCCATCTGCTAGCCAAGGATATGAGACCTTTCCAGTTGGGACGGTCGCATGTTATATAAATGCAGGAATGAACGTCCCGGGAGCTTCTAGCGGATATTCACGTAGGACCGCGGCTCCACAGGTCTCATAGGGTAACATGAACTAGGTATTGTTACCGGGATGTCTTCGTAAGTGTGCTTCTGTTGTTACAGTCAAATGAAGAGTTAGCGGCAAAGTGCTCATGTAGATACGCCAATTGCCTGGAGTTTCTAGTAGGATCGATGGCGTTGGCTTCCGCTAGCTCGCCCGGTGTCCCGACCATTCACCGAATGGCTCAGCACCCGGGTTCGTCCGTTGCAGTCCAGGAATGGGATTTGGGTGATGCGAGCACTATAAAATACAGTGTGCACACCCGGTGACGATGGATACGAGGATGGTACGGAGGAAGCCTATTAGTCTGGTTCCTAGCTCGTCCAGGTCCATCCGTGCTGTAAGTGAGAGAGATCCCTCTCTCGTATTACAATATCTGAGGCCAGATGTTGTGGTGCTAAACGTTCCTCAGTCGGAGTATACGTCCACCGCTCGGGACGCTCTGTTATATAGACAGTCCGGAGAGACTGCTCTTTCGGCTTCCTCATCCTCACGGCAGCACACGCGACCGCACCTTGGCTACGTTACCTGTGATATTCAATCAGTATCGCCGACCAGGGATTCTACGGCGACCAGGTCACGCCATCCAGTAGCCAAGGATACGAGGCCTTCATTCTCCGGACGTTTGCATATTAGAGGTATGCAGGAGTGAACGGCCGAGGAGCTTCCAGCGGCTAAATCCTATAAGACTGCAGCTCCACAGGCCTCTGTTACGGACATGCTATTGCAGATAGCACAAATTATCACAACATCCCCCCAGCAACCGACAGTTTCTCTGTCGGATCAGGAATTATCCGAGGAAGCTGGGTTGGTACGTTCCACTGCAGGTTCAGGCACGGACGACCAAGAATTTCAAGTGGTCCGACAGGATGGTGAAAGGGATATGTATGAGTTGTATTTTCCCTTTTTCGAACAACATAATTGCCGTAGAGTGCATCCGGCATTATCATCGGATGTTGTTCCTCCGGTCCAAAATGCTGCGTTGCCGGATAAGAGACGGATAGCACCACTGGACACAGAATTCTTAATCGGTTTAGGGACATCATCCCTCAGTTTCCGACATAGTCCAGATATGTTTCATGGACATTTGATCTGTTGAATGACGCTATATTTATATAACTTGCTACCTAAATGGGCAGGTAAGGTTTCTTATCGGCAATATGCTCTACATCTGCCTTTCATCAATTCATCAAATATTTTGAAACGGCAGGACAGACCATTCTGAGAGTTCTCTGCATCTAGACGACCAGGTCAGGAACTAGTATTGTTTATCTGTCGTCTATGTCAATTCCAACCATGATGTTGGAAATAACAATATTGTCTAGCAAGGACAGCTTAGACACATTATCGTACACAGATCACCTTACCAGAACGTTATCATTACGTCTCAAAGCAAAAAGAATTCTAGGATGTACAACCTCCTTAAGAGTTCTTTCAGGGGCCTCACGTAAAATCCGTCCTTTAGTGGCATTATGGAGTTGTTTGGACGTGACGCGGTCCTGGCTACATCCACGCGTGTAGATAGTAAGGTGAAAAACTCTCTTAGAGTTGCTCCGGTCTCCGAAGAGTTTTCTTCGACGGCAAGCTTTCTGCAGTTTATGATCAATTAACTAAGAAAGCTTTAGACTCTCTGCTATTTAAATTCGCTTCCATATAGTCGGATTCAGCAGAGAAGAGTGGGACAGGCACTTCTGGGACGAATACGTTCAAGGGAAGTTCTTGTAGAGGTTCCCATGCATCCTCTAGGTCTTATTCTAGAGACCGTCAGAGTAGTGACTCAGATAGGGGCCGTAATTCTGGTCAAATGCCCCCAGGTCGACGAGGCGAGGTGCGGGCCGTAGAGAACATGGCTTCTCCTTCCACAAGCCTCGCAGGACCAGGAGGTAATGGTTTTATCCTCTTTCGTGTATTAGTGAGCGAAAGTCAATCGAGTTTCTCAATTATTTGAGATTAGATTATGGACGTACCTTGGATTCAAGGGGTGTTTTCGGAAGGACTATATTGTTCCTCAAACGAAATCCTCTGTTAACTTGGAGTCCAAGATGGACTCCACTTCCGTCAGTCAGTAGAATAGAGGCTCGCTTCCATCAGAAGTCCAATCTCTTCTGGAATGATCGTGATAGAGATCGTAGAAATCCAGGATTTTTAAGGTTTCTACAACCATCCTTTTTGTGTCGCCACCCCACGAAGTGGGGAGCGACATATAGGGATTACTTTTGTCGTCCGCGTCGTCCGCGTCACACTTTCTCTTATCCGCCACTCCTCTTTAACCTATGAATGGATTTTGATGAAACTTTCAATGATTCTTTATCACATAATGGCATTGTGCACCTCCTATTTTATATTTTGATCTGCTGTATTTTTTCCAGAGGTATGCCCCGTCGTCTTGCGTCGTCCTCGTCGTCGTCCGCGTCACACTTTCTTTTATCCGCCACTCCTCTTTAACGTATGAATGGATTTTGATGAAACTTTCAGTGATTCTTTATCACATAATGGGATTGTGCACCTCCTATTTTATTTTTTGATCCGCTGTATTTTTTCCAGAGTTATGCCCCTTTTCCACTTAGAATTCTGTCTGAAATGCCAGGCGACACACGTCTTCCATGGAAGACTCACATCTAAGTCTGGTTCCAAAACCAGATGGCTCATTCCGTCCACTCATAATCTGAGCTGCATAACAAGCTGATCGTGGCTCTAAGTTTCTATATGGAGTCCATCCGATCGGTCAGAGCGAGTATTCGGGTGTACGACTATGCTTCATGCATAGATTTCTAGTTACATACTTTCACATCATGGTACATCAGGCGTTCAGTATCTTTGCTTCTTTATCATAGGAATTGTGTTTCAGCACCGACCAATGTGTTCCGGCCTGAATCTAGTTCCTGGGCTTTCACTCGAATAACGAACTTGGTAATGACTCATTTCCGAGCTCATTCGTCTGCGGTATCGTCGGCCTTCCTGGACGACATTCTTCAGAGGTACGGCAATGAGTTAACGCTTCAGAACGATTTGCAGATTCTGCTTCTTTTGATCCGACATCTCGGTTTCATAAGTAAACAAGGAGAAGTCGGATCTGGTTTCGTCCAAGTCATTTACCCACCGGAGATGAGCTTCGGGACGCATAACATTCTCGTTCTTCTGCCGTTAACCAGAGCGAAATTAATCAGTCGTTATGCTCACTATTGTCTTCGCTCAGACAAATTCTCAGCGAGAGATCTCATGTGACTGATACGTTGTGCGGATCTGCCATGATTTTATTCCAATGGGGCGGTTTCGCATTTTTCGCATTTGTCCTCTCCAAATTTCTTTTAATTCAGAATTGGAGGGTGAAGTTTCTTTCGCTCGATACAGACATCTTCTTGTCAAATCAAGTGAATAAGAGATTCAGACTTGGGCAAGTTTTCAGTGCTTAACTCAAGTAGTTCCACTGCAATTGCCGGATCCGAGTTTTCAGTTTTGACAGATGCCAGTCAGACAGATTGGGTAGTTTCATTGTACCCAACGGATTAAAGTGCCTGAGTCTTTTGTTTCCGTAGTTCCTTATCAAGCACACAAACATCAAGATTGATGTCATTTTGGCTTGCGCTACTTTATTGGAGGAACGTTATTCAGAATGTTCATATGCTAATTCTGTCCGACAACTCGACGGTATTAGCGTATTTTCGGAATTATGGAGGCACTCATTCCATCCTGTTATTTATGTTAACAGATTGAATCTTTCGGTTGGTACTAGAACATCAAGTTCTCTTATTGGTCCGTCATATTCCGGGTCGTCTGAATGTATTAGTGGACTCCCTTCACGGAGAGGCCGTTTGTTGCCACCAGAATGGACTTCCAAGAAACGAGTATTCAATCAGACTGCTATCAAGGAGAGCGGCCAATGATCGACTTATTTGCGACGCATCTCAACAATCAGTTGCAGACGCGTATGTGTCATAATGTTTTGATCTTCAAGCGTTTGCAGCAAATGCTCTATCGTTCTTGTGAGATGGAATAATAAGATATACGTATCTTCCAGTGCCGTTGATTCAACAGATATTGCTCAAATGTAATTTTTTCAATGCAAATTCTGTTGGTAGCTTCTCTAGCTCCACAATGACTGTGGATTAATTTACTCAGGCATCTGTTGTGGGACATGCAGTGGAAGCTTCCTCCACATTTCGGTCCATTCTATGGTCAATTGGATTCAATCTACTATCAGTTCTGCTTATGATTATATCTTCATTCAGCAGTCTGTGCTTTAGTTTTAAGCTCATGAAGTAAGAGTTCTTCTACATCATGGGCTTAGACTGATAATGTTGCTATTACAGATCTATTGAGGGCTGCATATTGGTCTTAGCCCTCCAGTTTCACGATTTTGTATCTGAGAATATTGAGTCCTTTCTGCAGATCTACATTGTTTAGGTCCGTTATTTTTTACTCAGAATGTTGTCTACTAAACAGTGGCAACTATATGTGTATAGGCCTTTGGTTCCGGCTGTGACTCTGTCCTGCTGCCCTCTTTGCTCTGGAGTATTTGATCCAGGGCAAGGGGAAGAGGGTGGGGGTGGGGTGGGTGTTCCCTTAGGTCACCTGCTTTATAGTGTAAAGCAAGGGAATACCTCCCTTAGAGTCAGTAATTCCGAGTCGGTTCCGAGATGATTTTAAGGGTAAAGCCTATGTTTACTCATCTGTGTAATATTTTTTAAAGTGTTGATTGGTGTGAAGTGTCTGTGTATATCACGTGATTAATTGGGTGTTAATATACAATCCTCGAACACTTTTAAATGAGTATATTGAGTCTCATTTCTCTAGACTCTCGTATTTATTGGCTTTCCTTTTAAAAATATTAGTATAAAGGGTTATACTAGATGTTTACAGAGATCATTGATATAATTGTGCTCAATTACAGAATGGTGTTGTGTCTTTCTTTTTTGAGACAAATAAGAAAGATACATGTAGCCTATCTCTCCTTTTCTCATTGAGGGGATAGGTCTGTTGTTGGTAATTGAGTCTATTGGATTTTCCTTATGTCATAGGCCCTCCAACCTTTTTACTGTTCAGCTAAGTCTGCATCATTGGTACAGTATAAAAATGTTAAAAAATTTATAGTAATTTATATATTTTTATACTTACCAATGACCCAGACGGGGATGGCCCTCCCAGGAGTTGGGAACTCTTGCCTCCCCGCTGCGTACATAAAGCTTACCAGGCACTGGTTGTAAGAATGACTTTTGGCGGCATAAATTTTTTGACTTTTCAGATCCACAAGTCAGAATCCAGAAACTTTTCTCATATTTTGTATACAACATCCATGGGTGGGATGAGGGGTGGGTGTCATGTTTGTGTGAGATCAAGTCCATAGGGAATATTGTTTAAAATCTTCTTTTTGACTTACCAGTCCAAATCTTCTGATGGTTTGTATACAGCTTCCTTATAGGGGCCAGATTCAAGTTTATTCAAACCATGTCCCTGGGTTAATATTTGCACTCCTTATGAAGAAAATGTTTTCAAAATCTTCTTTAGACCCACCTGGCAGAAACTTTCCGTATTTGGTATAAGACATTCTTATGGGGCAGATTAATGCAGGGCTTAAAATTCAGAATCTATTCTCGCAGTTGATTCTCGCAAAGAAAACAATGAGAATCAACTTTGATTCTTGCTAAATGTTCATTTTATTCCCATTCTAGTTTTGAAAGTGTCCTTAAAGGCCTGGAAATACTATTTATTTTTTTTATGCTCCTTTATAATAAGTCAACCCTTTGACTTAGCAGTGGTATCTAGTGAAGTCTTGGCTGCCTATACAGGCAGCCAAGACTTCCCTAGAAACCACCGCCAAGCTACTGTAACTTCAATCTCACAAACTCATGCTCAATAAAACTCAGAAGCACCAAAAGCCTGTATATTGGTACATGTGTTCTACAACTAGGCCCTTAAGATTTAAATGCAAGTAAATATATAAATATGTGACTTGTTTTTACTATGGAATATATACTGGTTGCATTCATGAGGGTATAACAGTCCTCTCAAATTCTAAATTATTTATGAACTGAAAGGTGATTCCCGCAGCATGCGTTTGTGAGAATCAAAACTGATTCTCGCAAACTGGGAGGAATTTTGTGGCCAATTAATGTATGTTCAAATCAAGACCATGGGTTCATATCTCAGCTCCCTGCATAGCTCAAATTTTTAACTTTGTGCAAGAACAAGAATATTCCACAAAGATCTTCTTTAGATCAGACATGTTAACCCTCCCAGAATGCCCGGAAATCCCCGGGAAGGCAACGTTGTTTCCGGCATCCCGGAAAAAGATCTCCTTGGGCTGTAAATCCCGGAAAATACCCATGAAAACATTTGGCAGTTTTGAAATGATTTCGAGGGTCAATTTGCGATCAGTTTCAAAAGATTTATAGTGTTGTCATTACCGTGTTCAAAAATCATTAAAATAATCGTAAAATTTATTAATAAATGCAAAAAAAGATGTTTGTACCTTTTTTTAACTGTACAAAATTCGTCTCGATCAGCTGTTTACATTGTGCCAATTTGTGGTGGCTCAGTTTCAAACACCTTATCACCAACAACTTCAGATGTTTGGTTTGTTGAAAAAACGTTTTATTCAACAGAGAAATCTCCTTTAATAGTGTTCCATTTACATGTATCTTGCATTTAAATAAAGATGCCCAAGTTTTGCTTTACAAACTGCAACACTTTGTTTGAACATTGAAGAGAGAACGTAAGTCACAATTGAGTTGATGGGCACCACCATTTTTAACTTTGAATTCTGGGAGATACTGGGGAAGTTCCTTTGATCTATTTCCAGTTATAAAAATATCTGTTTGGGAATCTTCTCTTTCTTTCATGTAAATCTTTGAATCAAATGAGCCATTGTTTTGGGAAGTTGAACTGATGATGATGATTCTGGTTTAATTCTAAGTTAAAGGCCTCTTTTCCTTCTCACCTCCCTCCCTTCCCCCACCCCACCCACAATGAGCTGGAGGTGTAGATACTGGTATAACGTTGTCCATCTGTCCGTCTGCCCATCCATCCATCCATCCATCCATCCATCCATCCATCCATCCACAGGGCTCGATTTAACTGGATTAGCATAGCACTTTGCTCTCCAATTTCTGAATTTTGCTATTCAAGATTTATTAGTTTCAAGTGCTTTTGGATCAACTGCTAATCAATTTTCCAGGGTGAATAGTAAATTGCTATTCAAAATTTTCAGATTAAATCAAGCCCTGGTCCATCCATCCATCCATCCGCCCGTAGACGTAATTTTGTCCGAAGATTTTCTCTGACGTTTATGGACCAATGTCATCAAAATTTGGTATGAATGTTCACCACCATGGGAACCTGTGCACCGGTCGGACTATTTTTGTCAGAGTTATGCCAGAGTTATAGTGTGCAGGTTCCCATAGTAGTGAACATCCAAACCAAGTTTCAAAGGAATCTCTCAGAATGCACGAGTTTTGTCCAGAGATTTTCTCGGATGTTAATTGTTCAATTCTGTTGAAACTTGGTATGGATGTTCACTATCATGGAACCTGTGCACCAGTGATTATAGTTTTGATCAGACTTTTTTTTGCCAGAGTTATGCCCCTTTTTGTCTTAGAATAATTAATTTTGTCCGGAGATTTTCTCGATTGCTTGTGGGTCGATTTCTTTGAAACTTGGTATGGATGTTCACTACCATGAGAACCTGGCCACCTGCGATTGTAGTTTTGATCAAACTTTTTTTTACCAGAGTTGTGCCCCTCTTCGTCTTAGAATAATCATAGTGGGGCAGTGGGGGGGGGGGGGGGGATCGACAGGCTCATCTGGGGCAGTCACACCTCTAGTTTTATTTATTATTATTTCTTGCAAATTGAAATTGAAATGGATAGGATCAGCAGAGCAATTCATTTTGTGTCTTAAATTTTTTAAAAGGTCCTCTGTTCAGTAATCTGTTTTTATACTCCTGAGAATTTTCTTCAATTGTTATTTCTTTCAACTCATGTCTGCTCTTCAGCAGCCATGAAGTGATTGTAGGAGAACTGCAAGAAATTTTTTGAAGTTGAATAATTGAAATTTCTGAACATTTGTGGGAGTTAATATGCCTCATTTTTTTTTATAAATTATTTTTCTTTAGATTACTGCTACCGTCATGAATTGATTGTAGATGTGTAAGAGAACATTATTTTTTTTAAGTTTGATAGCTACATGTGTTGTACTTGAAACTGAAAAATTAAGGTCTTGGTATTGGGAGAAACCTGATTACTGTTGTGATTCCAGTGTTTGTGAGTAGAATACGGTTTGAATAAGCCATTAGACAGGACATAACCAGCTGAGATGAGCAGTAGTGCATGTATAACTCCAGAATTAAAATTTATATTTATATATCTTGACCATTTTTAGCTCAACTTTTGCGAAGCCAAATTTGAGCTTTTGCCATGGCCAGTCGTCTGTCTGTCTGTCTGTCAGTCCATCAACAATTCAATACGGCTCAGGCTAGAGGCCGCATTTATGAACCGATCTTTACGAAACTTCTTGGGTACCTTTGTTATGACCTTGGGACGAGAACGAGTGTTTTTGGGTCCGATCCGAAATTCAAGTTGGCCGGGCAGCCATTTTGTACAAAATTAGGTGCAATCAGATTTTTGCACAGAACTTCCATATGAAAGCGCTGATTTGAATAATTTTTTGTATGAATGTTTAGTACCATGGGATACATCACATATAATACGGGTTTTTTTCTCATGCAGAAATTATGCAAATTAGATGAACTTTGATTTTTTCAGTGCTACTTACACACAATAAGTACACATGTCAATATGGCTCGGGCTAGAGTCTGTATTTATGAACCGATCTTCACGAAACGTCTTGGGTACCTTTGTTATCACCTTGGGATGAGAACAAGTGTTTCTGGGTGCTGTCTAAAATTCAAGATGGCTGCCAGTGGCCATTTTGTACCGATATGTGTCCTTAAACACCAATAAATAAATAAATATTTTGTACCGAAATTAGGTCTAATCAGTTTTTTGTACACAACTTCTATACGGCTCAGGCTAGAGGCCGTATTTATGAACCGATCTTTACAAAACTTCTTGGGTACCTTTGTCATCACCGTGGGATGAGAACGAGTGTTTTTGGGTGTGGTCCGAAATTCAAGATGGCCACCAGCAGCCATTTTGTACCAAAATTAATGCAATCAGTCTTTTGTACAGAACTTCTGTATGAAAGTTCTGATTTGAATAAATTTTTGTATGAATGTTTAGTAACATGATACATCACGTATAGTACAGGTTTTTTTCTCGTGCAGAAATTATGCAAATTAGATGAACTTTGATTTATTCAGTGCTCCTTATACACTGTAAGTGCACATGTCAATACGGCTCGGGCTAGAGGCTGTATTTATGAACTGATCGTCACAAAACTTCTTGGGTACCTTTGTTATCACCTTGGGATGAGAACGAGTGTTTCTGGGTGCGGTCCAAAATTCAAGATGGCTGCCAGTGGCCATTTTGTATCGAAATTAGGTCCAATCAGTTTTTTGTAACAGCTTCTATACAGCTCGTATTTATGAACTGCTTCATATCCACCAGATGGAATCTTTTGATAATTGGCTAGAAAACAAATTTTATTTCAGTCAAATGTTCTGTTTTCGTTAATGCTTAGATCTTTTTATGAGTGTGTAAGACACACAACCAAAAGGCCACAATTTGTCAAAATATTTTGGTCATGTCCTTTTTGACTACCATTTCTTTTCAATCTACTCACAATTGTTTACAAATGGCTGTAACAAAGCCCTACTTCGGAACTTAACTCCAGCTAATAACTTTTCCAAATGAATTTGGAAAAGTGGAAGAGTGCAAAAGCACTATAAAGAGATCAAAAAAAGGACGAGCAAGACCGGCGGTCGACATTACAGGTGCTCTCCCTGCACACCTCTTGCATTACCGAGCTCATGCGCAATTACTGTATGTCAATTCCCTTTTTTCTGCCATCTTGCATGGTTGGATTTTTTGTGACTCATGCTTGTTGCTCTCATTTTCTTCATGAACTACTTGTGATCGCTAAAGATATTATTACAGTGCATTTCTGTCGTTTGACTCAAGCTCTAAATTATTATTATTTTCCTTACATTTATGCTAATTTTAGCTTGTATTCTCTCTGCGTGCTTTGTTTTTTTTCCTGCAAAATTGAAACATGCGTTGATTGGTTTTCCGTCAGTGAGAAGTATTGGGATTTGGTTTGCTTTGTGGAGTTTTTCCCTCTAAATTCACTCCTCACATCCTTTTGGACAATGCCAAAAATGATTCCTTGTCCTTGTTTACAGGTGAAACATGTCGATGACGTCCATAGTGCATATGTCACCTGAAAAATTGCTCTCAGGTCAATCCATGTGGTGTTTATGGGATTTGCTCATCTAAATTCTGGGCTTCTGATAACAAGGTGGTTCTGACCCAGACTAGAACCCCTTGTTCTCGGGGTAAAGGTAACCATGCGCCTTCTCGGATATTTCCAAAAGTGCGCAGGGTGATTCTGTCGTGCAGGATGTTGGGCAGCCTTTTACGGTAAGATTCATCCGCAGCTTTTGGTGGTGCTGGTGATGGGATGCCTGAAGTGGAGACTAAGTCTCCCTTCCTTTGCCTCCAATGGTCGCCCTTGAGGCGATGGTTTTGTCAAGACGAGTTCTTTCGAGGTCCACTCGGTCACTCTCTTCGATTTTCTGCTGGCATCATCTGCAGCTGCGGGGGAACTTGTAAATGTTGCTCCTATTTTCCAAAATAGTCTTCCTCCCATCTCTTCTGGAGATGGTATACAGCCTCGAGGGCCAGACTGTATCTAATGTGGTTTCTCAGGACTCACAGTCTTTCCTGGCTTCTCAGCGAAGCTATACGTGTTAGCTGGCTACCCCCTGGCTAGGTTTACTCCTGGTTGGTTTGGGCGCTATGTTGCTTCAGCAGCGATTCCTCATTCCTCGTCAGTCGAATCATTTGTTGTTCCGACTTCCCCTGCTGGTGAGCCAACCAGCAGGATGGGATTGAGACACTGGCAACCAAGGCCTTCTGTTCGGCAGAGGCCAGTGACGGCTCCTGTTAGCTATCATTCTTGGGACCATCCTGCGGTGATTTCTCATTGTGTCCCAAGTCTGGCTGATGATCGATGCTTGCAGGGGAGCACGGTGGCTCAGTAGGTAGAGGTGCAGGCTGCAAGCCGAGAGGTCCTCGGTTCGAATCCCACCTGCGGCAACCACGTTGTGTCCTTGGGCAAGACACTTCATCTCCATTGCCCGCGTGGGGGCACGATGACGCCGTGTACTAAGGCATACTGCACGTCGATGGTACACATGTCTTCAACCAATCTAACCCTGTCTGTGCTGCAGTGATGGGTTACGATGTTGGGGAGCTGGCAGCTGCTCGTCGTTGCTCGGTGATTCTCTCCGGGTACTCCGGCTTCCTCCACCCGTAAAACTGTCACGGTCATGATTAGCCATTGTGTATAAATATGTGACCTTAAACATCAATAAATAAATAAATAGATCGACACTTGTCGTCGGACTCAGAGGATAGGCAGTTGGGGGCCTTCTGCTTCTCAGAGGCCAGTGGCAGTTTCCTGTCACTCATGGGACAATCCTCCGGTGTTCCCCATCTTGTTCCAGGTCTGGCTGCTGACCGACATCTGCCGTCGGTCTCTCGAGATGATTTGCAGACAGGGCCTTCTGTTTTACAGAGGCCAGTGATGGGCCCTGAGCATCACTCTTTGGGACTATCCTCCGGTGTCTTTTCACCATCTCCCCACTCTGTCTGCCGATCGATGTCCGTCATCAATCCCGGCTGAGGATGTGGGCTTTTTTCCAGAAGGGTTCATTGGGAAGACACTCTGACAAGCATGGCTGCTCCGACGGATTCTCAGGGCGAGCTGAGGCAGGCCTTTCTGACGCTCACCCGGTTGCTTTCTAGCAACCCTCAAGTCAGCTTCCCTGTGCCTCCTGAGGTGCAACCTCCTTTGGATGCTGTTCAGCATTCACAGTAGGTTTCTGCTGGTCAGCCCGAATTGGGCTATGTCTCTTCTGCCACAGAGGATGACGATTCGCTTGAAAACGATGGGCCTCCTCATCAGTCTTGGGGCAGGCTTTAGATTTTGTATTGGAAACTTGCCAGATGTTCAGCCTTCAGACCAGCCCTCAGGTACTGCCCCGCTGCAGTCATCTGTGGAGTGCCACAACCCTGTTGAGCCTTCTAGCTCTGGGATTTTGCACCATCTGTAATGGGCTCAGGTTGTTGAGTCCTTCCAAGGCCTAGATGCCAGATGCGTTCCAAGATCCTTTTCTCGATCTGATGCCTTTCTGCCTACGAATCCACCTGTCTTCCAAGGGTTGACTACTGTGGATGAGGATTATTCTTCCCTCAGGTTTGCTAAGCCAAAGTCGGCAGTTCTCCCAATGTCAGTGTTAGAATCTATGGTGGGCATTTCCCGAGAGATGCTGGGCATGTTGTTTCTCGTGGATCATGTCATTGCTGCCCTGGTTTTCTTTCTCCCACCAGGGGAGGTTGATGATAACCAGGCACCTTTGCGTGTTTTGTCTCTTATGAACCTGACACACATGCATGCCTGCAACACGGCTAATTTGGAGCTTTCATGCTGGGATGCAGTGTTGGACACTTCACCATCCCTTCATTCTGAGCAGTGTGCTGTTCTGAGGTCTGCTTCTTTGGTTGGACCTCCTCTGTTCCATGGTTCCGTGGGGGCTGTCCATGACGAGGTTCTTTGTCATTCGAAGGACCAGCTTTTGTTACGGCAACTGGACTGACCTGCTGCCAGAGGTGGTGATCATTCCAGACCTGTCAAGCACCCAGCTGCATCGGTCACGCAGGCTGTGCCCACTGCTTTTGCCCAGAAGAAGAATCGACACGGCCAGGTTTGCTTGCAGCCTCAGAGCGGAAAGTCAAATGACTTTGTTGCTTCCCAAGGGGGCGGTTTCTCCTCTTGGGGGTGTGGGGGGGGGCACCTTCATTGAGGCCACAAATGAAGGTCCTCACCTTGATTTGCCTCCAGTCGGGGGAAGCCTTTCACTGTTTTTCGACCATTGGACTCTCTAGAGACCTCAGACCCTTGGGTGCTTGACGCCATCCAATCGGGTATGCAACACTGTCCTTCTGTCGACACCCTTGTTTATCTTGGATGCCCCTCCTTTCTGATCCTCAATGTTGGGACCTTCTGGTGCAGGAGATTGACAATCTCCCCTCCAAAGGGATGATCGAGGTGGTCAGGAACACTCTTTCTCCATGGTTCTACTCGAGACTTTTAGTGTCAAAGAAAACTGACCAGCTTCATCCCGTCATCGATCTAAGTATCCTGAATGAGTCCATAATAGCACCTCGTTTCAGCCTGGAGACTTTCAGGTTTGATGGTCGATTCATCAGGGCAATTTTGTAGCTGGTATTGACCTGAAGGATACCTATTTCCATGTGCCCATTCATCTTCGGTTCTCATTTCGGGATTGTCTTTCAGTTCAAAGCTCTCAGTTTGAACCTGCTCCTTTGGCCTTCACCCGACTGATGTCACATGCTCAATTTTCACCGTACTCAGTCGGCTGTGACTTCGTCGGCCTACCTGGATGACATCCTCCAACAGCACCCCAATGCTGCCCTTCTGGAATCCTGCTAGCGCCGCTGGGTTTCAGAGTCAATTGTGAGAAATCAGATCTGATTCCTTCTCAGCAATTTTGTCATTTGGGCATGGATTTCGACACTTTTCACAATATGGTGTCTGTTCCCAAGGCTTGGGCATTGATACATTCCGCCTTGACTCTGGACCTGCTCCGATTCTCCTCTGTCTCGGCACACTTTCCTTCGGTTTCTGGGCCTTTGCGGTTCAATGGCGGCTCTCATTCCGCTGGATTGCTTGTTTGTCCGACCTCTCCATCACTTCCTGTTGGATCATTGGAGTCCGAATGTGGATCCTCTTGACCTGGAACTCACTATTCCTCGGTCCTTGCATTGTCACCTCTGCCCTTGGACCAATGTTCCCTGGTTGATTCAGGGTGTTCCATTGGATCTTCCTCTGGCTCCAGGGGTGTCAGATTAAAGTTTGTTCAAATCCAGTCCCTGAGTTAATAATTGGGCTCCCTGTAGGAGCTCAAATTTTAACTTGCTGAAATATGAGTAAATTTCTTTAAAAATCTTCTTCTTCAGATCCACCAGTCAGAATGCTTTCATATTTGATATACAACATCTCTAGGGGGGTCAGATTCAAGTTTGTTCAAATTGGGTCCCCGAGTTAGTATTTGGGCTCTCTATTGGAGCCCAAAGTTTACTTGGTGCAATTTGAGGAAATTTCTTTAAAAATCTTCTTCTTTAGATCCACCAGTCAGAATCTTTTCATGTTTGGTATACAACATCTATAGGGGGGTCAGATTCAAGTTTGTTCAAATCGAGTCACTGGGTTAATATTTGGGCTCCCTATGGGAGCCCAAATATTTAATTAGTGCAATATGAGAAATTTTTTTAAAAAATCTTCTTCTTCAGATCCACCATTCAGAATCCTTTCATATTTGGTATACAACATCTCTTGGGGGGTAAGACTCAAGTTTGAGTTTGTTCAAACCCGGTCTCGGGATTATTCATTTGGGTGACCTTTGGGAGCCTGAATTTTAACTAAGTGCAATATGAGGGAATTTCTATTATAATCTTCTTCTTCAGATCCACCAATCAGAATCCTTTCATATTTGGTATACAACATCTCTAGGTGGATCAGATTCAAGTTTGTTCAAATCGGGACTCTGGGTTAATATTTTGGCCCCCTATTTGAGCCTAAAGTTTAACTTAGTGCAGTGTGAAGTGATTTCTTTAAAAACCTTCTTCATATCCACCAGTCAGAATTCTTTCCTATTTGGTATATGACATCTCAAGGGGGATCAGATTCAAGTTTGTTCAATTTGAGTCCTTGGCTTAATATTTGGGCTCTATGGGCAGGAGTGGGGTGGGGGCATATTAGGTTCAGGTTTGTTCAAATCCATTCCTTGGTGTTTTTCCATAAAATTTGCCTCTCATGACTTCATTCTTTGTAGTGTTGATGAACCATGTCTAACTGAATGCGGCCCCAAATACTTCTTTGAACCACTTTGGCCGGTGAGCGATTAAGGCCCCTTGGAGCCTCTTGTTTCTTTAGGCCTTCTAGTTGCTGCTCAGGCTGTTGTGCACCCTCGTTGATTATGTATTTTCAGGTTGTTTGTGCATTTTTATCATGCAGCCTTGTTTTTTTTCTGTTGCTTCATGCAGCATCTTCTCTTCTTTGCAGGATGCTTTTCAACACTGTGGTGCTGTGTTTTAGCTTCTGTTCTTTTCAGTGAGTTGCCACGCTTTTTCCTTTTACAGGTTTTGTTGTCATTCTCTACTCTCCTTGCATTTCTTTCAGCTGCACTTTTGATGGTATTGGTTATATCATTCACCTCCTCCTTTTGTTTAGTCAGCCGATTGTAAACAATTGTGAGTAGGCTGAAAAGAAATTAAAATTTTTTAGTAAAATTTGGTTTTTAGCTCAACTTTGACGAAGTCAAATTTGAGCTATTGTCATGGCCCGTCGTCCGTCGTCCATCTGTCCGTCCGTCCATACGTCAACAATTGGCTATGGCTCGGGCTAGAGGTCGTATTTATGAACCGATCTTTACGAAACTTCTTGTGTACCTTTGTTATGACCCTGGGATGGGAACGAGTGTTTTTAGGTGTGGTCCGAAATTCAATTTGGCTGCCAGCGGCCATTTTGTACCGATGATGCAAAAATCAGTTTTTTGTACAGAACTTCTGTATGAAAGTTCTGATTTGAATAAAGTTTTGTATAAATGTTTAGTACCATGGGATACATCACATATAATACGGGTTTTTTTCTCGTGCGTAAATTATGCAAATTAGACTGACTTTGATTTATTTAGTGTTACTTTCAGAGCTGTAAGTGCCAAGCTGCTATGGCTCGGGCTAGAGGCCGTATTTATGAACCGATCTTTACGAAACTTCTTGGGTACCTTTGTTATGACCGTGGGACGAGAACGAGTGTTTTTGGGTGTGGTCCGAAATTCAAGATGGCTGCCAGCCGCCATTTTGTACCGATAATGCAGAAATCTGTTTTTTGTACAGAACTTCCATATGAAAGCTCTGATTTGAATAATTTTTTGTGTGAATGTTTAGTACCATGGGATACATCACATATAATACAGGTTTTTCTCTCGTGTGTAAATTGTGCAAATTAGACTAATGTTGATGTTTTTTGGTGTTACTTTCAGCACTGTTAGTGCAAATGCCAATACGGCTCGGGCTAAAGGCCGTATTTATGAACCGATCTTTACGAAACTTCTTGGGTACCTTTGGTATCACTGTGGGACGAGAACGAGTGTTTTGGGGTCCGGTCCAAAATTCAAGATGGCCGATGGCAGCCATTTTGTACAAAATTAGGTGCAATCAGATTTTTGCACAGAACTTCCATATGATAGCGCTGATTTGAATAATTTTTTGTGTGAATGTTTAGTACCATGGGATACATCACATATAATACAGGTTTTTTTCTCGTGCAGAAATTATGCAAATTAGATGGACTTTGGATTTTTTCAGTGCGACTTACACACAGTAAGTACACATGTCAATACGGCTCAGACTAGAGTCTGTATTTATGAACCGATCTTTACGAAACTTCTTGGGTAGCTTTGTTATCACCGTGGGATGAGAGCGAGTGTTTTTGGGTGTGGTCCGAAATTCAAGATGGCCACCAGCAGCCATTTTGTACCAAAATTAGTGCAGTCAGTCTTTTGTACAGAACTTCTGTATGAAAGTTCTGATTTGAATAAATTTGTGTATGAATGTTTAGTAACATGGAATACATCACATATTGTAAGGGTTTTTTTTTCGTGCTGAAATTATGCAAATTAGACGAACTTTGATCTATTCAGTGCTACTTACACAATGAGAGCACACATGTCAATACGGCTCAGGTTTGTTATCACCTTGCGACGAGAATGAGTGTTTCTGGGTACGGTCCAAAATTCAAGATGGCTGCCAGTGGCCATTTTGTACCAAAATTAGGTCCAATCAGTTTTTTGTCACAAGTTCTATACAGCTCGTATTTATGAACTGATCTTCACAAAACTTCTTGGGTACCTTTGTTTTCACCTTGGGACAGGAACGAGTGTGTTTTGGGGTGCCTTTGTTATCACTGTGCTATGAGAACAAATATTTTGGGGTTCAGTCAGACCCACTCTGGGACTCAAAAGATTTCTTTTCTAGTTTAGCATCTGACTGTCACCCACCTTTACAATACTTTACCTATACATTTGTTACAGGCAACGGTCAGTATTTATGTACAGACCGTTAAAATACTTTATATATACCTTTGTTATCAGGTCATTACCTAGATGTTTGTCATTGCTGTGTCACATACTATACATGTGCATGTGTTTGTCTTGACAAGTTGAGCTACAGTGTCATTGACACTTTCATTTAACATACCTACCACAATTGTCATTGGCAGAAATTGGGAATTGATGTCACGGTACTTGCGCATGTGCTCGGTAATGCAAGAGGTGTGCAGGAGAGTACCTGTTATGTTGAGCGCTGGTCTTGCGCAACTCTTTTTGGATATAGTGCTTTTGCACTCTTCTACTTTTCCAATTTCTTTTGGGAAAAGTTATTAGCTTGAGTTTAGTTCCGAAGAAGGTAGGGCTTGCTCTTACGTTACAGCCAATTGTAAACAATTGTGGTAGGTATGTTAAGAATCAAAATTTACTAAAAAAATTTAATTTCACACAACTGATGGGTCTAAGGAACACTGAATATTTTACTGAATTTCAACCCAACATTTTAACAACCTACCTGGTCTTTTTCTATCGAAGTCCTTTTTAGCTTAACTTGACATAGTCAAGATAAGCTATTGCCATCACGTGTGCGGTAGGCTGTTAGTCTGTGAGTCTGTGACGTCTGTTCACATTTTCCTTTAGCACGGGCTACACCCCGCACTTCTTGTCTGATCGTCACAAAATTTCATATGCAAGTTTGGGGTCATGTCTAGATGAGAACGTCCCCTTTTGGTCGTGATCAGGCAACCAGTATAGCTGCCCGAGCCCAAAACCTGAAAACCATTAGCACAGTCTGCAGGTCGTATTTATGAAGGGATTTCATTGTAACTTGGTAGGATGCCTCTGTATAATGCCTACATGAGAACGACCCCTTTTGGGCATGATCTATCAACCGTGATGGCTGCCCAAGCCCGAAACCCAAAAACTTTTAGCACAGTCTGCAGGTCATGTTTAATGTGGAGGGATTTCATTGTAACTTGGTAGGATGACTCCTTATGATGTCCCCACTTGGGCATGATCTGCCAACCGTGACGACTGCCCGAGCCCAAAACCTGAAAATCTTTAGCACAGTCTACAGGTCATATTTATTGAGGAATTTCATTGTAACTTGGTGGGTTGACTTCATACAATGTCTAGATGAGAAAGTCCCCTTTTGGACGTGATTGGGCAACTGTAACGGCTACAGGGGCCCGAAGCCCGAAAACCTTTAGCACAGTCTAGAGGTCACATTTATGAAGGGATTTCATTGTAACTTGGTAGGATGACTCCAAATAATGTCTAGATGAGAAAGGCCCATTTTGATCGCCATCATGCAGCCTTGATGGGTGCCCGAGCCCAAAAACATTTAGCATAGGCAAAAGGTCATATTTATGGAAGGATTTCATTGTAACCTGTTTGGTTGACTCCATATAATGCCTAGATGATGACATCCCCTTTTGGTCGTGATTGGTCAGTTGTGATGGTTCAAGTGCCTGAAGCCCGAAAACCTTGAGCACAGTCTACATGTCATATTTATGAAGGGATTTCATTGTAACTTCTTAGGATCACTCCAGATGATGCCCAGATGAGATTGTCCCCTATGGTTGCGATCATTCAGCCATGATGGCTGCCTGAGCCCAAAGCCTGAAAACCTTTAGCCCAGTCTACAGGTCATATTTATGAAGGGATTTCATTGTAACTTCTTAGGATCACTCCAGATGATGCCCAGATGAGATTGTCCCCTATGGCTGCGATCATTCAGCCATGATGGCTGCCCGAAGCCCGAAAACATTTAGCCCAGTCTACAGGTCATATTTATGAAGGGATTTCATTGTAACTTGGTAGGTTAACTTCATATAATGTCTAGATGAGAACGTCCCCTTTTGGACATGATTGGGCAACTGTGTCGGCTAAAGGTGCCCAAAGCCCGAAAACCTTTAACACAGTCTACAGGTCATATTTTTGAGGGGATTTCATTGTAACTTGGTAGGTTGACTCCAAATAATGTCTAGATGAGAATGTCACATTTTGGCCATGATCATTCAGCCTTGTTGGGTACCCGAGCCCAAAAACCTTTAGGCAAAAGGTTATATTTATAGAAGGATTTCATTGTAACCTGTTAGGTTGACTCCATATAATGCCTAGATGATGACATCCCCTTTTGGTCGTGATTGGTCAACTCTGATGGCTACAGATGCCCGAAGCCCGAAAACCTTGAGCACAGTCTACAGGTCATATTTATGAAGGGATTTCATTGTAACTTCGCAGGATCACTCCAGATGATGCCCAGATGAGATTTCCCCTTTGGTTGCGATCATTCAACCATGATGGCTGCCCGAGCCTGAAGCCCAAAAACCTTTAGCACAGTCTACAGGTCATATTTATGAAGGGATTTCATTGTGACTTGGTAGGTTGACTTCATATAATGTCTAGATGAGAACGTCCCCTTTTGGACACGATTGGGCAACTGTGACGGCTTCAGGGGCCCAAAGCCTAAAAACCGTTAGAACAGTCTACAGGTCATAATTATGAAGGGATTTCATTGTAGCTTGGTAGGATGACTCCAAATAGTGTCCAGATGAGAACGTCCCCTTTTGGTCACGAGCATTCAGCCTTCATGGCTGCCCGAGCCCATAAACGTTTAGCATGTCTGTAGGTCGTATTTATGGAAGGATTTCATTGTAACCTGTTAGGTTGACTCCATATAATGCCTAGATGATGACATCCCCTTTTGGTTGTGGTTGGTCATCTGTGATGGCTACAGGTGCCTGACGCTGGAAAATCTTGAGCACAGTCTGCAGGTCATATTGATGAAGGAATTTCATTGTAACTTCATAGGATCACTCCAGATGATGTCCAGATGAGAATGCCCCCTTTTGGTTGCGATCATTCAACCATGATGGCTGCTCAAGCCTAAAGCCCGAAAACCTTTAGCACAGTCTTCAGATCATATTTATGAAGGGATTTCATTGTAACTTGGTAGGTTGACTTCATGTAATGTCTAGATGAGAACAGCCCCTTTTGGACACCATTAGGCAACTGTGTTGGCTATAGGGGCCCAAAGCCCAAAAATCTTTAGCACAGTCTACAGGTGACATTTATGAAGGGATTTCATTGTACCCTGGTAGGATGACTCTAAATAATGTCTAGATGAGAACGTCCCCTTTTGGTCGCGATCATTCAGCCTTGATGGCTGCCCGAACCCAAAACCCCAAAACCATTAGCATAATCTATTGGTCATATTTATGGAAGGACTTCATTGTAACCCGTAAGTTTGACTCCATATAATGCCTAGATGATGACACCCCCTTTTGGTAGTGATTGGTCAACTGTGACGGCTTCAGGGGCCCGAAGTCCAAAAACCTGTAGCACAGTCTACAGGTCAAATTTATGAAGGGATTTCATTGTAACTTTGTAGGATCACTCCAGATGATGCCCCGATGAGAATGTCCACTTTTGGTTGCAATCGTTCAACCATGATGGCTGCCAGAGCCCAAAGCCCAAAGCCCAAAAACCTTTAGCACAGTCTACAGGTCATATTTATTAAGGGATTTCATTGTAACTTGGTAGGTTGACTTCCTATAATGTCTAGATGAGAACGTCCCCTTTGGACGCAATTGGGAAACTGACGACTACAGGGACCCGAAGCCCAAAAACCTTTAGCACAGTCTACAGGCCATATTTATGAAGGGATTTTAAGGTAACTTGATAGGATGACTCGTTTTGGAATAATTTCACTGTAACTTGGTAACTTTTGTTGATATACGTTAACTGTGAGGGCCACATACATTAACTGTGAGGTCATATTAACCCCCACCCCTCAGCTCTTTAGTACAGTGTACACCTCATATTATTTTTATCATAAACATAGCATACAGGTAACAGAGATGAACATATTCCCAATTATCACAATTCTTGTCTTATTTCATAATCCTTTCATAAACATTGAACATTATCCTTTTCATCAAACACAACACATAAGTTAAGCTACAGTGTCATTGACACTTTCATTCAACATAGCCTCAAGACTAATAAAGGATGTTTGCTGGGAGTGGGGAGTTGGGGTTGTAAAGTTAGACATCATTTTTCAGAGCCTTTTTGGTGACAGTCATTGTGGTGTGCACACATGTTCAACTTGACACTTCCTTTTACTCCTCTCTTTCTGATTCCTGAAACTAATTAATCCTTTACCTAACACAAAAGATAGTGGTGGACAAGTGCACTGGTCTCTCATGCCAAAGGTCCTGGGATCTTTCTATGTCGGAGAAAGTTCTTGATGTGTCTGAAACCTCTCTGTCAGCATCAATTGTGGGGTTGATCCTGTTGCAGCATACCATCCTATCGGGTTTGGACATAAAATGGCTGTCCTCTGTTCAGAGAGATACACTCCATTCAGGCTAAAGGTCCCTTTGCAGTATTCGTGAAGAGTGAGTCTATGAAGTTGCCACTATGAATGTCATCCCACACACCTGTGCTAATGAGCCAAGGAGAGGCATTAAATAATATAAGTTGCATAACTTGCTCAATCCTTGTAAAACAAATAAGCTTAAAACAAATGAAAGAAAGTCGACACTTCCAAACAAAATTCTTGAATAAGTCGTTTTTTTTTCCATTGTTTGCATAAGAAAAAAAAGCTTATGACACCTCATTGGAATGAGCACAATGACCTCATTCCAATGAGCAGTCATAAGCTATGGTTTTGAGACTCAAAATGAAAAAATAATGAAAGTTGAATGGTGATTTTTGTGTACAGCTCTTGCCAGTTTTGGCTGTTAAATTTGGTAAAAGGTTACTACCCTTATTCTTTGCAGACAACTTGACCTAGGTGAGCATTTCAAACTATGAATCAAAACAATGAATACAAAGCAATGTTGGCAACTGCTGGAATTATATCTGTTGTGTATGGGTTTTCAGTCCAAAATTTTTGGCACCTCTCAGAAGCAGTGTGAATTATTGGGAGTATGGTGGCTCAGTGGTAGACTGTTGGACTTTTATGCTAGAGGTCTCGAGTTCGATCACCATCCGGGGCATTCCACGTAGTGTCCTTGGTCAAATTATTTATTTATTGGTGTTTAAGGTCACATATTTCTGCACAATGGCTAATCATGACCACGACAGTTTTATGGGTGGAGGAAGCCGGAGTACCCGGAGAGAACCACCGAGCAACAGCGAGCAACTGTCAGCTCCCCAACATACAAACTCCACACAAGCAGGGTTAGTATTGGTTGAAGACAGGTGCACCATTGACGTGCAGTACGCCTTAGTGCACAGCGTCACCGTGCCCCCACATGGGCAATGGGGGTGAAGTGTCTTGCCCAAGGACACAATGCGGTTGCCGCAGGTGGGATTCGAATTGAGGACATCTCGGCTTGCAGCCTGCACCTCTACCTACTGAGCCACCGCCCCCCCCCCCCCTCCCCCCTCCCCCCCTCCCCCATCCTTGGTCAAGGTACTTTAACCCAGTTGCCTACATGGGGCACGATGATATTGTGTACTAAGGCGTACTGCACGTCGATTGTGCACACGTCTTCACCGTTGTAACCCTGCTTGAGCTGAGCTTGAACAGAGTTAGAATGTTGAGGAGCTGACAGTTACTTGTCGATGCTCGGTGGTTCTCTCTGGGTAGTCCGGCTTCCTCCGCCCGTAAAACTGTCATGTTCACGATTAGCCATTGTGCATAAGTATGTGACCTTAAACACCAATAAATAAATATAGTGTGAATTATTGTGTACCAATGGAATTTTTAAACTGTTTTCGTCTTCTAAGCATTGATGGTTTATGCATCTATTGGAGAAATGGATGAGAGAATGAGTTGATATTTGAACAAAGTAAATAATATACATTGTTTAATTCCTTTTTTGTATATTTTATTCACCAGGAAACATTAAATGAAAGTAGAATTTTCAAAATGCTAACTTAAATCAAGTGTTGTTTTTAACTTTTCAGTGAAAGAAAACCATCAAGGAGTGATTTGATTGTTCTAGTAGCCCACAATGACGATCCAACAGGTATGCTGGAGCTTAGTTATGAACAAACTTAAGGACACAGTGCTACTGAAAAATGTTGATCAACAGGAGTATTCTTTCCATATTTGAAATAAAATAAACTCTTAACCCCAAGCCTAAAAATAAGCAGACTGTCTTCTGCAGAATGAGGACCCCAGAGGGTGAATTTGGTGATGCTTCCCTGCACAGCAGGGTAGCATCACTAAATTTACCCTCTATGAACCTTATTCTGCCTGACTCAATGTCTCGAGCCTAAACAGCAAGAGGTATCCAGAGGATAAATTGACACACTGTGTGGGATAGCATCAGTAAATTCACCCTCTGGGGACCTCATTCTGCATATGACAGATTGCTTATATTTTTATACTGTACCAATGACCCAGACATAGCTGGTGCTAACTCTTAAAAATGTAGGGCCAAACACAAATTTTGCCCCCCAATCCCCAAAATTTGCATCTAAAACCAAAGAAAACATGTCCTGAATGGCCCTCCATACTTCACCTCAACTGCGCATGCGCAGTGTCAAGGACGTCCCGAAATTGGCGCCATTAATCATTCTTTGTTTGGCCCTTCATCAGTTAACATCTGATTGATCTTTGTGCTTGTAAATCTCAGTTTAAATGATGCCAGACACATAAATATTAGAGAAATGGTGATTTTAAGGAGGATATAGAAGGAGAGGAAAAATGAGTGACAGAAAATAATCAGGGCTGTAACTTAAAATTTTTTAATGAAATTATGTTAAGTTACCTATTTTCGAGGCAAGAGCCTGTTGTTGTCATTTTTGTTATCAAGTTACACTGCTTGTTCAGTGTTTTCCTCTCTCCTTTTCCTTAAGTCCCCCCTTGCTATTCTCCATGCTTTTGGCATATTTTCTGTAATATTATTACTAAAATTTCTTGGGAGTTTTAGCTGGGTAACAGAATGAATTCTGTTCTTTTCCCCATGTTTACGTCCTCACCCATGGGTGTTTAGGCATAGTGTTCTGCATCTACCATCTGATGTTCTGCAGTTTCTTCCCTGGAAGTCTCTGTTTTGCATCAGATAGTGTATTTTTGGTAACTGATTTCGGGCCATGGTTATCAGTGCCTGGAGTCATGTTTCTGGTGTTTTTACATTTCTTGTTTACATTGACAACAGCCCTCTGTGTGAGGGGGAATTTCTTGAAAATAATATCTTGATGTTAGTTTAATCATTACTAGATACATTATTATTGTTCGTAAGTGTTGCATTAATTTTTTAAAATATTTTTAAAATTTTTGCCCACACTTAGGCTTGGGATCCATTGGGGCTCAACGTTACTTTTCAGAAACTTGGGCTTTTCTGAAAAAATATTTTTTCAAAATTTTTTTTTGATTTCAATTATTTTTTCTATGTTAATGGATCATGTTATTATGTATTTTGATTGTCAGGGGTTGGTGCGAGTACTAGGACTTTGTTTTCTTTTCACATTGAAAGGATATTGTTCAATTGTAATAAGAGGAAATCTTCCTCTGACTTTCATAATCATTGTATAAATGTAGTCAGTGTACTCGCACTAACTCCTGTTCAGTATGTGTTAATTTCGATGACAACATGGGAAGCGTGTGTCACGGTATGTTAGTGGGGAAATGGCCATTCCGGTCCTTTCCCCGCAGGGTCACTCTAGTTTATCAATCTCTATTTCAGACGATCAAGAACAGGGTGATGTATCCGTGATGTCTTCCAAAAGTGTGCCTCCGTTGTCACAATTAATGAAGAGCTAGCGGAAAAGTGCTCATGAAAATACGTCAATTGCCTAAGAGGTCCCTAGTAGGATCGACGGCCTTTGACGTCCGCTAGCTTGCCCGGTGTAGTGTCCATTCATCGGCAGCCGGGTTCGTCCGTTGCGGTCCAGAAGGAGTTTTGGGTGATGCGAGCACTATAAATCAACCAAATGCACACCCAGTGACGGCAGATTAGAGGAGAGAACGGAGGAAGCCTTTTAGTCCGGTTCCTAGCTCGTCCAGGTCCATCCGGACTGCGAGCGAGAGAGGCCCCTCTCTTGTACAACATCTGGCCCCAGATGTTGTGGTACAAATGTTTCGCATTCGGAGCATACGTCCGCCGCTCGGGACGCTCCGTTAGATAGACAGCCTGGAGAGACTGTCAATAAGGCTTCCTCATCCTCATGGTAGCGCACACGACCGCTCTTGGCTACGTGACCTTGGATATCCAGTCAACTTCGTCAATCAGAGAATCCTCGGCGACCAGGTCACGCCATCCGATAGCCAGGGACACAAGGCCTGGAGATTCCGGACGTTCGCATAAGAAAGTATGCGGGAGTCAACGTACACGGAGCTTCCAGCAGCAAAGCATCGTAAGACCGCTACTGCACAGGCCTCGGTGACGGACGTGCTATCCCAAATAGCACAACTTAACGCAGCATCCCAGCAACGACAGAATCTCTGTCGCATCATTAATATCCGACGACGCTGGGTCGGGACGCTCCGCGGAAGCATCAGGTACGGACGTCCGAAAATTTCATACGGTCCGACGGGATGCCGAAAGGGATTCGGAGGATTTCGAGCTTTCCCTTTTGGAACTACATAAGCTGCTGTATATGTCATCCGACTTTATCTTCTAGAGGTTCTTTCGTCGGACCAGAATGCTGCGATGCCGGATAAGAAACTGATAGCGTCAATGGACACAGAAATTTTTGGTTCGGTTCAGGGACATCGTCCCTCAGTTCTGACTCAGTCCAATAATGTCACAGAACTTTCGATTTATTGAACGACGTTATATATATTTTTTATATGCTTGCTATTTACAAGCATGTCTGGTTTCTTGTTCGCAAAATTACTGAGATGTCTTTCAAAAGTGTGCCTCTGTCGTCATAGTTAATGAAGAGCTAGTGGCAATTAGTGCTCATGGAATACGTCAATCGCCTAAGAGGTCCCTAGTAGGATCGACGGAGTTGACATTCGCTAGCTCACCCGGTGTAGCGTCCATTCATTGAATGGTTCGGCAGTCGGGTTCGTCCGTTGTGGTCTAGGAAGGAGATTTGGGTGATGCGAGCACTATAATAGACTTTAGTACACACCCAGTGACGACGGATTAGAGGAGAGATCGGAGGAAGCCTGTTAGTCCGGTTCCTAGCTCGTCCAGGTCCGTCCGGGCTGTGAGCGAGAGAGGTCCCTCTCTTGTACAACAACATATGGGACCGGATGTTGTGGTACAGACATTTCGCATTTGGAGCATATGTCCGCCGCTTGGGATGCTCCGTTATATAGACAGTCCGAGTGACTGTCGATAATGCTTCCTCATCCTCACAGCAGCGCACACGACCGCACATTGGCTATGTGACCTCGAGTTTCCGGCCAGCTTCGTCATTCAGTGATTTCACGGTGAACAGGTCACGCCATCCGGTAGCCAAGGGACACGAGGCCTGTACACTCCGGTCGCTCGCATAATAGAAGTATGCACGGGGTAACGAACACAGAGCTTCCAGCGGCAAAGCATCGTAAGACCGCTTCTCCACAGGCCTTAGTGACGGATAGCACAGCTTATCGCAGCATCCCAGCAAACGACAGATTCTCGGTCGGATCGGGAATAATCCGACGGCGCTGGGTCGGTGCGCTCCGCTGTTGCTTCAGGTACGGACGACCGAACACTTCATAGGGTCCGACAGGATGGCGAAAGGGATTCGGACGATTTCGAGCTTTTTTTTTCGGAACAACAGGAGCTGCCATACATTTCTTCCGGCATTATCTTCCAGAAGTTGTTTCGTCGGACTACATTGTTGCGATGCTGGATAAGAGACTAGTAGCGTCATTGGACACAGAGTTTCGGATCGGTTCAGGGACATTGTCCCTGAGTTGCCGACACAGTCCAATAATGTATTTAGAACATTCGAATTATTGAACGACGCTATATATAAGCTTGCTACCAAACAAGCTAGTCTAGTTTCTTGACCGCAATGCTCTATTCTGCCTTTCATCATTTCTAGGAAAATAAATTTTTATTGGCAGAACAGGGCATACCGAGAGTTCCTATGCGTCTAAGACGGCGAGGCTGAAGACTGGGAATTATCTTTTTCGCCGTCTATGTCAATTCCAACCACGACGTTGGAAACGACAGTGATGTCTAATAGAATTAACTTAGATGCTTTATCATACGTAGACCACCTTACTGAGGCGTTATCATTACGTCTTCAAGAGAAAGAATTCCAGGATATGATCCTCAATGAGATTTCTTTCAGGGGCAGTAGTTTTTCCACGTATAACTCCGCCCTTCAGTGGCAACCTGGAGTTGGTTTGACGTGACGCAGCCCTAGCTACATCCACGTGTGTGGATAGTAAGGTGAAAAACTCTCTCAGAGTCGCTTCGGTCTCTGAGAAGCTTCTCTTCGACGGCTACCTTTCAGCAATCTATGAATTGCTCGATATACACGTTCTCTTGTCTATCAAGTGTAACAAGAGATTCAGACTTGGGCAAACATTCCGTGGTTGACTCAGAGAGTGCCACTGCAGTTGCCGGATCCGAGTTTTATGGTTATGACGGATGCCAGTCAAACAGGTTGGGGAACAATATTGATCCCAACGGATTCAAAGTGCCAGGGTCTTTGGGTTCCGCAGTTTCTAGGCAAGCACTTAACTTCCAGGAAATGATGTTATTTTGGCTTGCACTATGTCATTGGATGAACATTATTCAGAAACGCATGTCCAAATCCTGTCCGATAATACAACAGTAGTTGCGTATCTCCAGAACCAGGGAGGCACTCATTTGGTTCCGTTATTCAATTTAACGGAAAGAATCCTTTTGTTTGTTCTAGAACACCAAGTTCTGCTTCGGTCCGTCATATTCCGGGTCGTCTGATTGTATTAGCAGACTCCCTTTCATGTAAGGGTCGCTTGTTGCCATCAGAATGGACTCTCAACAAACAAGTATTCAATCAGATTTGCTATCAGTGGGAGCGCCCAATGATAATTTATCTGCGGCACAACTCACTAATCAATTGCAGATGTATGTGTTTCCATGTCCGGATCCCTAAGCTTATGTAGTTAACGCTCTATTGATCTAATAGGACGGAATGATAGGATATGTGTATCCTCCAGCGCTGTTGATTCAGCAAGTATTGCTAAGATAAACATCCACAATACAATTCTGTTGGTAGCATCTCTGTCTTCACAGAGACCGTGGATAAATTTACTCAGGTGTCTGCTGTGGGACTTACCGCGAAAACTTCCTCCATGAGAGGATCTTCTTTCGCTGGGAAAATCGTGTCAACTTCATCACAACCTGCAAGGTCTCAACCTTCACGTTTTCCATTGTGTGGTCCTTCTTGCACGGCAAGCTTTGTACAGGACGAGCAATGGACGCGATTTCTTACTGTAGGAGAACCTCCTCTTCGCTATACTATGCGGCTAAAGTGGAAGCCCTTCCGTCGTTGGTGTAGGGATCATTATGTTGATATTTTTGATCCCTCCATATTAGACATTGCAAACTTTCTAGCATACTTGTTTGACAAGATCAACTGCAGCCTGTTACTATTAAGGTTATAGGTCTATGTTATCTCATACCTATGCACTCCATGATAGTTTACAATTGAGTCTAATGTCTTTTTATCTAAGTTAGTTAGAAACTTTTCGATAAATAGACCTAGAATCCTTAGATTAATTCCTATACGGAATTTAGCTTGGGTTCTTATTTAGCTAAGTAACCATTTGAGCCTCTGGAAACAGTAGTTTTCAAATTCTGGCCTTTTAAGACAGTAATTCTCTTAGTCTTCTCTTCTACTGAGGAGTCAGTGAGCTTCATGCACTATCGGTGGACAATTCTCACTTTCGTAGTTTCGGAAACACTATTTCCTTTACTACTTATGTTGGATTTTTGGTCAAGAATCCGGCTCCTAATAAATATCCGGAACCTATTGTTATTAAGGTCCTTCCATCTTCGTACGGGCATAGGCCTTTACTCTGTCCGGCTAGACCTTTATGTATTTATTAGCAGATCTCAGTTTATCAGTAAGAACGTAAAGCTTCTTCTGTCACTGATGCCTAATAGAAAGGTCATTACGGTCCATTCTATTGCTAAATGCATTCAATTAACTATCGATACTGCTTAGGATAATCTTTCATTAACTCAGCAGTTTGTGCTTAAGATTTCGGCTCATGAAGTAAGAGCTCTTTTTACATCTTGGGCTTACGTAAATAGTGTCGCTATTATAGATTTAATGAAGGCTGCATATTGGTCTCGGCCATCCACATTCATGAATTTTTATCTCAGAAATATTGAGTCCATTTCTGGAGGCCTGCATTGTTTACGTCCATTATCTGCTGCTCAGAATTTCGTTAACTTAACAGTTGCAACTATAGCTAGGTAGGCTTTCTGTTCCGGCAGTGACTCCGTCCTGCTGCCCTCTTCGCTCTGGGCTTTTTGACCCAGGGCAAGGAGAAGGGGGGGGGGGGGGGGGGAGGGTGTTCCCTTGGGTCACCTGTTTTATTATGAAAACAAGGGGATACCTCCTCCGGAGTCAGTAATTCTGAGCTCTTACTGGGATGGTTTTAAAGTGATAAGTTTATCTTTTAAAAATTCATTCAGGTCATAGTTTTTAAAGTATAGCTTTTGAATATATCACGTGTCAAACGGGCGTTATTATACAATCCTCGGACACTTTTGTAAGAATATAAAGAGTCTCAATTCTCTAGACTAACTTTATTTTTTGGCTTACTTTAAAAATTATTAGTATGAGGATTATACTGGATGTTAATAGAGTACATGGATGTTATGATGCTCAATTATGGAAGGTGTTGTGTCTTTCTAATTTATCATAAATAAGAAAGATACATGTAAGGCCTAATACTCCTTTTCCCCTCGAGGGGATGACTCTATTTTATATAGTTGAGCTTATTCGATTTTCCTCTATGTCCTAGGCCCTCCAGCCTTTTTACTATTCAGCTATGTCTGGGTCATTGATACAGTATGAAAATGTTAAAAAATTTATAGTAATTTATATATTTTTTATACTTACCAATGACCCAGACGGGGATGACCCTCCAAGGATTTGGGAACTCATACCTCCCCGCTGAGTACATAGCACTTACCAGGCACTGATTATAAGAATGATTAATGGCGCCAATTTCGGGACCTTTTTGACACTGCGCATGCGCAGTAGAGGTGAAGTATGGAGGGCCATTCAGGACATGTTTTCTTTGGTTTTAGATGCAAATTTTGGGGATTGGGGGGCAAAATTTGTGTTTGGCCCTACATTTTTAAGAGTTAGCACCAGCTATGTCTGGGTCATTGGTTAGTATAAAAAATATATAAATTACTATAAATTTTTTAACTTTCAGGCTTGCTTAACCCTTGACCCAATGCAGCCATCTCAAAATTTAGTACAGTAGAACCCTGTTAATTGAATAGCAACTTTGCCAATGAAAATTATTCAATTCACAGGAATATTCAATTAACAGGCATTGTGTCACTTTCCTGCATCCTAGAGATAAACTTAACATTTATTCTATTATATCTTGTTTCACATAGCTCCATGAGATCTTTCAAACAAGACATAATAGATTAAATGCCTGCATTGGATGTACTGAGGCCAAATATGTCTATAAACAAAGGAAAACTGGGGAGAGTCAGGGTAATTTCTTGACAGGTATGAAGATTTTTTATTCAATTAACAGGAGTTTACTCTTTAACCTATATTCAAATAACAGGTCAAATTTGTACTGCAGGTATGGTAAATGGTTTTGTGTTGGGAAATTATATTCAATTAACAGGGTTATTCTGTTAAGAGATATCCAATTGAGCTCCACTGTATTTTAATTATTTTTTAAAAAACATTTTCAAAAAATCTCAAAACAAAACCATATCATGTGAACCCTCATTGGAACAAGCTCAAAACGCTGGTTCCAATGAGTGGGTAACATGATATGGTTGTGTTGCAATTTTTTGAGAAAGAATATTTTCTCAATAGCTGAATTTACTTTCCACATGGGCGGATGCAACCGATTCATTATGCAAAGGGTTAATTTAAAAAAAATGTTGCAGTCTATCGAGGAATTACTCTGGAAGCCATCCCCTCACTGTTGGCCAACATTGTTCAGAATATTTGAAAATCATAAAGAAATGCGTTTCGACAGCTGCATTGTGTCCTTGGGCTAGGCTCTTATCCCAATTACCCACATGGGGGCGTGGTGGTGCTTTGTACTGCATCTCAGTGGCACACTTGTCTTCAACTAATGCTAACCCCGCTGGTACAGAGTTGCTGCCTTGAGCAGTCTGATAGTTGCTTGCCATTGCTTGCTTGTTCTGTTTTGGGTTGTATGGCTTCCTCCACCTGTAAAATGTCTGACACGAGGTGACTCTGGCTGTCGAAAGTGTCTTTAAACCCCAGTAAAAATTTTTGTGACGGCACTCAGCTTCTACCCTTAAGTCCTAGTATTTATTATTCTCTTTACCATCCTTAACACCAAATGTTATAACCCCCATATTATATCCAGATTGATATATCCTTAGTTGATAATTCTACACGATTGATATTTTTCTACATATTTTGGCTGGTCTGACTCATTTGCACTAAGTGACCTTTAAGTGCATATTTACATCTTTGTTACACATCATCTATTTTTAAATCATTGTACATATAGCTGTTGATTGTTTAATTGCTTAAGTAGGTCAAGGCCCTTGTTTACATCAATTAAGACAGAATCACCTAGAAACTGATAGAAAACAGAATATTGGAGAACATTCTATCTGAGTACTACTATATAAAGGTTTGTCAACAGAATTCAGGGACTCATTTCAGTTAAAATAGATATTCTTTAATGGAGCAGTTGTTTCCATTGGAGATTATAGTTGTTCTAGAACAGTGCATTTTATTATTGAAGCAGTGCTTCTTTGTGAATTTGGAAAAGTGATTCCAAAAGAGAATTTTGAAGAGAATTTATTTATCTTGTAAAAGAGAATTTATACTTTCTGTGAAACAGAATATATTTTTGTGAAAAGCCAGGATTCTACTGGATTATTTGGAAATTACCTGTGGCGCCAATACTTATTGGATTTTTCCTCCATTTGAATTTTGCTGAGCATTTTATTACATTTTATTGGAGACTGCTGAAATTTCTAAGTGAACATTTTATTACCACTGTTTTTATTTTCTGTAAACCAATTAGTGTAAAAGATCTTTGTATAATTTTTTTTATATATTTTTTTTTTAATTAAATATCGGAATAATTAAATTCAATAGTTATTGCTGCTAATTCTCAAGTTTCTTTCTATTACCAATATCATTTATATTTCCACACCGTGACAGAAATTGGGGGCTCGTTGCTGAGATTGATTATTAGACAACAAGAAAGGTTTATTTGCATATTGCAATTATCATTTTGGCTCACTTTCAAAACATTTAAATTTTCTTAGAAAATTTCAGTATTATTATTTATATAATCTGAGAACCAGCAAACCTTTTCATCATGGTATTTATTTTGACAGAATTTATTTCTGAGTTTGAAAGCTCTCCTAGTTTGGCCCTTTTAGAATCTCTTAAGAAGGAGGATTTATTCCAACTTGCTCAGTATCTAAAATTACCTGCCACCGAAGGTCAGAACAAACATAAACTTAAACAGCTCTCTGTTAATCATTATATTGAGGAGGGTCTTTTGCCTCAGTCTGAGATACCTGTCTCTGAACCACAACCTACTGATGCCCTTCAACTCATAAAGTTAGAATTGGAACTAAAGAGAGTAGAAATGCAACAAGAAATGAAAAGGCAGGAAAATAAAATGAAATGAAAAGAATTAGAAGCTTGACAAAAAGAAAGAGAATTAGAAGCTCAAAAAGAAAGGGAACTAATTCAGGCTCAAAAAGAGGATAGGGAATTAAAATTAAAAGAAATTGAAGCTCAAAAAGAAAGGGAACAAATACAAATTCAGGCCCAAAAAGAAATGCATTTTAGAGAACTAGAAATTCAGGCCCAAAAAGAAATAAAAATAAAAGGATTGGAATCTCAACGTTAAGGCTCAAATGTAATTTCAACAAGTAGATTTGATGCAACTCAACATGTTAGGCTAGTTCCCCCCTTTCAAGAAAAAGAAGTTGATAAATATTTTTCACATTTTAAAAAAGTGGCAACAAGTTTAGAATGGCCAAGGGATGTCTGGACTTTGCTATTGCAAAGTGTTTTGAAAGGGAAGGCCCAAGAAATCTAATCTGCTCTATCTTCGAAGCAAAGTAATAATTATGACACTGTTAAAGAGGCTATACTTAAGGCATATGAACTTGTTCCAGAGGCCTACAGGCAAAAACTGAGAAATTAATATAAAAATGAAAATCAAACTCATGTGGAATTTGCCAGAGAGAAGCAAAATTTATTTGATAGGTGGTGCCAATCAAAAGAAATAGGGAAAGATTTCTCAAAATAAAAGGAAATGATGCTGATTTAAGAGTTTAAGGGAAAGATACATTCAGATAGAAAGGCCCACCTGGATGAACAAAAAGTTGACACGTTAAACAGAGCAGCAGTACTAGCAGATGACTATGCCTCAACTCATAAAATGAGTCGTAACTCCTCCAATTTTTGGTCCCACAAGAATTCTTTCCAAAGTGGACCTACCGTAGTTCAAATTCAGATAAAAGTCATCCTTCCAATCCTCCAAACTTTTCACCACCCAAATTTAATAAGAAATCTGGTGAAAATAAAACCTCTAATGCCAGCCCTACACCATTACGACCCAACAGTTCAACTAAAACATGTAATTATTGTAAGAAACCAGGGCATTTATTATCTGATTGCTAGCTGTTAAAAAGGAAAAATGAGTCTGCTACACAGAATGCACTAACGTGCTCCATGCCCTGAAAATTTTGTAATAAAACAAGATGCTTTAGAAGATTATAAGCCATTTATTTCTGAAGGCTTTGTTTCCTCTGAGAGGGATAAGCACTGTTCCTTACCAATACAAATACTGAAAGACACAAGGGCTACTCAATCTTCAATGTTAGAAGGCATTTTGCCATTTTCTGAAGAAAGTGCTACAGGGGCACAAGTTCTAGTTTCTGGTATTGAGTCAAGCTCTTTAAATGTCCCACTTCATAAAATATAAGAAGTAGTTTGGTAAATGGGACTGTCACAGTAGGAATCAGACCTACTCTACCTGTAAAAGGGATTTCGTTATTATTGGGAAATGACTTAGCTGGTGACAAAGTCACTATAGAACCTCAAGTAGTGGAAAAGCCAAGCACAGATGAAAATATCAGTAATTTGAAGGAATGTTTTCCTCTTGCCTTTCCAGCATGTGCTGTGACTCGGTCCATGACAAAGAAAGCTGAGGCTGATAACAACCTCAATTGTGTTGATTTGAACAGCAAAGCTGAGGATAATGGCAGTCACAGAATTATGGATTCTGAAGACATTGATTTGTTTTAGACATTTTTGAGTCAATTTGATGACTCCTCCAGAAATTGTAAAAGGCCACTACACTTGAGAGTGATGGGGGGACCTACTTAAATGTCATTTCCCAGACTTATTTAATTCAGGTACAAACAGGAAAGTGATCCTGACCTTGCCGAGCCACGTGAAAGGGCTCTAACAGAGACTGAAGCCCAAAACTCCCCTGTCTGTTATTTAAAAAAATCTGGTGTAATCATGAGGAAATGGCGACCACCTGAAGTACCCTCCAATAGTGATTGGGAGGTTATTTTATCAAATAGTTGTCCCCACTAAATACCGGAAGGAAATAATAAGCCTGGCTCATGAAAATCCAATGGCTGGACATTTGGGAGATACGGAAAACCTACGTTCGTATTCAACAGTATTTCTACTGGCCCAAGCTTCCAGGATGTTGTCAAATTTTGTAAAACCTGTCGCACCTGTCAAATTATAGGGAAACGCAACCAGAAGATTCCTCCTGCTCCGCATCAACCAATCCCTGCTTTTGAGGAGCCATTTAGTAGAATTATTATTGATTGTGTTGGCCCATTGCCTAGAACAAGATCTGGAAATGAATATCTGTTTACCATCATGTGTGCTTCTACATGATTTCCTGAGGCTATTCCTCTAAGAAATATTAAAACTAAAACTATAGTTAAGGCCTTGATAAAATTTTTCACGACTTTCGGTCTACCCAGGTCAGTGCAATCAGACCAAGGCTCAAATTTTATGTCAAACATTTTTCAGCAGGTGATGCATGAGCTCAGAATTAAGCAGTACACATCAAGTGCCTACTATCACGAAAGTGAAGGTGCTCTTGAATGCTTCCATCAAACATTGAAAACCATGATAAAGGTCTACGGGGAGGATAACAAGAAGGATTGGGATGAAGGAGTACATCTCCTCTAATTTGCAGTCCGTGAGACTGTACAGGAATCTCTGGGGTTCAGCCCTTTTGAATTAGTGTTTGGACACTCAGTGAGGGTCTACTCACTGCTTTGAAGAAGAAATGACTCGAGGAAGAGCCACCTGAAATTTCTTTTCTCGACTATGTGTCCACTTTCACGAAAAAATTGCACCAGGCCAGAGAAATGGCAAATAAACATTTACAGAAAGCCCTGAGTCATATGAAGACCTGGTATGATAAAAAGATGAAATTTTGCACTTTTAAACCTGGGGACAAGGTTCTAGTATTATTCCCTGTAATGGGCAATGCTTTAGAAGCAAGATATTCAGGCCCTTATATTGTCAGGCACAAGATCAGTGATACTGATTATGTTGTTGAGACTCCTGATAGACTCAAAAATACTCAGCTGTGCCATATAAATATGTTGAAAACATATTATGAGAGAGAACCAAACTCTCTACCAGTCTTAACAGTCGGCCACATGGATGAGGTGAAAATCCTGTGGAGGATATTAATGAAGAAGGTGAAAATGTACCTCTGAAGTTACAGAACTCAGATGTTCTGAGAAATCTACAAAATAAAATGGATTATTTACTGCCTGACCAAAGAAAAGATTTAGTTGATTTAAATTTCAAACATAAACACTTTTTTCCCGATATGCCTAGTAGGACATCTGTTATTTTGCATGATGTTGATGTGGGAGGAGCAAACCCCATCAAACAGCATCCATACAGATTGAACCCTTCCAAAGCTGAGATCATGCGAAACGAAATACAGTATATGCTGGACAAGGATATCAGTGAACCTAGCAATAGCAACTGGAGCTCGCCCTGTATACTCGTCCCAAAACCTGATGGGAGTTACCGATTTTGTACGGATTACTGAAAAGTGAACAGCTCACCAAAACAGACAATTATCCAATTCCAAGAATTCATGACTGCATTGACAAACTTGTCCATGCTAAATTTGTGACAAAATTTGTTAAAGGGTTATTGGCAAGTCCCTTTAATGGAAAGAGCAAAAGAAATATCTGGTTTTGTCACCCCTTTGGGTTGTATCAATATAAAGTTACCCCTTTGGCATGAAAAATTCTCTGGCAGTGTTCCAGCACATGGGTAACCACTTAATTGCAGACCTAGATCACAGTGAAGCTTATTTTGATGATGTTATTATACACACAGATACAAATTGGGCTGAGCATCTAAAGCACATTCAAGAATTCTTTGACGAAGTCACCCAAGCCAACCTAACTAACTTGGTAAAATCAGAATTTGGCAAAGCAACTGTAAATTATTTTGGCCATGCTGTGGGTCAGGGCCAGGTGAGGCCGATTGCAGCAAAAGTTGATGCTATTGTAAATTTTCCAGTACCAAGATCTAAAAAAGAGCTCATGAGATTCTTACTCATAGCTGGATATTATAGAAAATTTTGTTTAAATTTTTCAGATGTTGTCTCCCCCTTTGACCAGTTTATTAAGCAAAAGGGTTAAATTTATTTGGACTGAGGAGTGCCAGAAATCCTTTAACAGAATAAAAACATTATTAAATAATTCCCCTGTCCTGGCCAGTCCCAATTATGAAAAGCCCTTCAAATTATTTATAGATGCAAGTGAAAATGGAGCAGGTGGGTTGGAGACAGTTTTCATAGTAACTAAAAATCAAATCAAGATAAAAAATGTCAAATGATAGAATAATTCAAACACAACATGTTATTGCTTACAGTGAAAATAGATGACAACTTTAACTGGTAAAAAACAATATGATCTTGTGTTCGAACATTCTTTCAAAACCACTATTTTTCCAGAGGTCATGTTGCTAGAAAACAACACTTTTGGATGAAAATTCCATTTTAATTCTCATGTGAGGTGTGAAGTGAGGCTATGAGCAATCAGAAAACAGACCATATTGTTGGCACTATATGGGCGTACTCAATTTGGTTCCAAGCATACTTTCCTCAGAATATAGTGAATGGGTTACAAGGATGTAAATAAACGCAATTAATTAATAATTCTTCACTTGGAAGGATGATCTGCAGTTGACAAAAATTATATACCTGTCGAAACTTTTGTTATAGATTTTCTTTTCTTTTTAAATTAATTATATATAAATGTATTTTTTCAGTTTTAGTGAGTTATTTAAATGTGAGAAAAATATATAAAGCAATCATGCAACAGCACATACAGGCCTTTTTTTGCTGCATACTTCTCTCCGTTTTCTTCTGACTTCTTCCTAAAATCTTTACAGGATAAAGTGACTTCTCCTTCAATTTAAACACCAGGCTGGTTATTCATTGCCTCATAAAGGTATAATCCTGACACTTGTTAATAGAGATATCCACACAAATAGGAGAAATCTTTTTATCAATTCTTGATGTCATTTGCTTGAATTTTTCATCAATTCAAGTCATTGCTGCTTTACAGCAGCCATGACTTGATTTTATAAGAAATTCAGGAAAATACTCAGCAGGTTTGGTGGGAGGGAGGAGGGCGCAGTCACAGTGGCTCTCTGTACTAAGGCATACTGCATGATGGTGCGCTTCTCTTCTACCAATACTAACCCTACATTGGGGATTCTTGACAGTTGCTCACCACTGCTCACTGGTTCTTTCTGGGTACTCTGGCTTCCTCCACCCATAAAACTGCCCAACACGAGGTGACCCAAGCTGTCAAAAGTGTCATTAAAGCCTCAATAAATAAATAAATAAATAAATAAATAAATAAATAAATAAATAAATAAATAAATAAATAAATAAATAAATAATATCACACCATAGTATCTACATTTTGATTGTTTACTGAGAGTTGAAGTATGTTATACAATTCATCATGAGGCACACACTGTAGACAGTGTTCAATAAGGTTTGCCACTGACATGTGTGAAAGATACTTGTGCTCACAAATTATGCTTTTATGTAACTTTTGCTTCATCACATATCAAAAATGATATTAGGGCTCAGTGAATATTCAAAATTTGATTCAGATTCATGAATTGGATATTCAATTTGGTTTGATTTGATTTCGAATCAGCAATATTAATTTTTTTTAATCTTTTCCCCTGACAAGTGCATTTGTTTTTGAATGAGAAATATAGAATATACCCATAGTAGCTTGGTGTATCAGATGTTCCCCATGAGTAGTGAAGTGGTGTTAACTGTGAGCCTTTTGCTTCACCACGAGTGGTGAACATCTGGTACATCAAGCTACTTTGGGTATATTTTATTTATACCATTATCATCAGATTATTAAAAGTCGCTATTATTCCTTCTCGCTTTTACTGATCAGCAGACGTACACGTGCGAATCTGTTTTTGTTTACATGAGCACCAGTGGGCTGTACTTCGCTGTCAATTTTATTGCCAAAACGAAATGGAAAAAGAAATGCACAAATCATGGGGCCTTTTTCATTTTCATAACATAATAACATACTATTTCAAGTTATAGATATTATTAACATGAGACAATGCATGTTTGTAAATTTTTGGTATCTTATGAGGTAAACTTATGTAAAAACGCAATAAATAATTACCTCTTTCATTTCACTCTCTGTGATGCGACAAGCGATAAATTTAGACAAGTTTACAAACAGGTCGAGGTCACCAAAGGTCAACTTGGATGTAGTTCCACTGTAGGTATCACAGAACTAAATATTTTCCCATAGGCGACCATTATAACGTTCAGGCGGAAAAAAATATGATCGCATCACTTTAATTTTGGCATTCAAATATCTCGGTCAAGTATAGCCCTTCAGACAATTTTTTCTGATCTGAAAACAGGGGGTCATGCAACAAATAAGAGAGAAAAACTGACACAAAGGGAAGTACCGGTCACATGCACATATTTTTCAGGGAATTCCCTACAAAAACACACAAAAAGTAAATTGTATTTTTTAGGTCCAAAAGTCATCAAATTCCCTACAAAAACACACAAAAAGTAAATTGTATTTTTTAGGTCCAAAAGTCATCAAATCACCCTCTTTTTTATCAGGAATATTCAACAATAATGCAAGATGTCAATAGAATGTTTCAAACTTTTATTGAAACAATGGATTTTCCCAAGGCTGTTTATTTTTAGAGATTGCATCATTTCCAAGTGCAACATTTTAAGGCTGTTCACTCTAATTTCAATATTTAGTTCTGCGATACCTGTAAGTGTACATTTTAACTATTGAAATCCCATTGTTGGCGTGTTCTTCACAGACACACGTGTTCACCACGGATGGTGTGTAAAGCTAAAATTTATGTCATAGGCTTTTTATATATAGTAGAATAGGTAATCATGGTAGCTTTAAAGCACTGCCACATGTTTCCATTTGTTTGTTTGCTTGATTATTGGGGTTTAGTCCAAATAAAAAAAATACAGTTTATTTTTATTTTTCTTGTTAACTGGTTAAGTGCTGGAGCCCATATTTGGGCTCCACCCATAAGCAGGGACCAACCTAGTGAATCCAGTGTGAATTTGACTCCTAAAATTCTGATTTGGCTTCTGAATTTTAAATATAGGCTTCTAATTTGTAACCGTAAGTTTCAGCAACACTCGATCATGATTGTTATGAAAACGGGTTCCTTTAACAAAAAAGACTATCGTAAAGAAATTAAGGTAAACCATAAATGGGTTGGGTTGTTTTGAACTTCAGTTTATGCTCGCTTGACATCTTGTGTGAGCATGGAAGTTTGTCAAACAAGATACAGTAATATTAATGCTTATATTGGATGTACTGATGCTGGATAGGTCCATAAACATATTGAATTCAGTAGAAGATATTTTGTCAAGAGATCTCAAATTTCTTTGTATTCAGTCAACAAGAGATCACTTGAAACCTATGTGCAGTTACAAGGTCAAATTAGCACTGAAGGTGTGGTAAATGGTCTGGTGTTTGATGGTTTATGCAATTAACAGGGTTATACAATTGAGAAATATCCAGTTAAGTGAGCTTGACTACTGGGTTTCAGTAAAACATTCAGCTCTATTTTACATGTACATATACATGAGCTGGACTTGCAGTTTTTTCTCAAGGGCTGTATGTGTTTATCAGATGGCAAATCTAATCCCAACAGTGGTTTTGTGGCAAATCATTCTGTCAGTACTGCTTACAGGCAGCAAAGGCTTTTACCAGAAATGTCCTGCAGGTTCAGAAAATGAAGTATTGATGCCCTTTATTATCCTGAACAAACTAAAATTTCTGATTTAGCATAAGTACATGCAATGTTCCAGTCTGTAGATCTAGAATGCTTTTTACATGTTTTGTGAATATTGTCTTTGTGGTATCTCCACTCTTGCCTGAGAGTTATGTTTGGAAGATTGCATTCATTTGGATATTTTGCCAACATAACATCATGAATACTATATAGTGCCAATAGGAATCTGAACTGAAGTAATTGAAGCCTTATTTGTTTTCATTAGTAAGATCAGTTCTTGAAAGCTTGTACCTTACAGTTGTTTGGGCCTAAAAAAAGTTAAAAATCTGCTTCTCAAGTCCTCCTGCATAGTTCTTTTGGTGGCTCCATGGTCTCTTTTTAACTTAAAAAAATAAAATTTGAAAGGTTTATGCCTGATATTTTACCCAAGTTAATTTATATATTTATTATTAGCTCAACTTTGGCGAAGCCAAATTTGAGCTTTTGTCATGGCCCGTCGTCCGTCTGTCAACAGTTGGATATGGGTCGGGGCTAGAGGCCATATTTATGAACTGATCTTTACGAAACATCTTGGGTACCTTTGTTATGACTGTGGGACGAGAACGAGTGTTTTGGGGTGCGGTTCGAAATTCAAGATGGCTGCAAGCCGCCATTTTGTACCAACAATGCAGAAATCTGTTTTTTGTACAGAACTTCCATATGAAAGCGCTGATTTGAATAATTTTTTGTATGAATGTTTAGTACAATGTCATACATCACATATAATACGGGTTTTTTCTCGTGCGTAAATTATGCAAATTAGACTAACTCTGATGTTTTTTGGTGTTAGTTTCAGCACTATAAGTGCAAATGCCAATACGGCTCGGGCCAGAGGCCGTATGTATGAACCGATCTTTACGAAACTTCTTGGGTACCTTTGGTATCACTGTGGGACGAGAACGAGTGTTTTGGGGTCCGGTCCGAAATTCAAGATGGCCGATGGCAGCCATTTTGTACAAAATTAGGTGCAATCAGATTTTTGCACACAACTTCCATATGAAAGCGCTGATTTGAATAATTTTTTGTGTGAATGTTTAGTACCATGGAATACATCACATATAATACGGGTTTTTTTCTTGTGCAGAAATTATGCAAATTACATGAACTTTGATTTTATCAGTGCTACTTACACACAGTAAGTACACATGTCAATATGGCTCGAGCTAGAGTCTGTATTTATGAACTGATCTTCACGAAATGTCTTGGGTACCTTTGTTATCACCTTGGGACGAGAACGAGTGTTTCTGGGTGCGGTCCAAAATTCAAGATTGCTGCCAGTGGCCATTTTGTACCAAAATTAGGTCTAATCAGATTTTTGTACACAACTTCTATATGGCACAGGCTAGAGGCCGTATTTATGAACCGATCTTTACAAAACTTCTTGGGTACCTTTGTTATCACCGTGGGATGAGAACGAGTGTTTTGGGGTGTGGTCCAAAATTCAAGATGGCCACCAGCAGCCATTTTGTACCAAAATTAGTGCAATCAGTCTTTTATACAGAACTTCTTATAAAAGTTCTGATTTGAATAAATTTTTGTATGAATGTTTAGTAACATGGAATACATCACATATAATACAGGTTTTTCTCGTGCAGAAATTATGCAAATTAGATGAACTTTGATTTATTCAGTGCTACTTATACACTGTAAGAGCACATGTCAATGTGGCTCGGGCTAGAGGCTCGTATTTATGTACTGATCTTCACGAAACTTCTTGGGTTCCTTTGTTTTCACCTTGGGACAGGAACGAGTGTGTTTTGGGGTGCCTTTGTTATCACTGTGCTATGAGAACAAATATTTGGGGGTTCAGTCAGACCCACTCTGGGACTCAAAGATTTCTTTTCTAGTTTAGCATCTGACTGTCACCCACCTTTACAATACTTTACCTATACATTTGTTACAGGCTACAGTCAGTATTTATGTACAGACTGTTACAATACTTCATATGTACCTTTGTTATCAGGTCATTACCTAGATGTTTGTCATTGTCATGCTATACATGTACATGTCTTAACAAGTTGAGCTACAGTGTCATTGACACTTTCATTTATTTATTGGTGTTTTAAGGTCACATACTTATGCACAATGGCTAATCATGACCATGACAGTTTTATGGGTGGACGGAACCGGAGAACCTGGAGAGAACCACCGAGCATTGACAAGCAACTGTCAGCTCCTCAACTTCTAACTCTGTTCAAGCTCTGCTCAAGCAGGGTTAGAGTGGTTGAAGACATGTGCACCATCAACGTGCAGTACACCTTAGCACATGTCGTCATCGTGCCACCATGTAGGCAACCGGGATAAAGTGCCTTGTCCAAGGACACAATGCGGTCATCCCGGAAGGGGATTGAACTCGGGACGTCGAGCATAGAAGTTCAACAGTCTACCACTGAGCCACCACATTCCCCACCCAAGTTAATAAAATTGTTACATTTGTCCCTTGAGCATTGCAAAGCCTTCTTGCACTCAAGGGACGAAATACACCACCACCCATGCTATTCAGTAGATTATGAGGCCTAAAACATAAAACAAACCAAGTTCATGGAATTTTGATGGCAAAGAAATAATTACCACAATAAAATGAAGTTAAAAAAAAAGCCTGCCCACATGCAATTTTGCAAAAAATGGCACAAGAAAATGATCTACTTTACGAGGCCTTATGACATTTTCTTTTGGATTTTTTATAAAATGGTTCAGTTTCATCTATTTTTTGTTTCTTTCTTTCTTTATGTAGACCAGATGTTCATCTTTTTCCCCGAGGAAGCAAAAGTTGGAATCAAGACTATAAAGACATATTGTCAGAGAATGCAGGAGGAGAACATAACAAGGGCTATCATAATAGTACAGAATGGAATGACACCATCTGCTAAACAGGTAATGTTAAACTTCATTCTGAACCAACATCTATCAGAAAGTATACAGTGTGTGCTAAAATATAAAAGAATATGGACTCTCATTTCTTGCTCTGAATATATAAATTTTTTCGTGTCGCTGCAAAGCAGTTGGGTAATTTATTATTCAGTTCTCTGTCATTGATCTCTAGACAACTCAGTTGCTGGAATGCTCATTGGTCACATATAGAAAAGTATCTCAACTGTTACGATCTGTGGGGTGGGGGGGGGGGGGGGGGGGGGGCATGTGCGAAGAGGGGAAGATGTTACTATAAATAAACAATGCTCAACAAATAAAGATTTTTTGAATGTTTTCAATTTCCCAATGCCTTGCAATCGCCAGTAGCTTTTCAAAGAATGTAATTTGTTGTCTGGGAAAAATGAATATGTTAATGATGTGCAGATTTTTCATGGCAATACAAATCGAATATTTCCAGCATATGTTAGTTATTATTGATGAAAAACAAGTCCTGTGATTGGAGATTTTATACCATGTAACTAGTTTTCATGCTAGGTAAATATCATGATGTTTGATGAAGTGAAAGTGGGATGAGTTATCACATTGATTGACTTGATGCCATTTGAAGGATTAGGAAGAGCAGATTGAGTTGCTTCATTTTTAGCTCATCTTGACAAAGTCAAGCTGAGCTAATCTCATCGCTCCCCGTCCGCCGTCTGTCAAAACCATGTTTTGGTCTTCTCCTCCAAAGCCACTGGGCCAATTCAAGTGAAAGTTTGTGTTAGTGATGGTCCCAAAGGGGCATTTCATTTTTGTTCAACTCAGCATGCCCAGCCCCATAGGGAGGGAGTGGGGGAAAATGCTCCAAAATATTTTAAAAATCTTCTTCTCAAGAACCAGTGTGTACAATGACTTGATATTTGCTATGGAGCTTCCATATGAGGTGAAGAATCAAGTTTGTTCAAACGAAGTTCGTGAAGTAATATTTGGCTTTGTAATAGGAGGGGTAAGATTTTTGGCCCCGTCCAAAATTTCTATTTTCTGAACCGATGGTCCGGTATAAACCAAATTTGGTTTGTGGTAGTATTGGGTCATAAGTACTTGACCTATGCAAAAAAAAATATTCCCGCATCCCCGTGGGAACCCTGGGAGCTAAAAATAGAAATATTTTCAAACGCCCATATTTCCCAAACCCCACGGAACAGAGAGCTGTTATTTGGTATGAGGCATCCTTAGGACCAGTAGAATTGAATGGTAAAAAAAATTGCCATCGGTTATGTTAGGGTGTTCTGTAATGGGCATCGAAAAAATGCTGAGTCAGCATATTTGCAAAAATTTAAAAAAATAGAATTATTTTCAAATGCCCATATTTCCCAAACCCCACGGAACAGAGAGCTGTTATTTGGTATGAGGCATCCTTAGGACCAGTAGAATTGAATGGTAAAAAAAAATTGCCATCGGTTATGTTAGGGTGTTCTGTAATGGGCATCGAAAAAATGCTGAGTCAGCATATTTGCAAAAATTTTAAAAAATCTTTTCTCCAGAACCAATCATCAGAATCTTTTGATATTTGGTATACAGCATTCATAGGGTGGGGGAGGGGGGGGGGGGTGGGGGGGGGGGGTCAGATAAAAGTTTGTTGAAATAAAGCTCATTGGTTCATATTTGGGCTCTCTACATGAGCCCGAAGTTTTAACATAGGGTAATATGGGGAATATTCTTTAAAAATCTTCTTCTTCAGAACCACCAGTCAGATTCTTTTAATGTTTGGTATACATCTTTGTTATGAGGGTCAGATTCTAAATGTTCAAACCAAGTCCTTAGGTTAATATTTGGGCTTCCTACGGAAGCTCAAATTTTATCTTTGTTCAATATGGAGTGTAATTTAAAAAAATCTTCTTCTTCAGATCCACCAGTCAGAATGCTTTGATATTTGGTATGCAACATCTCCATGGGGGTCAAATTCAAGTTTGTTCAAATCAGATCCCTAGGTATATATTTGGGCTCACTATGGTAGCCCAAACTTTTACTTAGTGCAATATGAGGAAATTTCTTTAAAAATCTTCTTCTTCAGATCCACCAGTCAGAATGCTTTTGTATTTGGTATACAACGTCTCTAGGGGGGAGGGGGGGGGGGTCAGATTCCAGGTTGTTCAATTGTTCAATTTGAGTGCCTAGGTTAATATTTGAGCTCCATATGGGAACATGAAATTTAACTTAGTACAATGTGAGGGAATTTCTTCTTCTTCAGATTCACTTGTCAGAATGCTTTCACATTTGGTATACAACATCTCTAGGGATGGGGGGGGGGTCAGATTCAAATTTTTTCAAATCGGATCCATAGGTTAATATTTGGGCTCGCTATGGTAGCCCAAATTGAACTTAGTGCAATTCGAAGAAATTTCTTTACAATTTCTCTTCTTGGGATCCAACAGTCAGAATGCTTTCATATTCTGTACACAACATCTCTAGGGAAGTCAGATTTAACTGTGTTCAAACCAAGAGCCTGGGTTAATATTTGGGCTCTCTATGGGAGCCGGAATTGGCCATTTTGCTGAAGAATTAAAATTTTTGTATTCAGTACCCCCTAGAGGTACTAAGATTAATCCACATTGGTTGTATCAAGGGGCTTCATAGGGGAGCTCTACATTTTACTTTATGATCAACTGAAGAAAAGGCATGATGCCCAGATTATTTTTGTCACTCCTGAGGGACTCCAGGATTGACGGTGTAGCCTATGGAGATGGCTTGCTTAATGTAGACTCATTCTTGGACTCTGTTTAAATTGTGTACTGTTCAAGATGCGCGCTTCAGGCCCTGTGGGGCCTCTTGTTTACTGATGTTCCAGCAGTCTTGTAAAGAGATAACTGTTCCTTGTGTATGTGTATTTGTGTGAACATATGTCATGTTCCTCCTCTCCTGAAACAATTCACACTCCCAAACAAAAATGTGCCTTCGATTTCCATCATCAAAATAGTGATTGACAATATCAGTCCATTATGCTTTGCATCTATGATTTATGAGAAAGAACTGCAGCAAATATCACCAAATAGTGTTGGAAGCCACAATGCTGCTGTTGAAATTCATATCTTTTTTTAGCCCGACTGTTTACAGTGAGGGCTATAGTAATGACTTTTGTCCGTCGATCCGTCCGTCCATCTGTCTGTCTGTTAACTTTTAGAATTTTGGTTAAAGTTTGTGGTTTATTACTGAAGGTTCAAGTGGGTTTTTTTTTTTTTTTTTTTTTCTCTTCTCTTTTCCTGTTTAGTTGTCATTTGGAGTTTTGGTTAAAGTTTGTGGTTAAAGTTTTTTATTCAACCTTCAAGTACAGGCTATACCCAGTAGTTCTTGTCTGATCGTCACAAAATTTCATATGCAGGTTTTAGGTCATGTCTACGTGAGAACGTCCCCTTTTGGTCGAGATCGGTCAACCGGTATGGCAGCCCGAGCCCAAAACCCCAAAACCATTAACACAGTCTACAGGTTGTATTTATGAAGGGATTTCATTGCAACTTCATACAATGCCTCTGTATAATGCCTAGATGAGAACGTCTCCGTTTGGGCATGATCTGTCAACCGTAATGGCTGGCCAAGCCCGAAACCCAAAAACTTTTAGCAGTCTGCAGGTCATGTTTAATATGGACAGATTTTCATTGTAACTTGATACGATGACTCTGTATGATGTCTACATGAGAATTTCCCCATTTGGGCGTGATCTATCAACCATGACGACTGCCCGAGCCGAAAACCCGAAAACCTTTAGCACAGTCTACAGGTCATATTTATGGAGGGATTTCATTGTAACTTGATAGGTTGACTTCATATTAATTTCTACATGAGAAAGTCCCCTTTTGGACGTGATTGGGCAACTGTGATGGCTACAGGTGCCCGAAGCCCAAAAACCTTCAGCACAGTCTACAGGTCATATTTATGAAGGCATTTTATTGTAACTGTGTAGGATCAATCCACGTGATGCCCAGATGAGAATGTCCCCTTTTGGTTGCGATCATTCAACCATGATGGCTGTCTGAGCCCGAAGCCCGAAAACCTTTAGCACAGTCTACATGTCATATTCATGAAGGGATTTCATTGTAATTTGATAGGTTGACTTCATATAATGTCTAGATGAGAACATCCCCTTTTGGGCAACAGTGATGGCAACAGGGGCCCAAAGCCCGAAAACCTTTAGCACCGTCTTATAGGTCATATTTATGGAGGGATTTCATTGTAACTTGATAGGTTGACTTCATATAATGTCTAGATGAGAACGTCCCCTTTTGGCAACTGTGATGGCAACAGAGGCCCGAAGCCCAAAAACATTTAGAATATTCCACAGGCCAAAATTGTAAAGGGGATTTCATTGTAGCTTGGTAAGATGACTCCAAGTTTGTGGTTAAAAACCCAGACAAAACACCACCACCCCCTACCCCCCCACCCCCACCCCCCCCCCCCCCACCCCCAATTAGGCTTTTTTTTCCCCTTTTTTCTCCAATATGCATTATGAACTATTTATAGTCAATACAGTTTGAACCTTTTTTTTAAAGTTACTCCCCCCCCCAAAGCCCCCCCCCCCCCCCTCCCCCCACCCGCCCCTCCCCCCACCCCACTCTGGGGGCCAGTTAGGCACTTTTTTTTTTTCGTCAAAAATGCTGGTTTACAGTTTTGGTTAAAAGCCCAGACAAACACCATCGTCCCCCACCCTCCCCCAAATTAGGTATTTTTTTTTTTTATTTCCCCCAATATGCATTTTGAACTATTTACAGTCACTACATGCAGAACCATTTTTTTTCCTTTTGTCAAAAATGCATTTTTTACAGTTTTGGTTAAAGTTTGTGGTTTAAAAATCCAGACAGAAATTATCCCCCCCCCCCCACCCCCACCCCCCCAGCCCCCCCCCCACCCCCCCCACCCCCCAAATTAGGCAGGGCTCGATTTGTTCGGTTTCGCATCGCAATTTGCGAAGCATAAATCCCCGCCCGCGATTCAACATCTAGACTTTGATTAGCAATAAAAATTAAGATGTTCCGTTTATTTTAAAAAGAACTGTAGTTTGCAAATGAAAAAAAAAACACCTTCTCTTCTGAGAGTTCAATGAAATCAGTTGCCAAGTGCGCTGTTTTTTTAATGAGTTGCCGATTATATCTTTAATTTGCCCTAATTATTTGGGAAAAAGCAGGCGTGTGGGAATCCCGATGACATCATTTTCGTAAGTAGAGGGTACGCGCATATATGATGCGCAGATATTATAATCGAACACACAACACAAGAGGTCCAATGGAGTTGAGGAAAATTATGTCATTGACAAGCTCAAAATTCTTTACCAAAGACTTGCCTAATTCGTTGTAGCGCACTTGGAACAGAATATTTCGATCCCGAGATGTTCGGCCCTCAAGACGATTCAGTCTCAAGACATTTCAGTCCAATTGGAGGCCGAAATGTCCAGGCCGAAATGTCCTGGACCGAAAAGTCCCAAGTCCGAAATCGTCATAGCACCATACGTAACGCATGATCCTCTGACATTGTTGCTTTATCTGATGGCAAATTTGAAATTGTTGCCTCACCTGGGATACAACTTACATGTATACACCAGTAATAGCCAAAAGCCTAAAGAGAGATATTGTCACACACATGCCACATTCACGAATGAAAGGCTCACGTTTTTTTAGCTGTTTGTGAGTGCTTGTTTTTTTTAAAACAATAAAATTTCCAAGGTGGTAAAATGAAAATTGAAAACGAGATCCTAAAACAACATGATTTTGGGGACCAAAAAACAAAGTGAATTTTCACCCCAAAGGCCACCAGAAGGCTCCATTTGATAGCACATTTCAAAAATTTTCTGGGGGAGACCCCCCCCCCCCTCCCCCGACACACACACTTCGCTCGTGCCTTCGGCACTCGCAGTAGAGGCCTTGGGCATCTTCAGGCTATCTCTCAAGGTCATATCTAAAAACTGCTAATCAATTATTTTCAAACAAATCGAGGCCTGTTAGGCATTTTTTTTTTCTTTCCTGGAATATGCCTTTTGAACTATTTGCAGTCACTACATGCGCATCCATTTTTTTAAACTCATGTAACACCCCCGCCCCTGGGGGGGGGGGGGGGGGGGAGCAATTAGGCACCTTTTTTTTTCTTGCATCAAAAATGCTTTTTTACAGTTTTGGTTAAAGTTTGTGGTTAAAAACCCAGACAAACACCACCCCCAGGTAATAGGTCACAAGGTATGTTTTGAAGTAGAGAAATGAAAAAAAAAAATTTGAATAGCAAATTTTGTATATCATGAGTGCAGATATGGCAGATTCGTTATGTAAACTGTTAACAAAAAATGGCTCCGACTATTTTGCGTCTAAGCATTGCCATTCCTGGGAAAGTCGGGCTGCATGCGTGACATCACTCTAGTGTTCTCATTTTTCTCAAAACAACTGTACATTTTTATTTTTCAGTCATTAACTGATATGGCTCCAAAGTATGTACTGGAACAGTTTTTGGAGTCTGAATTACTCATCAATATTACAGAGCATCATGTAAGTGCATGTAATTATTTAGCAGCGAAACCTCTCTCTTAACCCTTTACCTAACGTAATGGCCAGAAATGGCCAGCTGGCGTACGAACGTAACGGCCAAAACTGGCCAGCTGGCGTGCGAACGTAGCGGCCAAAAACGGCCAGAAGAATCAACGATGTTCAGCCGCTAATATCGCATTAATTTCCTGGTATTTATTCTGTGTAGAGTTGATGAGTTTACATCGGGGCATTTGAACAGTTAATTACAGATACCCATTGGCCTACTTATCCAATAAAAATGTGTATAATTAAATAATAAATAAAAAAATAGAACTGAAAGGGATTTGTTGTTATTTTTCAAACATGGTGAGCGCTATCATGCAAGTTTAACCGTCGGAATGGTGTGAATTCGATCGCTTTGTTGAGAGGTTAATGCCTGAAATGGGCTTTTCTTCATACATTCTGTGTCAGCTAAAAACACAAGGTACATCGGTGATTTGAGTGACTTAAAGTATCAAATAAATGCTGCGAAGGAATTGTGAGGTAACTACATGTCCGCCCGGCAAACTGCGACGAATTCAACAGCGGAGACAACCTGCCATTCAAGGTCCTTTTAGCTGTTGAAAAAAAATAAAGAATCAAACAACTGAAACGGCTTAATTCATCAAAGAAAACAATGGCCCCGCCCAACATGATTTAATAGCGACATCAGATGTGCAGGCTATTATTGTGTCGCCGCCCCACGAAGTGGGGAGCGACATATAGGGATTACTTTTGTCGTCTTGCGTCGTCCTCATCACACTTTCTCTTATCCGCCACTCCTCTTTAACCTATGAATGGATTTTAATGAAACTTTCAGTGATTCTTTATCACATAATGGCATTGTGCACCTCCTATTTTATTTTTTGATCCGCTGTATTTTTCCCAGAGTTATGCCCCTTTGCCACTTAGAATTCTGTCTGAAATGCAAGGCGACACACATCTTCCATGGAAGACTCACATCTGAGTTTTTCTTTCCCCACATTGTCGGCGAAAACTTTTTTGCAGCGGTTACGTAGAAAACAAACTTGTATGCTGAACGACGTCACGCACAGGAACGTGATCATGTATGGAAACGTCAAGGCGAAACAATTAAATTCCACTGCATCCAACTAGGGCACTAATAATGCTATGCGTTGTTGACCTGTTGAAACAATTCCGGAGGCAAGGTCCAATCCCATCTTGCCATAAACTGGGGATGAGGGGTCGGCATCTATGGCTACATAACGTTAACTTGGTAGGAAAAACTGGGAATGAAATGAAAAGGTAAAAATTATGTGATGAGGTTAGCTGGAGAGGCTTGTATAAGAACAATAACGGTATTGGGACTTTTTGGCCTTGAACTTGTTCCCGAACAATTTTCAAGGGCCAGCCAGTTTACTGATGTTTCAGGCCTTGGGACATTTCAGCCTCCAATCGGGTCGAATCGACCTGACTATCAAGCTAAAACGTCTCTCATTTTATTTACAAGCGTTAACTTGATGGGAATGAAATGAATACAAGGTAAAAATTGGGTGATGAGGTTAGCCGGATAGGCTTGTATAAGAACAATAACGGTATTGGGACGTTTCGGCCTCACGACGTTTCGGCCTTGAACACGTCTCCAAACATTTTTCAAGAGCCAGCCGGTTTACTGACGTTTCGGCCTCCAATCTGGCCGGGGCGTCCTGCCTACCTAGCCAAAACGTCTCGGATTTTATTTACATTTTTGAAACTTCAATTTCCTTCATGTATGGGCATAAGAAGCCGTATTCAAATAAAAAAAACTACCTTTATCGTAGGTTAATTTATCTCCAGAATGCATCATGGAGTAGAAGATAAATTATTTCTATATTTATTCTAAAGCACAAATAAACGATGTTCACTAGTGATGAAGACTCATTGAAATAAAGGAAACACAAGATTCTTCCAGAAAGTATTTTGACACACACAACAACGAAACTGCACGGCTTTTTGTAGGTGTTGATAGGCCTACAGGTCTTTTGCTACTTTGTTTGACCCTTCTGATTAAAACTGTTTTGAGTTTGTCAGTTTGGTGCGAAATGTTAACATTTTCATAAATAATGTTGGTGCGTGATGTAAACATTATCATTTAGTATTGTATTTTTTATAAATAGTTGACGTCTATGTTGTATATGCGTGCATTTGATGTATTATGTTCTGAGTTGAGTAAGTATTCTTATTGCCTATATAGTAATAAAGAATTATTTCTATTCTATTCGAAACATCCCAATACCGCTCATCTCGCCCGCAGACGGGAACGAATTCCAATTGAAGGACGAGTTGACCAGGGAAGAAATTTCACAGACATGACTCTGGAGTACCCCAAGGAACGATTCTAGGACCCATACTTTACCACTGATGAGTATGCCAAAGCCGGCCTCCAACATTTTCAGCTGAACGTGCTGGGACCCCATATTTTACCCGACTAGTATACCTAAACCGGCTTTTCTAACATTTTCACCAGAACCTGCATCCACCTGTCCCTAACTGGTCCCACAAGTGCATATCGACCCTTCAGTACCCCAAAGAACGGTGCTGGGGACCATACTTTACCCCTGGCGGCGGGTATGCCTAAACTGGCCTTCAATATGTTCACCTGATCTGGCCTCCGTGTGTCTATATATCGTCATCCACAGGTGCATGCCGACTCTGGAGTACTCCCAACGAACAGTGCTGGGACCCATACTTTACCGTTGATGAGTATACCTAAACCGGCTTCCAATATTTTCACCCAAATCGGCCTCCACGTGTCCCTAACCGGCCACCACAAGTGCTTTTAGACTCTGGTGTACCCCAAGGAACGGTGCTGGGACCTATACTTTACCCCGATGAGTAAGCCTAAGCGGCCTCCAACATTTTCATCTTAACCAGCCTCCACCTAGCTGCCCCTAACCGGCCTCCACAAGTACATGTCGACTCTTGAGTACCCCAAATAACGTACTGGGACCTATACTTTTTACCCCTGGCGAGTATGCCTAAACCGACTTCTCTAACATATTCACCCGAACCGGCCTCCACCTGTCCCCATTTCTCCTGCTCCACAAGTGCATGTCATCTTTTATACCTTGTGTACTTAATTTGCCCCTGCTGAGTATGCTAAAAGCAGCCGCCACCTGTCCCAAACCGTCCGGTCCCACAATTGTAACCAACCGGCCGTCAACATTTTTTCCCAAACAAGTCCCCAAGTGAAATTAATAAGATCCATTAATTATTTTTTGCTTTTCTGTGCAGACAAAAATGTCTGTTGGCCAAAACTTCCAAAACAAAACACCCGATGAACATTGACAAATGTTCTACTCCTAATCTATACTGTTAGTTTGCTTGTATGTATGTTTGTCCTCTTATCACACAAAAACCGCTGCAGGGATGCATATGAAATTCGGCACGAATGATTTTCGGGTCACTGGGGCGGACATAGGAGGTCGATGCGGGGCGGACATAGGAGGTCGATGCGACGTCCCTTTAAAAAAATTTTCTGTGCTCCAAAAATTATTTTTTCCTTTTCAACGAGCATCGAAGGTCCCTCACGAGTCGATGCGACACAACGTCCATTTAAAAAAGAAAAATCTGTGCCTCCCCCCCTTTTTTCCCCCATTCAACGGGCATCGAATGCCCCACTGGTCGATACGACGTCCCTTTAAAAAAAATATTTCTGTGCTCCAATTTTTTTTCCTTTTACATGGGTATCAAAGGCCCCGCCCGTAGGGCGGGCTGGTTCGAAAAATGAGCCGACTCATGCCATTTATATTTGTTTATTTGTGTAACTCTTTTCCAAAAGTCAGAATTTTTTGTCATCGTCATTAAATGAAGAAAATACAGGCGAACCCGGTGGTAAGTACTCACTGAATACGGCAAATCACATGGGTGGAATTGGGTTCGATCAGTGGCAGAGCCAAGAATAATATGTTAGGAGGAGGCGGCAAGTTTCTTCCAAAGGGGGATCCAGAAGTGTAGAGCACTGAGGGTGTGGAGAGGATGCATACGAGCCAGGGGGGGGGGGGGAGGGCTGCCCCACCTAATTCGGGCAAAACGGTGAGGAAAAATCGGGACAGAGAAAATCACAAAAATGGTACTGAAAATTAGCCTTGTAATTGTCTGAACCGAAACGCACCTGTACAAGCACAAGTATTTCACAATTTTCTGGGGAGGGGGGGGGGGGGGAGACCCTGTCAAAGCCACGTGCCTTCGTGCCAACAGTGCTCACGTGTCGGTATTCCACTATCCAAATTTCGGGCAAGCTAAACCCCCTGCCCCCTTAACCAAAGAGTTCCCATATGCCCGTGGCGGAGAGTATGGAAGGTGGTGCCTCTTCTTCAAGGCAACGAAGCTCATTAGCAGTCTTTGCAGTGAATTAAAAACAACCAAAAACTTAAAGTAACGATCGCGTCCGATACGTTAGACACTGACTCTATACGACTGCGATAAAATCGCAACGCAGTACTTCCGAACTTAACAGAGTCCCTAAAAAAACAAACCACCACAATTAAGGGGTGGGGCACAAATAGGCCTACATGCATGTCTACATATTGTCATACAGGTCATTTTTTTTGGGGGGGGGGGGGGGGGGTGGGGGGGAGTGCAGATCCAGGATGTTTGAAAGAGGGGGCGCTAATTGTACCCTCACAGTTATTGCAAACTTGGACAGAAAGTCAGTAATATTATTGTTTGGTTTGTACACCCACAGGACGAAGGCCCACCAAACCAAAATTATATCACAGACTTTGGGTCCAAGGTTGGACTATACCTTATAGTATGATGCGCATCATTATCCTGGTCCTCGCAACGGCCATTTGGGGAAGGTAGAGTATGGGGGAAGGGGGTCCCTCTGACTGACGTTGGTGGGGTCCCCCCTCCCTGGGAATTTTTGAAAAAGTGGGGCCACAACTCGTTTTTCCGCAATTCTGCGGTGGCTGTGACTGACTCCCCATGCAAGTTGCGTAAGACGTGTTGTTCTCGTAACCATAAATTGAAGTGACGCACACAATTTATTCTTGGAGTGGTGTCACTTCGTTTTCGTGCGAGCATGCTTTATCGGAAGGGTCCTGAGTTGAATTGCAAGTGCTGTGCTTTAACATAGCTCCAGCAAAAATAGAGGGGGCACGCGTCGGGTGTGCCCCACCATCACCCCCCCCCCCCCCCATTGGATCCTCCCGTGAGTGATCGCTTGATCCCACCCCCAGAATAACTGAACCCTTCACCACTTTAAACACGCTACGTAAATAGGACTACATGCAGATGTCCTCTAAAATTGAGGACCCAAAGTCCGTAATATAATCTTTTGATGTGGTATATCCTTTTGGACGTACCACACCAAATAATTATATTACGTACTTTGGGTCCAAGTTTGGACTATTGATATTCTCTTGACCCTGGTCGGGAGTGGTGGTGGGCAGGGCTCAAAACTGGATTAGTATAGCACTTCGCTGTCCAAGTTCTGAATTTTGCTATTCAATAATTACCAGTCTGCAGTGCTTTTGAATTAACTGCTAATCAATTTTCCAAGATGATTAGTAAATTGCTATTCCAAATTTTCATATTAAATTGGGAGGGAGAGTACCGGTAGTCAGAATACGAGAGGGGAGACTAGAGGGGAGACTACGAGTTGAGGGCAGAGAGTATACAAGTGGGGTGAATTGTGGGAGAGTACGAGTTTTGGCCCTCATATCTTCAAAGTTTTTCCAAGACCCACCGAAAGGATGTGGGGGTACCCCCATTTCATTTTGGTGAAGGGCCTAGAACCAAAAAATGAGGCCCAAAACACGTGTTCTCAGCTCTTCTGATGCTGCTGTAAGATATGTTGTTCTAGCGACCATAAATTCAAGTGACGTCAACAATGTAGCCTTCGTGTGGCATGATTTGTTTTTCTTTAGAGTATTCTTTAGCGATCGGAAGGGGCCTGAGCTTCACTTCGGTGTTTTAACATAGCTCAGCAAAAATAGGGCCTCCCTCCCTTGACTGCTCATGCCATGGTCGGCCCGGGGTGATGGGCCTCGGATAGACAACATGGGTTGCCACATGGCACTATGTTGAGATTGATGAACTGATATATCCGTAGTAGGGTGCCCTTCGATGATACCCATCCCCTCACAGTTCAAAAATGCTTCCTGCGTTCCTGGAAATCCTAGGGCACACACACAAGATACCCACCACACAACAGCCGGATCCAGTCAGGTAAAGGCTAAATTGATCAATTACTGTTAAGATTCCATTTTCATATCTGATTATAGTGATATGCTATTGACAACTAATGACTGGGGAAGTATGAAACATCCATTTTGGGAGTCCTACTACTTACCGACCCAAACTGCTAATACCGACCAAAAACATGACCAATAGGGACCAAAACACTTGACGAAGTTAATATCGACCAAAAATGTCAAGTATCAATACTTTCTGACCAACCAGGCGTCGCTGATGGCAGTGATGGGGAGTGTGTGTGTGTGTGTGTGGGGGGGGGGGGGGTTGGGGGTTGGGGGGGGGGGGGTCCTTCAAACATATATATTAACTACCAGTCAGGATATTTTGGGAGCCAACTGGTAAACATTTTTGGGGAATCGACTGGAAAGCAGATTACAATCCATAAGCCCAGACATCGACTTTACACGCGTAGGCCTAGGCCTAAATTTACCAGCTTCATTAAAAATTTTACTCACACTCTCTATTATTTCAACATAATTTACAAGTGAGCGCTTGCCAGGTAGACCTATTGGTAATGTTTTTGTTGGTATTTGTCGTGGGTTTTGGTAGTATTGGTGGTGTTTTTGGTCATTAACTAGCAGTTTTGGTCAGTTTTAGTAGGAATTTAGTAGGACCTATTTCAGGTGTGAATCATCCACGGTATGAAACGTCCAATGTTTTATCGTCTGGAAACGTCAACTTGATCAAAGTTATGTACAAACACCCCACAGTGTTGTCCATGTCGTTCCGGGAAGTAAGACATTGCCCCAAATTATAACTGAGGACCCCAAACGAATTAATTTTCGGTGATTCTTTAAAGACACAAGTGACCTGGTATTGACCCATTTACGTGATGCTTAAAACTGTCACCAACAAAAACGAACGAAACGACCATGCGAACGGTCGAATGTTGAAAATATATCAAGTACCCATTTATAAAAAATCAATAACCACTTTGAAATTAATTCATTTGTTTGAAGGTAAATACGCGAAAGATTAAACTTTGACCCGTTATACTCCGACTGATAGTATCGTCCCTATTTTTAGCTTCGACAAGCAGCTCTATAAGTGACAGTGTCGGTCTGTCTGCATGTCGGTCTGTCGGTCTGTCTGTGATCAACGAGTTTCAAAAACTCAATAACTTTTGAAATACTTGACGGAATGACTTCACTTTTGGTATGTAAGTGTATCTCATTGATGTTGGGCCGGTGTTCAATACATGTGTTGTTCCAAATATTTTTCTCAGAGTTATGGCCCTTGATGAACTTGAATTTTTTTTTCTCACTATTACCTGCAGATTGCTTCTGAGTTCTAATCATTTTTTCACCCATAGATTGCACCACCCGTCGTAGCTACGGCGTCGATGTCAAAATTTTTTTTTTCAATGGGTACTGAAGCCCCGACCAAAGGGTGGGTTAGGTCGAGAAATGCGCCGCCCGTTTTTTTTTTAATATTCATATTATGACCCCTACATTTTCCGTCCGACTGACGGGTACCCCAGCAAGTAAGAAATAAAAAAAACAAAAAAAAAAAAAAACAGAAAAAAAACAACAATCCATTAAAATCCACAGGTAATAGAATGAGTAACAAATGATACATTCGTCTGTCAGAAAATTTCTGACAAAGTGATATTAGTCCATTTGAATCAATGAATGAATTATAGGCCTATGTTTTAGCGCACTGAAGACGCGCAGGGACGAAGGATTTAAAAATCCCTTGTGACCTGTTTAACTTTATTTTGTTTTACTTGGATCACACAGACCTAGCTTTCCTATTGCTTCCTATTGCATTTCTTTTTCCTATTGAGGTGTGAAGGGGTATCCAAGCGGTTATAGTTTCCCTGTAGAGCTGCATTTCACTGGTCAATTATACATAAATAATAGGAATTCATCCAATTGAAATCTGTGTAATTAAATATATAAATAACTATACATGAATACTTTTCATTCGTTGTTTTATTGTTTGGTGGAAAATTCATATATGGCGAGTGCCAGCGTCCCCAATTTTTTGGGGGATTGCTGCAACAGTTACTCATCATCAGATTCAAATGACTTCAGTCAATTTATAGACGGACTGGCACCTGAAAAGGACTCTTCTTCGGATATATCCGTTTCGTCCGTCCACACAAGTGATCTAAGTGACTTGAGCGATTCAGATAGTGACGACCATGATTCAAGCGTTTTGTGCGCAGCTGTACACAGCTCGTCTGATGATTTTGACAATGAGGACGACCTCCCATTAAACACATTTTTGCCGGCCAAAACAGAATGGAAAAAAATTCATGAACTAATTGTTAATCTGGCAGAATTCAATGAAAAGATTGGCCCTCAACATCTCTTGGGATGTGATTCCAGTGTGCCCCAAATAGAATATTTTTACTTGATGTTTAGTGAAAGTTTTTTTGACACTGTCGCTGAGCAGACGAACTTGTATGCCAGGCAACGTCACGAGGTGCATCCGGACAGTTTATGGAAATGTCAAGGGGACACAAACCCTTCTGAAATTAAAGCTTTTTTTGCATTGATGATTTTGATGGGCATACACCAGCTTCCGCGGGCGGAAGATTACTGGAGTACCGATGATAGATTGAGTGTGCCAGGCATATAAAAAATAATGCCCATTCAACGTTACAGAAAACTTGCGCAGTATCTACACATTGAAGACAATTCTGTTTCCCCTGACCACACTGACGTCGATCGCGACAAACTATTTAAAGTGAGACACCTGCTGGACATGGTAAATGCAAATTTCCAGTCAGGAGTTTATATGCCTCACCGAGAATGTAGTGTAGATGAAGCCATGATCGGCTTCAAGGGTCGCACAACTCTAAAGCAATACATGCCCCAAAAGCCCATTAAATGGGGACTTAAGGCATGGATATTGGTGGACTCACATAACGGCTATTGCTTTAACACAAGTATATACACTGGCAAATCAGAGTCGGGCCCCACAAAACATTTGGGCGAGTCTGTTGTATTAAATATTTGCAGACCGCTGTATGGGAAAAATTATCACCTGTATTTTGACAATTTCTTCACGAGTCCCAACCTTTTATCTGAGCTAGAGAAAAAATGGGTATATGCTTGTGGGACCGTACGCAAGAATAGAAAGGGTATGCCGACGGAACTAAAAGACCCCAATAAAGCAGCCAAAAAAATGTGTCGGGGTGATTCAAAAACTTTCAGAAAGGGGAATTTGGTGTCCACTCTGTGGAAAGACAGTAAACCCATAATGATGCTGTCAAATCAAAGTAACATTATAAATACGGAGATAGACAGAAGAATGGGAAAGAATGTGGTAACCATAAAGTGCCCCGAAGTGGTAAAAAATTACAAGTTTATGGGGGGTGTTGACTTATCAGACCAGTTCAGGTCATACTACACAGTTGGGCGAAAAGCCAAAAAATTTTGGAAGTACCTTATGTGGTACCTGGTAGAATTGTGCCTGATCAGTTCATTTATTATTTACAACGAGTCGGTGGCCCTGAAACCAAAGAAGAGGTACTCTGCATTTGACTTTCGTCTGGATGTGTGCTCTTCTTTGGTTTCAGGGTACACTTTGCGCAAGAGGAGGGGCAAACTACACCATAGGGACTCGTTGGTTGTGAAGGTGCCTGATGAGCACATGGGACCACACCAAATTGTAAGGTTTGAGGGCAGAAAAAGAAATTGTGTGGTGTGCTCAAGGAAAGAAAGAAAAACTCCATCTGGCAGACCAGTGGAGACACGATTTGGTTGTTCCATCTGCAACATCAATTTATGCCGCACCGCTGGATGCTTCCAAGAATTCCACAGTTTACTATAGATCAGGGCCATCGAATGCTAGGCATTTCGGCATCAAGTAGTTTTGGCACTGGGGAGGACATATGGCATGGCACTGTAGTTCTACTTTTAATTACTTATTTTTTTCGTCTAAAAAACATAGCAGTTGACCCTTCATTGGAACGAGCTCATTGAGATCTTTCCAATGAGGAATCACAAACTATGTTTTTGAGACAAAAAATGAAAACTTAAAAAAAAATTAATGGCGATTTTAGTAAATAGCGCTGCCACTTTTGGCCGCTACATTTGATAAAGGGTTGAACAGGGCCGAAGCTGGAGGGGGTGGGGTGGAGGCATGGAAGTGTTTGTTGGAAACTTTTCCTTCTTTTCACTGAAATTTTGCAAATTTGTCTTTTAAATTGAGTTCGGCCTCGTTTTACTGCAGTTTGTGTGCAAAATGGATTTTTTGGGGTATATTTTTTCTTGGTATATATGTTTCTTGATTTTTCGAAAGCATTTGACACCATCAATCACGATATCCTACTGAAAAAACTTGAATTCTACGGAATACGAGGCCATGGTTTAGAAATTACCTTACAAATAGATCTCAGTCGGTTTTCCTCCCAAAAGCGAATTCAGATTTCCAGGTCATGTCAACAGGTGTCTCCCTGGGTTCTATTCTTGGTCCTCTTCTTTTTATAATTTATATTAATGATATTATTAACTCCACATCTTCGAAGGTTTTATCATACGCGGACGACACTACTGCACATACTTCCGGTAACAATTTGGAAACAATTACAGCTCAGGTTAATAATGAACTCAATAAAATATCTCACTGGTGTGCGGCAAATAAACTTGTTCTGAATGAGAGTAAAACAAAAGTCATCATATTTCACCCCCAAAGTGACTTATACTATCTTGGGAGCAATAGAGTGAAGCTTAAAAATTCATCTATCTCGATTGTTGGAAATCATCAAGATGAAAAATCCCTTAAGTTTCTTGGAATTCATGTTGACGAAAATCTGAGCTTCAAGAAACATATTTCAGTTGTTTGTTCAAAGATGTCCCGAGCAATTTATGTTATAAACAAGGTTAAGAGGATCATACCCAAAAAATGCCTCAAGACACTATACTACTCTCTGATTCATAGCCATATGATGTATGGTATTCACATATGGGGCCACTCGTGTTCCACTCAAACAATCATTAAATTACAAAAAAAAGCAATTCGTATCATATCTAACAAACGTTATAATGCGCATACTCACCCACTGTTCAATGAGCATCATATTCTAAAATTCAATGACCTGTACAAACTGCATGTCTTATTATTCATGCATGATTGGCATAATAACCTGTTGCCGGATAGCTTTAAAAATACTTTTAAAGTGTACCAAAATCCCTCAGGAATGGACACAAGACAATCTGGCAGACTGTATACGCACAAACCAAGAACTCAGTTCTCTGCAAACTTACCAATTCACACTTTCCCAAGGATGTGGAATACTGTAGAACCATCGGTACAAAACCTATCAAGATCGTTATTCAAAAAGTTCTTATTGGAACAATTTCTGAACTCGTATTCAGGTAATATAGACTGTGACAATCCCACTTGCCCAGACAGTAGGTCCTAACTCTGTTATCTCATCAATACCCATTGACGGAGATTAAATGTGTTATCCTCAAAAATGTGCAAAATAGTTAACTTACAAGGAAAGAACCATCTTAATCAATAATGGTCAACCCATGTTGCTCTATTCTTACGCGTTGCTGTCAGAATTGTCTAATTTTTATCATCCTTCTGGGAATGACAGGAAGACAGCCCTAGTGGCTATGTCATCTCCTTGTAGTGCAATCATGTCAATTAAAAACCTTATTTACCGTTTATGACTTTAAAAATGTATTTTACTGTTTATGACTTTGTAACCTTGTGCATGATGTGCTACAAAATAAAATCATTTCATTACAAAACTGTTGTCCTTAGCATAACTTATATAGTGGAGTTCACTTAACTGTATATCTTTTAAAATACCCTGTTAAGTGAATATAATTTCCAGACACCAAACCATTTACATACCTTCAATGCAAAATTGACCAATTAATAATTTCTTATAGCTTGTAGTGTAAACTCCTGTTAATAAAAAATTTGTTAATATATCATAGAAGTTAATTGACAACCACTGAATTCCCAATGTTTATAGATATATTTTGCCTCAGTACATCCACGAATATGGAAATTAAACTATTAGAACAAGTTTGACAGGGCTCCACTAGCCCTGTCAAATAAGATCTGGTAGAATAAATGTTCATTTTCACACTAGAATGCAGGAAAATTAGGCCTAAAAAATTTAAAATCTGTTTCTCAGGCCCTCCCGCATGGTCCTTTTGGTTGCCACATGCTCTCTTTTTATAACCAATGTAAACTTAAAAAAAATAAAATTTTAATGGTTTATGTCTGTTTTACAAAAGTTAAATTTTTTTTTATAAATTTGTCCCTTGAGTGCAAGAAAGCTTTGCAATGCTTTAGCATTACAAAGCCTTCTTCTCTCTCAAGGGACGAAATACACCACCACGCATGCTATTCCATAGATTATGAAGACTAAAACATAAGCCAAAAACATGAAAGAAATAATTACAGGAATAAAAAATAAAACAAGAGGCCCCAAGGAGCCTTAATCACTCACCGGCCAAAGTGGTTCAAAGATGTATTTGGGGTCACATTCAGTTAGACATGGTTAATCAACATTACAAAGGAATGAAGTCATAAGAGACAAATTTTATGGAACTAGGGACATGGCTTGAACAAACTTGAATCTTACCCCCCAAAGGATGCTGCATACCAAATATCAAAAGCATTCATCTGCTGGATCTGAAGAAGATTTTTAAAAAAAATTCCTCATTTTGAACTAAGTTATCATTCGGACTTGGCTTGAACAAACTTGAATCTCACCCCCCTAAGGATGCTGCATACCAAATATCAAAACATTCCGACTGCTGGATCTGAAGAAGAAGATTTTTAAAGAAAATTCCTCATTTTGAGTTATAATTCGGGCTACCACAGTGAGCCCAAATATGAACCCTGGGACTTGGCTTGATCAAACTTGAATCTCACCCCCCTAAGCATGGTGCATACCCAATATCAAAAGATTCTGGCTTCTGGATCTTGAGAAGAAGATTTTTAAAAAAATTTGCCTGAAATACACTAAGTTCAAATTTGGGCTCCTATTCTGAGCCCAAATATAAACCCAGGGGGGGGCAACTTGAACAAACTTGAATCAGATTCACCCCACAATGTTGCATACCAAATATCAAAAGAATCTGCCTGCTGGATCTGGACAAGACGATTTTTTAAGAAATTTGCTTGAAATGCACGAAGTTCAAATTCGAGCTTCTATAGTGAGCCCAAATATGAATCCAGGGGGGCCGATTTGAACAAACTTGAATTAGATCCACCCCACAATGTTGCATACCAAATATCACAAGAATCTGCCTGCTGGATCTGGACAAGATGATTTTTTAAGAAATTTGCTTGAAGTGCACGAAGTTCAAATTCGAGCTTCTATAGTGAGCCCAAATATGAATCCAGGGGGCCGATTTGAACAAACTTGAATTAGATCCACCCCACAATGTTGCATACCAAATATCAAAAGATTCTGCCCATTGGTTCTGGAGAAGAAGATTTTTAAAGAATTTTTCTTAAATTGCACTAAGTAAAAATTCACGCCCCCATAGTGAGCCCCAATATTGGTTAAGGGACTCGATTTGAACAAACTTGAATCAGACCCATACCAAGGTACTGCATACCAAGTATCAAAAGATTCTGCCCACTGATTCTGGAGAAGATTTTTTAATAATTTTTCTATAATTCATATGGTGCTATCAGAGTTATGCCCCATACAGAACCCCAAAGGGACCTGACCATTTAATTTGAACAAACATGAATTGCCATATAGTAATGAACATCCACATGAAGTTTCATGAAAATCGGACCAGTGGTTTCAGAGGAGAAGTCGTTTGAAAAATGTTCACGACGACGGACGGCAAGTGATAAGTTGAGCTCCCTTCGGTGAGCTAATAAAAAAATGCTCGCCCACATGCAATTTTACAAATAATCGCCTGAGAAACAGAAGATCTCCATTGTGTGGCCTTAACCAATAGTGTTATCTGATAGAGTGGTGCTAAAATATATTTCAAAGGTGATTTGTAAAGTATTTATTTCAATACTACCAGCAAGGAGAGCCTTAGTTTATTAAGAGTTAAAAAAAAAATAATTGTTTTGTAACAATTTATTGGTGAGAGCCTGTAGGCACTCTAACAAATTGTAACACAATTGTTTTATATCAACTGTTGTTATTCTGCACTGCTGATGTTGTGTAAAGCCACTAAAGATGCTTTCAGCACTTTTCAACAGAGCCTTGATAGTGGTTTCTAGCACTCAACCCATTAATAGTATACTCCTGTTAACTGAATATTTTTAAACAGGCAAAGCTGTTCTTCAATTAACAGGGTTCCACTGTACCTTCAAAAACAACTTTTATCCAAAAAGACTTTCAAAGATGAAATGATGTAGCTGAAAGGTTTACATATATTCTGCACCAACAGCAAATCTAATCAAATAGCTAATCACTGATCATTCTCTAAAGTATAGTACTGCGATCAGATCACAATCTGATTGCAACACACTCAACACCAGTGGGTGAGATTTCCAAAATGAAATATTTGCGAAATCAAGAAAAACAAGGGTAAATACAGTTGAAACTAGAAAGCCTGTCACAATCAATGTAGAAAATGCTTGTTAGTTAATATGCTCCCTACTGCAGATAAATGAAGTAGTCTATAACACATAAAAGCGTTTGCACTGTGTAATGCAATGCAAAATATAATGTGCCATTAGCTTGGTCGAAAGTGAAATCATGAACTCAGCCAATCAAACGGAAGGAAATATTGAGACTACAGTACGTGGAGGGAGGATTACTTATAAATTGCTGTGGGATAGATTTTTCACTCAGTAATTATTCACAATTTCTGAGAACAAAATACAAGAAACACTTGCAAACTTTCATCACATGGATCACTGGGTTGCACCCAGTAGTCCATGTAATGAAAGTTTGCAAATTATGAACAATTATAAATACTTTTCGAGAGGAGGATATGTGGCACTGTGATTAAGTAGTAATCCACTCTCTCCATTCAGTACATGTAGTAAAGTTTTAATATCCCTTTCCATTATTTATTTTTACTTAAAATGTGACTGAAATTATTTTCTATTAAAACAAAACCTGACAAAAAAACAGACTTTTATTATAAAAATAACTTATTTGAAAATACTGATAGAATGAGAACACTTGAATAAAGTAAGAAATTACTATTTTGGATGGACTAGCCCCTTCACATCATCATCTAAAGAAGTTTTTCAATTTATGTCCTTTTACCTGTAATTTCTCAAAAAATGCCTCAGTACTTCTATTAAAACTGAATTAAAATAAAATAATAAAAAAAGTTGAAAAATCAACTCTTCTACATTTCGGCAACAAATATTCTCTGGTTGGCCATTCACTGACCAGTGAAAACCTCAAACCTCTAATGAGAGACCACTTTTGCTTGGCAAAAGTGGTGGTCTCTCAAGACAGGTTCTACTGTACTCTCTTGAAATCACAGTACTGTACGCAAAGAATGCAATTCCACTAAAATATCTGTGGAATGGGGTTTCCACCCAGGCAATAATTCATTCTGCAAGAAACCATAAAAAGTCCAGAGAGCACGGTGGTTCAATGGCTAGGGCAATAGACTAATGAGAGATCAGGAGTTCAGAGCCAGTACAGTACATGGAGAGTGTATTATAACTAAATCATCCAGAGAGTGGTGATTTCATCCAAGCAATAACTGCAGATTTATTACAAAGTATAACAAGTATAAGCAAAGTTCCATCCAACAGACCTCCAGGTTTACCAGCCAATGGACTTGTGCTGTTTATAATCTCATGACTGTAAACTTGATATGGTCATCAGTACATCTGGGACGTTCTCAATCCGGTTGTCATGCCTCATTTTGACAACCTCCCGATGGCTACTTGTCCTGTGTTCATGGACAACAATGCAAGGTCACATCGTTCCCATGCTGTGTGAGCATTCCTTCAGAACAACGCTATTACAACACTGCCTTGGCCTGCAATGAGCCCTGATTTGAATCCCTTAGAATACATCTGGGACTTTCTTGGATTGTGTGCAAGCAAGGGATCCGCCTCTACAGGATTTAGCTGAATTGGAAGCTGCATTACATGGGGAGTGGCAGCAGTTGCATCTGCGCCGTACCAGAAGGCTCACAGGTACCACATGGTGGATACACTCGCTACTGACAATGGACACTTCTATTGTGTTCAGGAGATCATCACAAGTTACTTTCTTTTGTCAAGAATTACCCGCATTGTTTCATCATGGACCGTTCCAGCACCATACGTGCTGAAAGAACATTTTTCCATCAAAAACATTAGTGACAGATATGTCTAACTAGCGCCATTAAAATACTGCATATTTTCATCATTGTGTTGTCTTTCATTTGTCAAAAGCCCATTCTTTCCACAAAACAATCATCACTTTTGGCCATCTGAAAGATAGCATGAAAGCAATGACAGTTTCTATCAACATAATTGCCAAAAAAAAACATGGTGTGCTTAATTAAGTTCCAGGTATATATGAAAACTAATTTCCAAAATGATTGTAAAAATTAAGACAGTTTGAAAGTTGCTTTTAGGAAATTGTCCTAAGCTTTTATTTAATAAACTGTGTGTGCTTTTATTGAGGTAAGAATTTTTTTCTTTATTCAAAAATAAAATGTCTCGCACAGCATTGCCTTGTTTCATTTCTGAAACTGTCAATACCAGTAGGTGGCCTTATTTTTGATCATGTGCAAGTTCCTGTCAATAATTGTCTACCCGTCACCAACAAAGAAAGTTGTGTCAATGCTTAAAATCGAGTTGTATTACCTGGTACTTTTTAATTCTTTTTCTTATACCATGCCAATTCGTATGTAAGTCGCACCCCTAAATTGCCCTCTTTTATGTGTAACTGTTGTATAAGTTGTAGTGAAATTTACTTTAAGTACTTATTATAGTATTTACTTTAAGTACTCTGAGTTTCTTATGTATACCCATATCAGCAACATAAAAGTTGAAAAGTATGGGAGTTTGTTGAATTCAGGGAATGAATACTTTGACACATTTATGTAATCTTATGTTTTTGCATGTAGGTAATAAAATTACTCACAAAATCATTATAGAGAGTGTTTGTTTTATTTATTCTATCCATCTGAAAAACAGATAAAACCTGGAGCCAAGCGGATCAACATTTAAATCAATGCTGACAGTGTGAACTTTGGGGTACGTTTCCGTGGGCCATTCCGAATTTATTCAGAATTCACCCGACTAGTGCGTCATGCGCAGTTCAATTACAGAATGTTATTCTGAAGGAAACGTTCATTTGACGTTAAATGATATTCAGAATAATCGATATTGATTAAGACTGCGTTTCTCGTCGAAGAATTAACCGACGACACAGAAAAAGTTGGTTGCGTTATCGGCAGCTAACAAGAATTATTCTCGACAAATTATCAGATTTTATCATTTTTAATAAAATATATATTATATTATCAATACTAAAAAAATTAGTTTTGATAATATAACATATATTTTATTAAAATTGATAAAATCTGATATTTTGTCGAGTGCCTGTGATTGGAAGCAGATTCGACACTTAATGTAACTGCAATGTGCAAAACCTTTGGAAGCTTTGAACCTTGCAATAGCTTTCAACAATGTTTTATTTTATGGTAGAGTGAGACGTGGTTGATACAATTTGGTCTCAACGCCGAATTGGAATTATAAGAATAGTCTGAATTTATTTTTGAATGGTAGAGTGAGAGGTGGGTGAAACAAATTGGTCTCAACACCGACACGGAATTAATTATAAAGATAGTCTCAGTTTATTTTTCTATGAACCCTTATAAAAAAGTACCATGGTAAACCATGTTAAATCCCAAAATACCATGGTATTACCAGGCTATTTTGGGATTTACCATGGTTTACCATAGTACTTTTTTATAAGGGAGATTAGAGAGCTAAAGTACAGACATGGGTACCAGGATAAGGCGTCGCCTCACAGAAACTTGGCCAGTAAATATATATGGGGCCAACAGAAGTCATGTGTTACAGCTTATTTCTAAATAGGCCAGTGGCGTAGTGTGTATTTGGGGCAGGGGGCTGGGAAGGGTCCGGTCAAAATGCCTAGTTGCATAATTTAATCACCTACTGGATGAAGATGTTATGCGTGTGGCTGCGTTGTGCTGTAGAACAGGGGAATTAAAGAGTCCGAAAGATTTCCCGTATGATGCGGCAGTAAAACTCGCAAGAAGAAACGGAGGTAGGGGCGCGCGTTGGACACCTGTCCCAAAAAGTCGACTAAAGACTAGGTGGCAGTCAGATGTTTGGGCTCGGTGTAAAACACATGGTAGAGTTGCATGAGACTTGCTCCGAGTCCTCGCGTATTAAAGCGAATGGGCCGTAGCAGTACAGTGTTAGATGGGGGTAAAGCATGATAAGGCCCATTTGGGTGGGGCGCAATTCTGTGGTCGCGGTTGAGTCAAAGAGGCCTTGTAGGCTACTAGAGTGACATCGCAAGAGAGTCATGGGCACGAAAGACGTCAGAGCGAGAGGGCGGCTGTGCACTGAGAATGCTCGTGCCATTGTAACAATGGAGGTGTGTGTGGGGGGGGGGGGGGGGGTTACAGTGTTATATAGGGTAAACAGGCTACGGAAAGAAGGCGTTGTGCAATAGCATCGGTGAAAGCATCGGGTCGAGCCATATTGGAAATGCCCAAAAGCCCTAGCGACGTTAAGGCCCCGCTAACCGACAGACCACATCCTGGAAAATCCAACGGATTTGTTTACGTAAATAAAACTGCTTCAGCGGTCATGGACCTTCTTCAGAGACCCTTACCATAGGCATGGGGATACACGTGGGCTTCTAGTCATATACTGTACATACCAACATATATCGCTCTACTACTTTACAAGGTCTGTACCCAGTCACATAAGCCTTAAAATCCCATTTTCATACCACATCTGCGAACCATAAAGGTTTTATTTGCACAATCGCGTACGAAAGGTTGATGGTTGCACAGATGACGGAACTTGTCAGTTCTTTTCTTAAATTGCACCAAGTGTAACATGAAGGGACTAGAAGGCGTGCACCCCCACCCCCACCTCCATTGTTACACTCCCAAATAAAAAAAATCACATTAATTCTCACCCCTGAAGGCGTACTTGTACGCTATTAATCGTGTGTGAGTGGAAGGGGGGGGGGGGGGTATTTTGGCTTACAGTACTGACCACGAAAACACCATTCTGAAAGGTTCTGCTGCGACATTTTCACGATACCCTCCCCTCCCCCCTCCATCCCCAATTACATAACTTCTGCAATTGCAATTCCGTAAAAGAAGACATCTTTCAGTCCCACCACTTTCCTATATAAAACCCAATCAATCAGATTACTAAACTGTTATAACAGATAATTAGTTTGTTTATTGAGGGTTACGACACTTTCGAATGCCAAGGCCATATCGTGTCGAGCAGTTTTACAGATGGAGAAAGCCGGAGTATATAGAGAAACCATCGCACAGCGACAAGTAACTGCTAGCCTCTCCAACGGACTCACCAGACACAAGCCAGATGAGCATTGGTTAAATGCAAGCGTGCCATCAACGTGCAGCACATCTAAGAACACTTTGCATCTGTGCCCCAGTGTGCGCAGTTAGGGGTGACTTGCTCACTGTCACAATGCAAGTGGTATGGACCTCTTTCGAACTGTCGACCTATCGGTCACAAGTCCGATGCGCCAGTCAATGAGCTGCCGTGCTCCCCATTAGTTGCTTTTAAAAGATAACAAAAACAGATCATTAATTGGTAAAAATAGATAAGGCCAACTAGATCTGTTCCAACAGAATATTAGTTGGCTATAACTGTATAAAAACTGTTAAAAACAGATTATTAGTTGGTTATAACACATTTCTAATTTGTTAAAACAAATTATGAATCTGTTATAAAAGTTTATTAATCTGTTGTAACAGATAAATAACTGGAGGCGGGTTGGCACCATTACGCCACCAATGAAAACAAATTTCGGCCTCAAGATTTGTGATGTGCAATACGATTTTGTCAGTGCGCAATACTGCGCATGTCTAGAATAACGTTTATTCCTCCTCGTGAGGTGGATTAACAGAATACATTCCGAATATTATTCCAGAATACATTTTCTTGAACAAAACGACACGAATCACATTCTGCCTATATGCGCATGTCCAGAATAACACTAGTATTCTCGAATGGCCCACGGAAACGTACCCTTGAACTTATGAATAATAATATGCTGTTCAATGGCAAATGAAGACATAGGTGATGTGCCTTGTCACTTTTAGTACCAGTTTTTAAAAAATGCCAACTAGTGATCTCAAGCTGGACTTTTTTTATCACTTCAGATATGTTTTTTGCAGATGTTATCCCTGAAATTAATAATGAATTCAAATAAACATAAGTTATATCTTAACTCTCCGAGAACTGTGTTATCCACAGATCACATCAGGTGCAGTTTTGGGGGTATATGTGTACACACACACACACAGTACAGAAACAAAAGGAAAGGGAAGCCTGCACAAAATAATCAATTCAGACATTAACAACAGCCACTTGCGTGAGCATTAACAACTAATGCCACCAGGCATACCTATCAACACATGAAAAACAATATGCCCTAACAAGAACCAAACAATGGTGAAGAAAATGGAGGATGCGATGTGCCCACACTCCATAAACAACTGTATTAATGTTCATGCCAAATGAAACTGAAGACTTTAATGACACATTGTGGTATATTGTTTTTGAAGAAAAAGTCATGGCACTTAATTGTTTTTCCTCATATCTGAATTGTCTATATATTGGGATTATAAACTAAAGTAATAAAATAACACTGTGCATTTTCCTAAAAATAAATGCTTTATTAAAGATATTGGTTTTAGCAGAACATAAGGTAGTGAATGCAGTAAATTTCATTCAATTGTTAGTCGCCCCCCCCCCCCCCCCCCCCCCCCCCCCCCAAAAAAAATAATTGTGCTGTTAACGAACTAATCACCCCAAAAAATTACTGTGCTATTAACTGTTCTCAAACTCAGCAGCCAAGAACATTGCTCAAATTTTCACCCCAAAATTGGATAAACTATCCTACCGATGTATAAGATGCACATCTACTTTGGGGATTGTTTCTTGGAGAAATAGTGCAACATATAATACACCAGCTGGATAAACTTGACCTTATACATGTACATATAGAAAGCAACAAGTATTTTAGAATAGAACAGCCAATCAAAAGTGTATTTTTTACGTGAGTCAACTAAGATTTGCGTAAATGCAGATTTTAGTGAATCTTTACATGAATCCATTCACAGGTTTGCATCAATATTTTGCCCCTGCTTGCTCCAGTGGGGTGTGGTGGTACAGAGTTCCTATGGTCAATATGACATGGACTCAATCCCGGATTGTGTTCAGAGGTCATTGGTATAACAAGGACAAAAAGCAAATCATGATTTAATAAACTATTCACTTACGACAGCTTTCCTCATCAGAGCCATCTGCACAATCAGCTGCACCATCACAGTAATATGACTCTGGAATACACTGGCGAATATGGCGACATGCTCTCTGTCCAAATGTACAGTTCAACGGAGGACAATCATACTCATCACTGAGATCAAAGCAGTCATTTTTACCATCACATTGTTTGTTTTGTGTTATACAATGTCGGTCATCACACTGGAAATAACCCATTCCACATGTATGTGTGCCTAGAAGCAAACAAGATATAGATTAAATGCCTATATTGTATTTATTGAAGCCAAAAATGTCAAAAATGTGGGGAATTAGTGGATGTCAGAGTAATGCTTTAACAGATAAGATTTTTTATTCAACTGACAGTAGTTTAATCTACAAGCCATGTGCAATTAGTAGGTCAAATTTGTAGTAAAGGTATGGTAAATGGTTTGGTATGTTTAAGTTATCTACACTTAACAAGGTTATTCAATTAAATATATGCGGTCAAAACCTGTTACCTCAAATTTTGTGGGACTGCTCATGAACTTTTGAGTTACCCAGGTGTTCGAGTTATCCAGATTTGGGTAATTCAATACTTTTTATCAGCGAAGGAAAATGGGATACCATCACGTTGTTTGGATGCTCAGAATTTACACATGCTTTGAACATTTATTTCAGTTTTCAGTCTTTTTAAATTGTTTATGTACACAAAACTGATGAAATAAATCACAACTTAACTCACAGTTTGTTTATATTATTTATTTTAAAGTACACATAAAAAATATGAATATACAGAACAAGGAATGCTGCATACAAATGTACAACAAAAAAGTGGGTCAGCATGAATGCGATAAAGACCAGAAGACTGAACATTATGAACGGTATTTTCAGTACAGTTACAGGAGAAAACCTTCTCTGCAAGAAATGTTTCTTCTGTTTCTGTACTAATGATACTGGCCCAACCGCAAGGTACAGACACAGGCACATTCTAGTTTTTTTGCAAATTCATCTGCCTTCATCTGCAACATCGGGTCCAAAATTGGCAGATTTTGGTCTCTGATGAACTTAAACCACTTGATCAGGGCCGACTCCAAGTCTTCAAAAATACTCTGTCGCATCCGTACCCTTTTAACGCCAAACGTCCGATATCCTTCCCTGATGTTGTCTTTCTTTTTTATCCAAGTTGAAAGAGTGTTGGCTGGAATATTGACTTGCCTTGCAATTTCTGCCTTGGATTTCTGTCCATTCTCTACCATAAGTGTGGACTCGTACTTTGTCTCAATACTTTTCGCCTGAAGTTTCCTTTTGACTCCCTTTCCACCTGTCGCTGATTCTGACTTTTGCTAGGATGGAGTGTCCACTGTTGTTTCAATGACAATCTCTTTGCCTGATGCATATTGCTCCTCTTGTGATACTGATGATGCTAAGTTTTCTATTTTTCATTCTGAATGCTGAAGGGCTGAATCAATGGTTTTGCGTGCAAAAGGTGAGCAGGGACGGTTTGGGGAAAGCCCCTTTCGACCCACTTTGGCTGTTTAGTGGCATCTGTGTCACTTGTTTTTCTTCTTGGGTGGAGGTGGCTGCAATGGTGAGACTTTTGTGGTTGTTGGTGTTGTTGGGCTGTTGATATTCTAGTTGGAGGACTGACTTGGATGGAAGGGTAGAGTCCTAGCTGCCTCAGGAGTTCTCTGGATTTTGGGATCTGCCTGAAGCACTGTCGCACTGTTGTTGCTTTCTTTTGACTTTGGTGGTTTCTCTAACTTCTTGCCTCAAGCTTTCCAGTACTGTCATGAGATCCAGGAATCTTCGATCCTGCTCCTGATCTGGAGGGAGGGGAGAAACTGGAGTAGGAGGCTTCAGAGAGCCAGTTTCCATTTCCATCTGTTCCACACTGATGACACCCCCACCCTCCAGTTTACCCCCCCCCCCCCCCCCCCCCCCCCCCCAAGGAGAGATAACTGGGGTGTGGATGGGAGTTACAGAAGTTGGTGGGAGGAAATGATAGTGGCTTCTCCACATTCTCTTCCTTCTTCCTTTTCAGGAAATCATCCAGCCGCCGGGCATCTCGGTGCTTCATTGATGGGCTCTTCTTCTTTTTCTTCAAACTCTTCTCAGGGCCAGCTTCAGACGCCTTCAGATGAGGACCAATGTGAGAGGGATTCCTCTCACTAAAGGTACTACCTTTCTCAGAAGGAGCTGTGGTGGTGTCCTCTGTCTTAAACTCCAGCATCAGATGGAGGCTCTTGCCTCTCATCTGGACAGTTCAAATGAGAGGGCAAGAGACACCCAGAGATTGCAAAACTTTCTGTAATTTAATTGGAATATCCAAATTAGCCATGGTGATTAATCAGATGGTGTTCACACTCTGAAGTTAATCTTGTGATATTGTGGATGCTAAGTTTTCCATTTAACTGAATGCTGAAGGAAAACCTCTAGCAGCTTTTAAACATTATCGTTAGCTTGGACATTACTCATTCAAGGATTTAATGCTTATTTTAATGATTTATAGGCTGATGGTGTCCCCAAAACAAATATCAAAATATGGGAACACCAGTAATCCGTTGTTTGACTACTGCTATTCTACCACTAATTGATTCATCAACAATGGCTATTCAGATTTTTATTAATCTGTTTGTTCCGCTAACTGATTTGCTGCCAATTCACCAAAAGGTGTCAACACCCAAACAATGGCTATTTTCAAACAACTTCACACTTCGATTGACTTCGAGTTATCCTATTGTAATTTCCACTGAATTTGTCATTTGGGGCCAGGTAATTACTTCGAGTTATATCAGTTATTCGAGTTATCCATGTTTGACTTATCAGGATTTTTTTAATACTAGGTGCACCTAGATTTTTTCAGGACGCATGACCGACTTCGAGTTATCCAGGGTATTCGAGATACAGACCTCCAGTTAACAGGTTTTGACTGTACAATTAAAAGGGCTCCAGTTTAATTTTTTTTTTGCTTGCCATTTTTATTTTCATGCAGGAGAAAAGTAAAATACCCTGTACAGTACAGTCACCGTGGGCGGTCACTTTTCCACATGTCACAGTGGGCACCCACTGGTTTTCCACAAATATCAGTTTGATGCCAATTTCTGTGGACTTCCATGGGCATGTAGTTCTGTGGGCAAAAGCCTGTGGACTTCTGCGGAAAAGATTACTGAACGATGATAATGCCAGACGGCATTGTCCACATAATTAATCCGAAACGCGTCTGCCCACAGAAATGTAACTGGAAGTAATTTTTAACATGTCTTGATAGAATAGGACTCTGTTTAAAAATATTTCTTTCTTTATCATTTCAATTTGCAAGTACAGGTATAGGGTCATTTTTGTATTTACAAAAAGGAAAAAATTGATAACTTGTCAAAATTACGTCGCAGTTTCTCAATCTGAAAAGTGAATAGCACAACCCACACTGTGAAAACAAGACATATAGTGACAAACCCATGTCGATTGCGAACGAGTGCTTTGAAAAAATTGTGTACAAAACGAAAAAAATAGTTAAAAATAAAAGAGTGCACCTGGGAATATCGCTGATATGCAATTATGTATTGATATGATCTTTCTGTTAAACCGAATCTGATTTTCAATCGACTGTTGAACAATTCAGTCGCTTTCGTTGACAACTCTAAGCTCGGGCGGGAAGGGGAACATTGGGTTTCTAGAATTTTTGGCCTGGAAATATTTTGACAAAGGAACATCAGCCCGGGGAAATTAGCGCGCAGTACTCAGGCCCATTTATTTATTTATTTATTTATTTATTTATTTATTTATTTATTTATTTATTTGTGTTTAATGTCATATATTTATGCAAAAAGAGGCTATTCATGACAGCACCCCCAGGCCTTAAACCTTTTTCGGAATTATTCACTAAAAAGTGCAATATGAAACTCGCTCGTTTTAGTGGATAATTTCGGAGTAATACTGATAGTTCAGCGTACAATAAAAATGCATCGTCAAATTAATTTCGTTTTTTTTAACCTGACCCTATCGATAAATTACTTAGGAATTATTCACTAAAAAGTGCAATATGAAAGTCGCACTTTTTAGTGGATAATTTCGGAGTAATTCTGATAGTTCAGCGTACAATACAAATGCATCGTCAAATTAATATTGTTTTTTAGCTGAACTTTGGCGAAGCCAAATTTGAGCTTATGCCATGGCCCGTCATCCGTCTGGCCGTCAACAATTGGATACGGCTCGGGCTAGAGGCCGTATTTATGAACCAATCTTTACGAAACTTCTTGGGTACCTTTGCTATGACTGGGACGAGAACGAGTGTTTTTGGGTGCGGTCCGAAATTCAAGATGGCTGCCAGCCACCATTTTGTACCGACGATGCAGAAATCTGTTTTTTGTACAGAACTTCATATGAAAGCTCTGATTTGAATAATTTTTTGTATGAATGTTTAGTACCATGGGATACATCACATATAATACGGGTTTTTTTCTCGTGCGTAAATTATGCAATTTAGACTAACTTTGATGTTTTTTGGTGTTACTTTGAGCACTGTAAGTGCAAATGCCAATACGGCTCAGGCTAGAGGCCGTATTTATGAACCAATCTTCACGAAACTCCTTGGGTACCTTTGTTATCACCGTGGGACGAGAACGAGTGTTTTGGGGTCCGGTCCGAAATTCAAGATGGCCGATGGCAGCCATTTTGTACAAAATTTGGTCCAATCAGATTTTTTGCACAGAACTTCCATATGAAAGCGCTGATTTGAATAATTTTTTGTGTGAATGTTTAGTACCATGGGATACATCACATATAATACAGGTTTTTTTCTCGTGCAGAAATTATGCAAATTAGATGAACTTTGACTTTTTCAGTGCTACTAACACACAGTAAGTACACATGTCAATACGGCTCAGGCTAGAGTCTGTATTTATGAACCGATCTTCACAAAACGTCTTGGGTACCTTTGTTATCACCTTGGGACGAGAACGAGTGTTTCTGGGTGCGGTCCAAAATTCAAGATGGCTGCCAGTGGTCATTTTGTACTGAAATTAGGTCTAATCAGTTTTTTGTACACAACTTCTATACGGCTCAGACTAGAGGCCGTATTTATGAACTGATCTTTATGAAATTTCTTGGGTACCTTTGTTATCACCGTGGGATGAGAACGAGTGTTTTGGGGTGTGGTCCGAAATTCAAGATGGCCACCAGCAGCCATTTTGTACCAAAATTAGTGCAATCAGTCTTTTGTTCAGAACTTCTGTATGAAAGTTCTGATTTGAATAAATTTTTGTATGAATGTTTAGTAACATGGAATACATCACATATAATACAGGTTTTTTTCTCGTGCAGAAATTATGCAAATTAGATGAACTTTGATTTATTCGGTGCTACTTATACACTGTAAGTGCACACGTCAATACGGCTCGGGCTAGAAGCTGTATTTATGAACCGATCTTCACAAAACTTCTTGGGTACCTTTGTTATCACCTTGGGACGAGAACAAGTGTTTCTGGGTGCAGTCCAAAATTCAAGATGGCTGCCAGTTGCTATTTTGTACCGAAATTAGGTCCAATCAGTTTTTTGTCACAACTTCTACACAGCTCATATTTGTGAACTGATCTTCACGAAACTTCTTGGGTACATTTGTTTTCACCTTGGGACAGGAATGAGTGTGTTTTGGGGTGCCTTTGTTATCACTGTGCTATGAGAACAAATATTTTGGGGTTCAGTCAGACCCACTCTGGGACTCAAAGATTTCTTTTCTAGTTTAGCATCTGACTGTCACCCACCTTTACAATACTTTACCTATACATTTGTTACAGGCAACGGTCAGTATTTATGTACAGACCGTTACAATACTTTATATGTACCTTTGTTATCTGGTCATTACCTAGATGTTTGTCATTGCTGTGTCACATACTATACATGTACATGTCTTTGTCTTGACAAGTTGAGCTACAGTGTCATTGACACTTTCATTTTAACCTGGCCCAATCGATAAATTATTTGGGAATTATTCACTAAAAAGTGCAATATTAAAGTCACACTTTTAGTGGATAATTTCGGAGTAATTCTGATAGTTCAGCGTACAATAAAAATGCATCGTCAAATTAATTTCATTTTTTTTTTAACCTGACCCTATCGATAACAGGGCTTGCCTTGAGTCGGGGCTGATCAGCCCAGGCCCTGATATCAGCCCCGAGGAGAACTTGCTGGGGGCTTTTTTTTCAAGCCCCGACATTTTCCACAAAAAAGCACTAACAATAATGGACAAAATGGAAAATCAGCCCCGAAAAGGCCCCGACCTCAATATGTGGGGCACTTTTTTTAGGCCCCGACCATTTTACTCAAGGCGAGCCCTGCGATAAATTACCTCGGAATTATTCACTAAAAAGTCCAACTGGAAAGCCACCCGTTCGGGGAAAGTAAGCAGCATGTAGAACATCGCATATAGTTTTGGGCATTTTGAACTGTACACTTATTGAAATATTTCATTCTGTGGCGGCCTCATTTGAGTTAATTTTCGGGGGGGGGGGGGGGGGGGGGGGGAGGGAGGGGGGTGTCACTTCTCTTTAATGGAGTAAAAGGTTAACTGATTATTGGGCATTCTCGTCGCAGAACCTCTATAAATCAGTTGTATATTTTTAATTGTTAAAGTGAAAGAATGAAAAAATATAAACCAAACATTTTTATTCTCTTGGATGTTATTATTTTTCTGCAAGACTGTTTGTTATTCATCAATGATTAAATTAATTAACTTGATTGACTTATGTTGATCGGCAATTAATGGTGCTCTTGTGTTTATGATTTATGACCTGCTATAATCCTTCTGAAGTAGTTTTACAGAAGTTAGTGGCACGTGTATACTATATAAAGTAGCGTTTGAAAGGATTAAAAACTTCAAACGACTTGTGTTCACGAGACTAATGGATCTATCTTGTCTGACGCCGTGCCACTGTTGTCTCTTTGAAAACCTTTATTGTCACCGACACTCACCATGTCTCGCCCTTTCAACGCAGACCATTGGGGCTAACTTTTATTAATATCAACAGGGGTAGGGTTAAAAACCAACATCTGGTATTGGTAAGCGAATACTCGAGAGGTGCTTCCCCCACCTGTAATGGACCGACCCCCGTGGGGATCCCGGGAAGTGAAGCAGTGCTTGTTCATTGTGGTAAACAAGCCCTGTTTCACTGGTGGATTATGACCCAGTAACCAATGCTTGGGATAGAGGAGGCAACATGGGTATAAATGATTGGGTAAACTTCCCATCAAAGGCGCTCTCGGCGTTCCCCCTATTTTTTCACAGTGATGTGTTGCACATTGTGGATATATAATCCATTTTCGTTGTCTCGGGTGTGAGGAAATTTTTTGAAAAATTAATAATTTTCTCCAGAAACCCCACCAATTCCTACCCGATCTCTACCACGCCATTAAAAATCCTAGATCTGCCATTGCCTTCATGATTTCATTCAGATCAGAGGCCGTTTTGAGTCGGAGCACAACAGTCAATTAGGGGGAGGGAGACTGATACAAATCCCAAGACAAAACATGTTTTGTTTTTCTGAAATTATACTCTCAACTCTTGATTCGAATTTCGAAGACAGCCGGTAGCTGTCGCGAAAACGAACCAGAACTTTGCGGAAGCGGAAGATAAAAATGACGCCGTGAGGGGGAACTGGAGAGGCCTTATTTGGTGACGATAAATTCATAATTGGTGGAAATATCCCTCCTTTTTTATTTAACCCTTTACCTAAAGTAACGGCCAAAACTATACACGGAAATCGCCATTCAATCTATTTTATATTTTTACTTTTTGTTCCCAAAACATAGGTTATAACCCCTCATTCGAACGAGCGCGTCATAACCTATGTTTTGGGAGCAAAAAATGAAAATTTTTAGTTACACAAGAATTTTTTTCATGAGTGTCGTCTACTCCTAGCATTAGGTAAAGGGTTAACAGATGGCAAACGGATGGTACATAAATATCACATGGTCCACAAGCTTTTCGTCAGTTGGATTATCCCGGGAATTTGTCGTGACAGGGGAGAACAGAAACTAGTCTGATATTTTGACCTCGTTCCGATCTTAACAGATTTTTTTCTTATTGCTATCGTGTAGAAAAATTACGTAACGTAAATATTATTGTAGTGTAATAAAAAGTCAGATCATGTGGACTGTACGGGAATTGCCGTGTTAGTTATTAATTCCGTGGGCAAGTAGGTAGCATGCCCACGGTCTAGAAAAATCTCTGTCCACAGAAGTTTATGTGGGCAGTTGAAAGGTAATTTGCCCACGGTTTTCCACAACCACTGCGGACATGTGGAAAAGTGACCGCTCACGGCGACTACTGTATATGCCTTAGTCATGTTATAATGCAAAAGTAGAGAAATTGAACAAAACTGGGAAAAACTCAATTAACTGGTAGAGTGCTGGAAGCCCATATTTGGGCTTTGTTTTGAGGTGCAAGCACTGCGACTTAAAGGTTTCAAACTCAGTGGATGTGCTTCATATTATTTTTTAGTGCCTATGGGCACTCTCCCATAAATTGTAACAATGCAAAGTTATGTGAACAAATGTCAGCCAAAAATAATTTAGCACTCTACCAGTTAATAAGACACTCTGGTATAAATAGACACAATGAGCTCATCTGAACAGTAATTGGTTTGAAGATATTGTATGATGACGCATAATAACTGGGGAATGAATTCACTGAAAAAGCATGGGAGCCATTTCTTGAAAAGTTTCTAAATATCTTATTTTGCTTGGCACTTTACAAGCTGAGTTTAGCGAAGTAATATGTGAACAATCAGTACATTTCAGCTTTAAATAGACACTCCAGTCTATGGTCAAGAGAGGGTAGATAATGAAGTTTGTATGTTGGTGGTTCATTCTCTCTTAAACATTAATTTAAAAAGTTAAAATAACTTATTTCAATGTAGATATAAAGGTACCCTAGTTCCTTAACAATTCAGTAGGCATGAATGAATGAAAATGCATGCACATAAAAATAAATAATTAAATTAAACACAACACTTCATTGACACATATGCACAAACTGCAGCTATCCTGCCATTTGAATGGTTTACTACTAAAATTCTGGGAATATCAGCTTTCAGAACAGGGTTCCTGTTGGCAAGAAGTGATAAAATTCAAGGCTATTCAAGGCAGCTTCTGAATATTTTTTCACTTTAATAGCCTTACAAAAGACAAATTCAATGATTTTTAAAGGGCCTCCTGTCTGTACCCCCTCCTTCACACTTCACCTGAAGGGCAGTGAGAGGTGGGAGGAGGGTATAACAACCAGAGTTTCATAGATATGACTATGCCTTCATGAACTATGGCATATAAAACTGCAGAGATAAAATGCACTTTGTCTGCATTTTCATTTCATAAATATTCAAGGCTTTTCAAGGACATCTAGCCCATTTTTCAGGATTTCAAGGCATTGAACAGTCTTGGGACAAATTCCTGGCTCCACAGGAACCCTGTAGAAAATAAAACGAGTGAGAGGGATGAAGTAATGAAATGAATGATCATAAACTTACCACAAAATTCTCCTTCATCTGAACCATCATCACAATCATTATCTGTATCACATTTGAATCTGATGTTTATGCACAATGAATTGTTACAAGTAAACTCTTTGGAGCTGCAAGTTTTACCAGCTAAAATAATAAATACAACAATTTATAGGAAACCAAGATCAACAATCACATGCTTAATAAAACTTCACAGAACACATATCCATTTTGTGTCGAGAATGTCAAAGATTGGATTTATTATACCCCACTTTTTAGCCTGACTGTTTATTAGCCAGACTGTTTACAGTGAGGGCTATAGTAATGACTTTTGTCCGTCTGCCCATCCATCCATCCATCTGTCCATCTGTTAACATGTAGAGTTTTGGTTAAAGTTTGTGGTTAAAGTTTTTTTTACTGAAGGTTCAAGTGTTTTTTTTTTTAGCCCGACTGTTTACAGTGAGGGCTATAGTAATGACTTTTGTCCGTCCGTCTGTCCATCTGTCCATCTGTTAACTTTTAGAGTTTTGGTTAAAGTTTGTGGTTAAAGTTTTTTACTGAAGGTTCAAGTGGGGTTTTTTTTGGTTTTTTTTGTCTTTTCCTCTTTAGTTGACATTTGGAGTTTTGGTTAAAGTTTGTGGTTAAAGTTTTTTATTCAACCTTCAAGTACAGGCTATACCTGGTAGTTCTCGTCTGATCATCACAAAATTTCATATGCAGGTTTTAGGTCATGTCTACTTGAGAACGTCGCCTTTTGGTCATGATTGGTCAACCGGTATGGCTGCCCGAGCCCAAAACCCGAAAACCATTAGCACAGTCTACAAGTCGTATTTATGAAGGGATTTCATTGCAACTTCATAGAATGCCTCTGTATAATGCCTATAATGCCAAGATGAGAACGTCCCCATTTGGGCATGATCTGTCAACCGTGATGGCTGCCCAAGCCCGAAACCCAAAAACTTTTAGCAGTCTGCAGGTCATGTTTAATATGGACAGATTTCATTGTAACTTGATACGATGACTCCGTATGATGTCTACACGAGAATTTCCCCATTTGGGTGTGATCTATCAACCGTCACGACTGCCCGAGCCCAAAACCTGAAAACCTTTAGCACAACGTACAGGTCATATTTATGGAGGGATTTCATTGTAACGTGATAGGTTGACTTCATATAATGTCTACATGAGAAAGTCCCCTTTTGGACTTGATTGGGCAAGTGTGACGGCTACAGGTGCCCGAAGCCCGAAAACCTTCAGCACAGTCTACAGGTCATATTTATGAAGGGATTTCCTTGTAACTTTGTAAGATCAATCCACATGATGCCCATATGAGAATGTCCCCTATTGGTTGCGATCATTCAACCATGATGGCTGCCCGTGCCTGAAGACCGAAAACCTTTAGCACAGTCTACATGTCATATTTATGAAGGGATTTCATTGTAACTTGATAGGTTGACTGCATTTAATGTCTAGATGAGAACATCCCCTTTTGGGCAACTGTGGCGGCAACAGGGGCCCAAAGCCCAAAAACCTTTAGCACAGTCTACAGGTCATATTTATGGAGGGATTTCATTGTAACTTGATAGGTTGACTTCAAAAAATATCTAGATGAGAACTTCCCTTTTGAGCAACTGTGATGGCAACAGAGGCCCGAAGCCCGAAAACATTTAGAATATTCCACAGGCCAAAATTATAAAAGGATTTCATTGTAGCTTGGTAGGATGACTCCAAGTTTGTGGTTAAAAACCCAGACAACCCCCCCTCCCTCTACCCCCCCTCCCTCCCCCCCTCCCCCCACCCTCCCCCAAATTAGGCATTTTTTTTTTCAAAAATGCCTTTTTACAGTTTGGGTAAAAGTTTGTGGTTAAAAATCCAGACAGAAATTATTATAATTTCACTTCAAGGGTGGTGTGAACAACATCCACAAAATATGAAGCCTTTAAGTGCTGGTACTGACACTTCAGAGTAAAGCCCAAATATGGGCTTCCAGCACTCTACCAGTTAAGAAGTAGACAATTTTTGTCCGTATGAGTTCATAATTCAGTTGATAGTGGTCTGATTTTAATGAAATCTTAATTGGATGTCTCGTATGCCATCCCCTTTCAGACATGTATAAAGTTTTGCTGTCTGAAAATTCCACTTGTGAGTCATGACCCCTTTTTTCCTGTTGAGAAACAGAGTTCATAACTCACCTATTTGTAGTGAGATCTCATTGAATGTCCAGTATTGCATGCCATTTCAGATACATATCAAGTTATGCTACAGGTCTGCATATTGCACTCAAAAGTTACACCCTTTTTTCTGTGGAGAAAATGATTTTGTCTGTACAAGATTATAACTCAGCTGATTGTGGTCAGATTTCAGTTTTTGGCTCACCAACGTTAGTTGTGTGAGCCTATGGCATAGCCCTTATGTCGGCGTCGGCGTCCGCTCCCAAATATTTTGAACTTTTGTGTACAGGTTTTGATTTTTTGGCTTTTCAAATTTTTTTTTAGTTTCAGCATATTGCTATAGTGGTTCACTATAACATTTAACTCTTTTCCAGGGTATTTTGTCGTAATTTTAACCCTTTGAATCAAATTTTAGACTTATTTTGAGGTTTGCGTGCAGGTTTTGATGGGGTTTTTTTTTCCTTTCTTTCAAGTGGAGATTTACCTTGCAGCATATGTCCATGCTTTCTATTGTATGTAAACATGCATCTTAGGGCTATGTTTGTATTATTTAACCCTTTTCCTGCTGAATTACTTCAATTTTGGACTTTTTTGTGCAGCTTTTGGACTTAGGCTTACAGCTTCTTACTTTTATGTACAGGTTGTGATAAAAAAAAAACAATTTCAAGTGAGGTTGACCTCACTGCATATTGCAGTGGTGGTTATTATAACATTGATATCTTTCCAGTGCATTTTTAAAAATTTTTTAACCCTTTGAATAGATTTTTAGACTTATTTTGACGTTTGCGTGCAGGTTTTCATGGGTTTTTTTTTTTCCTTTCTTCCAAGTGTAGAGTTTCTGCATATTGCTATGGTGGTTCACTATAACATTTAACTCTTTTCCAGGGTATTTTGTCTTAATTTTAACCCTTTGAATCAAATTTTAGACTTATTTTGATGTTTGCGTGCAGGTTTTGATGTTTTTTTTTTCCTTTCTTTCAAGTGGAGATTTACCTTGCAGCATATGTCCATGCTTTCTATTGTATGTATACATGCATCTTAGGGCTATGTTTGTATTATTTAACCCTTTTCTTGCTGAATTACTTCAATTTTGGTCTTTTATGTATAGCTTTTGGACTTAGGCTTACAGCTTCTTACTTTTATGTACAGGTTGTGATAAAAAAAAACAATTTCAAGTGAGGTTGACCTCACTGCATATTGCAGTGGTGGTTATTATAACATTGATATCTTTCCAGTGCATTTAAAAAAAAAATTTAACCCTTTGAATAGATTTTTAGACTTATTTTGACGTTTGCGTGCAGGTTTTCATGGGTTTTTTCTTTCTTTCTTCCAAGTGTAGATTTACCTTGTAGCATATGTCCATGCTTTCTATTGTATGTAAACATGCATCTTAGGGCTACGTTGTATTCTTTAACCCTTTTCCTGCTTAATTACTTCAATTTTGGACTTCTTTTGTTTACAGGTTTGGATTTTTGTGCTTTTAAAAAAAATTTTTTCTTCTTTACATATTGCTGTGGGGGTTCATGATAACATTTAACTCTTTTCCAGGGTATTACATCTTAATTTTAACCCTTTGAATCAAATTTTGAACTTATTTTGACGTTTGTGTGCAGGTTTTGATGTTTTTTTTACTTTTATGTGCAGGTTTTGAGGTTTGTCTTTCTTCTCTTCCAAGTGGCGACTTACCTTGTAGCATATTGTCATGGTTCCTATTTTATGTTAGGATGCTTCTTGGGGCTATTATTATATTATTTAACCCTTTAGCTGCTTATTTACTTTAATTTTGGACTTTTGTGTGCAGGTTTTGTACTTTTGTGTGCAGGTTTTGATATTTTTTTGTTAAGTGGAGTTTTACCTCACTGGCATATTGCCATGGTGGTTACTGTAACATTTTCAGGGTATTTTTCTAAATTTTAACCCTTTGAAACAAATGTGATACTTTTATGTGCAGGTTTTGAGGTTTGTCTTTCTTTTCTTCCAAGTGGATATTTTTCAAGTAGACTTTCACCTTACTGGCATATTGCCATTGTGGTTACTGTGACAGGGTATTTTTCTCAATTTTAACCCCTTGAAACAAGTGTGATCCTTTTTTTTACTTTTATGTGCAGGTTTTGAGGTTTGTCTTTCTTTTCTTCCAAGTGGTGACTTACCTTGTAGCATATTGCCATGGTTCCTATTTTATGTTAGGTTGCTTCTTGGGCTATTTTTATATTATTTAACCCTTTAGCTGCTTATTTACTTTAATTTTGAACTTTTGTGTGCAGGTTTTGGTATTTTTTTTAAGTGGAGTTTTATCTCACTGGCATATTGCCACGCTGGTTATTGTAATATTTTCAGGGTATTTTTCTAAATTTTAACCCTTTGAAACAAATGTGATACTTTTTTTACCTTTATGTGCAGGTTTTAAGGTTTGTCTTTCTTTTTTTCAAAGTGGAGACTTACCTTGTAGCATATTGCCATGGTTCCTATTTTATGTTAGCATGCTTCTTAGGGGTTATTATATTATTTAACCCTTTAGCTGCTTATTTTCTTTAATTTTGGACTTTTGTGTGCAAGTTTTGAACATTTTTTTTTTTACTCCAACCACCCCTTTACATTGGCCACCTGTTGGTGAGCCACGGGGTACTGATACCCCCTCTAGTTTGATTTAACACTTTACCTAACATAGTGGCCAAAAAAAGGTCCAGACATTTAACCAGAATAAGCCTACAACATCCTAAAATGTCTTGGAAGTTTCTCAATAAAACCATACAAATAGGGATATTATTAGAACCAGCTCATCCAGAAAATTGTGAAATTTGTTTTCGAAAAAATGTGAAATTTAATTTATTTTTAAAAAATACTGTGTTAGGTAATGGGTTAAAAACAGTTTTGAGGATTTGGAATGATTTTATCAGATTTATTAAAACAATTTATCCTTTGGAGGAATGTGGGTGGGGTCCATTGGGCTCATGTTAATATTCATTTGTTGATCATCTCCATTCTGACACAGCCCCATCCCCCGACTTGCTACCAGTTGGGGTATGACGTTCAGGGCTGTAACTTTATATAATAATTATAAAATTATTTCATGTTTCCCAATTTCGGGACATACGCCTGACATCATCATTTTTGCTAATGATTATTCCACTGTTTGTTAAGTGTTCCTTCCCTATCCTTCCATGAACCCTTCCTGTTAAACTCTTAAGATTTTTGGCTATTTTTTATTGAAATTGTTTATTAAATTTCTTGGGAGATTAACATGGATTACAGAATATTTATTCTGTTTTTCCCCATGGTTACATCCTCACCTCACTTTGCATCTGGTATCATTTAAATTGGTTTTTGACTTTGGGCCTTTTTGTGTTCTTGATGTCTTGTTTCTGTTTTATTTATTGACATTGTTTACATTGACAACGTCCTCATATATAGGTAGTATTTTATATTCTATTACTGTAGAATTACTGTAGGATACATGGATTATTATTCCGGTAGTGTAGCTCAATAAATTTGAATTTTGTCCACACTTAGGCTCTATCAGGATGCCCCTGGGCTCTTAATGTTCCCTTTGGGAACTTAGGCATTTTTTCAGATTTTTTTTCTAAAATATTTTGAATTTAATTTTGATTGCTATTATTCATGTATCTTAATTATGTATTTTGTTGTGGAGTTTGAAGAAGTGATATTGACTTTAGTCGATGCACTCCTGCAGACTCTTGTCATACTTGTTTCACTGGGATGATTGATGTTGGAGACGGATGTCGCGATATGTTGTTGGCGTTGAGGTTCTGAGGCCAGGCCTCTCACCGCATTATAATTCAATTTTTCAGTTTCTATTTCATAGGAACATGAACATGATGATGGTATTCTGACACCCATCCAAGTGTGCTACCGTTGTCGTGCTCCATTGAGCAAAATAGAGCTAGCTGCAGTGCTCATGATATGCAAGGGATAAGGCCTCTAGTTAGTGTTCTTAATTTCTTGCAAGCTGCTAGCTCGACCGGTGAAACGGTTACTCTGTCCATGGGAGCCGTGACACCGGGTAAGTCCATTGCGGTTGAGGGAAGTGTAGATGTGGGTAGAGCGAGCACTTAAATATAAATAAGCTCACCCAGTGATGATGGAAATAGGGAGGAAGTCAGCAAGTTTCTTGTTGAGAGGCTCGGCGAGGTCAAATAGACCGTGAGCTGGAGAGGCCCCTCTCTAACCTAACAACATTTGGGGCCAAAAGTTGTTAAGAGAAACTTGCACGAGCTGGAGCATATGTCCGCCCACCTCTCGGGATGCTTTGTCTAGTCTGCAGCCGGGGTCGGCTTCAGTCACGTCTTCCTCCACTACGTTTCACAAGCCAAAATCAATTTTTCTTGTTGGGAGGCTCGGTCAGGTCGAGACCCTGAGCGGGAGAGGTCCCTCTTTAACCCAACAACATTTGGGGCCAAATGTTGTTATGAGAAACTTGCACGAGGCGGAGCATACATCTGGCCGCTGCTCGGGACGCTTCGTCTAGTCTGCAGCCGGGGCCGGCTTCAGTCACGGCTTCCTCCACTACATTATTAAAACACATGACTGCAGGCTAGCTACCCAACTTCAGATATCCAGTCAGCTGCGCGAAGATGGAGCCATTCTTCGCCCCTGAAGTTGGACCTTCCGATAGCTAGCGATCCGAAGCATTGATCAACGGGACGTTTGGAGAAGAGATCTATCTCCAGATCTTCGTCCCAGGAGTAGCAAACGGTGGAAAAAAGAGAAGACCGCTGCTCCCCAAGCCTCGGGAACGGACTTGCTGTCGCAGTTGCGTGGCTATTAGCAGCATCCCATCTGATGCAAGAGCAGCCTCCCTCAGTCTCCAGTGTTGAGCTGTCGGACGGTGCTGGGTCGGTCCGGTCAATTGTGCATGTAGAAGAACCCAGATGTTTCTCTACGGGATGCTCAGTTAGATCTGGGGTCAGATCTCCGTTTGGAGAACCCTCTCCGTTCCATTAACAGTTGGGGTTGACTGTGTCTGTTGTGAGAAACCATATTGAGTTGGAACATGCATCAAATGTTCCTACCACACTGCAGCCGGCGGCAGTTATGGCTTCTGCCCACATGGAAGCGCACAAAAGAGGATTAGTCTAGAAGTTTTTAAGTGGGATACTTCGCGAGATTTGGTGACAGATCGAGAGTGCAGAGGGTTTTTTCGACCCGATAACAGTCGGGGACGACTGTTTTGTCTTGTAAGAAACTTCAATGAGGAGGAGCATCCGTCCTATGTGATGAGTCTGGATGCTTCTTCTGCACTTCAGCTGGGGTCGGCTGTGGTTACGGCTTCCTCTTCTTCCATGGATATGCACGATAAGGGATAGATGCCTACAAGTTTCTAACGGAACGACTCGGCGAGGTCTGGAGCAGACTGTTAGCTGGAGAACCTTCTCCTTTCCGTCAGCAGTCGGGGTTGACTGTTTTTGATGCGAAAAACTTTAGTGAGTTGGGATGCCCATTCAGGCTTGCGGTTTGGGACGCTTCTTCCACACTGCAGCCTGACTCGGTGGTAGCTATGGAATCTTCCCTTGCTTCATTAATGAAGCACGTTGACAACAGACTAGCAATCGGACTTCGCAGGTTCGGGTTTAAACTGGTACTTCCGTTTCACAGAGTCTGATGGTGAGCTGTCAGACGGTGCTGCTTTGGTCCAGTTATCTGTTCAGTCGGATGGAGTTGACCATATTTGCAGATGGAACATTTGGATGGTGAGAGGGATATGGAGTGTGAGTCTCCATCTCTCACAGAAGGGCACTTTAAGACTATGAAAAGTCTTAAGCTCTTAAAAATATTGTTCCATCTGAATATAAGTCTGCTTTTAGATGAGCAGGCTGTAGATGAAAATATGTCCCTACCTACATCATTTAATATATGCTCGGAAATGATGGAATGTGCTATTTCATTGAAAAGAGCAAATCTGGGTGCAATTCCTAAGCAGATCACCTTACCAGAGCTATGGCACAACATCTCAATGGAAAGAAATATGAGGATGTGGTTCCTCCCTAAGAGTTCTTTCCAGGGCAGTCATGTATGCCACGTACAACTCTGCACGGACAGTGAATTTGGAGTTGGTAATATGTGATGCTGCCTTGTGCCGCATCATCACTTACAGATGACAAGGTGAAAAGCTCTCTCTGAGTCACCCCGGTTACCAGAAATATACTATTTGACGACAAGCTTGCATTGGTATATGAGCAGGCTACAAGAAAGCTTCCAGTGCTCTGCTATTGAAGTCACTGTCTCATCAACACACTTCAGCAGACCTGGGTAAGCAAGGCTGTTCTGCTGCTAAGAAAGCATCATGAGAATGTCTCGCGAGGGTACAATAACCCTCTTATATTTACTCTGGAAGTCGTCATTATAGTGACTCGGAAAAGGGGCATAGGTCTGATCAAGGCTATGGATCAGACCCCCTCTAGGCCGACTATTAACAGAAGGTTATCATCTTCACAAGAAATCACGGAAGTTCCTTTCAAAGAGAGTCGCTTCTAGTTGAGGTAAAGGCTCCCTTATTGAAGGGAACATTTGAGGTCGACGAGACAGGCTTCTCCGCAGGGAGTACGTAATTTCGGAAAAGCATCTTAGAGTCGTACAGGTGATGGACATGATCTCTATTGCTTGCCAGTTGACGGAAGGTTATCACCTTCATGAGAAACTGACGTTTAATCACAGAAGTTCCTTTCAAAGAGATTCACTCCTAGTGGAGGTAAAGGCTCTCTTATTGGAAGGGAACAGTTGAGGTCGTCGAGAATAGAGTTCGGATGCTTTCCACTTGGCGATAGGTTATCAACCTCGCAAAAGTGGATAAATTGCGGAAGATCAGTGGATGAGAATGTAGTCTCGGCAGGCCTGCGGCTATCAGCCCAAGCAAGCTCCACTTACAGGAATACTTGTTAGACAAATCTTCCAAGAGAGGCTTTCCTTCTGGAGGAATAAGCTTTCCTATTGAAGAAAAGCATTAGACGGGGTGAAAATTATTCTCCAGTTTTTTCTTATCACTTGTTTCTCGTCCTGAATCTCATCCTGAATCCAGATGGATAGTGCATAGATAGGCTGAGATATGACTTGGCGTCAAGACAATTATGTCATTGTGGACGCCATAGTAGCCTTCTGTACGGTTACAGCGGTCTCGTGGGTTAGGCTCTGTCCGCTGTCTTTTGGGAATATAACCGAAAAAGATACTGTGCTTTTCGGTTTGTTTTTCCTAGGTGTCATAGACTTGAGTCTTATTGTTACACCATTGTAGCCTAGCTAAAATCATGAGTGAGATTTTTTTAGTATTATGCAGTGGCGTAACTGAATTTATTATCTCTTGGGACTGCAGTCTCTTTGGGAATTCAGGGCTGTTTATATAGGGGCTCTTCATTCCCTACCTTGCGCGACGATAATTGTAAGTTTCCATTAAGTGAGCCTTCAGGGTCGCAACTTACACCGATATATCTGTCTTCACGAAAATGAAGACATAAGCTATGGCTAGCGTTTAAGTCTCCTTAGTGAGCTTCTAGGGCCTCATTTATTAGCTTTTAATGTTCTTCATGTACAGGAAGACCTTTAGCTGCTTCAGCTAGGCTGAGTTAGTTTCCTATCGGACATGATACCGTTCGTTAGAGGAGGTTATTCTCTTCAAACCGGTATGGTTTGGTGTGAGTTATTATGTTAATATGGTATATTTGTTCTTCACGTCCTTCTCTGCCCTTAGTGGCATTTTGGAGTCGGTCAGGTGCGAGGGAGCTTGGGTTCCTATACTATTTAATGACCGTAAGCCTTGTATGCATTTAAGTATATACGTGCATTTCATGACTTCTCGATTGGCAGCTGGGTCGTGTTCTATGACGACCTCATGGGCACATCCACTTTTTAGTTGGTTTGTTTTCTGTGGTGGTTCATTTATATGTCATACGAGCATATAATTCATCATTAATAAATTGCTAGCCTACAGACAGTTAACTGGTATTCAGATGCTTACATGCAGGATTCCAATGCTCACGTGCATAATACGTGTATTATAAGGCAGACGCATTATTGTATGTTATGGGCCTTAGAAACAACGAATTATTTCGGGGGCGGTCTGTGACGAGTCTGTTAATTATAGCTCATTCCATTTCTAAATCCAGGTTTCTATAAATTTCGGTACCCAATCGAATGTACCTTGTCTATGCATTCTTGTATATTCGCACATGTCAGGGAGCATAGATATCGGATAGAACACGTCTGGGAGTGTTATTTATTGGAATTTATTGTACACCTGAACAGGGTTGCCTGTGAGTTACCTCGGAAGTGTGTTGACTCTCCAGAGATTGTCCATTGTGATTCTATTGGACATGTGTATGTTGTACATATTATATCACCGGTTTTCAACCTATCTACGTATGCCGACTCCGGTATACATTACAAGCGGGTGGTATTAATTACCGGGATCGCCACGATAGCCTTAGCTTCTGAAGTGGCATTAAGCACCAATTTATTAATAATAATTAATATCTGGGTGCCTGTTCGACAAATACATATTGTTATTTCGTACAGCTTTTACTGATTCCAGAGTGCTCCCCTCTTTGTTTTTGAAGAAGATTCCTTCAAAAAAGTGTGGGGGGAGGGGGATTTTTTTAAATCTCCTCCGAATTGATAAGTATGTAACTATGAGTGAAGCTGTTTTGTCTGTAGATTATATCCTGGATACAGCTTGTGTATTATTGTATATGGGGTTTGTTTGTGGGGTTATCCTCTCACTCTCAAATACGCCATCCTAATTTTTAGGACTTAGTGCGGACTGGCCTTAAAATTGGCAACTCCTAACATCCAATTAGCATAGTCATTCATGCTAAGAATATGAAATTACTTGAATTTGGCTCCTTATTATACCCCCGCTTCGGGGAAGTGGGGGCTATATAGGAATCGCCCTGTACGTCCGTCTGTCCGTCCGTACGTCTTTCCGTCCGGACAAATTCTTGTGTGCGCAACTCCTCCTACATTAATGAACCAATTTTGATGAAACCTTCATCTCTACTAAGTGAACATGTGCATTTTCCAAACTTTTTGATCTGCGACAATTTTAACCAGGTTATCTCTCTTGAACTTTGATTTAATATGGGTTTCTATATGAAATTCTTGTGTGCGCAACTCCTCCTACATTTATCAATCAATTTGGACAAAACTTTTCAGACATCATCACTACTAAGTGAACATGCGCATATTCCAAGATTTTTGATCTGCGACAATTTTAACCAGGTTATCTCCCTTTGACTTAGATTTATTGTGTCTTTCCATCCGAACAAATTCTTGTGTGCGCAACTCCTCCTACATTAATGAACCGATTTTGATGAAACCTTTCAAACTTCATCTCTACTAAGTGAACATGTGCATATTCCAAACTTTTTAATCTGCGACAATTTTAACCAGGTTATCTCTCTTGAACTTTGATTTAATATGGGTTTCTACATGAAATTCTTGTGTGCGCAACTTCTCCTACATTTATCAATCAATTTGGACAAAACTTTTCAGGCATCATCACTACTAAGTGAACATGCGCATATTCCAAGATTTTTGATCTGCGACAATTTTAACCAGGTTATCTCCCTTTGACTTAGATTTATTATGTCTTTCCGTTCGAACAAATTCTTGTGTGCGCAACTCCTCCTACATTAATGAACCGATTTTCATGAAACCTTTCAAACATCATCTCTACTAAGTGAACATGTGCATATTCCAAACTTTTTGATCTGCAACAATTTTAACCAGGTTATCTCTCTTGAACTTTGATTTAATATGGGTTTCTGCATGAAATTCTTGTGTGCGCAACTCCTCCTACATTTATCAATCAATTTGGACGAAAGTTTACAGACATCATCACTACTAAGTGAACATGCGCATATTCCAAAATTTTTGAGCTGTGGCAATTTTAACTAGGTTATCTCCCTTTAACTTAGATTTATTATAGGTTTCTACATGAAATTCTTGTGCGTGCGACTCCTCCTACATTTATCAATCAATTTTGACGAAACCTTTCAAACATTATCACAACTAAGTGAACATACGCATATTCCCAAATTTTTGATCTGCGACAATTTTAACCAGGTTATCTCCCTTTAACTTGGATTTATTATGGGTTTTCAAATGGGATTCTTGTGTGTGCAACTCCTCCTACATTAATGAACCGATTTTGAATACATGTTGCACATTGTAAATGTGTTTTTCCAAATGTAAACCATATATGTGTGGGCTCTTTAAGTATTCAGTGCTGTTCTGTGGAAGGCCACATGCAAATACAAATTTCAACAACAAAAAATGATCTTTATGTATACATTTCCTTATGGCCTTCGCCTACATGATCAGAAGTGCATTCCTCTAAAAACCCAAAGCGGGGGTATTAATCACCTTCAGTGATAGTTCTAGTTTATGATATGTCTTCTCTATTACTGTATAGAGAGACATACATGTAATTCCTTTTAAATCTAATTTCCTTTCACCTTGGATTGCAGGCTTGGGAACTATGTTGGTCTGCTAATTCTGAAGTCCTAGGCCCTCTGCCTTTTTAGCTCACCTACATCTGTAAGATGTGGTGAGCTATTGTGATAACCTCGGGCATCAGCGTCGGCATCCGGCGTGTCCAATATTGTAAGATTTGATGTTAAGGTGAATTTCTCAAACATCAGTGGGCTCAGGCCTTTGATAATGCATATGTAGGTTGTAGGGGACTATCAGAACAGTATTTAACCCTGAAACTACGACTTTTTTCCAAATTTCAGCTAAAATTTTCTGCCAAAAGTTGTTGTAAGAATTTGCGTTTAGGTGTTGTAAGAATTTGTGTTAAAGTCAGCTTTTGTGCAGATTGTGCTGGTTTAACTTCTCATTACTGTTGATTTTCATATTTCAATAACAACTGTAGGTATTAACCCTACTGTATGCAGAAATTTAACGGAAATTTTCTTTTTTTTCAGTCAAAATTTTCATGTTTTTCTCGGACTTAGTAAATTTTAAGTTGTAAAACTTTGTAAACTTTGTGTTTAGGTGAGTTGTGTTTCTATGTGTCTTTCCAGGCGATTAATATTCTGCACTTGTGTTACTGAACTCCATTGCAGTAATATTTAATCCTCATTACATGTACATTTGAGGAATTTGAGGCTGATTTTCTGCCAAAACTTGTTGTAAGAATTAGCGTTTAGGTGTTGTAAGAATTTGCGTTAAAGTCAGCTTTTGTGCAGATTGTGATGCCTTCACCTCTCATTACTGTTTATTTTCTCATTTCAATAACAACTGTAGGTATTAACCCTACTGTATGCAGAAATTTAACTGATTTCTTCTTTTTTTTCAGTCACAATGTTCACATTTTTGTCTGACTTACTCAATTTTAAGTTCTAAAAGTTTGTGTTAAGGTGAGGTGTTAAGGTGAGTTCTGTTTCTATGTGTCTTTCCAGGCAATTGATATTGTACGCATGGGTTACTGAACTACATTGCGGTAACGTTGCGCCCTTATTACATGCATATTTGAGGAATTTGACGGGGATTTTTGGGACTTATATTCACTTTCTTTAAAAAAAATTTTTTTTAACTTTTTTTTTTTATTATTTAATACTTTCTTATACTTGTTACTAGTAACATTAAGGCTTATTTTAGTTGTTGATGTGATGTATTTTTGTTGGGACTTATAGTCACTTTCTTGAACGAATGTTTTTCCGCAACTCCTCTTCAACCAATGAATGTACTTCAATTAAAATTTCAGTGATTTATGAAAGCCTTTCCTAATTCTTATTTGGATTTTCCTAAAGGGAAAATCTATTTGTTATTGTAATGATTATTTTTTTTTTTATTATTATTATTATTATTATTATTCTTCCACACTTTTTATTTTCACTATTTCTCGAAAACGCTCTTGACGATTTTTTTTTAAAGTTTCTGTACTCATAAAGGTCATAAGTTGTAACTAATCGTCATATTCCCATTTTTCTGAAAATGTTTTATTTAACCCTTTATGCCAAAAAACACAAACATATTCGGCAGCTCATATCTTTGGACTGGAAAGGGCGAGTGACTTGAAATTTTCTTAGACATGTCAGCAATACACTCCTCTATCAGCATATGGTACAAAAATGTATCTTGTTAACACCTTTCTGCCAAAACATTTTTCGTAGAAAAAAAAAATTCAAAATTTGACCATTTTTTAACTCAATCTCGGGACAGGGATATGCAGAACCATTTAAAATGGCTTAGATATGAAGACTGTATCACCGAATTGTAAAACCATCGAACAAATGTCGATTCGAATTTCCGACAATCCAAAATGGCGGCCGAAAAATCGAATTTTTATTTTCAGTTATTTATGCGTTTCAGACTATTTGGAGACGAAAAAAAAATTTTTTGGCACCAGAAAAATTTTCGGTTTGGACTGAAATTTTTGTTTCGACAGGGCTACTTTGCCGTCACAGTACTCAACAAAGGGGACGATTTGAAAGCTTCTAAGGGTAGAAATGTTGAAGTCACAGTGTACATGAACAGTTATCATCTTTGGGAAATGGAGTTGTTCTTAATCTGGCTTCTGCTAGCAGTCAAACATGGCTTCGGGACACTGTGACCAAGAATTGAAAAAAAATTTCTTGTGTTTTTTTTTACTTTATTATGTCTAGATTCATTATTTCTCATAAATAAAAACTATCAATGACGGCCATGAATCCTAATAAATAAAACCATCAGTATTTGGGGCAAAATGTTTCTTGTTGGGCAAAAACGCCCAAAAACGCCCAAACATTTATGGGCCAATATCTCATGAAGGAAAAAAGCTATTGACTTAATTTCTTGACAGACTTATCAGAATTACTTGTCTAAAACAAACATAATTGGCATTTTTTTCCATATTTAATGTTTTCTGCCAAAATTTTTCACAAAATGGAAAGTTATCTCGAATATCGGCCATTTTTGATTGAAATATCGAGATTTAAATATAATGAGCCCTCTAAAAGAGATCCAAATTGAAGGCAGTAATACCGCTTTATAAGAAAAATCGAAAGAATTTCGTTTCGATTTTTCGTTAATCCAAAATTTTTTCGTTTTTTATCCATTTCGTTCTATTTTGAGACGAAAATTTTTTTTTTTTTTTTTTTTACACTGAAAATTTTCGGTCTGCTTTTTTTGTACCAGAAAAATTTTCGGTTTGGACTTGGAAATTTTCGACCAAAAGTCGGAAATTTTTGTTACGACCGGGCTACTTTGCCGTCTGAGTACTCAACAACGGGGATGATTTGAAAGCTTCTAAGGTTAGAAATGATGAATTCACAGTGTACATGAACAGTTATCGTCTTTTGGAATTGGAGTTGTTCTTCGTTTGGCTTCTGCTAGCAGTCAAATATGGCTTCGGGACACTGTGACCAAAAATTGAAAAAAATTTTCTTGTGTTTTTTTTTACTACTTTACTATGTCTATATTCATTAGTTCATTAGTTCTGATAAATAAAACGATCCGCATATTGCGGAAATTGTTTTTCCGGCCAAAACCGCCCCAACACGCCCAAATATGCGGGATCTGATATCTTTGAACTGGAAGGGGTAATTGACTTGAACTTTTCACAGGAATGACTGTAATACACTTCTCTATTAATCAAGGGCACAAAACGGTAGTTGGTTAACACCTTTCTGCCAAAACATTTCACAAAACCCCCCCAAAATTCTAATTTTTATTTGGTATCAAGCTCCCTTATGACTTGCTGAGTAGAATAAGGAAAATCCTGTGTATTGTTCCGAAGGTACAATCACTTCCTCTAGTTTATGATTTAATATCTGACCTCACGATTCACATTCTTAATCATAAACATTTCTAAAAGATGTATCCAATGATTCTATGTTGAATTGATATATAATAAATGCAGAAATATAGACTTTCCAAAGCCATCACATAAACCACATTAATCATTTGATGCCAAGTTAATGATTTATATTAACTAAATATTAGGCATGTTACATTGGAACGACATTATCAAGCGCGAATGTAGGTAAGCGTTGGGATGTAACATCCCTCTTGTTATGATTCAGCTAGTCTGGGCCATTGGTTTATAGTATAAAAATATGATAAATTGAAAGTAATTTGTATATTTTTTATACTTAGCAATGGCCCAGACGGGTATGGCCCTCCCATGAGTGGGCACTCATACCTCCCCCGCTGAGTTATTATGTAGTACTCACAAAGAATGATGTTGGCCCCAATTCCAGTCACTTCCTGAGGGCTGCACATGCACGGAGAGAAAAAGTATGGAGGACCAGATAGGACTTTTAATTTTCGGTTTTGCAAGAAAATTTTGGGGATTGGGGGGGGGGGGGGGGGGGTCAAAATTTGTGTTTGGCCCTTGATAACTGCGTTTGCACCAGCTAGTGTGGGCCATTGGTAAGTATAAAAATATACAAATTGCTTTAAATTTATCATTTTCTGTAAGCCAATTAGTGTAAAAGATCTTTGTATCATTTTTTTAATATTAATTTTTTTTTCATTAAATTTCAGAATAATTAAATTCATAGTTATTGTTGCTGATTCTCAGATTTCTTTCTGTTACCAATATCATTAATATTTCCACACCGTAACAGAAATTGGGGGCTCGTTGCCGAGATTGAATCTTAGATAACGAGAAAGATTTATTTGCATATTGCAATTATTATTTTGGCTCACTTTCAAAACATTTAAATTTTCTTATAAAATTTCAGTATTATTATTTATATCATCTGAGAACCAGCAAACCTTTTCATCATGGTATTTATTGTGACAGAATTTATTTCTGAGTTTGAAAGCTCTCCTTGTTTGGCCCTTATAGAATTTATTCCAACTTGCTCAGTATCTAAAATTACCTGCCCCCCTGGTCTGAACAAACATAAACTTAAACAGCTCATTGCTAATCATTATATTGAGGAGGGTCTTTTACCTCAGTCTGAGGCACCTGTTTCTGAATCACAAACTACTGATGCCTTTCAACTCAAAAAGTTAGAATTGGAACCAAAGAGAGTAGAAATGCAACAAGAAATGAAAAGGCCGGAAAATGAAATGAAATTAAAAGAATCAGAAGCTCGACAAAAATAAAAAGAATTGGAAACTCAAAAAGAAAGGGAACAAATTCAGGCTCAAAAAGAAAAAGAGGATAGGGAATTAAAATTAAAAGAAATTGAAGCTCAAAAAGAAAGGGAACAAATACAAATTCAGGCTCAAAAAGAAAGAGAACAAATTCAGGTGCAAAAAGAAATGCATTTAAAAGAATTAGAAATTCAGGCCCAAAAGGAAATAAAAATAAAAGAATTGGAATCTCAACGTCAAGGCTCAAATGTAATTTCACCAAGTAGATTTGCTGCAACTAAACATGTTAGGCAAGTTCCCCCTTTTAAGAAAAAGAAGTTGATAAATATTTTTCACATTTTGAAAAAGTGGCAGCAAGTTTAGAATGGCCTAGGGATGTCTGGACTTTGCTATTGCAAAGTGTTTTGAAAGGGAAGGCTCAAGAAATCTATTCTGCTCTATCTTCTGAGCAAAGCAATAATTATGACACTGTTAAAGAGGCTGTACTCCAGGCATATGAACTAGTTTCAGAGGCCTTTAGGCAGAAATTGTTATAAAAACGAAAATCAAACTCATGTGGAATTTGCTAGAGAAAAGCAAAATTTAAGACCAACTTCAGAAAAAAGTCATCTTTCCAGTCCTCTAAACTTTTCACCGCCAAACTTTTCACTGCCCAAATTTAATCGGAAACCTAATGAAAATAAGTCCTCTAATAATAATAATAATAATAATAATTTTCAGCCTAAAATCCACAAAATGTGCTCTTTGGCTTTACATACTAAAAAAGGGAAATGATTTCTTATCAACCTACTCACAATTGTTTACTACAGGCTTGCACTACAGTGGAAGTCCCTAACTCGGATAAAATACTCTCTATTTTTGTCTTTCCCAAGCAAGTTGGGAAAGAAAAGTGGTGCAAAAGCACCAATAAAAATAAGCCAAAACTGGGTCGAGTGCAACCGGCGCAGACCCAGTACGGGACGCTCTCTCCCAAGTACAACTCCACGACTTCCGTTGCCAGTGCGCATATACCGTCTCTAAAGACTCATTCTTTTTGAAATCCGCTTCGTGTCGAGATGTTTTTGCACGCTTATCAGTGTTCCACCAGCTCGATGTTTGATGATTCCTGATTCATTATACCACAGTGTATCCTTTGTATTCTCAGGAACAGTGTTTTATATTCTCTTTTTTCTATTATATGTCCATAATGTATATTTATTTGCTCTCTCTCGGGTCGCGCGAGATTTTCGCGGGCCACGCGGTTCGGACTTAGATTTTCACAATTATTGTTCATGCTTTTTTTGCAAATTTTTCTAATTGTGTTAGAGTTAGGTGTCAGCGGGGTACCACTCCTGCAGTGTTTCTTCTTTCTGTTGAGAGTAGTCTTCCTGTTGGGTGGTTCCCGGTCGACCGTCTGGGGTCTTTGTTTCTGTCACCTTTCTCTCTTTGGGGGTGTTCTGTTTTCTGATCTCACCTTCTCTGCTCCTCTCACCTCTCTCATGCCTAGGACAATTCCTTGTGGGCAGTGTCTGCTGCCTAAGCATGTGGACGATGTACATTCGTCGTGTTCCTCCTGTAATGGGTGTTCGGCCGAGCGGCCGTGTGGTGTCTGTGGAACATGGTCTTCCACCTTTTGGGCATCTGTAAATCGTGTCGTTCGTTCTCGTGGCCGTGCCTCCCGCTCCCGCGGGAAAGGAGAACGTGGTCGTTCGGGGCCTCCCGAGCCGACTTTGTCTGGTGAGAGTTATTCCTCCTCCGTGGGGGATGTGCAGTCTTTTCCTGTGGTGGATACTGCGGGAGCCGTTGAGTGTTCTGCTGTTGAGATGCCTGGTTCCGGGACTACGGTCCCCCTCCAGTCGACATCTGAGGCTGTCACTAGGGTTGTAACTCCTCCTTCGGAGCCGAGCCGGTGTGCTCTTTCCATTATTTCACCAGCCTCAACGACTCTCGACGTATCTACTACTGCTGCTGGTCCGTCTGCTTCGTTGTCTGTTTCAGCCGGCCTCGGCTTTTCGCTGCAGGGGACTGCAGAACTGTCCGATACTGTAGACGTGGGATATCGGCCCCAGCCTTCCCTGACTTCAACTCGGCGAAGTCGGAAGGGGCTGCCGGCCGAGCCCATCGCTGTGGTCTCGTCGCCGTCGAGTACCACAGTTGTGTCTTTGGATTCGGATGTTCGTAGTGGAAACACTATGAACTCCGTGGCGTTTCCGTCCACTCACTCTGGTCACACGACCAGTTTTGGGGGACCAACGCCTTTTGTGCAGCCTGGACCTTCTGCCCCGCAGAGGTCCGCGGTGACTCTCATGAGTTCTCGCAATATTGATCCTCGGGGTGCATCGTACCCCTATACACGTCTGCCTTCAGATGTTTCGGCTGCCGCCCGTCGTCCCACGTCGGGTGTTTTGGAGGATCGTGACCCTTCGCTGGTTAAGAGGGTCAGAGGTGAAGCCACTTTGCCGGTTCGCTCCCCTGTCGAACCGGTCGGTACAGGCAGTGAGCTTAGGGAGGCCCTCTCCTTACTCACTCAGGTTCTCTCAAAGAGCCTTCCTGTTGCTTCCAGCGAGGCTATGGGTGGTTTCCAGGCGCCTCCTATGGCGCCGCCTCCCGGAATTGGAAACAGGCCGGTTTCCGATTCCTCTGGTGTCCCGACACCATGGGAGGTGTCGGCTGGTTTGCCCACGATGGGCTATGTGTCTTCCGACTCTGGGGAGGAGTCCGACATGCTTGAGGTCGAGGGCCAGCAGTCTTCGGACTTGGGGGCGGCTCTTGACTTTGTGTTTGGGTTTCTGCCTGAGCTCAAACCTGCTAACCAGCCGACAGTGTCAGCCTGGCCGCGATCATCGGTCGCGCGCCAACAGCCTATGGAGCAACCTGCTTCTGGGCGCCTTCGACCGTGCCAGTCGGTACAGGTGGTTGAAGCTTTTTCAGCATTGGATGCCAAGCTGAATTCCAAGGCTTTGAAGACTTCGTTCTTCACCAGGGTTGACACCTTTTTGCCTCCTGTGCGTTATCGTTCCTACGATTCCGCCAATCCGTCAGTCTGCCAGACTTTGACGGTTCTGGATCAGGACTCCACTTCCCTCGGGCTTTCCAAGCCCAAGTCTGCCGTCATTCCAATGACGACTCTGGAGTCCACGTTGGGCTTATCTAGAGAGATGCTTGGCATGCTTTCTCTCTCAGATCACGTCGTCTCAGCTTTGGCTGCTTATCTGCCTCCAGATAAGTTTGACGAGGTACAGGCTCCTTTGCGTGTGCTGTCCAAGGCGCTTATGCACCTTACTCACATGCATGCCTGTAACACGGCCAATTTGGAATTAGTTCGAAGGGACGCTGTGCTGGACACAGGACGATCCCTTCCCGAGGAGCAGCGTGCTACTCTTCGATCTGCTTCTTTGGCAGGTCCGCAACTTTTCCATGGTTCCGTGTCGACGGTCCGGGATGACGTCCTACGTCATTCCAAAGATCAGCTGCTGTTTCGTCAGCTTGATCAGCCTTCTCGGGGAGGCAAGGGCCGTTCCAAGCCTAACAAGTACCCATCTGCTTCCTCTGTGAAGCAAAAGGCTGGTCCTTCTGCCGCCGCCTCTGCTTCTTACTCACGGGGTAAAGGTAGGGGTCGGCAGAATCGAGGGAAGTCTCAGGATTCTTCATTTAGCAGAGGAGGTGGTTTCTCCTCTCGCGGGCCTCGTCGGGGCTCGAAATGAAGGTCCTCACCTCGACTCGTCCCAGGTTGGAGGAAGGATAGCAGAGTTTGCAGACCATTGGACCACCATCACATCCGATCCATGGGTGTTAGATGTTGTTCGGTCCGGGCTGCGCATATCCTTCCGACGGCACCCCACTCTGTCAAGGGTGCCTCTTCCAACCACAGTTCCTTCAGACGTTTTACGTCGGGAACTTTTGTCCACGGAGATTGCCAATCTCCTGGCAAAGGGGGCGATCGAGGTCGTCAAGAACGTTCAGTCAGTGGGTTTCTATTCCCGCCTGTTCTTGGTGCCGAAGAAGGACGGCCGACTCCGACCGGTTATCGATCTGAGCATCCTGAACCAGTCTATCATTGCTCCCAAGTTCAGCATGGAGACTTTCAGGTCGGTCCGCCAATCAATTCACCAGGGAGATTTCGCAGCCAGCATCGACCTGCGAGACGCTTACTTCCACGTTCCGATGCATCGGGCGTCACGGAAGTATCTCAGGTTTGCTTTTCTGGGGCGCGTTTACCAGTTCAAGGCCATGCCTTTCGGCCTCAACCTGGCTCCTTGGGCGTTCACCAGACTGATGTCGCATGTGATAGCGTTCCATCGCACACAGTCCAGGGTGACTACTTCGGCATATCTGGACGATATCCTCCAGAGGCATTCCAATGCTGCCTTACTGGAATCGGATGTCGCCACTCTGTTGAGCTTGCTCACGTCGCTAGGATTCAGAGTCAACGAGGAGAAGTCGGGCCTGGTCCCTTCTCAGTCGTTTTGTCATCTGGGGATGTCTTTCCAAACCAAATTCAATTTGGTGGCTGTTCCCCAGGCCAAGGCTGTGATTCTCTCAGCTTTTGCTCTGACTCTGTCCCAGTCCAGGTCCGCGACCGCTCGGAGTTTTCTCCGGCTGATCGGTCTCTGCGGTTCGGTGACGGATCTCATTCCTCTAGGTCGGCTGCGTGTCAGACCTCTCCAACACTTTCTGCTCAGTCGTTGGAGACCGAATGTAGATTCTCTGGATCAGGTGCTTCCGTTTCCGGACTCTCTGTATCCTCACCTTCTTCCCTGGACAGATGTTCAGTGGATTACGCAGGGTGTTCTGCTGGACTTACCCACGTCCGATCGCGTTCTGACGGCAGATGCCAGCGATCTCGGATGGGGTGCGACGTTGGATCCTCTCGGTCTTTCCCTACACGGGATGTGGGACCAGGATCAAGCAGCTCTACACATCAACCAGAAGGAGCTTCTTGCTCTTCTTCTGAGTTTCAGGCAGTGGATCCCTCACTTGTCGAATCGCCAGGTCCTTCTACTATCCGACAATTCGACAGTGGTTGCTTACATTCGGAACCAGGGCGGCACGCACTCGCTTCCGATGTACGAGTTAGCTCAGGATCTTTTACTGCTCGCTCAGGAGGTTCACGCCGGGGTGGTTGTTCGTCACATTCCCGGTCGTCTGAACGTCCTAGCCGACTCCCTGTCCCGACAGGGCAGGGTTATTTCCACCGAGTGGATGCTTCACAGAGCAGTGTTCCAGTCGCTTTGCGATCTCTGGGGACGTCCCCACATCGATCTCTTTGCGACTCGTTGGAACCATCAGGTGGACACTTTCGTGTCCAGATCCTCTGGCTTTTGCCGTGGACGCTCTGTCACTCGATTGGAACGGTCTAGTTGGCTACGCCTTCCCGCCGGTTCCGATTCTTCCTCAGGTTCTCGCCAAAATTCGAACCTGCAGTTGTCGAATCATTCTGATCGCTCCCCTGTCGCCTCAGCGGGTGTGGATCAATCAGCTCCGCTCGCTGATGGCGGCATTTCCGGCACGTCTCCCGCTACATCGCGACCTTCTTTGTCAAGGTCGCCCGAGGAGGTTTCACGTCGACCCGACTTCATTGTGCCTTCACGCATATCTTTTGTCAGGTCCTGTCTCCTCCGTAGAGGTTTTTCGAGACGAGCAGTGGAGTGCATTTCTTCTTCAAGGAGGCACTCCACTGGTTTAGCTTATGCAGCTAAATGGAAGGTCTTCTATCGATGGTGTGCTGATCACTCTGTTGATTATGCCAATCCTTCGATTTCACAGATTGCGGAGTTTCTGGTATATCTGTTTGATTCTCGGGGTCTCCAGCCTGTTACCATCAAGGGTTACAGGTCAGACCTATGCTTTCAGAGACTTTTTCTTATGTGGGGAAGCGTCGTATCGGCACTAATCCTTACCTCTCCAAGCTTGTTCGGCACTTTTCTTTGAAAGTGCCGAACAAGCTTGGAGAGGTAAGGATTAGTGCTTACTCCACGATGGAATCTTTCGTGGGTGCTGCTTTGCTTGGGTGGGGGGGCGCCGTTCGAACCTTTATCCCAGGTGGATATGCAATTTCTCACATACAAGACGGCTTTTCTGATGGCATTTGCTTCGGCCAGACGGGTTAGTGAGCTTCACGCCCTTTCGGTTGACCCGGCCTTTTTTAGGAGTTCTCCCAACAGTGTTACTTTTACCACTGATTGCTCCTTTTTGGCTAAGAATCAGTTACCTGATACTACTCCTCCTCCTATCTGTATCAGGGCTCTTCCCTCTGTTGAGGGTACTCGCCCTTTGCTCTGTCCGGTCCGTGCTATTCGCATTTATCTTGATCGGACACGCTTCATACGGAAGGGCAGAAAACGTTTTTTTCTGTCTCTCATTCCGGGTCGACAGAAGATCTCTCCTCAATCCATTTCTCGATGGATTTGTCTTGCTATTCGTACGGCTTATAGTCGTTTAGCAGCTGGCGATTGTATTACCAATCGTATTTCTGCCCACGAGGTGCGGGCACTGTCTACCTCTTGGGCTTATTCTAACTCCGTCAAGTTGTCGGATGTTATGCAGGCAGCCTACTGGAGAAATGCTTCTACTTTCTCCACCTTTTATTTACGCCAGTTGCAGGAGCAGTCGGAGGACCTTTTTGCCTTGGGTCCTCTTTCTTCTGCTCAGGCTGTTGTCTGCCATAGCCATTAGGCTTCTTGAAGGTCAGTTTCAGCCTTGTGCTGTTACTGCCCTTTTTTCTGTCTGTGTGTCACACAGGCTCATATGTCTCTTTTCATTGTCCTTTACCAATGATTGCGACATTATGGTTGATAAGCCTCGGGACCTCTTCCTTCTGCTTCACGGTTCCAGTGCACTAGGGTTATGTGGGGGTTGGTTATGCGATTCCCTCCAGCCTTTTGTCTATTCAGCCTGTAGTAAACAATTGTGAGTAGGTTGATAAGAAATCTAAATTTTATAGTAAATTTCCTTTCTTATTATACCTACCACAATTGTTTACATGGAGGCCCTCCCATCTTCTTTACGGGTAAAGAATCTTTCCTCCCCGCTGATCACATAACTCTAACGTTTACGGATTCAAAAAAGAATGAGTCTTTAGAGACGGTATATGCGCACTGGCAACGGAAGTCGTGGAGTTGTACTTGGGAGAGAGCGTCCCGTACTGGGTCTGCGCCGGTTGCACTCGACCCAGTTTTGGCTTATTTTTATTGGTGCTTTTGCACCACTTTTCTTTCCCAACTTGCTTGGGAAAGACAAAAATAGAGAGTATTTTATCCGAGTTAGGGACTTCCACTGTAGTGCAAGCCTGTAGTAAACAATTGTGGTAGGTATAATAAGAAAGGAAATTTACTATAAAATTTAGATTTCTTACCTACATATTGGTGCAGAAAGCTTGTTTGTATAGATGCCTTTTCAAACCAGCTTTGAATGACTCAGTTTCCAGTTTCTAATGCCAGCTCTACTAGAGTGTTCAGTCGTGTGACGTCATCGCATAGTCACTGCGAAAATTTCCAATTTTCAACTTCAATTGCTTGTAAAAAAATAAATAAAAATTGTTGATGGTCACAAAGCAACACGTTTATTAATAAAATATCCATGAACAAGTGGGTCTACAAGAAATTCTATAATTGTAAGTATTTTCGTTTCGTGAGACGTTTAAACTCGACGAGTTGACATTTTCTCTCATTTCGCATTTCTGACCCGCGTTTTTTGTAAACAACGGATTTCCCCCTCTCGTGCTTATGATGATTTCTGCTGGAGGATACGTCATATACAATTGAATGAGGCACACAATGGGATTCCCAAGACTTTGCTCTTTATCACAGGGTACCGTACTTTTTGAATCGTCAATTTTTTACCATTTTTCTGACGCAATAAAGTTTTTGGAACAATTTTTCCACGTAAAAAAAAATATTTATCTAAAAGTACGGTACCTGGTAATGATATTTTGAATACGTTCTTTTCATTTATGAAGGTTTTAAAGTGATACACCCAAGCACCTCCAGCGGAAACTCCGCTAAAAATTGTTGCTACTTTCAGATTGACCCACTTTTACGTCACACGGAGATTCTTGTGAACGAATTTCATCAGGGAAAGACTGTTTGATGTCTTCAGGTTATGATTGCAAGATAAAATTATCAACATACACGCAGTTTGGATACACGTTTTTCTTTGAATATAAAATTAAATCAGTAAATAGTTCATGACTTTGATTCATCTTAAAGATATATTTTAAAGAAAAAAATGAGAGAGACCAGAAAGGTGAAACTCATGTCGTTTTTGATCAGTCACCGAGTCCGATCAAACAACATGCAGTCTCCAAGTGTTTTCTCAATTTCATTTTTCAGGCGACCAGGTATACACGCCAGAATATTATAACGGCGCAACAAAAGTTATTAATTGCATAAATGATACCAGGCAGTTTTACATCCACTGATACTGAATTCATCTTTAATCTGGTCCCACATGTTTTTAGCTCACCTGACTGAAAGTCAGGGTGAGCTTTTCTTATCACTCTTCGTCCGTCGTCCGTCGTCTGTCGTCCGTCATCCTGCGTGAAGGTGGTGTTTGAGCCTCTTTCTCCTAAACCACTGGCCACATTTTAATTAACTTTCATGTAAGTAGTGGTTATATAGGGGCATTTTGATTTTTGGCCAAAATAGGTTTTGGCTCATATTGAGCAGAGGTGTGGGGAAAAAATGGCCAATTTTTTTGAAAATCTTCTTCTAATGAACCACCAGTAGCAGAGACTTGCTATGTGGTATACAGAGTCCTTTTGAGGTTTAGAATCAAGTTTGTTTAAGAGAAGTTTGTCGGGCATTATTTGCCTTCGTTATGGGAGGGGCAAAAATTTTGGCCACGCCTAAAATTTGTATTTTCAGAACCGTGAGGTCGATTTGAACCAAATTTGATATGAGATGATAATGGGTCATAAGTAGTTGATTGATGCAAAAAAATATTTTCTCATTGCCCCGTGGGAACCTCGGGAGCTAAAAATAGGAAAAACCTTAAAACTGCCATATCTCCAAAACTACACGGCACAGAGAATTCTTATTTTGTATAAAGCTTACTTTTATCCAGTAGAATAGAATAGTTTAAAAAAATCCCTATTGGTTTGATCACAAGGAACTTTTTTCAGGATTTTGAAAAAGTGCTGAGTCAGCACTTTTTAACACTGTAGGCACTGGGAAAAAGATTAAAAAATCTTCTTCTCCAGATCCAGCAGGCAGAATCTTTTGATATTTGGTATGCAACATTGTGGGGTGGATCTGATTCAAGTTCGTTCAAATCGGCCCCCTGGATTCATATTTGGGCTCACTATAGAAGCTCGAATTCGAACTTAGTGCATTTCATGCAAATTTCTTAAAAAATCTTCTTCTCCAGATCCAGCAGGCAGAATCTTTTCATATTTGGTAAGCAACATTGTGGGGTGGATCTGATTCAAGTTTGTTCAAATCGGCCCCCTGGGTTTATATTTGGGCTCACTATAGAAGCTCGAATTCGAACTTTGTGCATTTCAGGCAAATTTCTTAAAAAATCTTCTTTTCCAGATCTAGTAGGCAGAATCTTTTGATATTTGGTATGCAATATTGAGGGGTGGATCTGATTCAAGTTTGTTCAAATCGGCCCCCTGGATTCATATTTGGGCTCACTATAGAAGCTCGAATTCGAACTTAGTGTGTTTCAGGCAAATTTCTTAAAAAATCTTCTTCTCCAGATCCAGCAAGCAGAATCTTTTGATATTTGGGATGCAACATTGTAGGGTGGATCTGATTCAAGTTTGTTCAAATCGGCCCCCTGGATTCATATTTGGGCTCACTATAGAAGCCCGAATTCGAACTTATTGCATTTCAAGCAAATTTCTTAAAAAATCTTCTTCTCCAGATCCAGCAGGCAGAATCTTTTGATATTTGGTATGCAACATTGTGGGGTGGATCTGATTCAAGTTTGTTCAAATCGGCTCTCTAGATTCATATTTGGGCTCACTATAGAAGCCCAAATTCGAACTTAGTGCATTTCAGGCAAATTTCTTTGAAAATCATCTTCTCAAGATCCAGCAGGCAGAATCTTTTGATATTGGGTATGCACCATGCTTAGGGGGGTGAGATTCAAGTTTGTTCAAGCCAAGTCCCTGGGTTCATATTTGGGCTCACTGTGGTAGCCCGAAGTATAACTTAGTTCAAAATGAGGAATTTTCTTTAAAAATCTTCTTCAGATCCAGCAGTTGGAATGTTTTGATATTTGATATGCAGCATCCTTAGGGGGTGAGATTCAAGTTTGTTCAAGCCATATCCCTAGGTCCATATTTGGACTCACTGTGGGAGCTTGAATTGTAACTTAGTTCAAAATGAGGAATTTTCTTTAAAAATCTTCTTCTTCAGATCCAGCAGTCGGAATGTTTTGATATTTGGTGTGCAGCATCCTTAGGGGGCCGAGATTCAAGTTTGTTAAAGCCAAGTCCCTGGGTTCATATATGGGCTCCCTGTGGGAGCCCGAATTATAACTTAGTTCAATATGAGGAATATTCTTTTAAAATCTTCTTTTTTTTTTTAGATCCACTGGTCAGAATCTTTGGATATTTGGTATAAGCTTTTCTTAGGAGGAGCAGATGCAACTTGTTGAAATCAATTCTCTGGGTTGATATTTAGGCTACCATGTCAGGTGAGTGCCCAAAAGCAAAATAACATTCTAATGTACTTTCAAATACAACCATAGATTTGGGTTCATAGGGAAGTTGGGGATGCACCCCCAAACCTTTTCCAACCCACATGGAACCAGGGGGGTGGGGGTGGGGTGGGGGGTGGGGGTGGGGTGGGGGTGTGTGTGGGGGGGTTGAATGAGTATATTTGTTGTGCCCCCCCCCCCCACCCCCCCCCCACCCCCCCTCAAAAAAAAAATCAACCATATGGAGCATTTGTAGGCCTTCTTGCAAATACAACCAGTGATATGGTTATTTTGGAGGTGGTGTGTGGGTATCTGATGCCCCACCCAAATCCCATCACAGATTCCTGAGTATGAAAGTTCTGAAGCTTAAAAGTGGTAAAAAAGTCAGAAATTTTTACTAACTCTGAAAAATTGGAAAACAATCTTCTCTCACTATAAAATTTGGAAAACAATCTTTTCTCACTGATAACAATTCAACATGATTTGGAAATAGTCAAACACAACAAGAAAGGATGCAGTCAGAAATTCACACTTCCAATAATATTTGAAAGGGGTAATAACATTCACCTTGCTTTCCAACTGTTAATTGCAACTACTGAGAGCACTGTTAGAAAACCTCTGGGTGGATGGGGGGCGGGGGGAGGCTAATAAGGGTTAAACTATTAGAACCTGAATTGGGCTTCTATGAACTTTGTCTTCAAGGTAATATTGGAATCAGTTTGTTAGTAGACACATGTTATCTTCAGTTGTGCTTGTCAGTGTTCAATTCATTCCTTAATAGTGGAATTTTAAAAAGTGGGCGGGGCTTAAATATGCAAATTAAGAAATCTTAGCTGTTTTTTAAAATCTTATATGGTTACAAAACAAACTGTCCATGTTGTGCAAGTTGCTGCAATACTCCTGTGATGTAATTTCTGGTCTAGTAGGAAAAATGTGGGAATATTCTCTAAATAAAGGGAAAAATTAACATTTTTATTCAAATTATATGCAAATTAACTTGAAGACGGTTCGGTCATGTTAAAAATTTTTAAAGTTAACTTCTGGGCCAACGTATGACCCATGGCTGTGTGAAATCTCAAGGCTCTGTGATTACTGCTTTCATTTTTATGAGTGTTAATGTCTTTATTTACATGAAAAAAATGTGGTAAAATCACCACTTTTGGGGGCGTTTTGGGTTCTGGGATTTATACTGAAAGCACTATGGCCCAGTGACTAAATTTTCGACAAATTTTGAAACTTCTAATGACCATAACTCAAAAACTACATGGAATATTTAGATTCTGTAAAAAGATTTCTTTTTCTCACCACATGAGGAATATTTTCCAATCAGTTTTATCACAAAAAACCCATTATGGAATTTTCATGTAAAATCCCTAGCTCTACACCATTACGACCCAACAGTTCAACTAAAACTTGTAATTATTGTAAGAAACCAGAGCATTTACTATCTGATTGCTGGTTGTTAAAAAGGAAAAATGAGTCCTCTACTTCACAGAATGCACTAGCATGTGCTCCATGCCCTGAACATTATGTAATAAAGCAAGATGCTTTAGAAAATTATAAGCCATTTATTTCTGAAGGCTTTGTTTCCCACGAGGGGGATAAGCACTATTCCTTACCGATAAAAATACTGAGAGACACACAGGCTACTCAGTCTTTAATGTTAGAAGGCATTTTGCCATTTTCTGAAGAAAGTGCTACAGGGGCACAAGTTCTAGTATCGGGTATTGAGTCAAGCTCTTTAAATGTCCCACTTCATAAAATAAATTTAAGAAGTAGTTTAGTAAATGGGACTGTGACAGAAGGAATCAGACCTACTCTACCTGTAAAAGGTATTTCTTTATTGTTGGGAAATGATTTAGCTGGTGACAAAGTCACTGTAGAACCTCAAGTGGTGGATAAGCCAAGCACAGATGAAAGTATTATTAATTTGAAGGAATGTTTTCCTTTTGCCTTTCCAGTATGTGCTGTGACTCGGTCCAGGGCAAAGGAAGCTGAGGTTGTTAACAACCTCAATTGTGTTGATTTGAACAGCAAAGCTGAGGTTAAGGACAGTCACAGAATTATGGATTCTGAAGACATTGATTTGTCTCAGACATTTTTGAGTCAATGTGATGACTCATCCAGAAATTGTAAAGAGGCCACTACACCTGAGAGTGATGGGGGACCTCCTTGAATATCATTTCCCAGAATTCTTTAATCCAGGAACAGGAAAGTGATCCTGACCTTGCTGAGCCATGTGAAAAGGCTCTAACAGAGGCTGAAGCCCAAAACTCCCGTCTGTTATTTCAAAAAATCTGGTGTACTCATGAGGAAATGGCAACCACCAGAAGTACCCTCCAATAGTGATTGGGAGGTTATTTATCAAATAGTTGTCCCCACTGAATACCGGAAGGAAATAAGCCTTGCTCATGAAAATTCAATGGCTGGACATTGGGAGTTAGGAAAAACTACTCTCGAATTCAGCAGTGTTTCTACTGGCCCAAGATTCGACAGGATGTTGTCGAATTTTGTAAAACCTGCCACACCTGTCAAATTGTAGGGAAACCCAACCAGAAGATTCCTCCTGCTCCCCCTCAACGAATCCCTGCTTTTGAAGAACCATTTAGTAGAATTATTACTGATTGTGCTGGCCCATTGCCTAGAACGAGATCTGGAAATGAATATCTGCTTACCATCATGTGTGCTTCTACACTATTTCCTGAGGCTATTCCTCTAAGAAATATTATAACTAAGTCTATAGTTAAGGCCTTGATAAAATTTTTCATGACTTTCGGTCTACCCAGGTCAATGCAGTCAGACCAAGGCTCAAATTTTACGTCAAGCATTTTTCAGCAGGTGATGTATGAGTTCAAAATTAAGCAGTACACATCAAGTGCCTACCATTCTGAAAGTCATGGAGCTCTAGTACGCTTCCATCAAACATTGAAGACCATGATAAAGGCCTATGAGAAGGATTGGGATGAAGGAGTACACCTCCTTTTAATTGCAGTCTGTTAGACTGTAAAGGAATCTCTGGGGTTCAGCCCTTTTGAATTAGTGTTTGGACACACAGTGATGGGTCCATTCACTGCTTTGAAGGAGAAATGGCTCGATGAAGAGCCACCTGAAATTTCTCTCCTGGACTATGTGTCCACTTTTAAGGAAAAATTGCACAGGGCCAGAGAAATGGCAAATAAACATTTACTGAAAGCCCAGGGTCATATGGAGACCTGGTATAAAAAGATGAAATTTCTCACCTTTAAACCTGGGGACAAGGTGCTAGTATTATTCCCCGTAAAGGACAATGCTTTACAAGCAAGATATTCAGGCCCTTATATTGTTAATCACAAGATCAGTGATACTGATTATGTTGTTGAGACGCCTGATAGACTCAAAAATACTCAGCTGTGCCATATAAATATGTTGAAAACATATTATGAGAGAGAACCAAACTCTCTACCTGTCTCAACAGTCACCCACATGGATGAGGTGGAAAATCCTGTGGAGGATATTAATGAAGAAAGCGAAAATGTACCTCTGAAGTTACAGAACTCAGATGTTCTGAGAGATCTAAAAAATAAAATGGATTATTTACTGCCTGACCAAAGAAAAGATTTAGTTGATTTAATTTTCAAATATCAACACTTATTTCCTGATTTGCCTAGTAGGACATCTGTTATTTTTCATGATTTTGATGTAGGAGAGGCAAATCCCATCAAACAGCATCCATATAGATTGAACCCTTTCACAGCTGAGATCATGCAAAAGGAAATACAGTACATGCTGGACAATGATATCATTGAACCTAGCCATAGCAACTGGAGTTCACCCTGTATACTCGTCCCAAAGCCTGATGGGAGTTACTGATTTTGTTCGGATTACCGAAAAGTGAACAGCCTCAACAAAACAGACAATTATTCAATTCCAAGAATTGATGACTGCATTGACAAACATAAAGTTAACCCTTTTGGCATGAAAAATTCTCTGGCAGCATTTCAGCACATGGTCAACCACTTAATTGCAGATCTAGATCACAGTGAAGCTTATATTGATGATGTTATTATACACACAGATACAAGCTGGGCTGATCATCTAAAACACATTGAAGAATTCTTTGACAAAGTGACCCAAGCCAACCTAACTATTAACTTGTTAAAATCAGAATTTGGCAAAGCAACTGTAAATTATTTAGGCCATGTTGTGGGTCAGGGGCAGGTGAGACTGATTGTGGCAAAAGTTGAAAAAAAAATTGTAAATTTTCCAGTACCAAGCTCTAAAAAAGAGCTCATGAGATTCTTAGGCATGGCTGGATATTATAGAAAACTTTGTTTAAATTTTTCAGATGTTGTCTCCCCTTTGACCACTTTATTGAGAAAAAGGGTTAAATTTGTTTGGACTGAGGAGTGCCAAAATCCTTTAACAGAATAAAAACATAACTAAATAATTCCCCTGTCCTGGCCAGTCCCAATTATGAAAGCCTTTCAAATTATTTATAGATACAAGTGACAGTGGAGCAGGTGGGTATATTGCCCAGGAAGATTCCCAAAGTATCGATCACCCTGTATGTTATTTCTCCAGAAAATTTCTCAAACATCAAAAGAATTACTCTACAGTAGAAAAAGAAACTTTGGCTCTAATTTTGGCATTAACCCATTTTGATGTATATCTGGGAACCACTCAATGCGCAATTACAGTTTACACCGATCGTAACCCCTTAACTTTTATCAATAAAATGAAAAACAAGAATCCAAAGATTATTGTGGTGGAGCTTAGCCCTTCAAGAATACAATTTAGATATTAGGCATATTTTGGGAAGAGATAATGTTGTAGCTAATGCTCTTTCCAGAATATCCTAATTTAAAATGATCTGATCGGTTCCCATTTACTTAAGTGTATATATATGTTTATTAAAACGTTTGTGAAGATTATCGTGTGTATATTGTAAACCAGTTAGAGTCTGCTAAAGTTATAAAAAGTTTTCATTACCTTCAAACTTTTTCTTTTAAGGCGGGGTGTGTTATAGCCCCATATTATATCAAGATTGATATGTCCTTAGTTGATAATTCTACACAAGTGATATTTTTCTGAAAGCATGATTCTGGCTGGTGTGACTCATTTGCACTAAGTGTTCTTTAAGTGCATGTTTACATCTTTGTTACACATAATCTATTTTTAAATCATTGTACATATAAGCTGTTAATTGTTTAAGTAGGTCAAGGACCTTGTTTACATCAATTAAGACAGAATCACCTAGAAACTGATAGAAAAACAGAACTTTGGAGAAACCTCATCTTCTAGGACATTCTATCTGAGTACTATATATAGGTGTGTCAACAGAATTCAAAGACTCATTTTCTAAAAAACTCATTTTCAGAAAGACTCCATCATTTCAGAAAAACTCTTTTCATAACAGAGCAGTTGTTTCCATTGGAGATTATTATTGTTCCAGAACAGTGCATTTATTAAGATAGAATCACCTAGAAACTGATAGAAAACAGAATATTGGAGAACATTCTATCGGAGTACTACTGTATAAAGGTTTGTTAACAGAATTCAGGAACTTTTTTTCAGAAAGACTCATTTCAGTTAAATATATATTCTATAAGAGCAGTTGTTTCCATTGGAAATTAGTATTGTTCCAGAACAGTGCATTTTATTCTAGACGCAGTGCTTCTTTGTGAATTTGGAAAAGTAATTCCAAAAGAGAATTTTGAAGAGAATTTCTTCATCTTGTAAAAGAGAATTTATACTTTCTGTGAAACAGAATATATTTTTGTGGAAAGCCAGGATTCTACTGGGTTATTTGAAAATTGCCTGTAGCACCAGTACTTATTGGATTTTTGCTCCACTAGAATTTTGCTGAGCATTTTATTATATTTTATTGGAGACTGCTGAAATTTCTAAGTGAACATTTTATTACAAATCTACGGGATACTGTTTCTGAAGACACATTCTTGGATTTAGTACTGCCAGCTGGAAAATGTCTTCACAAGATTCTTCACTTCTGATTTACTGGATTCTGTCCAACTGTATTTTGGACTAATTCAATAATTGATAAGTACCACTGTTTTTATTTTCTGTAAGCCAATTAGTGTAAAAGATCATTGTATCTTTTTTTTATATTAATTTTTTTTTTAATTAAATTTCAGAATAATTAAATTCATAGTTATTGTTGCTGATTCTCGGATTTCTTTCTGTTACCAATATCATTAATATTTCCACTCTGCAACAGGGAGACCCTCATCGATTTTCGAGTTTGCCACGATCACAAGACTGTTTCTGTAATGGATCTTGGTATAAAATTGTTTCCATTTGTTTACTTCTGTTCAGTGTGGATCCAGAGACCTCATTGGCTATATATCCCCCTGGAAGACAAAGAACTCCATTGATTTAGAGATTTGTTATGCAAAAGTCAAGCTCACAGTTATTAACCCCTAAGTTCCCATACAGCCACAAACATCCCCTTCTATATTGCTCTGAAAAAGGTTGTCTCAAATGTATTCTTCCTTGAGACCTCAAGTGATAGGAAGCATTTATTTTGACAGTGTTTTTGCATCATCATTGGCTGTCTGTACAGACAGCCAACAATAACATAGAAACACTGTTAACTGATCAGCAGCTGTGTACATGCATTTAAGGTAGTTATTAATGTAAAATTAATCTGAGGACATGAGGATTGAAAGTAACACTCGTGGGGTCCTGTGCAATAACAGTTATTTATTTATTTATTGGTGTTTAAGGTCACATACTTATGCAGAATGGCTAATTGTGACTGTGACAGTTTTACAGGGTGAATGAAGCCGGAATACCTGAAGAGAACCACCGAGCATCAACAAGCAACTGTCAGCTCCTCAACATTCCAACTCTGTCCAAGCTCTGCTCAAGCAGGTTTACAGCAGTTGAAGACATGTGCACCATTGACGTGCAGTACGCCTTAGTACATGGCGTCATCGTGCCCCCATGTAGGCAACCGAGATAAAGTGCCTTGGCCAAGGACACAACGTGGGTCATCCCGGATGGGGATCGAACTCGGGACCTCGAGGATAGACTTCCAACAATCTACCAATGAGCCACCATGCTCCCGAGCAATAACCTTAGTTTCCAGCTGAATCAGTGTTCTCATATGGAAAAGGAGAACCCTATTAACCCTTTATCCAACGAATTGGCCAGATCCGCTTGCATAATATGCAAATTCAGCAGTTGAAAGAATATTATTTTTCAAAAACTTTCAACAAAACCATATCATGTGACCCCTCATTGAAACAAGCTCAGCAAACATGATATGGTTTTGTTGAAATGTTCAGAAAGATTTGAAAAATGATATTTGAAATAATAAATTCTGATATCATCTGCATTGGGTAAAGGGTTTATTTAAGAGCCTGTAACTATAGGGTTAACGATCTTGAACTATTGATATAAATCAGACATTTCTTATTCATTTTAGTTGGTTCCAGAACATGTAGTGATGACTCCAGAAGAAAAAACAGAACTTCTCGTGAGATAGTATCCTTTTTAGTAATTCTTCTACCCGAACAATGGTCATGCATAAGAAAGTAGAGCAGTTGCTAGTTTAGTGTTTAGGAGTCCTTAGTAGAGTAGCTACGTGAATAGGGCTTCACAGTATTTCGGAATTTAACCGAAAGTCAGTAATTTTTTTAATACCAAGTAAATACCAAGCTCATTTTAGTTTAGTCGGTATACCATGTTTCACAGTATTCTGAACAGTGCCAACAGTAATCTGAATAAAAATAATAACTAAAAAGTATGTATGTTTATAAAGAGTAATGGTCATTATCCTTATAGGTTGTATATGTGTGCAATGAAAGTCTGAAATTTTACTATATGTAACGCTTTCAAATTATGTAGGAAGTCATTTCAGATCATACACAGCAGGTGCACTGCACACTTTTCAACAAAAAATTGGATTAACAATACAGATAACTGTAGATCACAGTAAAAAATTCTACAATTAATTGTCAATAGCATACAGTTTGTTTAACTGCTATGCACTTGGAGAAAAATTGAGTTGATCAAAGGAGGATGTCCAGAATGAATGGTCACCAGGGTGGTGTGTTTGTTTAACACTAACAAAAAAAAAGCTGTGCGAGTTGGGGTTGTTTTGACAGCTGTTATGAAGACAACTATTAGTCAGTTGAAAAACCAAAACATGCTATATATTTGTGTTGTTTTATTTTTATTCAGCGACTAATAGTGAATATTAAGCATGAAATTCCCTCATAAATCCTAATTAAATAATACAACATGGAATTAGTATCAAAACCTAATGCAAAATCGGCCATTTGGGCATACTTTGGCTTTGAGAAAGAGGGGTTGGAGATCAAAGATGACATGCAGGCAATTTATACAAACTTCAGGAAAACCATTTTCACAAAATGTGGCAATATTCTAAATTTAATTGCACATTTGAAGGCGAATCACCCGCTTGATTACTGCAGGCTTGCTAAGGATCGCAAATGTAAATGTGAATCTGAACTTCAAATCAGACCACACCAAAGAAACAGTCAACAAATACTGAAAAGTATGTGACAATTTCATCTGTCCAACCTATGGTCACTCTTTGTGATACTGAATTGCTGAATTCTGACAATGACGTTCACGTTCTGAGTACGGACATTTAGAAATGCATAAAAACTTACATTAATGATAAGTACAGTGATGTTGAGACAAATTAACTTGTGTGTGTGACGTCATTTCTTGATGCAAAGTTTAAAAAACGTTATCTCTGTTTGTCTGATTTTTGTAATGTGAAAGAGCTTTTAATTAGTGAAATACATGCATGTTACTGGTGAGAAATATGATTTAAAAATATTGCGTGTGAACCACCCACACCCAAATGCAAAAAGACATTGAGGAGTTTATTTGCCATGGTAAATACTGCTTTGGAAAGTAGTGAAATCTCTGGAAATAGACAGTTATGTATGTAAAGTACAAATATTTAACCAAAGTTTTGTAGATACTGTGGTCAAATACATGTACATTACAGCAATATTTGGAATTTGGTAATAATCGTATATTATGTGTGTATATTAATAGTAAATATCATGGAATGTACAAAAAAATTTCTTAAGTTTTTGAAGAAACATGATGAAATATTTGTGCATTCCAGCAATATTCGATATTCAGTCATACCACGGTATTATAAAAATAGTGAAACTCGGTATCGAAAACTGAATACCGTGAAGGACTAAACATGAGCCTGAAATCCATGAGACTTCTTTATTAAAGAGAAAAAACAATTCTGAAAATACTTGTAAATTGCTAATAGACTACAAAGGTCCATGAAAGTGATTGAATGCAATGTTGTGGTCTGTGGTTTTGTATTGAGGTCAAATTTATATCATCTGTTACAGTGTTGATAAACTGCAGGATGGTCCCATAAATGACTACCCTGACCACCTGTGATGATTGAATCTCAGAGCTCAAAGTGAAATTTGAGTATAAAAGGTATGTGACTCTTTACCTAACATAAAAACTAAAACCGGCCAGCACTATTCACAAAACTCTCCATTCAGATTCTGTTATTAGCTCACCTGAGCGAAGCTCAAGGGGAGCTTTACTAATCACTTTCTGTCCGTCGTCCGGCGTCCGTCGTCTGTCGTCGTCCGTCCGGCGTTAACTTTACATTATCGACTTCTCCTCCTAAACCACTAGCCCAATTTTATTCAAATGTTGGCTAAATGTTTATTACCTAATGCCAATTCAGATTTGTTCAAATGAAGTTGCCCCTCCTCCTGGGTGGTGCCACGCCCCCAAGGGGCACCAAAATCTTTGTAAATCTTCTTCTCATGAACCAGCAGTAGCAGAGACTTGATATTTGGTGTGCAGCTTCCTTTTGAGGTGTAGACTCAGATTTGTTCAAGAGAAGTTTGTGGGGCTATACTTGGCGTCGTTATGGGAGGGGCAAAATTTTTTGCCCCGCCCAAAATTTCTATTTTCCAAACCGAGAGGCTGATTTGAACCAAATTTTATGTGAGGGCTTATTGGGTCATGAGTACTTGATTTATGCAAAAAAAAATTTTCCCGCAGCCCCGTGGGAACCGCAGGAGCTAAAAATAGAAAAAATTTAAAACGCCCATATCTCCAAAACTGCATGGCACTGAGAATTTTTATTTGGTGTGCAGCTTCCTTAGGACCAACAGAAAGGATTGGTAAAAAAAAATTGCCATCGGTTTTATCATAGGGTACAGTTTCGGGACTTTGAAAAAGTGCTGAGTCAGCACTTTTTAACACTGTAGGCAATGGGAAAAACATTAAAAAATCTTCTTCTCCAGATCCAGCAGGCAGAATCTTTTGATATTTGGTATGCAACATTGTAGGGTGTCTGATTCAAGTTTGTTCAAATCGGCCCCCTGGGTTCATATTTGGGCTCAGTATAGGAGCCCGATTTCGAACTTAGTGCATTTCAGGCAAATTTCTTAAAAAATCTTCTTCTCCAGATCCAGCAGGCAGAATCTTTTGATATTTGGTATGCAACATTGTGGGGTGGATCTGATTCAAGTTTGTTCAAATCGGCCCTCTGGGTTTATATTTGGGCTCAGTATAGGAGCCCAAATTTGAACTTACTGCATTTCAGGCAAATTTCTTTGAAAATCTTCTTCTCCAGATCCAGCAGGCAGAATCTTTTGATATTTGGCATGCAACATTGTAGGGTGGATCTGATTCAAGTTTGTTCAAATCGGCTCCCTAGATTCATATTTGGGCTCACTATAGGAGCTTGAATTCGAACTTAGTGCATTTCAGGCACATTTCTTCAAAAATCTTCTTCTCCAGATCCAGCAGGCAGAATCTTTTGATATTTGGTATGCAACGTTGCGGGGTAGATCTGATTCAAGTTTGTTCAAATCGGCCCCCTGGATTCATATTTGGGCTTACTATAGAAGCCCGAATTCGAACTTAGTGCATTTCAGGCAAATTTCTTAAAAAATCTTCTTCTCCAGATCCAGCAGGCAGAATCTTTTCATATTTGGTAAGCAACATTGTGGGGTGGATCTGATTCAAGTTTGTTCAAATCGGATCCCTGGGTTAATATTTGGGCTCAGTATAGGAGCCCAATTTCGAACTTAGTGCATTTCAGGCAAATTTCTTAAAAAATCTTCTTCTCCAGATCCAGCAGGCAGAATCTTTTCATATTTGGTAAGCAACATTGTGGGGTGGATCTGATTCAAGTTTGTTCAAATCGGATCCCTGGGTTAATATTTGGGCTCAGTATAGGAGCCCAATTTCGAACTTAGTGCATTTCAGGCAAATTTCTTCAAAAATCTTCTTCTCCAGATCCAGCAGGCAGAATCTTTTGATATTTGGTATGCAACTTTGCGGGGTGGATCTGATTCAAGTTTGTTCAAATCGGCCCCCTGGATTCATATTTGGGCTTAATATAGAAGCCTGAATTCGCACTTAGTGCATTTCGGGCAAATTTATTAAAAAATCTTCTTCTCCAGATCCAGCAGGCAGAATCTTTTGATATTTGGTATGCAACATTGTGGGGTGGATCTGATTCAAGTTTGTTCAAATCGTCTTCCTAGTTTCATATTTGGGCTCACTATAGAAGCTCGAATTCGAACTTAGTGCATTTCAGGCAAATTTCTTAAAAAATCTTCTTCTCCAGATCCAGCTTCAGAATCTTTTCATATTTGGTAAGCAACATTGTGGGGTGGATCTGATTCAAGTTTGTTCAAATCGGCCCCCTGGGTTTATATTTGGGCTCCGTATAGGAGCCCAAATTTTAACTTAGTGCATTTCAGGCATATTTCTTAAAAAATCTTCTTCTCCAGATCCAGCAGGCAGAATCTTTTGATATTTGGTATGCAACATTGTGGGGTGGATCTGATTGTGATTCATGAACATATTTATTTGTAAAGTTGATAGAATCTTAGACAAAATTTGCAGAAAAGATCTACTATAGAAGGGGTGGTATCCAGGGTGAACCGTTTACCCAAATCTAGCAGTACTAATGCATTATTCACACAAATCTCCGTTCAAATTTTATGGCCCCTCATTGGAACACATGCATTCAGCTCATTCCAACAAAGGTCATATGCCATGTTTTCGAGACAAAAGAATAAAAATTTTAGTTATTCATGAAATTTTTAGGCAACTGTTGTCTGTTATTCACATTGCTTCATGAAATTTCAGTACTTTTAGAAGTTACCTCAGTAATCAAGGGTTAATTCCCCTTAATTAAATGTCGCCTCTAAAAAACAACCACTTTGCATATTTTTATACTGTACCAATGACCCAGACATAGCTGGTGCTAACTCTTAAAATATAGGGCCAAACACAAATTTTGCCCCCCAATCCCCAAAATTTGCATCTAAAACTAAAGAAAACATGTCCAGAGAGGCCCTCCACACCTCGCCCCCACTGCGCATGCGCAGTGTCAAGGACGTTCCGAAATTGGCGCCATTTATCATTCTAAGTTTGGCCCTTCATCAGTTAACATCTGACTGATCTTTGTGCTTTTAAATCTCAGTTTAAATGATGCCAGACAAATAAATATTAGTGAAATGGTGATTCTAAGGAGGATAGAAAAGGAGGAGAGGAAAAGAATGTGTGACAGAATATTATCAGGGCTGTAACTTAAAATTTTTTAATGAAATTATGTTAAGTTACCTATTTTCAAGGCAGCAGCCATTTTGTTGTCATTCTGATTATTTAGTTACACTGTTTTTACAAGTGTTTTTCCTCTCTCCCTGTCCTTTAAGTTCCCCCTTGCTATTCTCCCATGCTTTTGGCATAATTTCTGTAATTATTATTACTAAAATTTCTTGGGAGTTTAGCTGAATAACAGAATGAATTCTGTTCTTTCCCCATGTTTACGTCTTCACCTACGGGTGGTTAGGCGTTGTGTTCTGCATCTACCATCTGATGTTCTGCAGTTTCTTCCCTGGAAGTCTCTGTTTTGCATCAGATGGTGTATTTTTGGTAACTGATTTCGGGCCTGGGTGCCTGGAGTCTTATTTTAGTGTTTTTACACTCATTGTTTACATTTACAACAGCCCTCTGTGTGAGGGGGGGATTTCTAAATAATAATATCTTTATGTTATTTCAATCATAACTAGATACATTATTATTGTTCGTAAGTGTTGAATAAATTGTTTAAAATATTTTTAAAATTTTTGTCCACACTTAGGCTTGGGATCCATTGGGGCTCAACGTTACTTTTCAGAAACTTGGGCTGTTCTGAAAAAATATTTTTTCAAAATATTTTGATTTCAATTATTTTTTCTATATTAATGGATCATATTATTATTATGTATTTTGATTGCCAGGGGTTAGTGCGAGTACCAGGACTTGTTTTCTTTTCACATTGAAAAGATATTGATCTATTGTTTTAAGAGGAAGTCTTCCTCTGACCTTATTATCATTCTATATCTGGTCAGTGTACTCGCATTAACTCCGGTTCTGTATCGTATGATTTCGATGACAATATGGGAAGCGTATGTCACGGTATGTTGTTGGGGATTTGGACACTCCGGTCCTTTCCCCGCAGGGTCACTCTACTTTATCAATTTCTATTTCAGACGATCAAGATTAGGGTGATGTATCTGTGATGTCTTCCAACAGTGTGCCTCCGTCGTCACTATTAATGAAGGGCTAGCGGAAAAGTGCTCATGTAATACGCCAATTGCCTAAGAGGACCCTAGTAGGTTCGACGGCCTTTGACGTCCGCTAGCTCGCCCGGTGTAGCGTCCATTCACCGAATGGTTCGGCAGCCGGGTTCGTCCGTTGCGGTCTAGAAGGAATTTTGGGGTGATGCGAGCACTATAAAATTAACTTAATGCACACCCAGTGACGGCGGATCGGAGGGAGAACGGAGGAAGCCTTTTAGTCCGGTTCATAGCTCGTTCCGGTCCATCCGGACGGCAAGCGAGAGAGGCCCCTCTCTCGTTCAACAACATCTGGCCCCAGATGTTGTGGTACAAATGTGTCGTTAGCGGAGCATACGTCCGTCGCTCGGGACGCTCCGTTGTATAGGCAGTCCGCTGAGACTGCTAAGGCTTCCTCTTCTCGTCAGCGCACACGACCGCACCTTGGCTGCGTGACCGCCGATATATTACCAGCTTCGCCGATCAAGGATTCTTCGGCGACCAGGTCACACCATCCGGCAGCCAGGGATTCGAGACCGATGGACTCCGGACGTTCGCATAGGAAAAGTATGCGGGAGCCATCTGATGCGGAGCTGCCCTCGGCGAAGCAGCGATAGACTGCGCCTCCGCAGGTCTCGACGCCGGACATTCTTGTGCACATAGCACAGCTTATCGCAGCATCCCAGCAGCCGACAGAAACGGTGTCGGATCGAGAATTATCCGACAGCGCTGGGTCGGTAGCCGGGGACTCGAGGTCTGCAGACTCCGGACGTTCGCATAGGAAGTATGCGGGAGTTAACGTACACGGAGCTTCCAGCGGCAATGCATCGTAAGTCCGCTACTGCACAGGCCTCGGGAACGAACGTGCTTTCCTTAATAGCACAGTTTATCGCAGCATCCCAGCATCAACTGAATCTGTCGCATATATTTTATCCGACGATGCTGGGTCGGGACGCTCCGCGTAAGCGGGTACGGACGTCCGAAAGTTTCATCCGGTCCGACGGGATACCGAAAGGGATTCGGTGGATTTCAAGCTTTCCCTTTCGGAACAACATATGCTGCGATGCCGGATAAGAAACTGATAGCGTCGGTGGACTTAGAAATTTTTGGTTCGGTTCAGGGACATCGTCCCTCAGTTCCGACATAGTCCAATAATGTCACACAAACTTTCGAATTATTGAACGACGCTATATATATTATTATTTTATGCTTGCTATCCAAGCATTTCTGGTTTCTTGTTCGAAGAGTTATGGAGATGTCTTTCAAAAGTGTGCCTCTGTCGTCATAGTTAATGAAGAGTTAGCGGCAATAAGTGCTCATGGAATATGTCTATCGCTTACGGAGTGACATTCGCTAGCTCACCCGGTGTAGCGTACATTCATCGAATGGTTCGGCTGCCGGGTTCGTCCGTTGCGGTCTAGGAAGGAGATTTGGGTGATGCGAGCACTTTAATTACTTTAGTACTCACCCAGTGACGGCAGATTGAGGACAGATCGGAGGAAGCCAACAACATAGGGGACCGCATGTTGTGGTTCAGATATTTTACATTCGGAGCATATGTCCGTTGCTCGGGACGCTCCGTTATATTGACAGTCCGAGAGACTGTCTTTAATGCTTCCTCATCCTCACAGCAGGGCACACGACCGCACATTGGCTACGTGACCTCGAGTATCCGATCAGTTTCGGCATTCAGTGATTCCACAGCGAATAGGTCGCGCCATCCGGTAGCCAAGGGACACGAGGCCTATACACTCCGTTCGCTCGCATATTGGAAGTATGCACGGGGTAACGATCTCGGAGCTTCCTGCGGCAATGCATCGTAAGACCGCTGCTCCTCAGGCCTCAGTGACGGACGTGCTATCCGAGTTAGCACAGTTGTTTCGCAGCATCCCAGCAATTGACGGTTTCTCGGTCGAATCAGGAATTATCCGACGGCGCTGGGTCGGTGCGGTCCGCGGTTGCATCAAGCTACGGACGACCGAACGCTTTATAGGGTCCGACAGGATGGCGAAAGGGATTCGAAAGATTTCGAGTTTTCCCTTTAGTAGTATCGGAAGATGCCTTTCATATCTTCTGGCATTTCTTCCAGTGATTATTTTTCGGACTTCATTGCTGCGATCTTGGATAAGAGACTTATAGCGTCATTGGACTCGGATTTTTCGATCGGTACAGGGACTTTGTCCCTGACTTACCGACGCAGTCCAATATTGTCATTACAACATGTGTTTTATTTTTCGACGCTATATATTTATATATATACAAGACGGCTACTAAGCATGATAGTTTAGTTTCTTGTCCGCGTGGCTCATTTCTGCCATTTTATCTTTTTTACATATAGTTTATTTTGGCAGAGCAGGGCATACCGAGAGTTCATATGCGTCTAGACGGTGTGATTAAAGACTGCATATATTCTTTTTCACCGTTTATGTCTTTTCCAATTTCAATGTTGGGAACGACATTATGTATATTAGACTTAACTTAGACGCTTTATTATACGTAGTCCGCCTTACTGAGGCGTTATCATTACGTCTTCAAGAAAAGATTTACGGGATATTATTCTCAATGTAATTTCTTTTGAGGGCAGTAGTTTGTTCACGTATAACTCCGCCCTTCAGTGGCTGATTGGAGTTGGTTAGACGTGAGGCAGCCCTAGCTACATCCACGCGTGGATAGTAGGTTAAGAACTCTCTCAGAGTCGCTTCGTTCTCGGAGGAGCTTCTCTTCGACGGCAACTTTCCGGCAATCCATGAATTGCTTGATTTATACATTCTCTTGTCTATCTAGTGTTACAAGAGATTCAGACTGGGGCAAACATTCGGTGGTTGACTCAGAGAGTGCCGCCGCAGTTGCCGGACCCGAGTGTGGCTGTTATGACGGTTGCCAGTCAAACAGATTGGGATATATACTTATCCCTACGGATTCGAAGTGCCAGGGTCTTTGGGTTCCGCAGTCTTTTAGCTATCAGTTAACTTCCGCGGAATAATGTTTTTTAGGCTTGCTTTATGTCATTGCATGAACATTATTCAGAAACGCATGCCCAAATTCCTGTCCTTTAATTCGACAGTAGTGGCGTATCTCCGGAACCAGGGAGGCACTCTTTCGTTTCCGTTATTCAATTTAATGGAAAGAATCCGTCTGTTGGTTATAGTACACCAAGTTCAGTTTTGGTCCGTCATATTCTGGGTCGTCTGATTGTTTTATCGCACTCCCGTTCTCTTACGGGTCGCTTGTTGCTGTCAGAATGGACTCTCAACAAACAAGTATTCAATCAGATTTGCTATCTATGGGAGCGCCCAATGATGTTTTATTTATGACACAGTTGGCTAATCAATTGCAGACGTATGTGTTGGCTTGTCCAGATCTCTGAGCTAATACTGTTAACGCTCTATTGATCTATAGGACAGAATGATAGGATACGCGTATCCTCCGGCGCTGTTGTTTTTAGCAGGTATTGCTAAGATAAACAACCACAATATATTTCTGTTGATAGCATCTCTATCTTCACAGAGATCATGAGTAATTTACTCTCTTGTCTACTGTGGATCTTAACGTGAAATCTTCCTCTATGTGAGGATCTTTTTTCACTGGGTAAATCGTGTCATTTTTATCACAACCAGCAAGGTCGCAACCTTCATGTTTTCCGTTGTGTGGTCCATATTGCATTGTAAGCACTGTACTGGACGAGCTTTGGACGCGATTTCTTACTATAGGAGATCCTCTTCTTCGCTATTCTATGCGACTAAAGTGGAGGCTCTTCCGTCGTGGTGTAGGGATCATTATGTTCATATGGTTGATCCCTCCATACTACTCATTGCTATTTTTTAGTATACTTGTTTCACAAGATCTACTGCAGCCTGTTGTTATTTAGGTTATAGGTTTATGTTACCTCATACCTATGCACTCTACGATAGTTTACAATTGAGTCTTTTGTCTCTTTATCTAAGTCAGTTAGTAACTTTTTGATAAATAGACTTAGAATCTTTAGATTAAATTCCTATACGGATTTTAACTTCAGGTTCTTATTTAGCTAAGTAATCATTTGAGCCTCTGGAAACAGTAGTTTTCAAATTCTGACCTTTTAGACAGTAATTCTGTTGGTTTCTCTTTTACTGTAGAGTCAGTGAGTTTCATGCACTATCGATGGATGATTTTCACTTTCATAGTTTCGGAATCAATACTTCCGTTACTATTTAGGTTGGATTGTTGCATAAGAGTTAGGCTCCTATTATCCGGAACCTATTATTTTAAGGTCCTTCCGTCTTCGTATGGGCATAGGCCTTTACTCTTTCCGGGTACAGTTTATGTATTTATAAACAGATATCTGTTTATTACAAGGGCGTAAGCTTCTTCTGTCTTTGATGTCTAGTAGAAGGACGTTACGCTCCATTTTATTGTTAATGGATTCTATTAACTAGCGTACTGCTTATGGTATATCATTGGCTTAGCAGTTGTGCTTAAGATTTCGGCTCATGAAGTAAGAGTTCTTCTACTTCTTGGGCTTACATTAATAGTGTTCTATTATAGATTTTTGAAGGCTGCTCATTGCGCTCAGCCATCCATTCATGAATTTTATCTCAGAAATATCGAGTCCATTTCTGGAGGCCTCTATTGTTAGGTCTATTATCTACTGCTCAGAATGTCATTCACTTAACAGTTGCTACTATAGCTAGGTAGGCTGTCTGTTTCGGCAGTGTCTCCGTTCGGCTGCCCTCTTCGCTCTGGGCTATTTGACCCAGGGCAAGAAAAAGGGGGGGGGGAGGGTGTTCCCTTGGGTCACCTGTTTTTACTATGAAAACAAGGGGATACCTCCTCCGGAGTTAGTAATTCTGAGCTGTTTTTAGGATGGTTGTTTAGTGAGAAGTTTAAGTTTATAAAATTCATTCAAGTCTTAGTTTTTAAAGTATAGCTTTTGAATATTGCATATGTCAACGGACATGATTATGCAATTCTCACACACTTTTAGGAGTATAAGAGTCTCTATTCTCTAGACTTACTTTATTATTGGCTTACTTTAAAAATTATTAGTATAAGGATTATTGGATATTAATAGAGTACATGGATGTATGAAGCTCAATTTTTGGAAGGTGTTGTATCTTTCTAATTTATCATAAATAAGAAAGATACATGTAAGGCCTATTACTTCTTTTCCCTACAGGGGATGACTCTATTTTATTTTATTGAGCGTATTCCATTTTGCTCTATGTCCTTGGCCCTCCAGCCTTTTTACTATTCAGCTATGTCTGGGTCATTGGTACAGTATAAAAATGTTAAAAAATTTATAGTAATTTATATATTTTTTATACTTACCAATGACCCAGACGGGGATGGCCCTCCCAGGAGTTGGGAACTCTTGCCTCCCCGCTGAGTACATAGCGCTTACCAGGCACTGGTTATTAGAATGATAAATGGCGCCAATTTCGGAACGTCCTTGACACTGCGCATGCGCAGTGGGGGCGAGGTGTGGAGGGCCTCTCTGGACATGTTTTCTTTAGTTTTAGATGCAAATTTTGGGGATTGGGGGGCAAAATTTGTGTTTGGCCCTATATTTTAAGAGTTAGCACCAGCTATGTCTGGGTCATTGGTAAGTATAAAAAATATATAAATTACTATAAATTTTTTAACATCTTACCTTTTTACCAGCATAACTGCCAAAACTTGTCAGCATTCTTCGCAAAAATCGCTATTCAAATTTTAATTTTTGTCTCTTAAACATACATGTACTTATCGCTTGTAAATACCCCATTGGAATGAGCTTTTTGAGCTCATTCCAATGAGAGGTCGCACACCATGCTTTTTGAGTCAAAAAAGCAATTTTTTAGTTATTCCAGAATTTCGTACGTAAAACACAGCTTTATGACTTCACATTAAAATGAGCTCTCTAAGCTTGTTCCAATCAACATTCACGCACTATGTCTTTCACACAAAAAATAAAATTTTCCATTTATTCAGGAATTTTGTTTGCAAGAACACTCTTACCCCCCCCCCCCCCCCCCCCACACACACACACACACACACACACACACACACACAAACACAGACACACACATCTAAAAGTTCGGCAGCAAAAAAACAGTTACTTCAATTTTTAAATGCATTATAGGAACAACTTGCCTAATCAAATTTAAATACTTCTGCATCATTCTGTATCTAGAACAAACCATTTACCATATCTTTACGCAAAATTCTCCAGCATCATTCACAAAAAAACACCATTATTTATATATTCACATTTCTGTCTCAAAAATATACCTGATCTTCCCATACCCCTATTGGAATAAGCTGTTTGAGCTTGTTCCAATGATGATAAAAAAACTAATATTTTGGAAAATTTGTGAAAATTTTTGTTTTCTTGCATGCAAATATGTACATGTAGCACATGGAAGATATCCACAGTTGGGGAGAGATGTCCAAGGCTATCTCTTCACATTCCTTGTTTGTGCTTCATGCTAAACCAGTTTGTCTGCAGAGATAAATTTGCTTTATTAAAAATCATTGGAGATTGGCCACACACCAATGATTTTAAATAAAACTAATTTTAGGTAACAAATGTTGAACTTCAAACAAAATCTATCACTCAACCAGTTAATGTTGATGAGGCATGACATGGTGAAGGTGACCTAAAATACTTCTTAGAGTCACTTTGTCAGGTGAGCGATTAAGGCCACGTGGGGCCTCTTGTTTTTTGTTGTGTTGTGACAAAATCAAACTCATCTGTTAGTTTGATCAAGGTGGGAGGATGGACATAAGCAATTGGTATCCAGGCAATAACTCGAGTTATATATATCATAGGTCCATCTAACTTACAGGTTTGATACCCTCACAGAAGGAGAAGAACCCCATTGGTTTTCAGGTTTGTCAGCCAATAAAGTTGGGAAGTTTTAATTTTTCTGATTCAGTTTCAGGTAAAACCCTCTGTTTAGTTTCATTTTTGGCTCACCAACGATAGTTGTGTGAGCCTATAGCATAGCCCTCATGTCAGCGTCTGGGTCAGCGTCTGGATTCATACATTTTGAACTTTTGCGTGCAGGTTTGATTTTTTTTTTTATTTTGCTTCTTTTTTTTATGTCCGCATGCTTTTCAGGGATATTAATATTTTATTCAACCCTTTCCATGCTTAGTTACTTGAATTTTGGACTTTTGTGTACAGGTTTTTGACTTTTACGTGCAGGTTTTGATATTTGTCTTTCTTTTCTTCCAAGGAGAAATTTACCTTGCAGTATATTGCCATGGTTCCAGTTTTATGCTAGAATTCTTCTTAGGGCCAGTATTATATTATTTAACCCATTCCCTACTTGTTAGCTCACCTGACTTTCAGTCAGGAGAGCTATAGTGATCACTCACCGTCCATCGTCCGTGAACATGGTGTTTGCGTATTCTCCCAAATTGCTGAACCAATATAATTGATATTTGAGATAATAGTTTGTTATGACATCGCAATTTGATTTTGTTCAAAGCAAGTTGCCTCACCCCTTGGTAAGGCCACGCCCAAAAAGTGTGCCTAAATCTGAAAAAATCTTCTTCTCATGAAGCAGCAGTAGCAGAGACTTGATATTAGGTGTGCAGCTTCCTTTTGAGGTGTAGAATCAGATTTGTTCAAGAGAAGTTTGTGGGGCTATATTTGCCGTTGTTATGGGAGGGGCAAGAATTTTTGCCACTCCCAAAATTTCTATTTTCAAAACTGAGAGGCAGATTTGAACCAAATTTGAGATGAGAGCTTATTGGGCCCTAAGTACTTAATATATGCCCAAATTTTTTTTCCTGTTGCCCCATGGGAACCACAGATGCTAAAAATAGAAAAAAATTAAAACACCAGATCTCTAAAACTACATGACACTGAGAATTCTTATTTGGTGTGAAACTTCCTTAGGACCAACAGAATGAAATGGTCAAAACAAATTGCTATCGGTTTTATCATGGGGTACTTTTGGGAACTTTGAAAAAGTGCTGAGTCAGCATTTTTTAACACTGTGGGTAATATGAAAAACATGTAAGACTACTTTTCTCCCAAACCACTGCTCCAAAAGCTTTCAAATTTCACATATAACATCTTTGGAAGATTGTTTCACATGTTTATTGAAATCAATTCTCTTGGTCCATATTTGGGCTCTCTATGGGAGCCCAAATGTTTAAATTAGTGCAGTATGAGGAATATTGTTTAAAAATCTTCTTCTTCAGATCTACCATTCAGAATCTTTTGATATTTGGTATGCAGCATGCTTAGGGGGGTGAGATTCAAGTTTGTTCAATCCAAGTCCCTGGGTTCATATTTAGGCTGAAAATTTGGGGTCCCGTTCCGGACTTAGAAATTTTGGACTAAAATCTGGAAATTAGTTTTTGGTTTTTATGCGTTTTGGTCAATTTTAAGAAGAGAAAAAATGTTAGGCTGAAAATATTTTGTTTGGGACTTTGAAAATTTCCAAACAAAAATAAAAAAAAATCTGTCTTATGCATTTATCTCAATTTTGGGACGTAAAAGTGCAGGAACTGAAAATAGAAGGAAAATCCTGTGTATTGTGTGGGCATAATATTACGCTTCATCTAGTTGGTATATGCTTTTCTTAGGAGGGGTGTATGCAGCTTATTCAAGTCAAGTCCCAGGTTTGATATTTAGACTACCATGTCAGGTGAGCACCCTCAGGCTCCCTGGGGCCTCTTGTTTACTTTAATTTTTAGCTCAACTTTGACGAAGTCAAATTTGAGCTATTGTCATGGCCCGTCGTCCGTCGTCCATCTGTCCGTCTGTCCGTACGTCAACAATTGGCTATGGCTCGGGCTAGAGGTCGTATTTATGAACCGATCTTTACGAAACTTCTTGTGTACCTTTGTTATAACCCTGGGACGGGAACGAGTGTTTTTAGGTGTGGTCCGAAATTCAAGATGGCTGCCAGCGGCCATTTTGTACCAATGATGCAAAAATCAGTTTTTTGTACAGAACTTCTGTATGAAAGTTCTGATTTGAATAAAGTTTTGTATAAATGTTTAGTACCATGGGATACATCACATATAATACGGGTTTTTTTCTCGTGCGTAAATTATGCAAATTAGACTGACTGATTTATTTAGTGTTACTTTCAGAGCTGTAAGTGCCAAGCTGCTATGGCTCGGGCTAGAGGCCGTATTTATGAACCGATCTTTACGAAACTTCTTGGGTACCTTTGTTATGACCGTGGGACGAGAACGAGTGTTTTTGGGTGCGGTCCGAAATTCAAGATGGCTGCCAGCCGCCATTTTGTACCGATAATGCAGAAATCTGTTTTTTGTACAGAACTTCCATATGAAAGCTCTGATTTGAATAATTTTTTGTGTGAATGTTTAGTACCATGGGATACATCACATATAATACGGGTTTTTCTCTCGTGTGTAAATTGTGCAAATTAGACTAATTTTGATGTTTTTTGGTGTTACTTTCAGCACTGTAAGTGCAAATGCCAATACGGCTCGGGCTAGAGGCCGTATTTATGAACCGATCTTTACGAAACTTCTTGGGTACCTTTGGTATCACTGTGGGACGAGAACGAGTGTTTTGGGGTCCGGTCCAAAATTCAAGATGGCCGATGGCAGCCATTTTGTACAAAATTAGGTGCAATCAGATTTTTGCACAGAACTTCCATATGATAGCGCTGATTTGAATAATTTTTTGTGTGAATGTTTAGTACCATGGGATACATCACATATAATACGGGTTTTTTTCTCGTGCAGAAATTATGCAAATTAGATGAACTTTGATTTTTTCAGTGCGACTTACACACAGTAAGTACACATGTCAATACGGCTCAGACTAGAGTCTGTATTTATGAACCGATCTTTACGAAACTTCTTGGGTACCTTTGTTATCACCGTGGGATGAGAGCGAGTGTTTTGGGGTGTGGTCCGAAATTCAAGATGGCCACCAGCAGCCATTTTGTACCAAAATTAGTGCAGTCTTTTGTACAGAACTTCTGTATGAAAGTTCTGATTTTAATAAATTTGTGTATGAATGTTTAGTAACATGGAATACATCACATATTGTAAGGGTTTTTTTTTCGTGCTGAAATTATGCAAATTAGATGAACTTTGATTTATTCAGTGCTACTTACACAATGTGAGCACACATGTCAATACGGCTCAGGGTAGAGGCTGTATTTATGAACCGATCTTCACAAAACTTCTTGGGTACCTTTGTTATCACCTTGCGATGAGAATGAGTGTTTCTGGGTACGGTCCAAAATTCAAGATGGCTGCCAGTGGCCATTTTGTACCAAAATTAGGTCCAATCAGTTTTTTGTCACAAGTTCTATACAGCTCGTATTTATGAACTAATCTTCACAAAACTTCTTGGGTACCTTTGTTTTCACCTTGGGACAGGAACGAGTGTGTTTTGGGGTGCCTTTGTTATCACTGTGCTATGAGAACAAATATTTTGGGGTTCAGTCAGACCCACTTTGGAACTCAAAGTTTTCTTTTCTAGTTTAGCATCTGACTGTCACCCACCTTTACAATACTTTACCTGTACATTTGTTACAGGCAACGGTCAGTATTTATGTACAGACCGTTAAAATACTTTATATACCTTTGTTATCAGGTCATTACCTAGATGTTTTTCATTGCTGTGTCACATACTATACATGTGCATGTGTTTGTCTTGACAAGTTGAGCTACAGTGTCATTGACACTTTCATTGACTTTTGTGGGCATGTTTTTGACTTTTGTGTACAGGTTTTGTTATTTTTTTTAAGTGGAGTTTTACCTCACTGGCATATTGCCATGGTGGTTACTGTAACATTTCCAGGGTATTTTTCTAAATTTTAACCCTTTGAATAAATGTGATACTTTTTTGATTTTTATGTGCAGGTTTTGAGGTTTTTCTTTCTTTTCTTCTAAGTGGATATTTTTCAGGTAGAGTTTCATCTTACTGGCATATTGCCATGGTGGTTACTGTGACATTATTAGGGTATTTTTCTCAATTTTAACCCATTGAAACAAATGTGATACTTTTTTTTTTTTACTTTTATGTGCAGGTTTTGAGGTTTGTCTTTCTTTTCTTCAAAGTGGAGACTTACCTTATAGCATATTGCCATGGTTCCTATTTTATGTTAGGATGCTTCTTGGGGCTCTTATTATATTATTTAACCCTTTAGCTGCTTATTTACTTTAATTTTGGACTTTTGTGTGCAGGTTTTTGGACTTTTTTTCTTCTAGCCACCCCTTTACATTAGCCACCTGTTGGTGAGCCACAGGGTACTGATACCCCCTCTAGTTTTCTATGTGTTAAGCATAGATAGTAAATAACATTGCACAGTCCTTAACTTGGAAAGAATTCGCAATAGTTTGTTCGACACCACTCACCACAAAAGCCCAGCCTGTAAGTATTTCCATTGGGTTTAGCCTAACTTTCCTTTATTCTTGAAGGTGGACGAGTCAAAGAGGGTGTCAATTAGAACACTACGTATTTGCCGATAGACTAAGTGATAAGAGTCCACAGTAGTCACTAGCCTAGTTCTTTTCCAGTAAGAAACTTTGATCGGTTTATGCACAAACAGTAAAAATCGTTCGGCCAGTTTTTGGCTCACCAACGATAGTTGTGTGAGCCTGTGGCATAGACCTCATGTCGGCGTCCGGATTCATTCATTTTGAACTTTTGTGTGCAGGTTTTGATTTTTTTTTTTTTGACTTTTTTTTATGTCAGCTTGCTTTTCAGAAATAGTAATATTTTATTCAACCCTTTCCCCTTTCCATGCTTAGTTACTTTATTTTTGGACTTTTGTGTACAGGTTTTTGACTTTTGTGTGCAGGTTTTTGACTTTTGTGTACAGGTTTTGAAATTTTGTCTTCAAGTGGAGTTTTACCTTACTGGCATATTGCCATGGTGGTTACCTTAACATTTCAGGATATTTTTCTCAATTTTAACCCTTTAAAACAAATGTGATACATATTTTGAATTTTATGTGCAGGTTTTGAGGTTTGTCTTTCTTTTCTTCCAAGTGGATATTTTTCAAGTAGAGTTTCAACTTACTGGCATATTGCCATTGTGGTTACTGTGACATTTGCAGGGTATTTTTCTCAATTTTAACCCTGTGAAACAAATGTGATACTTTTTGTGACTTTAATGTGCAAGTTTTGAGGTTTGTCTTTCTCTTCTTCCAGGTGGCGACTTACCTTGTAGCATATTGCCATGGTTCCTATTTTATGTTAGGCTGCTTCTTGGGGCTATTATTATATTATTTAACCCTTTAGCTGCTTATTTACTTTAATTTTGGACTTTTGTGTGCAGGTTTTGGACTTTTGCGTGCAGGTTTTTGACTTTTGTGTACAAGTTTTGATATATTTTTTTTTAAGTGGAGTTTTACCTCACTGGCATATTGCCATAGTGGTTACTGCAACATTTTAAGGGTATTTTTCTAAATTTCAACCCTTTGAAACAAATGTGAAACTTTTTTAACTTTTATATGCAGGTTTTGAAGTTTTTCTTTCTTTTCTTCCAAGTGGATATTTTTCAGGTAGAGTTTCACCTTACTGGCATATTGCCACGGTGGTTACTGTGACATTATCAGAGTATTTTTCTCAATTTTAACCCATTGGAACATATGTGATACTTTTTTTTTTCACTTTTGTGTGCAGGTTTTGAGGTTTGTCTTTCTTTTCTTCCAAGTGGCAACTTACCTTGTAGCATATTGCCATGGTTCCTATTTTGTGTTAGGACACTTCTTGGGGCTAGTATCATTGTGTCGCCGCCCCACGAAGTAGGGATTACTTTTGTCGTCTTGCGTCGTCCGCGTCACACTTTCTCTTATCCGCCACTCCTCTTTAACCTATGAATGGATTTTGATGAAATTTTCAGTGATTCTTTATCACATAATGGCATTGTGCACCTCCTATTTTATTTTTTGAACCGCTGTATTTTTTCCCGAGTTATGTCCCTTTTCCACTTAGAATTCTGTCTGAAACGCCAGGTGACACACGTCTTCCATGGAAGACTCACATCTAAGTATTATTTAACCCTTTAGCTGCTTATTTACTTTAATTTTGGACTTTTGTGTGTAGGTTTTTGACTTTTGTGTACAGGTTTTGATATTTTTTTTAAGTGGAGTTTTACCTCACTGGCATATTGCCATGGTGGTTACTGTAACATTTTCAGGGTATTTTTCTAAATTTCAACCCTTTGAAACAAATGTGATACTTTTTTGACTTTTATGTGCAGGTTTTGAGGTTTTTCTTTCTTTTCTTCCAAGTGGATATTTTTCAGGTAGAGTTTCACCTTACTGGCATATTGCCATGGTGGTTACTGTGACATTATCAGAGTATTTTTCTCAATTTTAACCCATTGAAACAAATGTGATACAGGTTTTGAGGTTTGTCTTTCTTTTCTTCAAAGTGGAGACTTACCCTGTAGCATATTGCCGTGGTTTCTATTTTATGTTAGCATGCTTCTTGGGGCTATTATTATATTATTTAATCCTTTAGCTGCTTATTTACTTTAATTTTGGACTTTTGTGTGCAGGTTTTGGACTTTTTTTTTACTCCAGCCACCCCTTTACCTTAGCCACCTGCTGGTGAGCCACATGTTACTGATACCCCTCTAGTTGTTGGGTGTTATGGTTCTGTTTTCTGGTTTGCTGCAAAAACCACAACCAAACTGTAAAACCAAAAAACCACCCAGCCCTATCAGCCATACCTCAAGGTCACTTTTATAAAAATTATACCTTTTTGTTTCGGGCGATAACATTATTTCTTTCTATCAAAGCTCAGCCAAACCTGTAGAAAGTAATTGTATATCGTGAGAGAAAAGCATTTTCCACTGGCAACATACCTATCTAAATGTATTCCCCTGTAGTTTTAAGTACATATTGATAGGTAATTTTCTGTTTTATTATACGGCCGTTTGAAAAAACGGGACGTATTATGTTATGGTGTTGTCCGTCCGTCCGTCCGTCCGTCCGTCCGTCCGTCCGTCCGTCCGTGCGTCCGTCCGTCCGTCCGTTTGGTTTCCGAACAATAACTTTAGTATTTGTTTTCCGAGCGGCTCCAAATGTGGTATGTGGTTTAATCACAACAAAATACAGGTCAAGTTCGAATATGGGGTGGGTCCGAACATTTTTCGCCTGAATTATGGCCCCAGTTGGACTTAGAATTCGTCAAATATTTGGTTTCCGGATGATAACTTTAGTATTTGTTTTCCGATTGGCTCCAAATGTGGTATGTGGTTTAATCACAACAAAATACAGGTCAAGTTCGAATATGGGGTCGGTCCGAACATTTTTGGCCTGAATTATGGCCCCAGTTGGACTTAGAATTCGTCAAATATTTGGTTTCCGGATGATAACTTTAGTATTTGTTTTCCGATCGGCTCCAAATTTGGTATGTGGTTTAATCACAACAAAATACAGATCAAGTTCGAATATGGGGTCGGTCCGAACATTTTTCGCCTGAATTATGGCCCCTGTTGGACTTAGAATTCGTCAAATATTTGGTTTCCGGATGTTAACTTTAGTATTTGTTTTCCGATCAGCTCCAAATTTGGTATGTGGTTTAATCACAACAAAATACAGGTCAAGTTCGAATATGGGGTCGGTCTGAACAATTTTTGCCTGAATTATGGCCCCTGTTGGACTTAGAATTCGTCAAATATTTGGTTTCCGGATGATAACTTTAGTATATGTTTTCCGATCGGCTCCAAATTTGGTATGTGGTTTAATCACAACAAAATACAGATCAAGTTCGAATATGGGGTCGGTCCGAACATTTTTCGCCTGAATTATGGCCCCTGTTGGACTTAGAATTTGTCAAATATTTGGTTTCCGGATGTTAACTTTAGTATTTGTTTTCCGATCGGCTCCAAATTTGGTATGTGGTTTAATCACAACAAAATACAGGTCAAGTTCGAATATGGGGTCGGTCTGAACAATTTTTGCCTGAATTATGGCCCCTGTTGGACTTAGAATTCGTCAAATATTTGGTTTCCGGATGATAACTTTAGTATTTGTTTTCCGATCGGCTCCAAACTTGGTATGTGGTTTAATCACAACAAAATACAGGTCAAGTTCGAATATGGGGTCGGTCTGAACAATTTTTGCCTGAATTATGGCCCCTGTTGGACTTAGAATTCTTCGTCAAATATTTGGTTTCTGGATGATAACTTTAGTATTTGTTTTTCGATTGGCTTCAAACTTGTTAGTCTTTTTCTCAAATGACCGTAACATATATATATATGCCAGTATAAATTTCTCGCACTCTAAAAAAATTGCAAATGTGTTAAAATGGTACAATTTGAACAGTTCACGGGCGTATGATGCAATGCCCAGCGGTGCTCTTGTTAGTCTGTGTGAAACACACAGACTATTGTTTTTGCACGGTTTCTTTTTCTTTTTTTTTTTTTCTTCTTTTTTTTTTTTTTTTTTCTTCTTCTTCTTCTTCTTCTTCTCCTGTCTTCTGTCTTCTCATCACTTTTTTGTCCGCAAGATAACTCGAAAACGAATTGCCCTATCTCGTTGATTTTTGGCATGCTGATAGACAGCCACAAGTTCTCGGTCACCTATGTTTTTCAGATTCCTGGGGTATCAGGGGTGCCTGTAGGGGTGTTTTGAAAGTGGGTCACGCCCATATCTCAGGCGTGGTATGACCTACAGATCTGGGACCAACACCAAATGAGTCGACACTCGACGGAGGTTCAAAATATGGGTCAAGGTCACGGAGGTCATCTAGGGGTCATTGAGTGCATTTTTCAGAATAGCTGGAAATCACATTTTCTGACCCCCTAAAGCATTCCTGACGGACACACATGCATTTTGACGTGAAAAAAGTGGGCGTGGCCAAATTTTTTGAAAGTGGGTCACGCCCATATCTCAGGCATGGCATGACATATGGACCTGGGACCAACACGAAATGCGTCAACACTTGATGGAGATTCAAAATATGGGTCAAGGTCACAGAGGTCACCCAGGGGTCATTGAGTGCATTTTTCAGAATTGCTGGAAACCATATTTTTTGCCCCCCTAAAAGCATTCCTGACGTACACACATGCTTTTTGATGTAAAAAAAAAGTGGGCGTGGCCAAATTTTTTGAAAGTGGGTCACGCCCATATCTCAAGCGTGGTATGACCTACGGACCTGGGACCAACACCAAATGAGTCGACACTCGATGTAGGTTCAAAATATGGGTCAAGGTCACGGAGGTCAACTAGGGGGTCATTGAGTGCATTTTTCAGAATTGCTGGAAATCACATTTTTGACCCCCTAAACTATTTCTGACGTTCACACATTCATTTTAACGTAAAAAAAAGTGGGCGTGGCCAAAATTTTTGAAAGTGGGTCATGCCCATATCTCAGGCGTGGTATGACGTATGGACCTGGGACCAACACCAAATGAGTCGACACTTGATGGAGATTCAATATGGGTCAAGGTCACAGAGGTCACCTAGGGGTCATTGAGTGCATTTTTCAGAATTGCTGGAAATCACATTTTTTGACCTCTAAAGTATTCCTGCATTTTTACATTAAAAAAAGGGGGTCAGAAAATGTGATTTCCAGCTATTCCAGCCAAAATTTTTGAAAGTGGGTCACTCCCATATCTCAGGCTTGGTATGACCTACAGACCTGGGACCAACACCAAATGAGTCGACACTCGATGGAGGTTCAAAATATGGGTCAAGGTCACGGAGGTCAACTAGGGGGTCATTGAGTGCATTTTTCAGAATTGCTGGAAATCACATTTTTTGACCCCTAAACTATTTCTTACATGCACACATGCATTTTGACATAACAAAAAGTGGGCGTGGCCAAAATTTTTTAAAGTGGGTCATGCCCATATCTCAGGCGTGGTATGACGTATTGACCAGGGACCAACACCAAATGAGTTGACACTTGGAGATTCAAAATATGGGTCAAGGTCACAAAGGTCACCTAAGGGTCATTGAGTGCTTTTTCAGAATTGCTGGAAATCACATTTTTTTGACCCTTAAAGTATTCCTGACATACACACATGCATTTTTACGTAAAAAAAAGTGGGCGTGGCCAAAATTTTGAACATGGGTCACTCCCATATCTCAGGCATGGTATGACCTACAGACCTGGGACCAACACCAAATGAGTCGATACTCGATTGAGGTTCAAAATATGGGTCAAGGTCACCGAGGTCAACTAGGGGTCATTGAGTGCATTTTTCAGAATTGCTGGAAATCACATTTTTTTCAGTATGGCCCAGTAGGCCACAGGGTTTTCACAGCTTCCAATTTCCTGATACAGTAAATTCTCCCCAAGCAATACGATGTTATGTTCACACTGGAGACTATGTAAACACCAGTGGAGTAAGATGTCAAAATGAAATCTGACCTTGTCATCATTATGGGATGTTAGTTCCTGAAACTAAATTGAGAGAAACCCTTTGCCTTGCAAGAAAATAAATTGTAAATTATTCAGTTCACTGCTTTTAACCCTCTCCAGACATCTATGTGGATTGCACATATTTTATTTCAGGCAGAATAAAGTTAACCCTTTCCATAAAACTGTACTGAATAATTGTTGAAACCTATCTTATTCAGTTCAATGCTTTTAACCCCTCTCAAGACTTCAATGTGGATTGCACATATTTTATTTCAGGCAGAATAAAGTTAGCCCTTTTAATAAAATTGCACTGAATAATTGTTGAAACCTATCACAAAACTGTCAGGGTGCCGGTAACAATGCAATACTGGCATGGTCGACTGTACTGTTAACTGTGTTAGTGCCATTACTGTTTAAAACTAATTTGTTAGAGGAGTTCTATAGTCTTTCACTGCGCTCATCTCGGCCTCACCGAGAGTGCAGAAACCTTTGGTGTCAAAGTGCCATTAAGAGAATGTCTCTGATTTGTGCCGTTCCATCCCTCTGGAGTGCAAAAGCAGGTACTGTCAGCTGAGAAACTTAATGTTTTTCGCTTTATTTTCTTAACATTTAATTCTATGTGGAATGGGACACCTTTTCAGTGTGCCTTCCAAAGTAAGGGATTCTTAACCCTTTAGCGAACATAACAGCGAAAACAGGTCAACATTATTCACAGAAACGTCTATTCAGTTTTAATTACCTTTTCATTTTTGCTTGAAAAAACATAGCTTATGACCCTTTATTGGATTGAGCTCATTTTTTAAAGGATTATTTATTTATTGGCGTTTAATGTCACATATTTCTGCACAGTGGCTAATCATGACCACGACAGTTTTTTAGGTGGAGGAAGTCGGAGTACCCGGGAAGAACCACCTGGCAACAACGAGCAACTGTCAGATCCCCCACATACTAACTCTACACAAGCAGGGTTAGCATTGGTTGAAGACGGGTGCACAATCGATGTGCAGTATGCTTTAGAACACATCGCCACCATGCACCCACGTGGGCAATGGGGTGAAGTGGCTTGCCCAAGGACAGAGTGAGGACCTCACGCCTTGCAGCCTGCACCTCTGCCAACTGAACCAATGCGCCCCCATTTAAAGGATTAAAATGGAGTATTTAAAGGGAATATTTTAACCCTCTGAAGATCTTAGTATGGAGGCATTATTCAGAAAGACTGGGAAATGCATTTTACTACATCTTAATGCATTTCTAAAGTTTATGAGTGTATTTCATCACTACAATTAGTGGGCAGAGACAAAAATATCCATTTGTGATTTGTGTATCAAACCCTTTGAATGCTGGTCACATATATGCCATTTCTGGTCTCTTATAAGAATGTTCCAATTTCTGTATGAATATTTTCTACCCCCTTCATTTTGTCTTGACGATAACTCAAAAACAAATCATCTGTCCTGGGGGCGCGGTGGCTGAGTTAGTAGAGGTGCTTGCTGCAAGCTGAGAGGTCCTCGGTTCGAATCCCACCTGCGGCAACCACATTGTGTCCTTGGGCAAGACAATTCACCCCCATTGCCCACGTGGGGGGGGGGGGGGGGGGCACTGTGACGCTGTGTATTAAGGCGTACTGCACGTCGATGGTGCACCTGTCTTCAACCAATGCTAATCCTGCTTGTGTGGAATTAGTATGTTGGGAAACTGACAGTTGCTCGCCGTTGCTTGGTGGTTCTCTCCGGGTACTACGGCTTCCCCCACCCGTAAAACTGTCGTGGTCCTGATTAGCCATTATGCAGAAATATGTGACCTTACACACTAATAAATAAATAAATAATCTGTCCTGGGGCTGTTTGGCATACTGGTAGCCTGTCACAAGTACTGGCCCAGCTATGTTATCAGGGAACCTTTGGGAGTGGTCCATTGGGCCACAGAGTTTTTTATACCCCCTAATTTCTTTGTAACAGAAAAGCATCATAAAGAAATAGCTGTTTATATTTATATACACAAGGGAATAATGTAAACAATCAAATTAGAGAGAAGTTGCTATAGATGACAGCCTGACACATATTTACTCTTATCAGCTGTCAGATCAGAATTAAATTCCACCCCCAAACCAAGTTGAAAAAAAACCTTTGAGTGGCAAGAAAATTTGTTTATTATACAGATCTATCTTACAGCACTTGATTAATTGTAGTTGAATAAATAACCCTTCACCTTTCATTGCATTTTTTTTTTTTTTCATTCTCAATCATAACTCAAGATCAACAGGTTTCGGGCCGAGTGGTAAGCGGCTCTCTCGAAACACTTATCACAATTATGAATTAATGAAATGGAATATTTAAATGGTCTGTCTTTAACCCTCTTCATACTTCACAGCGAAGATCAAACAACATAATTTAACTTATGACGGTAGAACCTTTTGCACGCTTCCTGCATATTGCCACTCTTTACGCAAATGCCATGATTCAATATTCCACCATCTTATTTTAAGTATGCCTTGTTTAGGGCACTAGATGCTCTTAAGGGTAGGCCTTTAAACGAGCTCTTGGGGCTTTTTAAGTTTTTTATGGCACTATCCCCAATATAGAGTCTATGCACCCTTTGTCGGCTCGATAACTCAAATACGAATCGTCCTATCTCTATTCGCTTTGGCATGCTGGTTACCAACAACCAGTTTGCACTCATCTTTGTTTTTTCAGCTAGTTTGAGGCCTTGTGTGTGATACAGTAGGCTGACTGCCTTAGAGGCTTCTAAATCATAATAAATATTTGCTATCATCGCCCAAAAATGACAGATCTGTAGTTGGTGGAGCCATTTCTTTAAAGTAGGTGTATACATGGGACTATACCAACTGATTTAAAAATTGCTGGAGGTTCAATATATGGTCCGCCTGAAAGAGGTCACCAAGGTCATCTAGTGCATATTATTCAGAAAGACCGGGGAATGCATTTCATTACACCTTAATGCATTTCAAAAGTTCATGAACGTATTTCATCAATCAGCTTGGTGGGCAGAGCCAACAATGTCCACTTCTGATTCGTGTATCAAACCCTTTAAATGCTGGTCACATATATGCCTTTTCTGGTTTCTTATAAAAAAATGTTCTGATTGCTGTATGAATATCTGTAAATACTTTTAACGAAAATCCATTTCTGATTTGTTTGAAAATAATTTACTCCTGAAAATAAGCCTCCATAAATTCTCCTTCTGTATAGTTTATTCCTGATACTTTAACCCTTTTCACACAGACTTGAATTTACTGGGTGCAGTAAATTCTGTTTCTCTAGTTTATTTTACTTTTATATTCTTTAATCCATTGAAGTAAACTGAAAGAATCACAGTTACCTAGGATACAAGTTGGTGATCCAGTTGCTCGATACTTTGGCTTAAAAAGAGGACAGGTAACCCATACTGTTATCAAAGTTTCACCTTTTTATATATCTTAACCCTTTACCCAATGTAATGGCCAAAACCGGCCAGCGCTATTCTAAAAAATTGCCAATTAATTTTCATTATATTTTCATTTTTTGTCTCAAAAACATAGGTTATGACCCCTCATTGGAACGAGCTCGTCGAGGTCATTCCAATGAGGTGTCATAACCTATGTTTTTGAGACAAAAAATGAAAAAAATTAGTTATTCGGGAATTTTTTTTGCAAGTGTCGTCTGCTTTTCATGTTAGGTAAAGGGTTAAGTGTTTTTAATGTCTGATAATCCAAGTCAAATATCTCATTTCTGTGAAGTTCAGGTATCATTGTGTAAACAATCAAGTATTTTCAAAATTAAGCCAACACTTGATTCATTCAACTATCATTTGCTGTAACAGACCCAGATTTCATGATCTTAAACAAACAACAGGGAAAATCATGCAATCAGCCCCTCATATTCATGCTAATACTAAATTGACATTTTATATAAAACACAGTAATCACTAAAGTGTTAACCCTTAAGGACCTGGAGATTTTTATACATTTTCATTATACTTTGAAAGTCTGCCACTAGTGGATTTGTTTCTAGTCTAGTCGGGGGTAGGGCTACACGATATTCAAAACTGAATACCGGTATCGGTATTCAAAAAAGTATCGCAATATACTGGTATATCGAAAACTGTTCAGAAAAATGGACATAAGTACGACAATCGAGGCTTGTGGCATCACCGTCGGAATGAATTAGCATGCCTTAATGATGCGGTTCGAAAGACCTTTACCCAAGGCAGCCAATATCAAAATTTATTATTTAAAAAAAAAGTTTATCAGATTTTCCAAAAAAGAGAGCGAGAATACTTGTGGCTGTCAAAATTTTATTTTCATATTGAATCATTTTGTAAGAGTATATTTGAGAGAGAGTCTGTAGTCAGGAGGAAATTGAAGAGATGCAATTTCTTTGCTTCACATTGTTCGGTCAGTATATTTGAGTTTCCTAAAATATTCAGGATTTTTTTTTTTTGGGGGGGGGGGGGGGGGGGAGGGAGGGCGGGTGGAAGATCTATTAACATTGTATTCAGTATTCACTTTAGTGTTAAGAGTTATTTCTCCAAAGCTTTTGATAAAGCTAGCCACTTCCTACTCATTACAAGCCTGAATTTTATGGCATATATTAAAAACTGGATCCAGAATTTTCTTTTTCATTGAAAACAAGCTGTTGCAATGGAAAAAGAAATATCTGATTATGTACGGGTCAGGTCAGGCAATCCACATGGCTCTTTACTGGGCCCTTTCAATTTCTCTATTATATAAACAACATTCCTAATGCTATTTTATCAATTATTTGATTATTTTCCGAAGTTACAATGGCATATTTAACAATAAAATCAAAAACTTGCTCAAATTTTTCAAAATGATTTAAACAAACTGGCAATGTATGTGAAAAAGTGGAACATGGTTTTTCACCCAGATAAATTTAACGTCCTGACCATCCACAACAAAAAATCACCCTTCAAATTTAATTACACATTGCATTGCATGACCAATCTCTTCCCCATGTGCCGTGAGCTAAGAACTTAGGTGCCACTATTGTAACTTGAACCGTAAGGCTATATCCAGTTAACATAAACAGAAAATCAACCTTCATGCACAATGCTGTTGAAAAAGGAACTAAAACATCAAGTACTAATTTTCGCACCCAAATTGAGATATGATGTGCAGTGTACAACAGTGGAAGGTCAAAATGATTTTTCATTTAAATTTTAGTGACTTTCATAAAGCACTCCAGACTTAGCAACCCTCTCTCAATCCAAATCACATCATGTAAAACTTCCAGTACAATCTCTGATTGGAACAAGCTACCATCAGATTCAAATTTGTAGAAATCAAGTTCATGTGTTCTTATTGGGAACCCTTTGTGCACCTGAATTGTAATCTTGGAGGACAATGTAAGGAATATTCTTTAAAATTGTCTTCTTCAGATCCACCAGCCAGAATCTTCTGATATATACTACTCAAAGTTTGCTAAGCACCACATATTTGACACATCATTGTGAAATTTTCTTGTGACACATTTGCGATATTTTTGGTAGATATGATTGAGGAATGTATTGAGATGGTCCCCAGTGTTTACATTTGCTTTCTTGACAGGCAGAGTTTTCGTGACAGTCGTGGAAAGCATGTACCCCTTGATTTCCATGATGTTTTCGTGTATTGTCTACATGTACATGAGATGTGTAAGGTATTCAGTCTTCATTTCAACACAAACCCTTGTAATTTAATGATTGAAAGTGACGAATGCAAATGTAAGAAGACATTTGTCTGAAGCAGAAATGTGGTGGGCTGTAGGCATGATGGAACAAGGGGCAACCCATCGTCAGGTTGGTGAGCCTTTGGTGTGCACCATATGGTGATCACCAGAGCCTGGGGAAGATTTCAGCAGTATGGCACACCAGTCAGACGACATGGTGGTGGCAGAGACAGGGTAACATCTGCAGCTGAAGACCAGTTTTTGATCATTCAGGCCCGTAGGGACCACTTTGACACAGCAACCCAGCTTCGCAGTGACCTTCAGAATGCATCCGGGGTAAATGTTTCGACGCAGACTATCCAGGCAATGTTGCACAAAGGTGGTCTCAGATCGAGAAGACCATGTGTTTATATTCAGCTGTCCCAGAACCACCGCCAGGCACGATATGAATGGGCCATGGATCACGTTGGATGGACCAGAGAAGATTGATGACCTGTCCTTTTTACAGATGAGTCAAGGTACTGCCTAAGCAACACAGATAGGCGTTCTAGGGTATGGAGAAGACCAGGAGAGCGATTCCATGCAACCAACATTGCTGAGCATGACCGCCATGGTGGAGGGTCAATAATGGTCTGTGGCGGTATCAGCTGGGATGGACATACAGAGCTCTGTGTCCATGACTGTGGTACATTGACTGCACCATGGTATATTGATGAGATCCTGGATGCCCACATCCGATTGTATGCAGGTGCAGTGGGTGATAGATTCATTCTGATGGACGATAATGCCTATCCTCATGTTACTCATGCTGTCCGGGAGTATCGACAGAGGGAGGGGATTGAGCGTATGGACTGGCCAGCAAGATCCCCTGACCTCCATCCAATCGAACAATGTCTGGAATGAGTTGCAGCTTGCAATTTCAGTCTGTCCAGTCTAACCAAGAAGTTTCCAGGAGCTTGGTACCATGCTGGTCCAGGAATCGAACAACATCCCACAAAGGACCCTCTGGAACCTGATTGGGAGTATGAGAAGGCATTGTCAAGCTGTAATTAACAATAATGGGTCTCATACTCGATATTGAACCCATATCAGTTCGCTCCATCAACTTTTTGGCAATATGGAAAAATTTCCTCTTTACCAATAATATCCATTTTCCATGGTTATCATATTCAAAAGCTAAAAAATAATGTCAAACACAAATGAAATTTTAATTTCTGTACTAAAACCATTAAAGATATAATTAAATATAAAATATATACACTTTTCATAACAATATTTCAACTAAAACGTAAAACAGGTTGTTGGATATACTTGGTGGTTAGCAAACTTTGAGTAGTATATATTGGTATGCAGCTTGCATAAGGTGGGCCAGATTCAAGTTTATTAAAACCAAGTCCATTGGTTCGTAGTTGGGCCCCTTATGGAAACCCAAAGTTTAACTTGCTGCAATATGATGAAAATGCTTTAAAAGTTTGACCTTGGTGCAGTATGAAGAAAATGCTTTAAAAATCTTCTTCAGATCTACCTGGCAGAAACTTTTCATATTTAGTAATGGTGAACCAATTATATAAAATTGCTGTGAACCGATTATTTCAACAAACTTTTTGGCAGTTCTGAGGCCGATTATGATGGTTTGAATAAGGCACAAAAAAATTGGTTGTTGCCTGTTTTACCACTATATTTTGTTGATAAGTCACCAATTACGAAGGTTTAATAGCACATAAGTTCTCAGAATATACATGTTCAATGCTGGGTAACATTAGCTAAAATAATATTTGCAGGGTATTTTTGGAAAGTAGATCGTGATTAACAATATAATCATACAATATTGTTCTCTTGTGAAGGTTCTGTTCATTTTGGTAAAGAAAGTTAATACAGTTTTGTATATGAAATGAATACAATACACTGAGCTGTATTAACCAGAATTATACTGAGCATACATACTCAGTTTCTCAATTTAATAATAACTTTAATGTAAATGTGTGTTGTGAACTTGTGTCCATGCATGGTTTACAGATCGAGAGGCATGGGATAGGCATAGGATATATGAGAATTTAATGTTTATTCATCAACTTTTTCCCTCCCTTGAGGCATTTCTCCTATATTTACTCAGCAGTCAACATTGGGGAGAAACATCAAGGAAGGTAACTGAATTGAACAATGAACTTAAACTGAAAAAATGGTTGTGACAGCTTTTTGACATACATGTTGCTTAACAATCATCTGCCATTGAAAAAAAAGATGTTTTTTAGTTTTTTCTCCAGTTTTATTCGAATACAGACTATTGTGTTGTGATGTCTGCTTACTGAATTACTGCAGACTGCTGGCTGAACACATTGTATATTTTTATACTGTACCAATGACCCAGACTTAGCTGGTGCTAACTCTAACAAAACCAGGGCCAAACACAAATTTTGCCCCCCAATCCCCAAAATTTGCATCCAAAACAAAAAGAAATCATGTCCTAAAGGACCTCCATACTACGCCTCTACTGCGCATGCGCAGTGACGCAGACATCCCGAAATTGGCGCCAATTATCATTCTCTGTTTGGCCCTTCATCAGTCAACATCTCACTGATCTTTGTGCTTGTAAATCTCAGTTTAAAGGATGCCAGACACGTAATTTTTGGAGAAATGGTGATTCTAAGGAGGATATAGAAGGAGGAGAGGAAAAAGAAGTGACAAAAAATAATCAGGGCTGTACTTAAAATTTTTTGATGAAATTATGTTAAGTTGCCTATTTTCGAGGCATGGGCCTCTTGTTGTCATTCTTGCTAAATGTTGCACTGCTTATTCAGTGTTTCCTCTCCCCTAGCCTTCTAAAGTCCCCCCTTGCAATTCTCCCATGCTTTTGGCATATTTTTGGGAAAGTTCATTTCTAAAATTTCCCTGGGAGAGTTGCTTGGATACAGAATGTTTTCTGTTATTTTCCCCATAGTTACGTTTTCACCCATGGGTGTATAAACGTTGTGTTCTGCATCTTCCATCTGATGTTCTGCAGATTCTCCCCTGGGAGTCTCTGTCTTGCATCAGATAGAGTGTAATTTGGATGACTGATTTTGGGCCAGTTTTTTCAGTGCCTGGAGTCATGTTTTCTGGTATTTTACACTGTTTGTTTACATTGGCAACAGCCTTTTTTGAGGGGGGCTGTTTGCCTTTGGTGTACTTTATCTCACTATTAGATACATTTATATTGTCCGTAAGTGTCTCATTAATTATTTAATATAAATTTAAAATTTTTGACCACACTTTGCCATCGGATCCATTGGGGCTCAACGTTACTTTTCAGCAACTTGGGCTTCGCTGAAAAAATATTTTTTCAAAATTATTTTGATTTGCAATTGTTTTTTCATTTATTAATGGATCATGTTATTATGTATCTTTGTGTCAGGGGTTTGTGCGAGTAACTAGGACTTGTTGTCCTTTCACAATGAAGGGACATTGTTCAAATTGTAATGGGAAGAAATCTTCCTCTGACTTTCATGATCATTGTATTAATTGTAGTCAGTGTTCTCGCATTAATCCCTGTCCTATATGTGAATATTGGGATGAGAAACATTGGAAACATGTGTCACGATATGTTGTTTCTGGAGAAAGGGCTATGCCGGCTCTTTCTCCGCAAGGTCACTCTACTCTCTCAGTTTCTATTTCAGAGGAACAAGAACAGGGTGATGTTTCCATGTTATCTTCTACTAGTGTGCGTCCGTCGTCACAAATGAATTCAGAGCTAGCGGCAAAAGTGCTCATGGAGATTAGACAAATGTCGTCCGCTAGCTCGCCCGGTGTAGCGTCCATTCACCGAATGGTTCGGCAGCCGGGTTCGTCCGATGAGGAAATTTTGGGTGATGCGAGCACTATAAACATAATAGATGCACACCCAGTGACGGCGGATAGTAAGCGAGAACGGAGGAAGCCTTTGAGTCCGGTTCCTAGCTCGTCCAGGTCCAGCCGGGCCGCGAGCGAGAGAGGCCCCTCTCTCGTACAACAACATCTGGGACCAGATGTTGTGGTACAAAATGTGTCGCAAGCGGAGCATACGTCCGTCGCTCGGGACGCTCCGTTGTATAGGCAGTCCGCGGAGACTGCTAAGGCTTCTTCTTCTCATCAGCGCACACGACCGCACCTTGGCTGCGTGACCGCCGATATATTACCAGCTTCGCCGATCAAGGATGGTACGGCGACCAGGTCACACCATCCGGCAGCCAGGGATTCGAGACCGATGGACTCTGGACGTTCGCATAGAAAAAGTATGCGGGAGCCATCTGATGCGGAGCTGCCCTCGGCGAAGCAGCGGAAGACTGTGCCTCCGCAGGTCTCGACGCCGGACATTCTTGTGCAGATAGCACAGCTTATCGCAGCATCCCAGCAGCCGACAGAAACGGTGTCGGATCGAGAATTATCCGACGGCGCTGGGTCGGTACGCTCCGCCGAAGCATCGGGGGCGGACGACCGGGAACATCATGAGGTCCGACCGGATGGTGAAAGGGATACGGATGATTTGGAGCTATCCCTTTCGGAACAACATAAAGCTGCCGTGGACTTCATCCGGCACTTTCTCCCTCAAGTTGTTCCGTCGGGCCAGACTGCTGCGGTTCCGGACAAGAGGATTATAGCGTCATTGGACTCTGAATTTTTTGAGCGGTTCAGGGACATCGCTCCCGAGTTTCCGTCGCAGTCCAATAATGTTGCAAGAACATTTGAATTATTGAACGACGCTATATTTAAACTTGCTTCCAAGACGGGGAAAGCAGGTTTCTTGTCCGCTAATACTCTCAACCTGCCTTTCATTAATGCAAGGAATAAATTTGATACGGCAGGACAGGGTATCCCGAGAGTTCCTCTGCGTATGGACGACGAGGCGGAAGACTTAGAGCTATCATTACAGTCGTCGGCTTCTATTCCAACTGCGGTGTTGGAAACAGCTATTGCGTCTAACAGAGCCAATTTAGATGCCTTATCTTACGCAGATCACCTTACTAAGGCGTTATCACTGCGCCTTCAAGGGAACGAGTTGCAGGATATACAATCCTCTTTAAGACTTCTTTCAAGGGCAGTAGCTTATTCCACGTGTAACTCCGCCCTTTCAGTGGCAAATCTGGAGTTGGTTAGACGTGACGCAGCCCTAGCTACATCCACACTTGTGGATTCTAAGGTGAAGAACTCTCTTAGAGTCGCTTCGGTCTCCGGAGAACTTCTCTTTGACGCCAAGCTTTCTGCTATTTATGATAAAATTACAAAGAAAGCTTCGGATTCTCTGTTGTTCAAATCTGCCTCTAAGAAGCCGCATACAGCAGACAAGAATAAGACAGGCACTTCTGGGTCTAATGCGCCCAAGAGAGGTTCCTATAGAGGTTCCGGTGGGTCCTCTTGGTCTTATTCGAGAGACCGTCAGGGTAGCGACTCTCGTTCGGGACGTCCTTCGGGCCGGGACAATCGGTCGGACGCCCCGAGGTCGACGGGGCGAGGTGCGGGTCGTGGAGGACGTGATTTCTCCTACCGCAGGCCTCGCAGGTCCAGGAGGTGATGGCTTAAACCTCTATCGCGTACCGGTTGGCGGAAGGTTGTCGAGCTTTTCACAAGAATGGGCGTCGATTACGGACGACCCTTGGGTGAGAGGAGTGACTTCGGAAGGTCTAAAGATATCCTTCAAACGAAAGCCTCCATTAACTCGCAGTCCAAAGTGGACTCAACTTCCGTCAAATCCACAGAAAAGAGACGCTCTGTTATCAGAGGTGCAGTCTCTTTTAATGAAGAACGCGGTAGAGGTTGTAGAAAACCAGGAAACTCCGGGATTCTACAGCCATCTGTTTCTGGTTCCGAAACCAGACGGCTCGTTCCGTCCAGTCATAGATTTGAGCTGGATAAACAAGCTGATCGTCGCTCCGAAATTTTATATGGAGACGATTCGGTCGGTCAGAGCGAGTATTCGGGTGAACGATTATGCAACAAGCATAGATCTCAAAGATGCGTACTTTCACGTCATGGTACATCCGACATTCCGAAAGTATCTACGCTTCGCAGTCCTAGGAGTGGTGTATCAATTCTGGGCAATGTGCTTCGGATTGAATCTAGCACCTTGGGCTTTCACTCGGGTAATGAACTCGGTAATGATCTATTTCCGAGCTCATTCGTCTGCGGTAACGTCGGCCTACCTGGACGACATTCTTCAGAGGTACGGCAACGAGTTAACACTTCAGAACGATGTTCAGAATCTACTTCTATTGCTCCGACGTCTCGGTTTTATAGTAAACGAGGAGAAGTCGGATCTGGTGCCGTCCAAGTCATTCACTCATCTGGGAATGAGCTTCGAGACGCACAACAATCTCGTTCGTCTGCCGTTAACCAGAGCGAAATTAGTCAGTTGTTACGCTCGCTATTGTCTGCACGCAGACAAAGTTACAGCGAGAGAATTTATGAGACTGATAGGTCTGTGCGGAACCGCTGCGGATCTCATTCCGATGGGGCGGTTATGCACACGTCCTCTTCAAATTTTCTTGACTCAGAATTGGAGTGTGAAAATTCATTCGCTTGACGTAGACGTTCTCTTGTCAGATCAAGTGAAACAAGAGATTCAGACTTGGGCAAACATTCAGTGGTTAACTCAGGGAGTTCCGCTGCAGTTGCCGGATCCGAGTTTTACCATTATGACGGATGCCAGTCAAACAGGTTGGGGTGCATCATTAATCCCAACGGATTCGAGATGCCAGGGTCTTTGGGATCCGCAATTCCTGTGCAAGCACATAAACATCAAGGAAATGATGTCAATTTGGCTTGCGTTACGTCACTGGATGGACATTATTCACAATGCTCATGTCCAAATCCTATCCGACAATATGACAGTAGTGGCGTATATACGGAATCAGGGAGGCACTCATTCAGTTCCGTTGTTCAATCTAACGGAAAGAATCCTTCTGTTTGCACTAGAACATCACGTTCTTCTTTCGGTTCGTCACATACCGGGTCGTCTGAATGTGCTAGCAGACTCCCTTTCACGAAAGGGTCGCTTGTTGCCGTCGGAGTGGACTCTCAACAAACAAGTATTCAATCAGATTTGCTACCAATGGGAATGGCCAATGATAGATTTATTTGCGACATATCTCAACAATCAGTTGCAGACGTATGTGTCTCCGTGTCCGGATCCAAGAGCATTTGCAGTAGACGCTCTGTCGATCCCCTGGGACGGAATGATAGGATATGCGTATCCTCCAGCGCCGTTAATTCAACAAGTATTGCTAAAGATAAAACAATCTCAATGCAAGATTCTGTTGGTAGCATCTCTGTCGCCACAGAGACCGTGGATAAATCTACTCAGGTGTCTGTTGTGGGACCTACCGCGAAAGCTTCCTCTGCGGGAGGATCTTCTTTCGCAGGGGAAATCGTGCCAACTTCATCACAACCCGCAAGGTCTCAACCTTCACGTTTTTCCGTTGTGCGGTTCTTCTTGCATGGCAAGCACTTTACAGGACGAGCAGTGGACGCGATTTCTAACTGTAGGAGGACCTCCTCTTCGCTAAACTATGCGGCTAAGTGGAAGGTTTTTCGTCGTTGGTGTAGGGATCATTCTGTAGATGTATTCGATCCCTCTATACCAGACATTGCAAACTTTCTAGTATACTTGTTTGACGAAATCAAACTGCAGCCTGTTACTATTAAGGGTTATAGGTCTATGTTATCTGATACCTATGCACATCATGATAGTTTACAAATTGGATCTAATGTCTCTTTATCTAAGTTAGTTAGAAACTTCTCGATAAATAGACCCAGAACTCTTAGATTAATTCCTAAATGGAATTTAGCTTGGGTTCTTCTTAAATTGAAGGAAAAGCCATTTGAACCTCTTGGGACAGTAGATTTCAAATTCTTATCTTATAAGACAGCTTTTCTCCTAGCTTTCTCTTCTGTTAGAAGAGTCAGTGAGCTTCATGCACTGTCGGTGGATGATTCTCACTATCGTAGTGTCGGGAACACTATCACCTTCACTACTAATGTGGGTTTTTAGCTAAGAATCAGGCTCCTAATAAATATCCGGAACCTATTGTTATTAAGGCTCTTCCGTCTTCAGACGGGCGTAGGCCTTTACTCTGTTCTGTTAGAGCGTTACGTATCTATAAACAGAGATCTCAGTTCATCAGAAAGGGACGAAAACGTTTCTTTCTGTCTTTGATGCCTAATAGAAAGGACATTTCGGTCCATTCTATTGCTAGATGGATTCAATTAACTATCCATACTGCTTATGAGAGTTTATCTTCTTCTCAGCAGTCTGTGCTTAAGATTTCCGCTCATGAAGTAAGAGCTCTTGCTACTTCTTGGGCTTATGCTAATAGTGTTGCTATTACAGATTTAATGAAGGCTGCTTATTGGTCTCAGCCATCCACATTCACGAATTTTTATCTCAGAAATATTGAGTCCATTTCTGGAGACCTGCATTGTTTAGGTCCGTTATCTGTTGCTCAGAATGTCATCCACTAAACAGTTGCAACTATAGTTATGCAGGCTTTCTGTTCCGGCAGTGACTCCGTCCGGCTGCCCTCTTCGCTCTGGGCTATTTGACCCGGAGGGGGGGGGGGGGGGGGTGTTCCCTTAGGTCACCTGCTTTATAGTGAAAAGCAAGGGAATGCCTCCTCCAAGTCAGTATTTCTGAGTCGCTTCCGGGATGGTTTTAAAGTGTAATATTAATATTAAAATTCATTCATGTCTTATTTTTAAAGTGTAGCTCGGTGTGAAGCATTTGTATATGTCAAGTGTCAAACGGGCTTTAATATACAATACTCGGACACTTTTAAATGACTATAAAGAGTCTCAATTCTCTGGACTACTTTATTTATTGGCTTACTTTAAAAATAATTAGTATAAGGGATATACTGGATGTTAATAGAGAACATGAATATTATGGTGCTCAATTATTAAGGGTATTGTATCTTTCTAATTTAATATTAAATAAGAAAGATACATGTAAAGCCTAATACTCCTTTTCTCCTTAAGGGGTTATCTCTTTATTATATAGTTGAGCTTATTGGATTTTCCTCTATGTCCTAGGCCCTCCAGCCTGTTTACTATTCAGCTAAGTCTGGGTCATTGGTACAGTATAAAAATGTTAAAAAAATTAAAAGTAATTTATATATTTTTTATACTTACCAATGACCCAGACGGGGATGGCCCTCCCAGGAGTTGGAAACTCTTGCCTCCCCGCTGAGTACATAGCGCTGACCAGGCACTGCCAGTAAGAATGATAATTGGTGCCAATTTCGGGACGTCTGCGTCACTGCGCATGCGCAGTAGAGGTGTAGTATGGAGGTCCTTTAGGACATGATTTCTTTTGGTTTTGGATGCAAATTTTGGGGATTGGGGGGCAAAATTTGTGTTTGGCCCTGGTTTTGTTTGAGTTAGCACCAGCTAAGTCTGGGTCATTGGTAAGTATAAAAAATATATAAATTACTATAAATTTTTTAACTTTTTTTTACTTTATGCAAAAACTTTTATGTACTTAATGCAACATTGTGCTGCCAGTGAATTCGATCAGCCGGTAAACAGTGGCGATCTCATACCGATTGCAGGTGGTAAATCCCTTGATATCTCAGCACTACAGTTTCTTATATTCTGCTATGCACTACATATGTATTTAATGAGAAAACTTCATTGAAATGGCAAGATATCAAAGAGATTTTTAATAGTCAATGTTGAACATAGAATAATTGGAAACTGACATTTTTTAACTGCCGGTTGTCATAATCAACCGATGCCCCATATTTGGCCGGTTTCGATTGCCGATTCTGATTATCGGTTCATCACTAATATTCATGGAGCCCAAATGCTTACTTACTGCAGTATGAGAAATTTAGGGGTGTAGGAATTGAAAACCAGACATCAAGAATACTTTCAGACACTTTTTGGCTACTGTTGTTGCAGTATGCACACATTTACAAGTTGACTCACCCTTTTTGCCTTCATCTTTGTGATCCCTCAACACTAATACCTTATTCCTTGTGGACAACTTTTTCGCCCACCACTGAGGTACTGAGACATATATAAAGTCGTGTTACACAGCTGGGTGAGATATGCCTGTCTCACCCCACCCATGAGACAGCTATCTCACCCACCCACGTGACCAACATATATTTGCTTATTAGCATATTAATGAGCACAGGACTATTCAATCATCGCACGTTCTTCTGTAAACAAACAACATGGTGTCCCATTTTGGAAATATTAGCAGACGAATGTTTATCGAAGAAAATAGAAAAAAAACACAGTCTGCAAAACCAAATGACACTTGACTCTTATATGAATTTTTGCATGATCGCCATCATGAGTAGAGTGATTTGCATGAAATTCCTGTCGAAAAGTTGTACGAATACATTGAAGAGCTATCAAATTTTTCCAAATTTCATTGAATCTCCGATCATTTTCAAATTTCATATGTAGCTTTGGTTTGATGCCTAGATGGAAGCTATCAAATTTTTCTGAATTTTTCGAAAAACATGGCCGTCAGCAGCCATCTTTGATTCAAATATAAGGGGTGCGGTGACTCAGTTGGTTGAGTTGCAGGCTGCAAGCCGAGAGGTCCTCGGTTCGAATCCCACCTGTGGCAACCACGTTGTGTCCTTGGGCAAGACTCTTCACCCCCATTGCCCACGTGGGGGGCACGGTGACGTTGTGTACTAAGGCATACTGCACGTCGATGGTGCACCTGTCTTCAGCTAATGCCAACCCTGCTTGTGTGGAGTTGGTATGTTGGGGAGCTGACAGTTGCTTGCCGTTGCTTGGTGGTTCTCTCTGGGTACTCCGGCTTCCTCCACCCATAAAACTGTCACGGTCATATTTAGCCATTGTGCAGAAATATGTGACCTTAAAAATACCAATAAATAAATAAATAAATGGATTCGGATATAAATTTTCAACAATTCCATTATCACACCCTACAGGCTTCATTTCTCACCTGATCTTTTTCAAATTTCAAAAAGATTTGGTGTGGTGTCCTGATGGGAGCTATGAAATTTTTTTTAATTTCATTCAAAAATATGTCTGCCAACAGTGATCTTGGATTGCATTTGAATTGTCAATAATTCCATTAGCACACCCCGCAGGCCACATCTCTCACCCAATCTTTTCCAAATTTCATACGTAGTTTTGGTGTGATGTCAAGATGGGAGTTATCAAAGGTTTCTGAATTTTGTTGAAAAACATGGCCGTCTGTGGCCATCTTGGATTTGGCATATAAATTGTCAACAATTCCATTAGCAGACCCTACTGGCTGCACCACTCACCCGATCATTTTCAAATTTTATTTGTAACTTTGGTATGATGTTCAGATGGGAGTTATAAAATTTTTCTGCATTCTGTTGAAAAAGATAGCAGCCACCAGCCATCTTGGATTTGACATATAAATTGTCAACAATTCCATTAGTACACCCAACAGGCCTCACCCGATTTTTTTCAAATTTCATTTGTAGCTATGGAGTGATGTTTTTTCTGTAGAAACTTGAGTGAATGACATGGCATTACTTGATCTCTCTATTTAGTTCAGTCCCTTCTTAGACAAGTTGAGCTGCAGTGTCATTGACACCTTCATATTTCTTATGTAAACAAACCAGAGCAGGGCTGCTTGAAGAAGTTTTTCACAACAAATAGGACTTAAAAATGTTAAATAATATGCATTGTCATTTTCGCTGGTACATGCTCTTTTTTTATAACTAATGCAAACCTAAAAAAAATCAAAATTAAATGGTTTATGTCTGATATTTTAAAAGCCTTCTTGCACTCCAAGGACAAAATACACCATCACCTATGCTATTCTGTAGATTATGACACCTAAAACACGAACATGAATTTTTAGCCCAACTTTGACGAAGTCAAATTTGACTATTGTCATGGCCCGTCGTCCGTCTGTCCATACGTCAACAATTGGCTATGGCTCGGGCTAGAGGTCGTATTTATGAACCGATCTTTACGAAACTTCTTGGGTACCTTTGTTATGACCGTGGGACGAGAACAAGTGTTTTTGGGTGCGGTCCGAAATTCAAGATGGCTGCCAGCCGCCATTTTGTACCGATGATGCAGAAATCTGTTTTTTTGTACAGAACTTCCATATGAAAGCTCTGATTTGAATAATTTTTTGTATGAATGTTTAGTACCATGGGGTACATCACATATAATATGGGTTTTTTTCTCGTGTGTAAATTGTGCAAATTAGACTAATTTTGATGTTTTTTGGTGTTAATTTCAGCACTGTAAGTGCAAATGCCAATACGGCTCGGGCTAGAGGCCGTATTTATGAACCGATCTTTACGAAACTTCTTGGGTACCTTTGGTATCACCGTGGGACGAGAACGAGTGTTTTGGGGTCCGGTCCAAAATTCAAGATGGCTGATGGCAGCCATTTTGTACAAAATTAGGTGCAATCAGATTTTTGCACAGAACTTCCATATGAAAGCGCTGATTTGAATAATTTTTTGTGTGAATGTTTAGTACCATGGGATACATCACATATAATACAGGTTTTTTTCTCGTGCAGAAATTATGCAAATTAGATGAACTTTGATATTTCAGTGCGACTTACACACAGTAAGTACACATGTCAATACGGCTCAGACTTGGGTCTGTATTTATGAACTGATCTTCACGAAATGTCTTGGGTACCTTTGTTATCACCTTGGGACGAGAACGAGTGTTTCTGGGTGCGGTCTAAAATTCAAGATAGCTTCCAGTGGCCATTTTGTACCGAAATTACGTCTAATCAGTTTTTTGTACACAACTTCTATACAGCTCAGACTAGAGTCCATATTTATGAACCAATCTTTACGAACCTTGTTGGGTACCTTTGTTATCACCGTGGGATGAGAGCGAGTGTTTTTGGGTGTGGTCCGAAATTCAAGATGGCCACCAGCAGCCATTTTGTACCAAAATTAGTGCAATCAGTCTTTTGTACAGAACTTCTGTATGAAAGTTCTGATTTGAATAAATTTTTGTATGAATGTTTAGTAACATGGAATACATCACATATTCTAAGGGGTTTTTTTTCGTGCAGAAATTATGCAAATTAGATGAACTTTGACTTATTCAGTGCTACTTGCACAATGTGAGCACACATGTCAATACGGCTCAGGGTAGAGGCTGTATTTATGAACCGATCTTCACAAAACTTCTTGGGTACCTTTGTTATCACCTTGGGACGAGAATGAGTGTTTCTGGGTACGGTCCAAAATTCAAGATGGCTGCCAGTGGCCATTTTGTACCAAAATTAGGTCCAATCAGTTTTTTGTCACAAGTTCTATACAGCTCGTATTTATGAATTGATCTTCACAAAACTTCTTGGGTACCTTTGTTTTCACCTTGGGACAGGAACGAGTGTGTTTTGGGGTGCCTTTGTTATCACTGTGCTATGAGAACAAATATTTTGGGGTTCAGTCAGACCCACTCTGGGACTCAAAGATTCCTTTCTAGTTTAGAATCTGACTGTCACCCACCTTTACAATACTTTACCTATACATTTGTTACAGGCAATGGTCAGTATTTATGTACAGACCATTACAATACTTTATATGTACTTTTGTTATCAGGTCATTACCTAGATGTTTGTCATTGCTGTGTCACATACTATACATGTGCATGTCTTTGTCTTGACAAGTTGAGCTACAGTGTCATTGACACTTTCATTTATTATAAAGGAATACAAATAATTACAAAAATAAAGAAAACCCTGCCCACCCACATGTAATTTTACAAAAGAATGGCCTGAGAAACAGAAGATCTACTTTGCGTTGCCTTAGGCCAGAAGTGGTAAAATTTTTCTCTGTATAGCCCTCCGGTATGGAGTTGGCTTTGAAAGAAGCTTCAGCATTGAAAGTAATGGAGTAGTAGATTTCTAGGTGGATGGGTCATTTTAGCATCCCATCTTGTGACTGAAAAGGCCAAGTATTTATTGGTTCTCCAAAAAACCTCCTGCTTTTACAGTTTAAGGAATCAGTCCTGCATCAAAGTCATTTCTGATGAGTACAAACACTCTCTCTAGCATTTGTTGACAGTTTTGGATTGAGACAGTGCCAACCAATCAAAGCCATCTTTACATCCATGTTGAATGACAGGTATGATGGATTGCTGTAAAAAAAACTTGGATGTATTACTCTTAACCCTTTACTTGACGAATTACCGCATCCCCCGCATAATTACAAATTGAGCACTTAAAATAAAATTATATTTTTATACTGTACTAATGACCCAGACATAGCTGGTGCTAACTCTTAGAAATCTAGGGCCAAACACAAATTTTGCCCCCCAATCCCCAAAATTTGCATCTAAAACCAAAGAAAACATGTCCTGAATGGCCCTCCATACTTCGCCTCTACTGCGCATGCGCAGTGTCAAGGAGGTCCCGGAATTGGCGCCATTTATCATTCTTTGTTTGGCCCTTCATCAGTTCACATCTGACTGATCTTTGTGCTTGTAAATCTCAGTTTAAATGATGCCAGACACATAAATATTAGAGAAATGGTGGATCAAAAGAGGAAATAGAAGGAGGAGAGGAAAAATGAGTGACAGAAAATAATCAGGGCTGTAACTTAAAATTTTTTAATGAAATTATGTTAAGTTACCTATTTTCGAGGCATGGGCCTGTTGTGGTCATTCTTGCTATAAAGTTACACTGCTTGTTCAGTGTTTTCCTCTCTCCCTTTCCTTTAAGTCCCCCCTTGCTGTTCTCCCATACTTTTGGCATATTTTCTGTAATATTATTACTAAAATTTCTTGGGAGTTTTAGCTGGGTAACAGAATGAATTCTGTTCCTTTCCCCATGTTTACGTCCTCACCCATGGGTGTTTAGGCGTAGTGTTCTGCATCTACCATCTGATGTTCTGCAGTTTCTTCCCTGGAAGTCTCTGTTTTGCATCAGATAGTGTATTTTTGGTAACTGATTTCGGGCCAGGGTTATCAGTGCCTGGAGTCATGTTTCTGGTGTTTTTACACTTCTTGTTTACATTGACAATAGTCTCTGTGGAGGGGGATTTCTTGCCTTTGTGTTAGTTTAATCATAACAAGATACATTATTATTATTCGTAAGTGTTGCATTAGTTTTTAAAAAAATTTTTAAAATTTTTGTCCACACTTTGGCTTGGGATCCATTGGGGCTCAACGTTACTTTTCAGAAACTTGGGCTTTTCTGAAAAAATATTTAAAAAAAAAATTTTTTTTTTTGATTTCAGTTATTTTTTCTATGTTAATGGATCATGTTATTATGTATCTTTGTTTTCAGGGGTTGGTGCGAGTACTAGGACTTTTTGTATTCTTTTCACAATTAAAGGATATTGTTCAATTGTAATAAGAGGAAATCTTCCTCTGACTTTCATAATCATTGTATTAATTGTAGTCAGTGTACTTGCACTAACTCCTGTTCAGTATGTGTCAATTGGGATGACAAACATGGGAAGCGTTTGTCACGGTATGTTAGCGGGGAAATGGCCATGCCGGTCCTTTCTCCGCAGGGTCACTCTAGTTTATCAATCTCTGTTTCAGACGAACAAGAACAGGGTGATGTATCCGTGATGTCTTCCAATGCCTCCGTCGTCACAATTAAATGAAGAGCTAGCTGCAAAGTGCTCATGGAAATACGTCAATTGCCTAAGAGGTCCCTAGTAGGATCGACGGCCTTTGACGTCCGCTAGCTCGCCCGGTGTAGCGTCCATTCATCGAATGGTTTGGCAGCCGGGTTCGTCCGTTGCGGTCCAGAAAGGAGTTTTGGGTGATGCGAGCACTATAAATCAACTAAGTTCACACCCAGTGACGGCGGATCAGAGGAGAGAATGGAGGAAGCCTATTAGTCCGGTTCCTAGCTCGTCCAGGTCCATCCGGGCTGCGAGCGAGAGAGGCCCCTCTCTCGTACAACAACATCTGGGACCAGATGTTGTGGTACAAAATGTTTCGCATTCAGAGCATACGTCCGCCGATCGGGACGCTCCTTTATATAGACAGTCCGGAGAGACTGTCAATAAGGCTTCCTCATCCTCACGGCAGCACACACAACCGCACCTTGGCTACGTGACCTCGGATATCCAGCCAACTTCGCCAATCAGAGAATCCACGGCGACCAGGTCACGCCATCCGGTAGCCAGGGACACGAGGCCTGTAGACTCCGGACGTTCGCATAAGTAAAGTATGCAGGAGTCAACGCATGTGGAGCTTTCAGCGGCAAAGCATCGTAAGAGCGCTTCTCCACAGGCCTCAGTGACGGACGTGCTATCCCAAATAGCACAACTTATCGCAGCATCCCAGCAACGACAGAATCTCTGTCGGATCAGGTAATATCCGACGACGCTGGGTCGGTACGCTCCGCTGAAGCATCAGGTACGGACATCCGAAAACTTCATAGGGTCCGACAGGATGGCGAAAGGGATTCGGAGGATTTCGAGCTTTCCCTTTCGGAACAACATAAGCTGCTGTACATTTCATCCGGCTTTATCTTCTAGAGATTGTTTCGTCGGACCAGAATGCTGCGATGCCGGATAAGAGACTGATAGCATCTGTGGACACAAGAATTTTTGATCGGTTCAGGGACATCGTGCCTGAGTTTCCGACAAAGTCCAATGATGTCACAGGAACTTTCGAATTATTGAACGACGCTATATATATATATGCTTGCTATTAAACAAGCAAGTCGGGTTTCTTGTTCGCAAAAGTTACCGTGATGGCTTCCAAAAATGTGCCTCTGTCGTCATAGTTAAATGAAGAGCTAGCGGCAATAAGTGCTCATGGAAATACGTCAAACGCCTAAGAGGTCCCTAGTAGGATCGACGGTGTTGACATCCGCTCCGCTAGCTCACCCGGTGTAGCGTCCATTCATTGAATGGTTCGGCAGCCGGGTTCGTCCGTTGCGGTCTAGGAAGGAGATTGGGTGATGTGAGCACTATAATTAGACAAAGTGCACACCCAGTGATGACAGATCGGAGGAAGCCTATTAGTCCGGTTCCTAGCTCGTCCAGGTCCATCCGGGCTGCGAGCGAGAGAGGTCCCTCTCTCGTACAACAACATCTGGGACCAGATGTCGTGGTACAAATGTTTCGCATTTGGAGCATATGTCCGCCGCTCGGGACGCTCCGTTATATAGACAGTCCGAGAGACTGTCGATAAGGCTTCCTCATCCTCACGGCAGCGCTCACGACCGCACCTTGGCTACGTGACCACGAATATCCAGCCAGCTTCGCCTTTCAGGGATTCCACGGCGAACAGGTCACGCCATCCGGTAGCCAAGGGATACGAGGCCTGTAGACTCCGGACACTCGCATAATAGAAGTGTGCATGGGTCAATGTACACGGAGCTTCCAGTGGCAAAGCAACGTAAGACCGCTTCTCCACAGGCCTCAGTGACGGACATGCTATCCAAAATAGCACAACTTATCGCAGCATCCCAGTAAACGACAGGATCTCTGTCGGATCAGGAATAATCTGGCGACGCTGGGTCGGTACGCTCCGCTGAAGCATCAGGTACGGGCGACCGAGCTCTTCATAGGGTCCGACAGGATGGCGAAAGGGATTCGGAGGATTTCGAGCTTTCCCTTTCGGAACAACAGAAGCTGCCATAGATTTCTTCCGACATTATCTTCCAGAGGTTGTTCCGTCGGACTAGAATGCTGCGATGCGGGATAAGAGACTAATAGTGTCATTGGACACAGAATTTGTTTTTGATCGGTTCAGGGACATCGTCCCTGAGTTGCCGACACAGTCCAATAATGTCACAAGAACATTCGAATTATTGAACGATGCTATATATAAGCTTGCTACCAAAACAGGCAAGTCTGGTTTCTTGTCCGCAAATGCTCTAAATCTGCCTTTCATCAATTCAAGTAATACATTTGAAACGGCAGGACAGGGCATACCGAGAGTTCCTCTGCGTCTAGACGACGAGGCTGAAGACTTGTAATTGTCTATATCGCCGTCTATGTCAATTCCAACCACGACGTTGGAAACGACAATAATCTCTAACAGACTTAACTTAGACGCTTTATCATACGCAGACCACCTTACTAAGGCATTATCATTACGTCTTCAAGGGAAAGAATTCCAGGATATGATCCTCAATGAGATTTCTTTCGAGGGCAGTAGCTTTTCCACGTATAACTCCGCCCTTCAGTGGCAACCTGGAGTTGGTTAGACGTGTCGCAGCCCTAGTTACATCCACGTGCGTGGATAGTAAGGTGAAGAACTCTCTCAGAGTCGCTTCGGTCTCGAAGAAGCTTCTCTTCGACGGCAACCTTTTGGCAATCTATGAATTGCTTAATATAGACGTTCTGTTGTCAATCAAGTGTAACAAGAGATTCAGACTTGGGCAAACATTCAGTGGTTGACTCAGGGAGTTCCACTGCAGTTGCCGGATCCAAGTTTTATGATTATGACGGATGCCAGGCAAACAGGTTGGGGTACAACATTGATCCCAACGGATTCGAAGTGCCAGGGTCTTTGGGTTCCGCAGTTTCTAGGCAAGCAAATAAACGTCCAAGAAATGATGTCAATTTGGCTTGTACTACGTCATTGGATGAACATTATTCAGAAAGCGCACGTCCAAATCCTGTCCGACAATACGACAATAGTTGCGTATATCCGGAACCAGGGAGGCACTCATTCCGTTCCGTTATTCAATTTAACGGAAAGAATCCTTCTCTTTGTTCTAGAACACCAAGTTCTGCTTTCGGTCCGTCATATTCCGGGTCGTCTGAATGTATTAGTAGACTCCCTTTCACGGAAGGGTCGCTTGTTGCCGTCAGAATGGACTCTCAACAAACAGGTATTCAATCAGATTTGCTACCAATGGGAGCGGCCAATGATAGACTTATTTGTGACACAACTCAACAATCAATTGCAGACGTATGTGTCACCATGTCTGGATCCCCGAGCATATGCAGTAGTAGCTCTATCGATCTCGTGGGTCGGAAGGATAGGATATGCGTATCCTCCAGCGCCGTTGATTCAGCAAATATTGCTCAAGATAAAACAATCTCAATACAATTCTGTTGGTAGCATCTCTGTCTCCACAGAGACCGTGGATAAATCTACTCAGGTGTCTGCTGTGGGACTTACCGCGAAAACTTCCTCCACGAGAGGATCTTCTTTTGCTGGGGAAATTGTGTCAACTTCATCACAACCCGCAAGGTCTCAACCTTCACGTATTCTGTTGTGCGGTCCTTCTTGCACGGCAAGCTTTGTACAGGACGAGCAGTGGGCGCGATTTCTAACTGTAGGAGGACCTCCTCTTCGCTATACTATGCGGTTAAGTGGAAGGTCTTTCGTCATGGTTGTAGGGATCATTTTGTTGATATTTTTGATCCCTCCATACCAGACATTGCAAACTTTCTAGTATACTTGTTTGACGAGATCAACTGCAGCCTGTTACTATTAAAGGTTATAGGTCTATGTTATCTGATACCTATGCACACCATGATAGTTTACAATTGAATCTTATGTCTCTTTATCTAAATTAGTTAGAAACTTTTCGATAAATAGACCTAGAACCCTTAGATTAATTCCTATATGAATTTAGCTTGGGTTCTTCTTAAACTAAACGAAAACCATTTGAGCCTCTTGAGACAGTAGATTTCAAATTCTGGTCTTTTAAGACAGCATTTCTCTTAGTTTTCTCTTCTGCTAGAAGAGTCAGTGAGTTTCATGCACTATCGGTGGACGATTCTCACTATCGTAGTGTCGGGATCACTATTACCTTTATTACTAATGTTGGATTTTTGGCTAAGAATCAGGCTCCTAATAATATCCGGAACCTATTGTTATTAAGGCCCTTCCATCTTCAGACGGGCACAGGCCTTTACTCTGTCCGGTTAGAGCTTTATGTATTTATAAACAAGATATCAGTTTATCAGAATGAGACGTAAAAGCTTCTTCTGTCTCTGATGCCTAAATAGAAGGACATTACGGTCCATTCTATGGCTAGATGGATTCAATTAACTACCCGTACTGCTTATGATAATCTATCTTCAACTCAGCAGTCTGTGCGTAAGATTTCGGCTCATTAAGTAACAGCTCTTTCTACATCTTAGGCTTATGCAAATAGTGTTGCTATTACAGATTTAATGAAGGCTCCATATTGGTCTCAGCCATCCACATTCACGAATTTTTATCTCAGAAATATTGAGTCCATTTCTGGAGACCTGCTTTGTTTAGGTCCATTATCTGCTGCTCAGAATGTCATTCACTAAACTGTTGCAACTATAGTTATGCAGGCTTTCTGTTCAGGCAGTGACTCCGTCCTGCTGCTCTCTTCGCTCTGGGCTATTTGACCCAGGACGAGGGGAAGGGGGGGGAGGGGGAGGGTGTTCCCTTGGGTCACCTGTTTTATAGTGAAAACAAGGGGATACCTCCTCCGGAGTCAGTAATTCTGAGTTGTTACCGGGATGGTTTTAAAGTGAAAAGTTAATGTTTAAAAAATTCATTCATGTCATATTTTTAAAGTGTAGCATTTGTATATGTCACGTGTCAAACGGGATTTAATTTACAATCCTCGGACACTTTTAAAGAGTATAAAGAGTCTCAGTTCTCTGGACTAACTTTATTTATTGGCTTACTTTAAAAATAATTAGTATAAGGATTATATTGGATGTTAATAGAGAACATGAATGTTATGATGCTCAATTATGGAGGGTGTTGTGTCTTTCTATTTTATCATAAATAAGAAAGATACATGTAAAGCCTAATACCCCTTTTCTCCTCGAGGGGATGACTCTATTTTATATAGTTGAGCTTATTGGATTTTCCTCTTTGTCCTAGACCCTCCAGCCTTTTTACTACTCAGCTATGTCTGGGTCATTGGTACAGTATAAAAATGTTAAAAAATTTATAGTAATTTATATATTTTTTATACTTACCAATGACCCAGACGGGGATGGCCCTCCCAGGAGTTGGGAACTCTACCTCCCCGCTGAGTACATAGCGCTGACCAGGCACTGGTTGTAAGAATGATAAATGGCTCCAATTCCGGGACCTCCTTGACACTGTGCATGTGCAGTAGAGGCGAAGTATGGAGGGCCATTCAGGACATGTTTTCTTTGGTTTTAGATGCAAATTTTGGGGATTGGGGGGCGAAATTTGTGTTTGGCCCTAGATTTTTAAGAGTTAGCACCAGCTATGTCTGGGTCATTGGTAAGTATAAAAAATATATAAATTACTATAAATTTTTTAACTTTTCAAAAGATTTCAACAAAACTATGTCATGTGACACCATCATTGGAACGAACTCATTCCAGTGAGGTGTCACATGATATGGTTTTGTGGAAATTTTGTGAAAAATTTAAAGAAAAAACTTAAAAATAACAAAGTTTGATGTTTTGTGCTTTGTGCACATAGACCAACTACAGTGGAACAAGAAAACACACTTCTCTATGACCAGTTTTCTGTTGTTTTTCTGTGGTAGGTTAAGAGATATACACTCAAGATTTTGTGACTTGTTACTTCCCACTTGTTAATTGCTACCTGTGAGCACTGACAAATGAAAAAGCACACTCTTCTTCCATGAAGGGCAGCAGTATTAATAAAACAACAGGTAATAATGTAATAGTTTCACATGGAAGTTTGGTAAAAAGCAAGAATATTGTTTATTTTCAGGCTGTGCGAATCGTCAGACCTAGTGAAACTGCCGGAAGATACGTTAGCTATCGTCTGGTTGTTTGAAGAAGTTGAAAATTTCAGCTATGACTGCTAACAAAGCTAATATTTAGTAATACCACTTAAACAGTTGTGCGTGTGAACAGAAATCGAAACAAATGCTCTTGTTTAATCTTCTTTTCTTCTGTTTGTTGCCTTTGTGGTATTAAACTGAAAAAGGGGGTACTCCCGCCTACTGAATATTAGTGATGGCCAAATAATTGTTCTGGCCTACACTTTCTACTGAACTTGAAAAACAGTGATGGCATTTTCCTGGGGTTCTGCTAGGGAGGCAGAAGGTCCACTTGGCGATCACATTGCCTAAACCAATTTTTTCCCTATTACATAGTTACCTCTTATAACAAGACTGGTTTTTAATTTAGTAGTGGCTGTTGTTTTGTGGGGATGCACAGATAAATTGTAGAAGTATTAATATGTCTTCCCGATGGCAATGTTTTGCTGCTGCAAAACATTGCCTATGGAAGACATATTAATACCCGGTGATTTTGCAAGAGAAAGCTCAAGATTTGCTGATACGGTAGCCAATGAAGTATACTGAGAGATGATTTTATTCCGTGAGAGGAGCTAACTGATACAAACTCTCAAGAATGATGAGGCCATCTGTTGATAACCAGTTAAAATTTGTCCCTCGTGTGAGAGAGTTCTGTTATCCTAAGCGCATTCCATAATAGTGCTTTTGCATTTTCATCTCTGAAACAACCTCTTAATTTTTGACCTTATGGAAACACTATTTTCACTCGGTGTCTTATCTCTAATTAATAATAGTGTCATGATCATTTTTTCATTTCTTTCCCTTGTGATTTGCAAATTACCTTTCAGTGCTTAAAATTCATGCACGAATCAGAATTCATCTTCGTAAATGATTTCTATGAGGAAAACAATGAGAATCAACTTTGGTTGTTGCAGAATCTTCATTTGATTCTTGTGATTGATTCTGAAAGTGGTCTTAACACTTACACTGCCGAAAGCGACTATTGTCACCTATTTTATGATGATTATCTGAATGTTCTGGTATGTGAAGATCAAACATACCATCTGATTAATTGTTGACAAGGGCTCAGAGAGCCCTTTTCAACAATTACTCAGATGGTAGAGTTTCAGATATATCATAAATTTTATTAAACTTCCTCGCATACAGGCATACATAGAGGTCCTCCACACATGGCTAAAGTTTGCGTGGCTTTAAAAGGGTTAAATGTCTGTACATTTCTGCTTATTTTTTGTTCCCTGCTAACAAGATGACACCAGGTCTTTAGATTACAGTAGAACCGTCTTTAGAGACCACCGTTTTTGCCAGGCAAAAGTGGTCTCTCAAAACAGGTGATCTCTCATGACAGGTCCATCACAGAGTAAAACAACCAAACCGTACAAAGTCAGAGCTGTCCCTGAAGACAGTTGGTCTCATGACAATGGTCTCTCAAAACAGGTTATACTGTACTCCAATTTCACACTGTTCACAGGTGTGCCCAAATTAGAGAAGGTGTGAAGACCTCAAGAAAAATATTTAAATTCTCTGTGCCTTTTTTAAATTTGAGAATATCTTGCATTATAATATGACCATAGAAACACCAAAAAGGCAAGGCAATAAAACATAACAGGATAAGACTGTTATTTCTGGTTTTAATGTTCCCAAATTAGGGCAAAATTGTGTGCCCAAAATAAATTAATCTTAAGGCCTGAACACGTTGACTTAGCAGTAGTGCCTATTGAAGTCTTGGCTGCCTATACAGGCAGCCAAGATATCACTAAACCCATGGCAAATTTACTGTAACTTAGATCAACAAGACCACTAAAAAAAAATCACAAAAATGTTGGAACATGTGTTCTGCATGTACATGTAAGACAAGAAACTCACCAAAATTGTAACTAGATTCTTAACCCTTTGAACCCTGGTGGTATCTTCCATATTAATTGAATGACAGCAACTAGAAGAGTCCATGTTCATTATTTAGGGGTAGACCAATTAATATTTTCTGTGTGCTGCCTTGGGGCTATAAGCTGAAAATATTGATTGGTCTACCACCACACACATGCATTTAGCATCCATAATGTTCAATGAAATTATGACGTTTCATGTTCCTGGCTGGAAAAGTGACCGCTCGGGTTCAAAGGGTTAAGGGATATACTGTAGTAAATATACTGTTAAAAAAAAGTAGGGGAAATTTGATAAAAGTCAGATATATGAAGAAAGATATTTATATTTTCATCAAAAAGACAGTTGAGGCATTGCACTGTGACATCTGGTGAATGATTTCAGCGATAGTTGGGTGTCTGACAAGCACACATTCCATGCACTGAGCTGTAGAAGACATGGACGGTCAGTCAGAGAATTTACCGCATTCAGTCCAAGACCTCAATACCTTGTAAATCCTCTTTGGTTCGCAAGACAAGCACGGATCCGGCGTGGCATACTCTGCACCAAACGCCCAATATCAGCTCGACTGATGTTATTCCATTCTTCTTGCAATGCAGCGGTGAGTTCCTGGACATTGGTGGGGGCTGTTGGCATTGTCGTAGCTGTCTGCCAAGTATAACCCAGACATGCTCGATTGATGAAAGATCTGGACTCAGTGCTGGCCAAGGCAGTGTAGTGATGTTCAGCTCCTGGAGGAACTCTGTAATGACACAGGCCCTGTGTGCTCTTCCATTGTCATCTTGGAAAATGAATCAACGGCTGTAATGTCACACAAGTGGCACCACTTGAGCTGCTAACATGTTGACACAGTAGTACTGCCCGATGACATGCTCTTGGATGACATGTATTGCTGTTCTGCTTGTCATGATTATGCCTCCCCACACCATACCGATCCACCACCAAAACGATCATGCAGCCTGTTGGTTACATCATGGTATCATTCCTTCTGCAGCCGCCATACTCTGTTTCACCTGTGGTGGAAGTCGAGAGTGAACTTTGATTCATCGGAAAACATGACGTTGCTTCATCGACGATTGTCCCAGTGCTGTCGTGCTCCACACCAATTACGCATTGTTGTGATGTGACAAATGTCAAATGTGGAATTATTTGAGGTCATCAAGCATACAAATTCCAGCTGTGTATGCAAATTTGGATAGTCTGACCACTGACTCGCACATCTGTCGCTTGGTGCAGCTGCTGTCCAATTTCTGAGGCACTTTGATGGTGGTTACGTAATGCTGTGGTTCGGATGAGACAATCCTTGTTTGCAGTTGTCACCCTTGGACAATCTGACCGACGTCTGTCATCAACATTGCCTTCTGACAGTAGCGTGACCACAACCTGCTAATCACCGATTGAGTAATATTGAGAATTTGAGCCACTGCAGTCTGTCTGTTGCCAACTTCCAACGTGCCAATGCCATGTGAACGTTCGTCACATGTCAGTCTTCGCAGACCTCAAAAGTTACGTTACGACCAGAAACTATTGATCAGTGAGTTTATACCAAGAAAAGAATGATGAGACCTCCGAAAAAGCATGTCCAGTACAAATGAAAATTTCAAAACATACCCCACAGACATTAATGCGGCACTCGTGCAAATAACCTGCATACAGTTTTCATGGGCTGGTGACATTCATGATCCACACTAAACTTGGTAACATATTGATGTGTCCAATCACGCATATCTAATACCATTTCCGAAAATATCAACATCAGTTTGGATATCCTCTACTTGTTTTGAATAGTATATTTATAAATATGAGGGTATTTTTGCACTATGAAATATGTACTGGTTGCACTCACAAGGGTAGAACAGTACACTCAAATTCTGAACTATTCAGCAGGTTGAGTGTCAGAAGCCACAATCATGGCTCTATTAAAAAGTGCTGAAAACCACTTTAGTGGCTTTACACTGCAAGCCTTAGCTTGATGTTTGCTCAGGAGTTGAACAAGAATGTTGATATGAAAATTAATTGGTTATAATTTATTGCAGAATGTGAACAAGTGCTCTCCAGTAAATTATAAATAAATTATTTATCAAGAAAATCTAGCTAAACTAAGGCTATCCTTGCTAGTAGCAATAGAATATGTGAAAAAAATACACATTACAAATTGCCTTTGCAAAATTATTTAGGGCTTTACAAGTTAAGAACTGAAAATCGATTCTCGCAGCAAAAGTTTGTGAGAATAAAAACCTATCCTCAGGATTTTAGACTAATTTTAAGGCATGCAACCAATGAAGTAGGCCGACATGTTCATATTCTTACATTGTGAATCATCATCAGTTCATCAATAAAAGTAAAATTCATCATCACTAGTTTGTTTTTTTATGCCTGAAAACTCCATATTAGAAAATTTGTTAGTTTTACAAGGTATTACAATTACTGCAGGTTTTAGTTCCTTAGTATTTCCTACATACACAGAATGCAATATGTGTTTGAATCGGCTCTTGCAAAATATGACTATGCCTTTCCAACTCGTTATGTAAAACACCCACAGATTCAAACACACATCACGTTCTGTGTTTATTACACAACCCATGCATTAAAATTTATTTAAATAAACAAATTTTAATTCCGATGTTTAAACCCAAAGGTGAAGAGTGTGTTTGTTTTGACTGAAGCTGTACCGGAACCAGTGTTTGTTGAAATTCGTATTGCTGTCTCTCTTCGGCTGGTGCCCATTCACCCCTAACCATTTTATGGCTATTACTGTTAGTAAAAATATAAGTACAAATTTGTGCAGATTTACAAGACAGCTGGGAGAAACCTTTTTAAAAGAAGTTCGAAGCATGTGATGATGTACGAAGATTTACCAAAATAAAGTTGACCAATTTAGATATAATGGATCCACAAAACGAGACAGCCACAGGATGATTTTTTTTTTTTTAAAATATTATCTCATTTTTGGTTAACTAATTTTTTGTGAACCAACTTTATTTTGCTTTGACCATTTTCATTTTCACACGTTGCGACAGACTGTATATATAACGAAATTTGGAAACTTTTCAAAGCGTAACAAATGACTCGATGAGAAAGAAACTAGTATGAATGGTGCTGTGAAAAAGTTCTGGCTTGTACATCACCCATTGAATACAGAATCATTTATGTCATAGCGGCCATTCCGTTAAATACAAGGGTTAAAAGTTGAATGGCTGTGTAATAAATAACTGTTTACAAATGCAGGCCTGGAAATAACACGCAAATTATCATTTAGGTTACGTTTGGGTTATGTGAATTGTAAAATATGCAAACAAACTACAGGTTATGACATGGTTTACCAGAAAGACTTGACAACCTTTCGGAACAGAACTTTCTCAACACCAAGGTTGAGTATTGCATGCACACATGAATAGAATAGGCATGATGTTTCCATCTTTAACCATCTGTACTCTGATGACAAAACACCAAAGTTTTCACAGCAAATGTTTCCCACATTGCAACTGAGAATTTAAAAAAAAATTATATCTTGTTTGACAGAGCTCATTGAGCTCTGTCAAACATGATATAATTTGTTAAATTTTTCATGTTGCATGGGCAATATGGAGTCAATGACAAAATATTTGAAATACTACAAGAGTGCTAAGAGTTAAAGAAATTCCGCCAAATTAATAGCTACAACCAACGTGTGATTTGCCTTGAGATCGTGCACAAGTCAGAAAATAAGCAGACTGTCATCTGCAAAATGTGGTCCCCAGAGAGTGAATTTAGTGATACTACCCTGCACAGCAGGGTAGCATCACTAAATTTACCCTCTAGGGACATCATTCTGAATCAGGGTCTCAAAACTAAACAGAAAGAGGTACCCAGAGGATAAATTGGTCCACTATGGGATAGCATCATCAAATTCACCCTCTGGGGACCTCATTCTGCAAATGTCAGACTGCTTATTTTCAGACCTGATCATGCATTAGTTGTTGATATTTATTCCGGTGGAAATCATGTTAAGAACATGACCAGCAAAGTAATAACAGAGAAGGCAGAAAGCATCAGAACCCCCTTTTTATGGGTTACCACCATGTTAGCTTAACCTGCCAATGGGTTATGATATAAGCCTTTTATTTCCAGACTGCAAAGGAGTAGAAATTGTTTCAGGAGAATTTATTAAGATTTTTTTATGAAGAGAAACACAACAGAACAATATTTTTAAGTCAAGTTCAACAAATTTTATTGATTCTTCATGGGCAACAATCTGGATAAAATGGCATGATGTTCTGATGCTGAACATTGTGCCACCATGAAACTGATTCTCTAGATCTTCCTCCTGAGAGATATTGAGTTTTACAACTTGAACATTTTCTCTATAATTTGCAGCTGAGAATATAATAACATGTATTATCAATGAAAATAAGTTGTGTGATAATCAGACAAAATTTGTCTCACATTTTTTCCACTGAAGTAAAAGCTTCCAAGTGTTTTTTGCAAATCTCATGTAGATAGCTCTCCAAGTAATAATGAATAATAAGCTATAAGAGATTGTCTCCCTTTTTAGCTCACCTGATTGAAAGTCAGTGGGAGCTATTGCCATCACTTGGCAGCCGTTGTTCATCGTCCATTAACTTTTGAAACTTGTCTTCTTCAAAACATCTTTGGAGTATACCCTTCCTACTTTGTTCAAAAGAAACTGCAGTCATCTTCGTGCTGTGGTTAATGTCCCAAAAGCCTAAAAATCTTAAAAACTCTTTTTCTCATGAACCACAGGAGAGAAAGCATTGATATTCGGTATGGAATTTCCTTTGGTGGTAAACATTAAATTTTGTTCAAGGGAAGTTGGTAGGTCAATAATTGGGCTGTCTGTGGGAGCATGCCCATTTTGGGCTCCACCCAAAATTTGTATTTCAGGAACCAATGGGCTGATTCGAACCAAATTTGGCATATAGTATAATTGGGCCATAAGGACTTGATTGATGTCTGAAAAAAGAAGCGAAAAATAGAAAAAATTCAAACTCCCATATTTCAAAAACTGCATGAACCAGAATATTGTTTTTGGTATGCAACTTTCTTAGGACCAGTAGAATCAGATGGACCAAAAAAATTGCTATTGGTTTTGTCATGGCATGCTGCATGTGGATGCCCATTTTCACGCTGTTGGCATTGGGAAAATGCTGAGTCATCATCTTTCTTGTACACCATCAACTAATTTGAAACTTGTCTTCTTCTTTGAAACCACTAGGCCAAATTCATACATATATGGCACAGACCATCTTTGGAGTATACTCTCTGTACTTTGTTCAGATGAACCTGCTGCCATCTTCGAGCTGGGGCTAATGCCCCAAAGGCCTAAAAATCTTTAAAAATCTGCTCATGAACCACAACAGAGAATGCTTTGATATTTGGTTTGGAACTTCCTTTGGGGTGAAGATTAATCTTCAGTCAAGGCAAGTTGGTACGTCAATTTTTGGGCATCATCCAAAATTTGTATTTCAAGAACCAAATTTTGCATGTAGTTTATTTAATTGGATCATAAGTACTTGATTGCTGCTCTGAAAACATTTTTGCAGCCCTGTTGGAATCCCAGGGGCTAAAGGTAGAAAAAAATATTCAAATGCCAATATTTCAAAAACTGATGGACATGAATATCGTTCTTTGATAATGCAGCTTCCTTAGGAACAGATGATTCAGATGGACAAAAAAGTGCTGTTTTGTCATGGTGTGCCATGTGGGTATGCTCATTTTAAAACTGTTGGCAATGGGAAAATGCTAAGTCATTATCTTTCTAGTGTTCCATTAACTAAATAGTCTTCTTTAAAACATCTGGGCCAAGTCTAAACTAATTTAGTACAAAGCATTTTGGTGGAGTTCTCTCTTCCGATTTTTTCCCTACAAGTTACAATGCCCCTTGAGGTGGGGTTGATGCTTTAAAATCATCTCATAAGCCACTCACAATAATGCTTAGATTTCTGGTATGGAACTTACTTTAGTGATGCAGTTTTTTCAACGAAACTCTGCAGGTCTAAATTTGGGCTCGTTGTGGGAGGATGCCAATTTTAGGTCCTTCGCAAACACATTCTGAAAGCTTTTTATGTTCTATAAATAGTAATGTAAACAAATTGTAGCCAAGCACATGATTATATTATGCCATTGCAAGATGGAGATATTGTATCTGGAGCTCCTGATACATGCTGCACTCCGGTAATTACAGGCCCAATACATACTTGTGCTAAGGTGCTAAGATAAAACTCTTTATCGCCATGACAGATCTTAGATGCTGATGGGGCATTAAACACCAATAAATAAATATAACACAATTTATCCCTGTAAATGGATCAATCATTTCAGGAATAATTTCTAGTCTCCATGTCTTTAAACTTTTCACCAAATCTAGTTAGAGATTCATAAAATGTATAACCCTGCATTAAATTCCCCCTCAGGTTATCCATAATTTTCTTGGATAACCTTTTCTTTCTCCTCTATAATTACCTGGTTCAAACTAGAGTTTCAATTTATCATAAACTCTTTCTGAGTGTTGACTGTCTTCTTTAGACCTATGGTTTGGCAACAGTCGGTGTGCATCCGGTTATACTCGCACTGTTAGCACAATAACTTGAACAAACGTTCTCCGATTTGAAAAATATGTGGCATAGTGGTCTTTTGCAATAATATCTCCAGCGAGTTCGAAAACTGGCCTGGGCCGATTTTTCGTTACGGAATTATGGGCCTTACTTAGTCAATTTTTACAAATTTTTAGCTCATTAGTGCCATAACTTGAAGCATCCTCTGATTTGGCTAATATTTTCCATAGAGGTCTTTTGCAGTAATATCTTAAACAAGTTCAAAAACTAGCCCAGCCCAATTTTTTGTTACAGATTTATGGGCCTTAATTAGTCAATTTTTATGAATTTTGAGCTCGTTAGCTCAATAACTTGAACAAATATTCTCTGATTTGACTAATATTTTCCATACAGGTCTTTTGCAAAAATATCTCAAGCGAGTTCGGAAACTGGCTTGGCTTGATTTTTTTTTACTGAGTTATGGGCCTTAATTAGTAAATTTTTATGAATTTTGAACTTAGTAAATTTTTATGAATTTTGAACTTGTTAGCACAATAATTTGAACAAATGTTCTCTGATTTGACTAGTATTTGCTATAGAGGTCTTTTGCAATAATATCGCAGGTGGCTCAAAAACTGGCCCGGGCCAATTTTTCATTACTGAGTTATGGGCCTTAATTTTTATGAATTCTGAACTTATTAACATTATAATTTGAACAAAGGTTCCAGATTTGTCGACTGGCATATGATTGATAACCGGGTTATGGGCATGCAGCATTCTCCGACTGCCACCACAATTCGACGCCTGCATCTCTGATGTGCACCTCTTGTTTTTTTTTCTTTCTTTTTAGCTCACCGAGTCTAAAAGGCCAAGTGGGCTTTTCCCATCACTTGCCATTGTCAGTAAAATTTTCACATTTTCATCTTCTTCTCTGGAACTGCTGAGCCTGTGTAAACCAGACTTGGCAGGAATAGTCTATGGGAGGTCCTCTACAAACGATCCTCATTTTGTTCCTGTGATGGAAAACATGGCTAGAGGCATTCTTTGACTCTGGTTGGTGGATTTTCAAGAATCTTCTCTGAAACTGCAAGGCCAAATGTTTTGATACTTCAGATAAGTGATGACTGGGACCCCCTCTACCTGTAATCCTCATTTAATGTTGATCGGGTTGCAAACATGGCCACAATTATGGCTTATAGTTACAATACAATTATGGCTTATAGTTACGATAGAAACCTATGGGAAATCACATTTTCATCATCTTCTCTGGAACAACTGAGCCGGATTGAACAAAACCTGGCAGGGAACGTCTATGGGAGGTCCTCTACAAGCACTCCTCATTTTGTTACCGTGCATCAAAAAACGTGGCTGCCAGAGGCATTCTATGATTCTGATTGGTGGATTTTGAAAAAATCTTCCCCTCTGAGACCACAAGGCCAAATGTGTTGAAACTTCACATGGTCGATGACTGGGATCCCCTCTGCCAGTGATCCTCATTTAATGTTGATCGGGTTGCAAACATGGCTACAGTTGCAGCTTATAGTTACCACAGAACCCCTATGGGAAATCACATTTTCCTCTTCTCTGGAACTACTGGGCTAATGTGAACCAAAACTTGACAGGAATGGTCTATGAGAGGATGGAAATATGTGGCCGCCAGAGACTATAGTCTAATGCTTATCCCAATGCCTCTCCTGCTGCATAAAGATAAAATACTTGTTTTTTGAGATTCTGGTAAGGGTTGGTTCCAATTTTCTCCACTGAGAACTGAGAAAACCCCTCAAAATATTATGTATACAGTACAAATCAAAATAAATTGTAGCATAACCGCACTAAACCAAGTTTACTTGTGCTCCTGCACTGATAAGATCAGAATCTGAGATTTTCGGGAAAGCTATCAGTGAGAGCTTTCCAGAAAATGATGTTAGCTGGTCTTATCAGTGTAGGAAGAGAAAGATACATAGTTTATATGGTTATCCTTCAACTTACTTTGATTTGTAATGTAAACAAGTTTGCAGCTGTAATTAGTCCCCTACCGGCATCGCCGGAGGGGACTATAGGTTTGCACTCCGTCCATCCATCAGTCTGTCCATCTGTCAGTCTGTCAGTCACACTTTAGTTTTCCGGAGTTTTTTTTGAAACGCTTCAACGGAATGATTTCATTTTTGGTAAACTACTATAGAACGATGACTTACAGATCAGGTTTGAGTTTCATGCTGATTGCATTATTATTGTGTGAATTACGGCCTTTGGAAATATGGGAAAAAGCACCAAAATATCAGTTTTCCAGAGTTTTTTTGGAAACGCTTCAATGGAATGATTTCATTTTTGGTAACCTACTATAGAACGATGACTTACAGATCAAGTTTGAGTTTCATGCTGATTGCATTATTCTTGTGTGAGTTATGACCCTTGGAAATATGGAAAAGCGCCAAAATATCAGTTTTCCAGAGTTTTTTTTGAAACACTTCAATGGAATGATTTCATTTTTGGTAAACTACTATAGAACGATGACTTACAGATCAAGTTTGAGTTTCATGCTGATTGCATTATTCTTGTGTGAGTTATAGCCCTTGGAAATATGGAAAAGCGCCAAAATATCAGTTTTCCAGACTTTTTTTGGAAGCGCTTCAATGGAATGATTTCATTTTTGGTAACCTACTATAGAACGATGACTTACAGATCAAGTTTGAGTTTCATGCTGATTGCCTTATTCTTGTGTGAGTTATGGCCCTTGGAAGTATGGAAAAGCGCCAAAATTTCAGTTTTCCACACTTTTTCTGGAAACGCTTCAACGGAATGATTTCATTTTTGGTAACCTACTATAGAAGAATGACTTACAGATCAAGTTTCATTTACACTCTGTCCATTCATCTGTCATGCCAGTCAGTCTGTCGGTCATAATTTAGTTTTCCGGACTTTTTTTGGAAACGCTTCAACGGAATGATTTTATTTTTGGTAACCTACTATAGAACGATGACTTACAGATCAAGTTTCATTTGCACTCTGTCCATCCATCAGTCTGTCTGTCAGTCATACTTTAGTTTTCCGGACTTTTTTTGGAAATGCTTCAACCGAATGATTTCATTCTTGGTAACCTACTGTAGAACAATGACTTACAGTTCAAGTTTGAGTTTCATGCTGATTGCATTATTCTTGTGTGAGTTATGGCCCTTGGAAATATGGAAAAGCACCAAAATATCAGTTTTCTGGACTTTTTTTTGGAAATGCTTCAACGGAATTCATGCTGATCACATATTGGTTATAACATTTGTATAATTATTAATGCTCATTAGTCCGGTAGGGGACATTGTATTGCTTCAGCAATACGTTCGCTCTTGCTATTTTAATATTACTCTCAAGTTTCTTATCAGAAATACTGATTAATGACAGATGTTTGAAAAACATGGAAGTTTTTGTTTATTTTGTATATCATCATGAAGAGCTGACCAGTCAATTATGATATTTAAGATATGACAAATTATTTGAATAAAATGTTTTCTGTAACTCTTTACCTATCCAAAGTTATTTGAAAGAAAGTACTGTCTGTAAAAGTTGTAATTTTCAAAATATTTAACCTTTTACTGATTTTTTATTGAAACAAAATTCATAAATGTGTGGATTTTCAAGAAATGTTCTCCTTTGAAACTACTAGGTCAAATGCTTTGAAACTTCATGTGACTGATGACTGGAACACCCTCTACCAACAATCCTCATTTAATGTTGCAAACATGTCTTGAATTGTGGCTTTTAGTTACTATAGAAACCCTATGGGAAATAACATTTTCATCTGCTTCTCTGAAGCTACTGAGCCAATGTGAACCAAATGTGACAGGAATGGTCTATCGGTGGTACTCTACAAACGACATTCATTTTGTTCATTTTGTTCCCGTGGAATGGAAAACTTTGGCGCTAGAGGCATTCTTTGATTCTGATTTGTGGATTTTCAAAAATCATCTCCTCTCAAAACCACTAGGCCAAATTTTTCGAAACTTCACATGCTTGATGACTGGGACACTCTCTAACAGTGATCCTCATTTAATTTTGATCGGGTTGCAATTGTGACTTATAGTTACTATAGAAACACTATGGGAAACACTATGGGAAATCACATTTTCATCTTCTCTGGAACTACTGAGTCGGGTTTGGGGGCGTGGTGGCTCAGTTGGTAGAGGTGCAGGCTGCAAGCCAAGAGGTCCTCGGTTCGAATCCCACCTGCGGCAACTGTGTCCTTGGGCAAGACACTTCACCCCCATTGCCCACTTGGGGGCAGGGTGACGTTGTATACTAAGGCATACTGCACGTCGATGGTGCACCTGTCTTCAACCAATGCTAACCCTGCTTGTGTGGAGTTGGTATGTGGGGAGCTGACAGTTGCTCGCCGTTGCTCAGTGGTTCTCTCCGGGCACTCCGGCTTCCTCCACCCGTAAAATTGTCACGGACATGGTTAGCCATTGTGCAGAAATATGTGACCTTAAACACCAATAAACAATAAACAAACAATAAGGCAAGTGAAAGTATAATTTCATAAATTCAGAGTAATCCCAGACAACTGACCAGAGGCTCAAGTGAGCCTAAAATGCTCACCTGGCTCATGTGAGCCTAAAATGCTCACCTGGCTCAAGTTGTCAAAAGAGATTAGTGTATCAGTAAGTGACCAGCATACAGAGCCCAAACATTAACCCATGGACTCAATTTGAACAAACTTGAATCTGACACCCCGAGAAATGTCACACACCAAATATGAAAAGATTCTAACTGGTCGATCTGAAAAAGATTTTTCCAGAAATTTTCTCACATCGCACCGAGTTAAACCATGGGCCCACTAAAGAGCCCAAATATTAACCCAAGGACTCGATTTGAACAAACTTGAATCTGACCCCCCTGGAGATGTTGTAGACCAAATATGAACATATTCTGAGTGGTGGATGTGAAAAATAAGATTTTTGAAGAAATTCCCTCATATGGTACTATGTTACAATTTGGGCTCCCATAGAAGGGTGAAAATCAACCCAGGGACTTGATTTGAACAAACCGAGCCACCGTGCCCCCTTCACTTGCCTTAAGGGTAGTATATTTTGAAAACTCAGATTACACAACTGACCATTTATATACTTAACCATTGAAGGGATAGGTGGTGGAGACATCTCAGTAGTCGTGGAAGGAATTTCAAATGAACAATCCTAAAGATAGACATTTTATTTTTGTGTTAATTAACTGGTAGAATGCTGGAAGCCCAATTTTGGTCTTTACTCTGATGTGGAGGTGCCGCAACATAAAGGCTTCATATTCTTTGGATGTACTTCCTATTACCTGTGAAGAGAGAGTCCGTGATGATTTACCTTCTTATGGAATAGTGCCTATAACCACTCTCCTATAAATTGTAACAAGTCAAAGACAAGTGAGCAAAATTCTTTGTCCAGTGTAAAGGTGATGTTTTGAGTCTTCTCCCAAACTGATGGATTGATTCCAATAAAATTTCACGTGAATGATGAATGGGAGGAGTAATCAGTTTTTATGCCCCCAAGAGATTCTCTCGGGAGCATCATGTTTTCACAACATCCATCTGGGCATCATCCAGCATCCATCCGTTAACTTTTGGTTTCCATCAGATAACTAAAGAACTGCATATTTGATCAAATCATAATTTTAGGGGTAACTCTCTGGATGACTAGACAATGCATCCTTTCGATTTTGGTCCAGCTTGTCAATTCAATATGGCCACCATGTCAGCCATATTGAATTTGGTTTCCGTCCAATAACAAGTGAATGCTGACTCGAATCATTTTTATGCCTCCGAGAGATTCTCTCGTTATGCCCCGCAAGCTTCTCTCGGGAGCATTATTAGCTCACCTGACTGAAAGTCAGGGTGAGCTATTCTGATCACTTTTTGTCTGTCGTCCGCCGTCCGTCGTACATTGTGAAGGTAATGTTTGGGTCTTTTTCTCCCAAACCACTGCCCACCTTTTAATGAAATTTCATGTGAGAGTTAGTTATATAGGAGCATTTTGATTTTTCTTCAAATTAAGTTGCAGCTCATATTGAGGACGGGGGTGGGGCCAAAATGCCCAAAATATTAAAAAATCTTCTTCTCATGAACCAGCAGTAGCAGAGACTTCATATTTGATATGCAGAGTCCTTTTGAGGTTTAGAATCAAGTTTGTTCAAGAGAAGTTTGTCGCGCATTATTTGCCTTCGTTATGGGGCAAAAATTTTGGCCACGCCTAAAATTTCTATTTTCAGAACTGTGAGGTCGATTTGAACCAAATTTGATATGAGATGATAATGGGTCATAAGTATTTGAATGATACAAAAATTATTTTTCTCATTGCCCTGTGGGAACCTCGGAAGCCAAAAATAGGAAAAACCTTAAAACTGCCATATCTCCAAAACTACACGGCACAGAGAATTCTTATTTTGTATAAAGCTTACTTTTATCCAGTAGAATAGAATGGTTAAAAAAAATCCCTATCGGTATGATCACAAGGTACTTTTTTCAGGACTTTGAAAAGTGCTGAGTCAGCACTTTTTAACACAGTAGGCAATGGGAAAAACATTAAAAAATCTTCTTCTCCAGATCCAGCAGGCAGAATCTTTTGATATTTGGTATGCAACATTGTAGGGTGGATTTGATTCAAGTTTGTTCAAATTGGCCCCCTGGGTTCATATTTGGGCTCAGTATAGGAGCCTAAATTTGAACTTAGTGGATTTCAGGCAAATTTCTTAAAAAATCTTCTTCTCCAAATCCAGCAGGCAGAATCTTTTGATATTTGGTATGCAACATTGTGGGGTGGATCTGATTCACGTTTGTTCAAATCGGCTCCCTAGATTCATATTTGGGCTCACTATAGAAGCTTGAATTCGAACTCAGTGCATTTCAGGCAAATTTCTTCAAAAATCTTCTTCTCAAGATCCAGCCGGCAGAATCTTTTGATATTGGGTATGCACCATGCTTTGTGGGGTGAGATTCAAGTTTGTTCAAGCCAAATCCCTGGGTTCATATTTGGGCTCACTGTGGTGGCCCGAATTATAACTTAGTTCAAAATGAGGAATTTTCTTTAAAAATCTTCTTCAGATCTAGCGGTCGGAATGTTTTGATATTTGGTATGCACCATCCTTAGGGGGGTGAGATTCATGTTTGTTCAGGCCATGTCCCTAGGTCCATATTTGAGCTCACTGTGGGAGCCCGAATGATAACTAAGTTCAAAATGAGGAATTTTTCTTTTAAAAATCTTCTTCTTCAGATCCAGCAGTCAGAATGTTTTGATATTTGGTATGCAGCATCCTTAGGGGGTGAGATTCAAGTTTATTCAAGCCATGTCCCTAGGTCCATATTTGGACTCACCGTGGGAGCCCAAATTATAACTTAGTTCAATATGATGAATATTCTTTAAAAATCTTTTTTTTTGATCCACTGGTCAGAATCTTAGGATATTTGGTATAAGCTTTTCTTAGGAGGAGCAGATGCAACTTGTTGAAATCAATTCTCTGGGTTGATATTTAGGCTACCATGTCAGGTGAGTGCCTTCAGGCCCCCTGGGGCCTCTTGTGTTTTCACCATATCTGTCCAGCATCCGTCGTCTGTCTGTTAAATTTTGGTTTCCATCAAATAACTACTAAAGAACCGCTTATTTGATCAAATCATTATCTTAGGGGTTACTTGTGGAAGATCAGCCAATGCTTCCTTTCGATTTTGGTCCAGCTGGCCAATTCAATATGGCCACCATGACAGCCATATTGAATTTGGTTTTCATCCAATAACTAATGAATGCCGACTCGAATCATTTTTAGCTCAACTTTGGCGAAGCCAAATTTGAGCTTATGCCATGGCCAGTCGTCCGTCTGTCCATCAACAGTTCAATACGGCTCGGGCCAGAGGCCATATTTATGAACCGATCTTTACAAAACTTCTTGGGTACCTTTGTTATGACTGTGGGTTGAGAACGAGTGTTTTGGGGTCCGATCCGAAATTCAAGTTGGCCGCTGGCGGCCATTTTGTACAAACTTAGGTGCAATCAGATTTTTGCGCAGAACTTCCATATGAAAGCGCTGATTTGAATAATTTTTTGTGTGAATGTTTAGTACCATGGGATACATCACATATAATACAGGTTTTTTTCTCGTGCAGAAATTATGCAAATTAGATGAATTTTGATTTATTTAGTGCTACTTATACACTGTAAGTGCACATGTCAATACGGCTTGGGCTAGAGGCTGTATTTATCAACCGATCTTCACAAAACTTCTTGGGTACCTCTGTTATCACCTTGGGATGTGAACGAGTGTTTCTGAGTGTGGTCCAAAATTCAAGATGGCTGCCAGTGGCCATTTTGTACCGAAATTAGGTCTAATCAGTTTTTTGTACACAACTTCTATACAGCTCGTATTTATGAACTGATCTTCACGAAACTTCTTGGGTACCTTTGTTTTCACCTTGGGACAGGAATGAGTGTGTTTTGGGGTGCCTTTGTTATCTCTGTGCTATGAGAACAAATATTTTGGGGTTCAGTCAGACTCACTCTGGGACTCAAAAGATTTCTTTTCTAGTTTGGCATCTGACTGTCACCCACCTTTACAATACTTTACCTATACATTTGTTATAGGCTACGGTCAGTATTTATGTACGGGCCGTTACAATACTTTATATGTACCTTTGTTATCAGGTCATTATCTAGATGTTTGTCATTGCTGTGTCACATACTATACATGTACATGTCTTGACAAGTTGAGCTACAGTGTCATTGACACTTTCATTTAAATATGCATTGTTGGTGTCTAGAGGAAGCTGAACCGAGATGGCCGCCAGTGGCCAATTCATTATGGTGGCCATCTTGAATATGGTTTCTGCCCAATAAGTAATGAATACTGACTTGACATCAATTGCATTTTTTGGTTATGCATTATTGGTGTCTAGAGGAAGATTTCTTTTGATTTTGGTTATACCCCCTGAGAGACTTACCTTCCCTTTTATGACACTGCGCAGGGCATATACCACGCTTTGCCTTGCTCTTGTTATTTTTAGCTAAAATTGACAAAGTCAAGATAAGCTGTTGCCACCACGCATGCAGAAGTCTGTCAGTCTATTCACATTGTCCTTTAGCACAGGCAACACCCAGTAGTTCTTGTCCGATCATCACAAAATTTTATATGCAGGTTTGAGGCCATGTCTAGATGAGAACGTTCCCTTATGGTCGCGATCGGTCAACCGTGATGGGTGCCCGAGCCCAAAACCGAAAACCTTTTGCACAATCTACATGTCGCATTTATGAAGAGATTTCTTTGTAACTTGGTAGGATGACTTATAATGTCTAGATGAGAATATCCCCTTTTGGTCATGATCTGTCAACCGTGATGGCTGCCCAAGCCCGAAACCCAAAAACTTCTACCACAGTCTACAGGTCATATTTAATATGGAGGGATTTCATTGTAACTTCGTAGGACGACTCCATATGATGTCTAGATGAGAACTTCCCCATTTGGCTACGATCTGTCCACCGTGATGGCTGCCCGAGCCCAAAACCTGAAAACCTTTAGTGTAGTCTACAGGTCGTATTTATGGAGGGATTTCATTGTAACTTGGTAGGATGACCTCATATAATGTCCAGATGAGAACTTCCCTTTTTGATTGCGATTGGTTATCTGTGACGGCTACAGGGGCCCGAAGCCCAAAAACCTTTACCACAGTCTACAAGTCGTATTTTTGAAGGGATTTCATCATAACTTGGTAGGATGACTCCTGATAATGTCTAGATGAGAACGTCCCCTTTTGATCGCAATCATTCAATTGTGATTGCTGTCCAAAACCCGAAAACCTTTAGCACAGACAACAGGTCGTATTTATGAAGGGATTTCATTGTAACTTGGTAGGATGACTCAGTGTCATGGCTAGATGAGGACGTCCCCTTTTGGTTGCGATCGGTCAACCGTGATGGCTAGACAGGCCCAAAACCAGAAAACCTTTAGCACAGTCTACAGGCTGTATTTATGAAGGGATTTCATTGTAACTTAATAGGATGACTCGTTTTGGAATAAATTCACTGTAACTTGGTAACTTTGTTTGACACACATTAACTGTGAAGGCCACATTAACCTACCTCTCAATTCTTTAGTAAAGTCTACACCTCAGATTTTTTTATTGAAAACATAGCATACAGGGAACAGAAATTAACATTCTCAATTATCACAGTTCTTGTCGTATTTCATAATCCTTTCATAAACATTGAACATTATCCTTTTCATCAAATACAATACACAGTCAAGTTAAGCTACAGTGTCATTGACACTTTCATTTAATTATGCATTGTTGTTGTCCAGAGGAAGCTTCCTTTCGATTTTCGACCTGTCAGCTGATCCAAGATGACTGCCAGTGACCAGTTTATTATGGCTTCCATGGTGGCCATCTTGAATTTGGTTTTCGTCAATAACTAATGAATGCTGACTAGAATCAATTTCAGCTTTTGGTTATGCATTGTTGGTGCTTAGAGGAAGCTACCTTTCGATTTTGGTCCAGCTAGCCGTTTCAATATGGCCGCCATGGCAGCCACATTGGATTTGGTTTCTGCCCAATAACTAATGAATGCTGACTCGAATCATTTATATTTTTTAATTATGCATTATTGGTGTCTACAAGAAGCTTCCTTTTGATTTTGGACCAGTCAGCTGAACCAAGACAGCTGCCAGTGGCCAATCCATTATGGCTTCCATGGCGGCCATATTGAATTTGGTTTCTGCCCAATAACTAATGAATACTGACTCAAATCAATTTCAGTTTTTGTTATGCATTGTTGGCGTCTAGAGAAAGCTTCCTTTTGATTTTGGATCAGCTAGCCAATTCAATATGGTCGTCATGGTGGCCATGCATTTGGTTTCCATCCAATAACAAACGAATGCTGACTCGAATCAATTTTATTTTTTGATTATGCATTGTTTGTGTCTTTAGAAAGCTTCCTTTCAATTTTGGACCAGTGAGCTGAACCAAGATGGCCGCCAGTGCCAATTCATTATTGATCCATGGCAGCCATTTTGGATTTGGTTTCCATCCAATAACTAATGAATGAAAACAAATCAGGTCTTTAGATTACCCCAATTTCACACGTTTACAGGTGTACCCAAATTAGAAAAGGTGTCAAGACATCAAGAAAAATTTTAAAATTCTCTGTGCCTTTTCAATATTTGAGAATAAATTCCATCATAATATGGCAATAGAAGCACAAAGAAAGACATGGAAATAAAACATAACAGGATAAGGCTGTTATTTCTGGTTTTAATATCCCCAAATTAGGGCAAAAAGGTGCACCCAAAATAAATGAATTTAAAGGCCTGCAAATGAATTTTATTTTTTTGTGATGCATTGTTGGGGTCTAGAGGAAGCTTCCTTTTGATTTTGATTATGCCCTGAGAGACTTTTGTACCCTTTTATGACACCGTTGGAAGGGGGTGGAGGGGGGGGGGGGGGGCATATGCCTTGCTTTGCGTTGCTCTTATTTAAAATTTATAAGCTACCCCTATGGGAAAAGATGTCCCAAATTAAAAATATAATCTCATGATCTGATGGATGGAATATCTTGACATGTGGTGTTCAGATTCCTTTTGAGGTGAACACTAAAGTTTGTTCAACGGTAGTTTGAGGGGCACTATTTTTATACCGAGGGGTATACTGGATTGTGCCTGTCTGTGCGCCCTTCTGTACGCCCATGTGTCCATCCGCACATCCATCCATATGTCTGCCCACACTCCGATGTATGTTCGTGTTATAACTTCAACATTACTGCTCGGATTTCGATGAAATTTCATACAGATGTTCACTCTAATGAGATCTTTAAGGAGCATGAGCCGTTTTGCTGTTGGAATATTTTTTCTGTGAGGGAAAAACGTGCATAAGTATGTGACCTTAAACACCAATAAATAAATAACTGTGAGGGAATATTTTTTCTGTGAGTTATTGCCCTTTGAATATACAAAAATGGCTAGTATTGTCTGTTCGCCTCGTATCTCAGGTTTGGGTTATTGGATCTCAATGAAATTTGAAATGAAGATTGTTTGTGTGAAAGACTTTCAAATGAGTCTCGAATAATATTTCTTAATTTTCATTGGATCTGGGAGGGGCAAGAGTATTTGCCCTGCCTAAAATTTCTATTTTCAAAACCTATAGGCCTATTTAAACCAAATTGGTGTGCAGTATTATTGGGTCATGAGTACTTGATTCATGCCAAAAAAAGTTTTTCCTCTTCCCCGTGGAAACCCCAGGAAAATGTTTCAAATGCCCATATTTCCAAAACTGCACAAACCTGAGGACTTATTTCTAAGCCCTTGGTTTCAAATTGGACTCTCTGTGGGAGCTCAAATTTGAACTTCGTGCAATATGAGGAAAGGCATTTTAAAGTCTCTTTCTGATACACCAGTAAGAATCCTTTGACAGTTAATATTCAGCATCCAGCGACCGCACAAACCAGAGGACTTATTTGTAAGTCCCAGGTTTCATATTCGGCTCCAGCTCAAATTTGAACTTTGTGCAATTTGAGGAAAAGTGTTTTAAAGTCTCTTTCTGCTCCACCAGCAAGAATCCTTTCCACGCCTGAAAAGTGTGCTTAAATCTTAAAAAATCTTCTCGTGAACCAGCAGTAGCAGAGACTTGATATTTGATGTGCAGCTTCCTTTTGAGGTATAGACTCAGATTTATTTGAGATAAGTTCGAGGAGCTATATTTGCCTTTGTTATGGGAGGGGCAAGAATTTTCGACCTGCCCAAAATTTCTATTTTCCAAACCGAGAGGCAGATTTGAACCAAATTTGATATGAGGGCTTATTGGGTCATAAGTACTTAATTTATGCCAAAAAATTTTTTTCCTGTCGCCCCATGGGGACCGCAGGAACTAAAAATAGAAAAAAATTAAAAGACCCATATCGCCAAAACTACATGTCACTGAGAATTCTTATTTGGTGTGAAGCTTCCTTAGGACCAGCAGAATGGAATGGTAAAAAAAAATTGCTATCGGTTTTATAATGGGGTACTTTTTGGGGACTTTGAAAAAGCGCTGAGTCAGCATTTTTTAACACTGTGGGTTATGGGAAAAACATTTAAGACTACTTTTCTCCCAAACCACTGCTCCAAAAGCTTTCAAATTTAACATATAACATCTTTGGAAAATTGTTTCGCATGTTTATTGAAATCAATTCCCTGGGTCCATATTTGGGCTCTCTATGGGAGCCCAAATATTTAAATTAGTGCAGTATGAGGAATATTCTTTAAAAATCTTCTTCTTCAGATCAACCAATAGGAATCTTTTGATATTTGGTATGAAGCATGCTTAGGGAGGTGAGATTCAAGTTTGTTCAAGCCAAATCCCTGGGTTCATATTTGGGCTGAAAATTTGGGGTCCTGGTCTGGACTTAGAAATTTTGGACCAAAATCCGGAAATTAGTTTTTTGTTTTTTTTATGCGTCTTGGTCAATTTTAAGACAAAAAAAAAAAAAAAACATTTTTTTTTTTTTTTACACTGAAAATGCATTTTGGTGAATTTTAAGACAAAAAAAAAAAAAAATTTTTTCCACTGAAAATATGGGAGCCGGGTGGGACTTTTGGTCCAAAATCCAGAAATTAGTTCTTCGGTGTTTTTATGCGTTTTGGTCCATTTTAAGAAGAAGAAGAAAACAATTTTAGTCTGAAAAAATTTTGTTTGGGACTTCGAAAATTTCCAAACAAAAATGAAAAAAATCTGTTTTTTATGCGTTTATCTCAATTTTGGGACTTGCAAGTGCAGAAACTGAAAACAGAATGAAAATCCAGTGTATTGTGTTGGCACAATACCTTCGTCTAGTTGGTATATGCTTTTCTTAGGAGGGACATATGCAGCTTATTCAAGTCAAGTCCCAACCCTGATTGTCCACATGGGGGCACGATGACGCCGTGTACTAAGGCATACTGCACGTCGATGGTACGCATGTCTTCAACCAGTCTAACCCTGCCTATGTTGCAGTGCGGAGTTACGATGTTGGGGAGCTGGCAGCTGCTCGTCGTTGCTCGGTGGTTCTCTCCGGGTACTCCGGCTCCCTCCACCTGTAAAACTGTCACGGTCACGATTAGCCATTGTGCAAAAGTATATGACCTTAAACACCAATAAATAAATAAATAATAAATAGTCAAGTCCCTGGTTTGATATTTAGACTACCATGTCAGGTGAACGCCTTAAGTCCCCCTGGGGCCTCTTGTTTATGAAAATTCCTACATTTTAGCTCATCTGACTGAAAGTCGGGATGAGCTTTAGTGATCATTCACCGTCCATCGTCTGTTGTCCGCCGTCCGTCATCCGCGAACATGGTGTTCGCACCTGCCCCTCTCAAAACGCTGAACCAATTTTTGTTAAATTTGAGTTGCTTGCTTGTTCTGACATCGCATTTTGTTTTTTGTTTCAAATCAACTTGCGCAGCCCCATAGGGAGAGAGTGGGAGAAAATCCCACAATTTTTAAAAAAGAATTTCATGAACCAGTGGGAACAATGACTTGATATTTGGTATGTAGCTTCCTTTTGATGTGTAGAATCAAGTTTGTTCAAACGAGGTTCGTGGAGCAATATTGGCCTTTTGAGTATGTGACTCATGTAAAAAAAAAAAAAAATTCCTGTGTCCCCCGTGGAGATAAAAATAGAATTATTTTTAAACGCCCTTTTTTCCAAACCACATGGAACAGAGAACTGTTGTTTGGTATGAAGCATCCTCAGGACCAGTTGAGTTGAATGGTAAAAGTAATTGCCATTGTTTGTGTCAGGGCAGGCATGTTGAAGTACCGTTGGTACCACTAAACTCGATACCTGTACCAATCGGTAAAACAATAGTAAGCGACTGGATAAATTGAATAGACCCAATACCAAAGATCGTTGTCGGTGTTAAAACATAGCCATATGACAGTAGTACAATTTATTTAAAATAAAACGATCGAAAAACGTTTGAAACTATCTTTATTAAAATCTTCAAAACCTTTAATGAAGATTGATCAAATAAATCAGTTCGTAACCGTTCAGTGTAATTGTTTCTGACGTGTTCCATTCAGTATATACTTTGATCCGAAGATGATTTTACATGCAAGTCTGTTTTGTGGCATTTTTTAGCGCATCTTGACTAAGTCAAGCTGTGCTGATCTCCTTGATCTCCATCCGTCGTCCGTCCGTCAACACCATGTTTTGGTCTTCTCCCAACCTAATGGACCAATTCAAGTGTAAGTTTGTGTGAGTGATGGTCCCGAAGGGGCATTGCAGCTTTGTTCAACTCAACATGCCCAGCCCCATAGGGAGGGAGTGGGGGAAAATGCTCCAAATTATTTTCAACATCTTCTCATGAACCAGTGTGTACAATGTCTTGATATTTGTTATGGAGCTTCCTTTTGAGGTGTAGAATCAAGTTTGTTCAAACGAAGTTCGTGAAGCAATATTTGGCTTTGTAATGGGAGGGATAAGATTTTTGGCCCCGCCCAAAATTTCTATTTTCTGAACCGATGGTCCGGTTTGAACCAAATTTGGTATGTGGAATTATTGGGCCATAAGTACTTGACTCATGCAAAAAAAAAATTCCTACATCCCCATGGAAACCCTGGGAGCTAAAAATTGAAATATTTTCAAGTGCCCCTATTTCCCAAATCACACGGAACAGAGAGCTGTTATTTGGTATGAAGCATCCTTAGGACCAGTAGAATTGAATGGTAAAAACGAATTGCCATCTGCCGTTGTGTTGGGGTATTCTGTAATGGGCATCGAAAAAATGCTGAGTCAGCATATTTGCAAAAATTAAAAAATTTTTTTCTTCAGAACCAATCATCAGAATCTTTTGATATTCGGTATACAGCATTCATGGGGGGAGGGGGGGGGGGGGGGGTCAGATACAGGTTTGTTAAAATAAAACCCATTGGTTCATATTTGGGCTCAATACAGGAGCCCGAATTTTTAGCTTAAATTGACAAAGTCAAGATAAGCTTTTGCCATCACACGTGCGGAAGTCTGTTAGTTTGTGAGTCTGTTCACATTTTCCTTTAGCACGGGCTACACCCAGCAGTTCTTGTCTGATCGTCACGAAATTCCATATGTAGGTTTGGGGTCATGTCTAGATGAAAACGTCCCCTTTTGGTCGCGATCGGTCAACCGGTATGGCTGCCCGAGCCCAAAACCCGAAAACCACTTGCACAGTCTACAGGTCGTATTTATGAAGGGATTTCATTGTAACGTGGTAGGATGTCTCTGTATAACGCCTAGATGAGAACGTTCCCTTTTGGGCATGATCTGTCGACCATGATGGCTGCCCAAGCCCGAAACCCAACAACATTTAGTACAGTCTGCAGGTCATATTTAATATAGAGGGATTTCATTGTAATTTGGTAGGATGACTCCTTATGATGTCTAGATGAGAACTTCCCCATTTGGGCATGATCTGTCTACCGTGACGACTGCCCGAGCCCAAAACCCGAAAACCTTTAGCACAGTCTTCGGGTCATATTTATTGAGGAATTTCATTGTAACTTGGTGGGTTGACTTCATATAATGTCTAGATGAGAAAGTCCTCTTGTGGACGTGATTGGGCAACTGTGGCGGCTACAGGGGCCCGAAGCCCGAAAACCCTCAGCACAGTCTACAGGTCATATTTATGAAAGGATTTCATTGTAACTTGGTAGGATGACTCCAAATAATGTCCAGATGAGAACGTCCCATTTTGAACGTGATCATTCAGCGTTGATGGCTGCCAAAGCCCACAAACCTTTAGCATAGGCAAAAGGTCATATTTTTGGAAGGATTTCATTGTTACCTGTTAGGTTGACTCCATATAATGCCGAAATGATGACATCCCCTTTTGGTCGTGATTGGTCAACTGGTGATGGCTACAGGTGCCCGAAGCCCGAAAACCTTGTGACAGTCTACAGGTCATATTTATGAAGGGATTTCATTGTAACTTCGTAGGATCACTCCAGATGATGCCCAGATGAGAATGTCCCCTTTTGGTTGCGATCATTCAACCATGATGGCTGCCTGAGCCCAAAGCCCGAAAACCTTTAACACAGTCTTCAGGTCATATTTATGAAGGGATTTCATTGTAACTTGGTAGGTTGATTTCATATAATGTCTAGATGAGAACAGCCAATTTTGGACACCATTAGTCAACTGTGACGGTTACAGGGGCCTGAAGCCCGAAAACATTTCGCACAGTCTACAGGTGATATTTATGAAGGGATTTCATTGTACCTTGGTAGGATGACTCCAAATATGTCTTGATGAGAACGATGAGAATAGCTTTGATGGCTGCCCGAGCCCAAAACCCCAAAACCTTTAGCATAGTCTATAGGTCCTATTTATGGAAGGATTTCTTTGTAACCTGTTAGTTTGACTCCATATAATGCCTAGATGATGACATCCCCTTTTGGTTGTGATTGGTCAGCTGTGACAGCTTCAGGGGCCCGAAGCCCGAAAACATTGAGCACAGTCTACATGTCATATTTATAAAGGAATTTCATTGTAACTTGGTAGGTTGACTTCATATAATGTCTAGATGAGAATGTCCCCTTTGGATGCAGTTGGGAAACTGACGGCTAGAGGGGCCTGAAAACCTTTAGCACAGTCTACAGGCCATATTTATGAAGGGTTTTCAATGTAACTTGATAGGATGACTCGTTTTGGAATAATTTCACTGTAACTTCGTAACTTTCGTTGATATACGTTAACTGTGAGGGCCACATACATTAACTGTGAGGTCATATTAACCAATCCCTCAGCTCTTTAGTACAGTGTACACCTCAAATTATTTTTATCTAAAACATAGCATACAGGGAACAGAAATGAACATATTCTCAATTATCACAATTCTTGTCTTATTTCATAATCCTTTCATAAACATTGAACATTATCCTTCTCATCAAACACAACACACAAGTTAAGCTACAGTGTCATTGACACTTTTATTAACTTAGGGTAATATGGAGAATATTATTTAAAAATCTTTTTCCTTAGAACCACCAGTCAGAATCTTTTAATGTTTGTTGTATATCATTGTTATGAGGATCAGATTCAAGATTGTTCAAACCAAGTCCCTAGGTTAATATTTGGGCTTCCTGCGGAAGCCCAAATTTTTAATTTTGTTCGATATGGGGGATAATTTTTTAAAATGTTCTTCAGATCCACCAGTCAGAAATCTTTCATATTTGGTATGCAACATCGCTAGGGGGTCAGATTCAAGTTTGTTAAAATCGGATCCCTAGGTATATATTTGGGCTCGCTATGGTAGCCCAAATTTTTACTTAGTGCGATATGAGAAAATTTCTTTAAAATCTTCTTCTTCATATCCAGCAGTCGGAATGCTTTCATATTTGGTATTCAACATCTCTAGGGTGGTCAGATTAAAGTTTGTTCAATTCTAGTACCTGAGTTAATATTAGGGCTCCCATATTATGGGAACCTGAAATTTAACTTAGTACAATATGAGAGAATTTCTTCAAAAATCTTCTTCAGGTCCACTAGTCAGAATGCTTTCATATTTGGTATACAACATCTCTAGGGGGTGGGGGGAGGGGGGGGGGGTCAGATTCAATTTTGTTCAAATCGGATCCGTGGGTCAATATTTGGGCTCGCTATAGCGCCCAAATTTTAACTTAGTGCAATATGAAGAAATTTCTTTAAAATTTCTCTTCTTCAGATCCAACAGTCAGAATGCTTTCATAGTTGGTACACAACATATCTTGGGAAGTCAGATTCAACTTTGTTCAAATCGAGAGCCTGGGTTAATATTTGGGCTCCTATGGGAGCAGGAATTTGCCATGTTTCTGGAGAATTAGAAATTTTGTATTCAGTACCCTCTAGAGATGTGTAACTAAGATTAATCCACATAGGTTTTATCAAGGGGCTTCATAGGGGAGCTCTACATTTTACGTTATGATCAACTGAAGAAAAGGCATGATGCACGGATTATTGTTGTCACTCCTGAGGGACTGAATGATTGAGAGTGTATCCCATGGAGATGGTGGATTGCTAAATGTAGACTGATTCTTGGACTCTGTTTATATTGTGTTCTGTTCAAGATGAGCGCTTCAGGCCCCGTGGGGCCTCATGTTTTGTATATAGGTTTTAACATGTGAGAGGAATATTATATAGTATCATTTGATTGGTTTTGTGCTTTAATTACTTTCATTTGATTTCATTTGGTTTCATTTTGGTAAAACGACGTGCCGGATATTTATAGAGGTCCAAAAGTTGATAAGGCCGACGCTCAGAAAATCGTTTGAGAATTACCTCATGCATGGATTTGCCTAGTATTCCAGACTTCTGAAGTAATGGTTTCAAGAGAAAACTGAACACTGCGTCAGCTCTGAATCTTAACCTCACACCGTCATACGTTCAGCTTTTAATTGAGAAGATAACGCGAGGGCGAGGCCCGTGACTGAAGTTACGCACTGGTGACCGGAATCTTGCATTTTTTTGCGAGGCGAGGGGTTATTGGAATACTGATACATTTTATGAGACGTCCAGGGAATCTAGACACAATTCGGGGAGTGCCGATATGGTACCGCATACCGTCGGTACTTGGCTTCTGGTACCAGTACCGTCAAAACGGCCGAGTACCGGCGGTACCGGTACCTGTACCGGTATTTGTACCGACTGACAAGCCTGGTCAGGGTTTTCTGTAGTGGGCATCGAAACAATGCCGTGTCAGCATATTTGCAAAAATTGAAAAAGATATTTCTCCAGTACCGATGATCAGAATCTTTTGATATTTGGTATACAGCATCCATAGGTTAGATATAAGTTTGTTAAAGTTTGTTAAAATGAAGCCCATTGGTTCATATTTGGGCTCAATCCTTAATCTCAAATTTTTAACATTGGGCAAAATGGGAGATAATCTATACAAATCTTCTTCTTTAGAACCACCAGTTAGAATCTTTTAATGTTTGGTATCCATCATTGTTATGAGGGTCAGATTCCAGATGGTTCAAATCAAATTCCTCGGTTAATATGTGGACTTCCCATGGCAGCCGGAATTTTAACTTAGTGCAATGTGGGGGATAATCTTTAAAAATCTTCTTCTTCAGATCCACAAGTCAGAATTTCAATGAAATTTCGCTTCTATTTTATAAATAGTCCGTCAACGATTTCCGTTTCTCACATATGGGCGGAACAGATTTTCATTTTTCGCATGATTTAGTGTTGCTGTAGATTGGGATTACAAAGAATAAATTAAAAATCCAACATGCAAAAGAGAGAGAGAAAAAAAGGAAGACTAATCACAATAATCAAGAGTGACATCAAGTAAATTTTGAAATGCAACTTTACTCCTGTGATTTGCATGCTTCTAAGAATTATGAATGAAGTGAACTGCATTGGAATGCGATCCTAGAACATTACGAAAACATAAATCCCCTGTTATTCTCGCAAAAGGCCCACATATCCTTTGGATGAATCTGTAAAATGTATTGGATTTATCTCTGGATGGAAAGAGCATATGTGAGATCAGTTTTATCATTTTTGTGTAGTGCGATTTCGCTATTTCTGCAATTTTTTTTTTGTTATCGTCATTTTGGAAGGACTCATTGACACTTTTGGCGCAACAGGCACCTAAAGTCGACAGCACGCCAACCCGCGGCAGGCAACTACAGTCGGCATTTTAGACAACTCTGTGTGTCAATCTCCAAGTGCTATCAATCAAACATCAACGCATTCTTATGTTTCGTGCACGATTTTATTCTATACAAGAACAGTTATATCGTCACTGGAAAGCATAAAGGTGCCAACTGCAACGCATCTGCGTATTATTACTGGAAAGCATAAAGGTGCCAACTGCAACGCATCTGCGTTGCAGTTGGCAACTTTACGCTTTGAAACGACTATATCACATTGTCTCTAATAATGTAGATCCTACTGTGTTATTTTGATTGCAGAAATACAGAAATCAGCAGAGAATGGCCCCACAAAATCCTACTAAAATGTTCGGCAATATATACATAAAATACATATAAAACAAATCATGATCCAACTCTGAAAAAAACCACTGAGATTCCTGGAACGCTTTTACGAATTATAACTCTTTAATCTAATAAACCGTATTTTAGTAAAATGCCTGACAATTATTACGCGCTGAGAATTCTGTTTCTCGGGATAATCCGCGCCACAAGAGTTAAGTTGTTATGGATAAAGGTGATGCAGAATTTATGTCCGTTTATAGTTCTTCATTTGCATTTGCTGACAAAATTTGTGATACTCTACCAATATTTACTTTGGACATTTGTTTTGGACGTGAACCATACCAGTAAAAATATTGTGGCCACAATCTCAAATAATAAGATTTTATTCCTTTTCTTCTCTCTTCTGATTGTTTTTTGTCTTGAGATAAAGTTTAAGAAAGTGGAGTGGCATTACGTGTTTAGTGATCAGAAAACACATAACTTCGGATTGTCATTTTTACCAGAGTAATAACTCTAGTGCTGAAGAGCATAAGATGTAGAAAACAATTTCAACCAGCGGGTTTAATCGGGATATCGGCTGTCTGAATATTAGTTGCGCTACTTAAGCAAGGCCACAACATTTGAAAGTTTCCATCTGGGTTGAACGTACCACACTCTGCAAGGTGTTACTGACAACCATTTCTTGACAAAACAGCCACAGAAGATGAATTTATGAAAATGTTGTAAAACAGGTTTGAAAAAGTCGTATTTATATGATGCAGAAATAAAAAAAAGTATATACTCAATAGTCTATTATGCCACTCACGATTCCCTCTCTCGAATACGGTATATGCAAAGTGTACCGAGAATGAGCTGTTATGAAACAATACCGAGAATGAGCTGCCATGGAACTTCCGTGCAGTCGAATTTTCACCAAGATAGATATTTTTAAATTTTGTGAAAGCGAATACGCAGCGAAATAAGTACTCAGTCAATACCCTCCCGTTTAAATCCGGGATCCATTGACTGAAACTTGACTGGTATTTCTTTTGCTCTTCGACAGTTTAATACACGGTCATTATTAAAGAAACTGATTGAAAGTTGGTGTTCAGCATTCAAATTTTAATCTGCAAATTCTTAGTGCTATAATGTTATTATAGGATGGCTCAGGTCCAGCAACATCGAAACGATTATCTAGAATAAAAGTTGGTGTTGAGAATAAGAAATTTAAATCACCAATTTCAAATCAAGAATGATAATCGAACATAAATTTTGCAACAGCTTTACCCATTACAACATAATGCTTTGAACACCAGAGGCCGCTTTACCGGCCCAGGGACATGGTACGTCATACTTTCATTGAGTAGGATGCCTGCTAAGTTAAGCGTGGGGTAGACCAATCAATATTTTCAACGTGCGGCCTTATGACTGCACGTTGAAAATATTGATTTGTCTACCTCCAAATAATGAATATGGACCCTTCTAACTGCTGCATATGAACTGACATGGAAGATACCATTAGAGTTTAAAGGGTTAATGAGTCCTTTCAAAACGACAACAATAAAACCAAACTGAAGAAATAGCGAAATCGCACTATAACCCAACATAATTTCATAAATGTTGAAGCAATTTCCTTGCATGCTGTTGGCTTTGAAAAATTTGAAAAAAACAGAGTCCATTATATTAATTAGTGGAGTAGTGTTGGGTGTGGCATTTTAGCCCAACTGACTCAAATTCGTGGTGAGCAATAATGATTACTAATCGTCTGTCCTATGTCGTCTGTAAACATGGTGTTTGCGACTTCTCCAAAATTGCTGGTCCAATTTCAGTTAGATTTGAGGTGATTTTTATGTCTCTAATAGGGAGGCATATTAAATCCGAATTGTCCATCTGTCCGTCTGTCTGTCAGTGCAATAATACGCGAGTTACGAGGGTTTTTTTAATGTACAAGCAAAAACAAACAAAAAAAAAGGCAAAAAAAAAATCACCCTCAAGATCAGTAGAATTGAATGGTAAAAAATTGCCATCGGTTGTGTCCGGGTGTTCTATGGGGAGGGGGGCGGTAACGAAATAATGCCGAGTTGGCATATTCGCAAACAGTTAAAAAAAAGGATTTTACTCCAGAACCACTGATCAGAATCTTTTGATCTTTAGTATACAACATCCTTAGGGAGGTCAAGTACAAATTTGTTAAAACGAAGCCTCAGGGATTATATTTGGGCTCAATACAGGAGCCCAAATTTTGAACTTAGGGCAATATGGGGAATAATCTTTAAAAATCTTCTACTGAACTACCAGTCATAATCGTTTAATGTTTGGTATACATCATTTTTATGAGGGTCAGATTCAAGATTGTTATAATAAAATCCCTCGGTTAATATTTGGGTTTTCTGTGGGAGTCTAAATTTCAACTTTGTGCAATATGAGTGAATATCTCTAAAAATGTTCTTCAGATTCAACAGTTAGAATGCTTTCATATTTGGTATACAATATCTCGGTGCCGATTCTAGTTTGTTCAAATCTGGTCCTGGGGTTAATATTTGGGCTCCCTATGGTAGCCCGAATTTTTCACTGCTTCAGATCCACTAGTCAGAATCCTTTCATATTTAGTATCAACATCTCTAGGGGGAGATTCACGTTAGCTAAGATCGAGTGCCTGGGTTAACATTTGGGCTCCCTATGGCAGCCCGAATTTTGTTTTGGTGCAGTATGAGAGAATTTCTTTAAAAATCTTCTTCAGATCCACCAGTCAGAATGCTTTCATATTTTGTAGACAACATATCTAGGTGGGTCAGATTTAGGTTTGTTCAAATCGGTGCGTGGGTTAATATTTGGGCTTCCTAGGGGAGCTCAAATTTTAACTCAGTGCAATATAAGAGAGTTTAAAAAGAAAATTATCTTCAGATTCACCAGTTAGATAGAATGCTTTCATATTTGATATATAACATCTCTCTGGGGGTCAGATTCAAGTTTATTCAAATCTGGTCCCTAGATTAATATTTGGGCTCCCAATGATAGCCAGAATTTTAACTTGGTGCAATATGAGAAAATGTCTTTAAAAATCTTCTTCATAACCATTTAGAGGGGGAGGGGGGGGGGGGGGTGGTTGGGGCAGATTCAAGTTTGTTCAAATCTGGTCCCCGGGTTAATATTTGGGCTCCCTGTGGTAGCCCGAATTTTAACTATTTCTCCAGATCCACTAGTCAGAATCCTTTCATAGTTAGTATCAACATCTCTAGGGGAGAATCAAGTTAGCTCAAATCGAGTTCCTGGGTTAATATTTGGGCTCCCGAATTTGAACTTTGTGCAACATGAGGGAATTTCTCTAAAAATCTTCTTCACATCCACCAGTCAGAATTCATATTTTGTAGACAACATATCTAGGTGTGTCAGATTTGGGTTTGTTCAAATCGAGTGCCTGTATTAACATTTGGGCCTTCTATGGGAGCCCAAATTTTAACTTAGTGCAATATAAGTGAATTGTTTTTAAAATCCTCTTCAGATTCACCAGTTAGAATCCTTTCATATATGAAAAACAACATCTCTAGAAGGGGTGGGGCAGATTGTACTTTGTTCAGTTCGGGTCACTGGGTTAATATGTGGACTCCTATGGTAGCCCGAATTTTAACTAAGTGCAATATGAGGAAAGTTCTTTAAAAGTCTTCTTCAAATCCACTAATCAGGGTGCTTTCATGTTTGGTACACAACATCTCTAGGTGGGTCAGATTCAGGTTTGTTCAAATCGAGTGCGCGGGTTAATATTTGGGCCCTATAAGTGAGCCCAAATTTTATCTAGGTGCTATATGAGGAATAATTTTTGAAATCTTCTTCAGATCCACCAGTCAGAATCTTTTGATATTTGGTGTACAGTAAACTTAGGGAGGTCAGCTCGAAGTTTGTTGAAATCAAGTCCCTGGGTTGGAGCCCGAATTTTAACTTAGTCCGATATGTGGAATAATCTTGAGATACAATCAGCATATTTCGATATTTGTTATACAGCATCCATTGAGGGTTCAGATTCAGTTTGTCCAAATAAAGTCCCTGGTTTGATATTTGTGTTCCCTATGGGGTGAGGGTGGGGTTGACATATTGCAAAATTGGTAATATCCTCAATATCTTCTTCTCTAGAACCACCAGTCAGAATCGTTTGGTATTTGGAATACAACACCCTTCAAGTTTGTTCAAGTCCCTAGGTTGATATTTGGACTCCCTAGTTTTTCATTACTGAAAATCTGGTGTTCTTTCTGTGTTACCATCCTAATACTAGAAAAAAAAAACATTGGCATGGACAGTAGAGTTGTAAATATTAAATAACTTCATTCCTCTGTTGTGTTTACTAGCTAAAGATGGTAATTAAATCATCCTTTAAGCAACTTTGGTCAGGTGAGCGCCCCAGGCTCCATGGGGCCTCTTGTTGACAATGTTTTCCTTGATACAATAATTTCCTCTTTTACTGACAAATTGTACGACACTGCATCAAAATATATACCCAATAAACTTATTCCTTGAAGATCAAATCAACCGAAATAGATGCACAACGAAATAAGGCTGGCTGTTAATTAGACAAAGAAGACGATTGTATCGCATAGCTAAACGCACGTGTCTTGCAAACGCTTGTGCAAATAGTATGAAGCTATTTCTGACATTAGTCAGGCAAACGAGTCATACCTATCCAAAGTCCAGTCCTTCCGTCTCTGTAGAAAAAGCTAATGTCTCCACAATTCTGAAAAACAGCCCTCGGATACAGTTTAATTAGCGCCCAAAATCTCTGATTGGCTGAGTCGGTAAAATATTTGAAAAATGTGTTTTCAAACGTTTGTGGCAGTTTCTGATTGAGAACAATGGTCTTAGTCAATTTCAATCGGGTTTCACACCTGGCGATTCTACTGTTCTTCTACTGACTGACATATATGATGCATTCTGTCGAGCGCTTAAGCAAGGCGAAGAAGTTAGAGTGGTATTTTGCGATGTAAGTAAGGCTTTCGACGAGATATGGCACGCTGGTCTTATTCACAAGCTGGAGAGAATGGGTGTCTCGGGAGACCTTCTGTTGTTCTTGAATTCTTATATGTCGGACAGGTTGCAGGGAGTTGTGATTGGATCGGATACATTTTCGTGGAGATCCATTAACGCTGGTGTTCCACAGGAGTCGATACTTGGGCCTCTGTTGTTCCTGATATATATCAAAGATATATTGAAGATTTATTTAGCAGCACGTCACTTTGCTGACGATACTTCCCAATATTTAACTGTAGAGAATCCAGAGCAACCCTCGATGTTAATCAAACATGATTTGGCCATAATTGAACGTTGGGCCAAAATGTGGCTGGTTGAGTTTAATCCCCACAATACATAGAGTGAACTTATATCACGTAAAGGCAACCCAATTGCCCACTCACCCTTGTTTTAGGTAACACAAGTCAACAATCATAAGCACTTAGGAGTCATTTTAAATAGCACCTGCACATGGAACGACCATATCTGCTCCAAAGCCTGGTCTGAGCTAGACCTGCTGAGAAAGCACAAATTTAATCTCGATCGAGGCGTCTTGAAAAACAATATATTTTGGCTTCTTGACTACGTTGATGTTGTTTAGTTCGGTAACCAGTGATCTGGAAAAAGTGCAGATCGCAGCATCAAGGATCATAACTGGGGAAACCATCAGTGCTAGTAAGTGACTGATTTATTCCAAAACGCGCTGGGATTCTCTTCAAGAAAGGCGCCGTAAACATAGGCTAATGCAGTTTTTCAAAATGCATCATCACATGTCTCCCACATACATTGATAATAGGGTTCATCCGCGCATCTCAACGTTGAATCCAATGTAGTTTTTCAAAAGGCTTCATAACGTCTCCCACATACATTGCTAATAGGGTTCATCCGCTCATCTCATCATCTAATCCATCTCTTAATCTCCGGTCATCTTTGAACCACAGAGTTCCGTTGTCACACTTGTATCAGTCTTCTTTCATTCCCAGCGTTACTGATCAATGACATAAGCTACCCTTATCAGTCCCCGAAAATTCGCCCTTTATCAACTTCAAGACTTTCCTGAATGATGGCAACCTCTTCCCGCCTTTGTTTTATAGTGGTGCAAAATCGTGCACAACAGGTATATACCATTGTAGGTTGAGACTGCTTTGTAGTAGCTTTAATTCTCACTTGTACGATAATCATTTATCACCTAACAACCTTCCTGTCAAAATGACGAGTGCGAGACACCAGAACACTATCTCTTATATTGTCCACTGTTCTCAGATATACGCAGAAATACACTTGATTTACTCCCATTTGCAAGAATATATCCACTCTACTTTTTGGCTCAGAATTGTTGAGTTTTTTTTTAAAAGTGGTACACAAGTTCATTTTGTCAATTATATTTCTCTCTTGTAGGGGAAGGCAAGCAGACAGCCATTTTGGCTATGCCTTTCCCTGCCAGTATACATATTGTATTGGGTGATTGTATATTTGTATTTATTTCCAAATGAAACAAAATACTACATTTTGATTGGCTGAGAGGTACGGTGTAACTTGCAACCCACAGAGGCTTTTTTTTTACATCGTGTTTAACCACCGTGTAAAAACAAGAATATACAAGAACAGGCTATATGGCTAAAAAGTACCCATTTTTAATTATTAATTCATACCTTCAGCTCGGTTATGTTAGAACAAAAATAAAAATACAGGAAATTTAATATTTGTGTGCAATAAATATTACGGATGTCAATGGAACTGGCTCATTTAGCCAGTTCCAATGACATCCATATTTGTCTGGCTTTATTTAAGAAACTTACAAAGTACAAATTTTCTTTCAGTTTTTGGCCGCAATGTAGGTTAAAGTATTAAGTACACCAACATTCTTTTGAAATAAATCCGTTATCCTTGTGTTTTCCAGGGAGTATGGGAATTTACACCGGACAAAATTAGCAATAGGCTTCGCCTCAGGATGCATGTGTTACCAAACCGGTGTAAATTCCAATACACCCTGGAAAACACAAGGATAACTAATATTATTACTGTTATTATGGACATGAATATTGTATAAATAAAAATACATGTACATTTGTTAACATTTTATTTTAGAATACTGGTGAATGAACATATATATCATATCATCATATCACGATGAACATCAACTGCGTTCAACTGGTCGTTTTTACTCCTGCTTCCAAGATACACAGAACGACACGCATGTGCGAATGGGTTAATCGATATGGCACGAGTGCCCGCGCGGAAGGATAAAACGAGAGGCCACAGGCCTCGAGTTTTATCCTTTCATGATGGCATCTGATGGCCTGAGTCCCATTCCCCTATTTTGTTCTTGAATATAGTTGGTTTATATTGTTATACTTGCACTGTCTTGGGCGGGGACGTCACATCTCTTCTATTTTATGTATTGTATACATATAACATAATTTTCAAATAAATATTATTTAAACTAACACTTTCTATTAGAATGTCCAAAATACCAGTCTAACAGAATAAAGTTCTCTGGGAGTTTTATGGGGAAGTTGGATGGGAGAATGAAGGACACGTGGTTAGTGGGTGATACAAAGGAGGAGGTTAGTTTGCTTATTGGAGAGACAGAGAAGAATTGGGCATGGGATGTCATCAAGCAGTTTGTCTCCGATGGTTGTGAGGAGATAAGAGGCGCGGAAATTGGGAGTCAATCGAGAGCACCGTGGGTAACCAAGGCCTTTTCACCTGAGAACCGCAACAAATCAGCGGCCGGCCAAAATGTAATTATTCTTCCAGGGTAATGGAAGTATATTGTAATTCTTATTGTTCCATTTTATTATTTGCAAGTACACCCCTTAAATATTGAAAAAGACTAGGCCTAGATTCATGATTGATTGCCTTCGTGACGTGGGTCCGTCTGGAACTATTGCTAATTTCGTCCGACCTTGACCTTGAACGCTCTTCATCTGAAATTCTTTTTATCGCAACTCCCCCAGGACGGCCTGAGGTATCGAGTCCGGACTTTTTACATTCTGTTTGCCAATTTATGGGGGTATATAATAGCCAAAAGTGGTACAGGTCAGATTCCGGTTCGGGAGATAATGTGGGATCAAAAAATTTGACAACGGTTTTCATGAAATTTTTGTTATCGCTACTCCTCCAGAATGGCTTGCTTGAGGAATCGACTTCAGGTAAATTGCATCATGTTTGTCTGTATGTGGAGTAGAGAATAGCCGAAAATGGTAGGGGCCAGATGTCCGGTTCGTGATGTACGCTTTTCATCTGAACTTATTGTTATCTCTACTCCTCCAGAACGGCTTGAGATATCGTGTCCGGACGTTATGCATTATGTGCGCCTATCTGTGGGGTATATAATGTACAGAAATGGTAGAGGTCAGACTTCACGTGCTGGGGGCCGACAATTTTATGATGCTGTTCATCCAAAATTCCTTTGTACGAGGCTTGCTGCATGCACTTTCCAGCTTTATCTGTAGGAATCACAGTGTGCCACGACATCATCAACATAGACGACTGAAGGTACAATCTCGTACCTTCAAATCTTGATTCATTTCATATATAACACTGTTTAATAGGCGTAGCTACCCTCCTAACACCCCTCCCCGGCGACGAAGTTTCAGATAACTAATCCACGAAACCGAAAGATTAATACCCGAAACACACCTCTTTTTCGTGCTGTAGTGTGTTTGTAAAAAGTGATCTATTTTTGACATAAACATATTCATTAAACAGTAGCATTTGATCCGGGTATCTTCGTATAGAAATTGACGACTTGTCAGTTTAAGACAATCTATGATGAACAGTTCAACTCCAACTGTTCGGTATAAAGGTGCGAGTGGTTAAAGTTGAACAGTTCATCAAATAGACAGAAATAATGCCAAACTCGGCCAGTGACAGGTTAATAGTGAGTGGAAAAGCCACGGTGTTGAGAATAAAGTAGAGACGAATCGTCGTCTCGGTTTCCATGCGATCCGCGGGGCTCCCATGCGGCCTCGGCACTCGACAAAGATACGAAACAGTCGTGCAAGGATCGTAGAACAAATTCTGAAAAATTCAAGTAGCTGTGTTTAGTGGTTTGAACACACTTGTTCATGTCTGACACTGCTGTTTCTTCTTCACTTTTAATGTCAATTTGGCCAATTTACAGCTTTTTCGCAATTAACCCATCCGCGATTTCTGTTCACTTTTACCTTCTAGTGATTATCTTAAGTTTTAAAGGCAGTGCGGGGGCTCATTGACGACGGTCTTGAAGATGCAAGTTTGAGTTAGACCCATCTCCACATCCGTAACAGTTAATTATAAGTGGCACTATTCCAGTGAGGGGACAATCCGTGCTGATTCCTGCGCCTTTCCTCACCAGCTTGAAAATGACCAGATGCAAAAAAGTACCTCCTAACAGGCGACTTGATACGTTAAAAGGCGGCGAACACCATCCCCTCGATGTTGGGGCGAGCCGTCGTTGACAATGCTTCGTTGGATGATTTCTAGATATGTTCTGCAATTTTAAAATCATCTTATATTATACTAACATATCTAGACATTGCCCTGCAATTTTAATTTCATTCATTAATACTCAAGCTTTTGGTTTTCTTACAAGAGGTGACAGATCGAAGATTTAAAGTTTCTTTTAATTTAGAGTTGGTTAAATTGAATTCATCTTCTACTACTTTCGCTATTTCGATATTCATTCTGTTGTACGTTAAAGTGAAAGGAATGATGGATCTCCTTTCGCATGCTCCCTCTGATATGTTATTACCAAGTAGCCACAGAGTTTGAAGTGTATTGATCCAAAAAGCTTCACGCCTTTTTGTAAATTCATCTGTTTCTTCCAATGTATCTTTAATTGGTGGTTGTTCAATAGGATGGATTTCAAAATCGCCCATAAGAATGGCATGGAAGGTCGAAATGTTATGCAACTCAGGCTTCGGCATTATGTTTTATATCCTGTTGGTGTCCAGTAGCACGTATTCGGAAAGAAGTTTGACTTTGACTCCCATACTGCTTCCGACAACGTTTTCGAGTGATAACGTAAATGATATTCGGTGAATCACAATGGAGGGAGTTTCGGATTTGATAATTATTTTTCGTTTGTTCAGGGGAAATTCCTCGTTCTGATCAGACATAAAAGTATGCAATGTACAACGGGCCTTTTTGCAATTTAATACCGCGCCACTACAATTCTTCAACGGTCTGTTGTGTTCAGTTTTCAGTGTTGATTTTTTATTGGTTCGAAAACTGTAATTTCTGCAGAACTTTTCAGATTTTTCAAGTTTTGAGATTTCGGTCTACGCAAAAAGCGCATTGAATACCCCCTCGATCTGAGGGCGCCAAATTGGGTAGAACAAGCCTCGTTGAAATTTTCCCAAGCACTTGAATTGCGGTGGAAACGAATGAGCTGTGATTTGATGGCACCTTTCAATGTATGTGGGGGATGAAAAGATTTTGTGTGCAACAATTGATGTGAATCAGTTGGTTTAAAATAGACCATATAATCTATATGACCTGATGCCTGGAATTGTTTGCCTTTATATATGGTCACGTCGAGGAAATCAAGACAATTTTGACTGAGAGAAGCCTTCAGTTTGATGCTTGGATCATGATTGTTTAAACTTTCTAAAAATTCATCAAAATCTTCATTTGAATGTTCCCAAATGATAAAAATGTCACCTAAATATCTAACATATACGAGAAAATGCTTTGCACATTTGCTAAAAGCATTTTCCCCCCATTCCGTTACATAAATATTTGAAAAATTAGGACTGGATCTTTTGCCCACAGGGGGCGCGGTGGCGTCGCGGTAACCGATTCTCATCAGATCACCGAAGTTAAGCAACGTCGAGCGCGGTTAGTAGTTGGATGGGTGACCATTTCAGCGACGGATTCGTGCTCCCGCGTTGTGTCCTTGAACAAGGCACTTTACCTCGATTGCCTACATGGGGGCACGATGACGCTGTGTACTAAGGCGTACTGCACGTCGATGGTGCGCATCTCTTCAACCAATCTAACCCTGGCGGTGCAGAGTTCAGAGTTACGATGTTGGAGAGCCGACAGCTGCTCGTCGTTGCTCGGTGGTTCTCTCCGATACTCCGACTTCCTCCACACGTAAAACTGTCACCGACATGATATGACCCTGGGTGTTAATGTGTCGTTAAACCCTAATAAAAAAAATTTAAAAAATGCCCACAGGACAACCAATTATTTGTAAATAATTTTCTCCACTGAATTGAAAGTCATTACTTTTTAAGCTCAGCTCTCAAAGATCCAAAAATTTGTTCAATCGGGCGTTTTGCATCAGGATATGTTTCGAATGTATTTTTAACAGATTTAACACCCTTATCAATATCAATGTTCGTATACATACTGTCGATATCCAAAGTTACCAGAATTGCGTTTTGCGATATTTTCAATTCAGTAATTTTTGACAAGAAGTCCTGTGTATTTCTGAGATAGCGCGGATTCTATGAACTATAGGTTTCAGATGATAAATAGTGAGTTTCGAGATGGCATAAGATTCTGAGTTGCAGTTGGAGACAACTGGCCTCCCGGGTGGAGTTAAGTGATCCGCTAATGAAGAACGGCCCTTGTGGATGTGGATTTTGTTTGAGCACTGAGCTCAGCTGTTAAAAATTTCCATTTTTAGGAGAAATTTTCCGATTTTATTGATTTTTTGACATTACTAGACCAAATAAATGAATCTATTCTCTTTCATGTTTATTATTGCTGAGTTGTATCATGGCTTTTTATAATTATCCCGAGACAGAACGACAACCGACCCACCTTTGTCGACTGGTTTAATAACTAATTTCCTTTTTTCAAAGTTTCGTAGGGGCTCTCCGTTCACCAGCTGTTAAATTGTCTTTATTGGAGAGCATGTTCATGCTGAACAGTTTTTGGAAGCTTCAGTGCTGGTTCAAAAGTTAGACTGCGATCTGAAAGAGATTTGTCTTGGGCTGTTAGGTCATTTTTGCCAGACAGGCCAACCACATTAGTTCCTAATCCCGCATCTGTTAGCAGTTGTTACCTTTGCCTTTACTTATTTTAAATCTAGATAATCCAACCAGTGATCGTACATTACATTGGCTGTTCTCGTGGTCCAATGAATGAAATCCTGAACAACATCAAATTTAATTTTAAATAGCTTACCACATCCTTGAGTATTATACTAATGACGCTGTAGATAATAATCGTTTTACCCCAAATGTGGAAATACCCGGCTACTAGTCTCTTTTACTTTCCTGTGGGAATCCCGGGAAGTGAGGCAGTGCTTGTTTACTATGGTCAACAAACTGTTTTACTGATAATATAGGACACGGTTACCAATGTCTGGGATGGGAATCCTCTAAAATGGGTGTAAACTATTGTCTGGACTTGACTTCATATTCATGTTTCCGTCATGATTAGCTATTGTGCAGAAATATGTGACCATAACCCTTTACCTAACATGAAAAGCAGACGACACTTGCAAACCAAATTCTTGAATAGCTAATTTTTTTCATTTTTTGTCTCAAAAATAAAGGTTATGACCCCTCATTGGAACGAGCTCGTTCCAAAGAGGGGTCATAACCTATGTTTTTGAGACAAAAAATGGAAAAAATAATGAAAATTAATTGGCGATTAAACACCAATAAATAAATATTGCCTCTTTTACCGGTGATGATTGCTTGTGCAACAGTCTAGTTTCGATACGGTCTTCCAAGCGGAAGATATATCTCATCCGACTCTTCTTTCTACCTAGCTCCACCATTAAAGTCCAGATATGAGGTCACTGTCACCGCAGTCTTTCAGTGTGAAGGCTAGCATTTGAGGTGAAAGATGGCTGAAGTTGAAGATATAGACCAAACCGGTTGAAGGTGGAATATGCACTGGCCAAAAGACACACACAGCATCCACTATCGGAGACTACGCCTACTAGGGTGAGGCAACCCCTAACACAGGTTCCTAAATCGCCGCTACATGCACTAGGTGATGCCTCGCATCATGGCCCATGTTCGAAATGTCCTCTCCCCACCGCCAGAGTTATGGATCAGCCACTGTACACTCCTCTTGTTACTCCTACAACTAATATCCCCACACTTATGGATATTAATAAGACTCCCATTATCCCATGCATGCATTACTATACTACTCACATTTTGCTGAGGATCACTCCTACCCATCTATATATTTGAAACATAAAAGGTCAAATCATGTGTATTGTTTTAAGTTTATTTATTTGTTCATTAAGGTTTAATACGACTCCCACAAGCTTTGATCATATGTCTGACAATTTTACGCGTGGGGGAATCTGAGTACCTAGAGAGAACAACTGAGCAATGGTGAGTAACTTTCGGCCTCTCTTATTTACCCTCCTGACATGATCGGTTAGCATTGGCTGAAGGTAAGTGTTACGTCACATGTTGTACATCTATGGTCAACGCGCACTATTCCCATGGGTCACTTGCCTTCAAGCACTGCTAACCCTGCTTGTTCCAAGATGATAAATCAGAGAGTGCGACAGTTCCTTGGCATTGTTGAGTGCTTTTCTAAGGGAACTCCAGCTTTTTCTACCCGTAAATTTGGACAACTTGATATGACCCAGCCTATTAAAGGTGTCACTGCACCCCAATAAATAAACAAACAAATAATGTACCCATATTTCTTCCATGTACAAATTATGTTGACGAATGGGGAGTGATCCTTAGCAAAATGTGAGTAGTAGATAATATCCCAATTATATTGTTGAATATTCCACTGAAAGGTAACTGTATCTGACAGATAAATTTGTGTTTAATGGAATGAAGCGTCTTGCGTATTGTTTGAGATAAGAATGGGCATATCGTTTCAAAAGGTTATCTTGCCGGCGCGAATTCCAGAGCTTTAGCCAACTGTGACGCCAAAAGATCTGTCGATTTCACATCAGTTGTGAAGCGAAACAACACTTCACATTTGTTAATTCGTAATAACTCCTTCGCCATCTGTTGGTTTGTCGCGGTTCTCATATGAGAAGGACTTGATTATCCCTTGGCTTTCAAATGTTGCCCCATCGCTCTTCTCTTTCTAACATCCAGAAACGAACTCTTTAATACTACCCTGACCCCCTTTCTTCCCCATTTCATTTATCAGTTTACTAACCCTCTCCTTTGAATCATACAATAACTTGACCTTTCGCCACACCGTCCATTCCATTTCCTCATACTTCAAGTGAATCTTGTTCTGTCAGACTGATATTTTGCACATTCTTTACTCGTATCTCTTTCATGACACAGCATATCAAAATTCCAGTTCTTGGCTCAACGCGATAATTTTCGCCAAATTGTTTCTCTTTACATTCCCCTTAACTGGTTGAGGGCTAGAATATTTCGGGTGTGTGTGTGGGGGGTCTGAATTTCTTCATCAAAGTTTATTGTATTATAAATTATTGGAGAGCGCCCATAGGCACTCTCAAATAATTTGTAATAGAACAAATTTATTATTTGCATTTGACTGAAAATGGCACATGAGCGAAGAAAATTTTGGCATTCGCTCTGGTACCCTCATTTTCTTGAAAGCCCCGATTGTCGCTTCTTGCACTCAAGCAGTTGAACGATTTTGTACACAAAAAATAATTTTAAAGTGTGGTACACGGGAGTACGGACCACGGTGGCTCTGTGGTTACGGCACTGAGAACTTCAAACGGAAAGGTTCACAGCTCGATGCCCGATCGGAGTAACTACGCTGTTTCCTTGGGTAAGGCACTTCGATGGTGGGGGCACGTCGATGGTGCACTTGTCTTCAACCAATGGGAACCCTGCTTGTGTGAAATTAGTACGTTGGGGTGTCTGGCAGCTGCTCGCTGGTTCTCTCCACCCGTAAAACTATACGACACGAGAATAAATAAATAAACGGTTTGGTCGTCTTCCTGATGCCCATTTGCAAAAGTTGTTACTATGGGAGGGGGGGGGGGGGGGGGGGTCTTTACTTTAGACTGTTATCCCTTCCAGGTCAGAGATCTATATTTTTTTTTTTTGGGATGTAGTTTTCCATTAACTCTTTCACTTGCCAAACGCCCCCGTCTTAATATTAAGAATCCCAAATATTCTGAAAAGTTGGAGGCAGACTGGCCGTATGGTCCGACGTCGGGGAAATTTCCGGTGGGTCCCCTACTGGGTTCCCCCTGGGCCCCCAAAATTGATGCAGCCCAACATCTGTTGGTGCATGGAATTTCGCGAAAATGACCAAAAGGCAAAATGGATCTGATTGCATAGACTGCCAGTAGGCTATATCGAAATGTTCTTCATGTGGACTGCCACTGTCAGTCCACATTGAGGACATTTCGTTATGCCAACAGTCTGGTCTGCCATTGATCACTCAGATGAATATTTTCTATGATTGGGCCAAACTGTGGTTTTCCTGATAGGTCCTTCCCCCCGGTACAACCATTTTTTGATGATACAAAAATTCCATCTGTATTGATCGCTCAGATGCAAGGAAGCCGCGTTCGTTCAGTTCGAAAAATCAAAATTTTCTCTGGTTCTGGGGCCCGCCTGGTGCATTTCCCGGTAACTTTTCTTGGCCCACTCCGCTCCTGACGTTAATTTACACAGCCGGCTGCCGGGGATATTAACCAAATAGTTCAGGTTGCACAGATTCATCAAATCTATCCTGTCTGTGATCCCCATACACCCAAGCCCTCCCGTGTGCTTTTAATGCCGCTGCACTGCCCAACCCTGTTACTATCTGTCTGTATCATTCAGACGAGGCAACCAGAAGGGTACGGTAGCTGATTTAGGCCATCTATTTTTCTACCTCCCCTGACTGAAAGTTGGGGGGGGGGGGGGAGCTTAAGTGATCACTTTCTGTCCGTCTTCCGTCCGGCGTGAACTTTATATTATAGACTTCTCATAAACCACTGGACCAAATTGAACCAAATTTGATATGCTTGTTTCTTATCATAAATTCAAGTTTGTTCAAATAAAGTTGCCACTCTCGCAGGGGGACCACAAGGGCATTATTCTGATAGCACCCATAAATTGTTTTCCAAAATTAAAAAAAAAAAACATCTCCAGAACCATCAATTAGAATCTTCTGATATTTGGTATATAACATCCACAGGGTCAGATTCAAGTTTGTTCAAATCCAATATCTCTGGAGGGGGGGGGGGGGGGGGGTGGTGGGGGGGGGGGGGGGGGGGGCAGATTCAAGTTTGTTCAAATTGGTTCCTGGATTGATATTTGGGCAGTCTATTGGAGCCCAAAGTTTAACTTGGTGCAATATGAGGAAATTTCTTTAAAAATCTACTTCTTCAGATCCACTGGGCAGAATCCTTTCATATTTGGTATACAACATCTTGAGGTGGGTCAGTTTCAGGTCTGTTCAAATCGGTTACCTTGCGGGTGGAGGGGGGTGGGGGATAGATTAAAGTTTGTTCAAATCATGTCCCTGGGTTCATATTTGGGTCCCTTATTGGAGCCAGCCCGAATATCATATTTGTTATACATCATGTCTATGAGGGTCAGTTTCAAGTTTGTTCAAATCTGGTTCCTGGGTTGATATTTGGGCTCTCTATTGGAGCCTGAATTTTAACTTAGTGCAATATGAGGAAATTTCTTTAAAAAATTTCTTCTTCAGATCTTCCAGTCAGAATTCTTTCATATTTGGTATTTTACATCTCACGGGGAATCAGATTCATGTTTGTTCAATTTGAATCCCTGGCTTAATATTTGGGCTCTCTGGGAGGGGGTGGAACAGGTTAGGTTCATGTTTGTTTAAATCCACTCCTTAGTGTTTTTCCATAAAATTTACCTTTCATGACTGCATTTCTTTGTAGTGAACCATGTCTAACTGAATGTGACCCCAAATACTTCTTTGAACCACTTTGTCAGGTGAGCGATTAAGGCCCCTTGGAACCTCTTGTTTTATTTATCTAGACATTAAATGTCGAGATGTCGACATGATATCTTGAGATAATATCTCGAGATATCGACATAATATCCCGTGATAATATCGAAAATCTTGACATTATATCGATATCTCAGGATCTGTATCTGAATGAATACATTGCTAACATCCACATCTGGAGTTATTGAAACGGAGGGGTTGGGTAGGGGCACTACCGTGATTGTAGATCGCTATGGAGGTGTACTTTGAAATCCTTTAGGGTTGTAGCTCGGAAAGTACCCACCCCCAAGTGGCTCCTCTCAACTACGGTCATAATGAAGAAAGATTTTCTGTTAGCCAAATTTTCACTGGTTTTACTACGAAACTTCTGCTGCTGTTGTTTGTTACTGACTGCCCTGCTGTATTATCTGAGGTGCAGTTAGACAGTCTCGTAACTCTGACTTGCTTCTTGTGTTCAAGGCATTTGATGGTTGTAATGCTGATATAATCCTCTTGGCCACTAAGTACATATAGAGTAGTCGTACGTTATCGCGCCTCAACTTGTGTAGGAGATCTTCAGATCAAGTGGTATTCTGTTGACGACACCTCCATTCGATTTGTAGTTTCGTGTAATAAAGCGAGCTGCCTGGTTTTGGTTGAGCTCCAGTTTGTCAGTGTTTTTAGCTCAAATCAACGAAAGGCAGGTAGAGCTCCAGTGAACAGTCACCGTCCGTCTTTTGTATTCCGCGAACATTGTATCCACGACTTCTCCAAACCTCTGGGCCGATTTTAGTTACATTTGAGGTGATGATTCGAATTTTGGGGAGGGAGTTGAGGGAAATGCTCCCCAGTTTTAAGAAAAATCTTTTTCTCATAAACCGATGAGTACAAGGATTCATATATGATATTGAGCTCCCTTTGGATGTGAAGAATCAAGTTTGTTCAAACTAAGTTTGTAGGGAAATATTTGCCCTTGTAATTGGAGAGGCAAGATTTAATTTTTAATTTCTGAACCAGTGAACCGATTTGAACCAGGTTTAGTATGTGGTATTACTGAGTCATAAGTACTTGATTCATGCAAAAACATTTTCCCCGAATCCCCGTGGCAACCCCAGGAGCTCAAATAGACATATTTCCAAACGCCTATATTTCCCAAAACGGCACGGAACAAAGAACTGTGATTTGGTATGAAGCAGGCTTATGACGAAAACCTGCCTTCGGCTGGATCATAGTGTACTGTAGGAGGAATCGGAAAAATGCTGAGCCAGCATATTTGTAGAAATTAAAAAAAAATTCTTCCCCAGAACCATCGATGAGAATATTTTGATATTTGGTATACAGCAGGATCAGATGCAAGTTTGTTAAAGCTGAGACCTCTGGTTCATATTTGGACCCAGCACAGGAGATGAAATTGTAATTTTGTACAATATGACCAAATTTCTTTAAAGAATCTTCCTCTTCCTCTCCAGAACATTGGGTCAGAATCTTTTGATATTTGGTACACAACATCTTTACGGGGGTGAGATTCAAGTTTGTTCAAATCAAGTCTGTCAGTTAATATTGGGACGTTTTATAGAAGCCTGGATTTTAATAAGAGGAATAATCTTTACAAATCTCCTTTAGATCTACCAGTCAGAATTTTGTGATATATTGGTATACTGCATTCTAAGGGAGATTGGATCTAAGTTTGTTCAAACAAGTCCATGGGTTAATATATATGGGCTCCATATTGGAGCCAAAATATCAACTTAATCCAATATGAGGAATAATCGTTAAAACTCTTCTCTTCCAGAACCATTTAGGTTCTCTGTGGGAGCCAGCATTTTAACTTCGTGCAATATGGGAAATAATCTTTAAAAATCCTCTTCAGACCCACCAGTCAGAATCTTTTGATACACGGTATATACCATCTTTAGGGTAGTGGGATTCAAGTTTGTGAAAATCAGGTCCCTGGGCTAATATTTGGGCACCCTATTGGAGGAAGAATTTTATTCTTGTGCAATATGAAGAATTATATTTAAAAATCTTCTTCTCCGGAACCACTTGTCAAAATCTTTGATATATAATATACAGCAGCCTTACAGGGGTTGGATTGAAGTTTGTTAAAATCAAGTCCGTCGGTTAATATGTAGGCTTTTTATGAGAGAATGTATCTTAACTTAGTGTAATATGGGGAATAATCTTTAACAATCTTCTTCAGATCTCTCAATCAGAGTCTTTTTGATATTTGGTAAACAACATCCTTCTCAGGGCAAGATTCAATTTATTTTCCAAATCACGCCCTGACTTAATAGATTGGGCACCCTGTGGAACCCAGAATTTTAACTTAGTGCAATCCCCGTTGGAAGCTCTGTGACTGAGGCAGTGATTTTTAGCTCAACTTGACAAAGTCAAGCTGTGCTATTGACATCACTTCTCGTCCGTCGGCGTACGAACTTACGTACGTCCACAATTTCGTTTGGCACACCTCTCAGGTCGCATTTATGATCAGATCGCTTTGAAACTTGGTACGGTTGTTTGGGGTGACCTCTAGATGGGTGCTATCGATTTTCTTCAATTTTCGTCAAAAAATGTTGCCGCGGCAAACGTTCTTAGAACTTAGTTTAGTCAACCTCAATATTTCACCTTTGGCACACCCTACAAGGCACATTTATGATCGGATTGCTTAGAAACCCGGCATGCCTGTTTGGGGTGATCTCTAGATGGGAGCTATCGATTTTCTTCCATTTCCGTCAAAAAATGTTGCCGCTGGCAACGACATTTGAACTTAGTTTAGTCAGGCATCAATATACTCCTTTGGCTCGCCGTACAGGTGACATTTTTGATCAGATCGGTTTGAAACTTGGTATGCTTGTTTCGGGTTACCTCTAGATGGGAGCTATCGATTTTCTTCGATATCTGCCAATAAATGTTGCCGCTGGCAACGACCTTTGACAAACTTCGTGCAGTTATGCATCACAATTTCCCTTTGGCACACCTCACAGGTCGCATTTATGATCAGATCGCTTTGAAATTTGGTATGCTTGTTTGGGGTGACCTCTAGATGGGAGCTATCGATTGTCTCCAATTTCCTTCAAAAATGTTGCCGCGGCCAACGTTACTCAGAACTAAGTTTAGTCAGCAGACCTCAATAGTTCCCTTTGGCACATCCTACAGGGCACATTTATGACCGGATTGCTTTGAAATCTGGTATGCTTGTTTGGAGTGACCTCCAGCTGGGAGTTATTTATTTTCTTCCATTTCCATCAAAACGTGTTGCCGCTGGCAACGACCTTTGAACTTAGTTTAGTCAAGTATCAATATATTCCTTTGGCATGCTCTACAGGGCATATTTATAATCAGATCGGTTCTGATCGGTTTGAAACTTTGTATGCTTGTTTGGGATTACCTCCAGATGGGAGCTATCGATTTTCTTCGATTTCCGTCAAAACCTGTTGCCACTGGCAATGACCTTCCATGAACTTAGTGCAGTTATGCATCAATATTTCGCTTTTGGCACACCCTGCAGTGCACAGTTTTGACCAGATCACTTTGAAACTTGGTATGCTTGTTTGGGGTGAGCTCTAGATGGGAGCTATTGATTTTCTGCCATTTCCGACAAAAAATGTTGCCACTGGCAACGTTCTTAGAACTTAGTTTAGTCAGACCTTAATAGTTTCCTTTGTTACACCCTACAGGGCACATTTATGATCGAATTGTTTTGAAACCTGGCATGCTTGTTTGGGGTGACCTCTACATGGGAGCTATTGATTTTCTTCCATTTTCCGTCAAAAAAAAAATGTTGCCTCTGGCAACGACCTTTGAACTTAGTTTAGTCAGGGATCGACATATTCCTTTGGCACGCTCTACAGGGTACATTTATGACCAGGGTGGTTTGAAACTTTGTATGTTTGTTTGGGGTTACCTCTAGATGAGTGCTATCGATTTTCTCCCATTTCCGTCAAAAATAGTTTCCATTGGCAACGACCTCTGATGAACTTAGTAAAAACTTAGTGCAGTTAAGCATCAATATTTCCCCTTGACACACCCTGCAGGGCACATTTATGATTGGATCGCTTGCAAACTTGGTATGCTTGTGTGGGGTGACATCTATATGGGAGCTGTCGATTTTCTTCCATTTCCGTCAAATATAGTTTGCATTGGTAACGGCCTCTGATGAAATTAGTAAAAACTTAGTGCAGTTAAGCATCAATATTTCCCTTTAACACACCCTTCAGGGCACATTTATGATCGGATCACTTTGAAACTTGGTATGTGTGTTTGGGGTGACCTCTAGATGTTAGCTATTGCTTTTTTTCATTTCCATAAAAAATTATTGTCGTTATCACCAGTCTTTGAACTGACAGGCATTTGTGCATCAACTTATTCCTTTTGCACACTCTGCAGGGTATATTTATGAATTTCCATAAAAAAAACAAACAGAAAACCATTGCCACAAGCAATGACCTTCAACTTAGTGCATTTGTGTATTAACATCTTCCTTTGGCATGCCTCAGAGAGCACATTCATTATCAGGTTGTTTTGAACCTTTGTATGCTTATTCAGGGTGACAAAGATAGGAGCTATTGATTTTCTTTTCATTTCCATCAAAATCTATTGCTGTTAGCAACAATCTTTGAATTTATTGCATTTGTGCATCAACATTCTTTGACATGGCCTACAGGCCACATTTATCATAGGATTGTTTTTGAACTTGGTGTGCTCATCGGGCAAGACCTTTAGATAAGAGCTATTGATTAGCATTCATTTCTGTGAAAAAAGTTGCCATTTACAGTAACCTCTGAACATACTGCATTTGTGTATCAACATTCTTCCTTTAGCCAGCCTTACAGTTTTCATTTAAAAATGCATGGATTACTTTGACGTTGTGCGCACACAATACTGTTATGTTGAAATTTCACCAAATGACATTGGTACCAATGATCTTCAATTTTGCCATTTCATTTATAACTTATAGCTATCGATTTTTTTTCATTTCCGTCAAAAAATGTTGCAGCGGCCAACATTTAGAACTTAGTTTAGTCAGAAGACCTAAATACTTCCCTTCGGCAAATCCTACAGGGCACATTTATGATTGGATTGCTTTGAAACCTGGCGTGCTTGTTTGAGGTGACCACTAAATGGGAGCTATCAATTTTCTTCCATTTCTGCAAAAAAAGTTGCCGCGGCCAACGTTCTTAGAACTTAGTTTAGTCAGACCACAATATTTCCCTTTGGCACACCCTTCAGGGCACATTTATGATCAGATCGGTTTGAAACTCTGTATGCTTGTTTGGGGTTACCTCTAGATGGGAGCTATCGATTGTCTTCGATTTCCGTCAAAAAATGTTGCCACTGGCAATGACTTTCGATGAACTTTGTAAAAACTTAGTGCAGTTGAGCATCAATATTTCCATTTGACACACCCTGCAGGGCACATTTATGATTGGATCGCTTGCAAACTTGGTGTACTTGTGTGGGGTGACATCTATATGGGAGCTGTCGATTTTCTTCCATTTCTGTAAAAAAACATTGCCGCTGACATTTGAAATTAGTTTAGTCAGACCTCAATATTTCCCTTTTACACACCCTTCAAAAAATTATTGTCGTTATCACCAGCCTTTGAACTTACTGCATTTGTTCATCAACTTATCCCTTTTGCGTTCTTTGCAGGGTATATTTATGAATTCCCATAAAACAAACCCAAAACATTGCCACAAACAATGACCTTCAAACTTAGTGCATTTGTGCATTAACATCTTCCTTTGGCATGCCTCAGAGGGCACATTCATTATCAGGTTGTTTTGAAACTTCATATGCTTATGCAGGGTGACAAAGATAGGAGCTATTGATTTTCTTTTCATTTTCATCAAAAACTGTTGCTGTTAGCAACAATTTTTGTATTTATTGCATTTGTGCATCAACATTCCTCTTTGACATGGCCTACAGGCCACATTTGTCATAGGATTGTTTTTGAACTTGGTGTGCTCATTAGGCAAGACCTTTCGACATGTGCTATTGATTAGCATTCATTTCTGTGAAAGAAGTTGCCATTTACAGTAACCTCTGAACACACTGCATTTGTGTATCAACATTCTTCCTTTAGCCAGTCTTACAGTTTTCATTTAAAAATGAATGGATTACTTTGACGTTGTGCACACACAATACTGTTATGTTGAAATTTCACAAAATGACATTGGTACCAATGATCTTCAATTTTGCCATTTCATTTATAACTTACCAAGTTCAAGTTTGTCAAGTTGAGCTACAGTGTCATTGACACTTTCATTTACTATGGTAGTCAATCTTTGTTTCATGGGTACAGTAGGACCAGCTAAACACTGAATGGGGTCGAAGTCCTCTAAAATGGTCAACATGAGTATAGAAGGTTGGCGATTGGCTTGACTTGACTTTATATCCATGTTGTGAGCATGATTAGCTATTGTGCAGAAAGGTGTGACAATAAACACCAATAAATAAATAAATAACTTAGTGCAATATGAGGAATATTTAAAAAAAAATACTAACGACTCCCCCATCATATTGGGTGGTAAGAGTCAAGTTTTTTTTAAAATCAAGTCTTTGGGGCTCGAATTTTAACTTCGTCCAATATAAGGAATAAAAATCTGCTTCTAGAGACACACCAGTCAAAATCTTTTGATATTTGGTATACAGCATCCTTAGAGGAGTTCAGATTTAATTTGTTTAACCCTCGTCGAGCTCGTTCCAATGAGGGGTCATAACCTATGTTTTGAGACAAAAAATGAAAAAAATAGTTATTCAAGAATTTTCTTTGCAAGTGTCGTCTTCTTTTCATGTTAGTTAAAGGGTTAAATAAAGTTCCTGGGTTGATATTTGTGTTGCCTGTGGGAGCCCAAATTTTAACTTGGTGCTATATTGGGAAAATGCTCAAAATCTTCTACAAAACCACCAGTCAGAATCTTTTGATATTTGGTACACAGGGTCCTGGTTGTGTGTGTGTTTGTGTGTGTGTGTGTGTGTGGGGGGGGGGGGGGGGGGGTCAAGTTTAATTAAGTTCCTGGATTTATATTTGGGCTCACTATGGGGTCCTAAATTTTAACTTGGCGTAATGTGGTAAACAACCTTTAAAAATCTTCATATCCACCTTTTAAAATCTATTGATAATTGGTGTACGGCATCTTGGGCCTTGGGGTGGAGAGCGAGAATCAGATTCATGTTTGTTCAAGTTAAGTTCCAAGATTGTTATTGGGCTCCCTAGTTTTTCATAACTAGAAATCTGGGCATTATTTCTGTGGTAGCATTTTCAATACTCGAAAAAGCATGTGACATGGACAACAGAGTTATAAATAATTAAATGACTTCATTTCTCTTTTATGTTAACTAGCCATAGCTTATAATTAAATTCTTCTTTAAACAACTTTGTCAGGTGAGCTCCTCACCCCCCCCCCCCCCCCCCCCCCCCCCAGCCGGACCTCTTGTCTTTTGATATGGGTGTCATTTCTCAGCCCCGCATTCGAGAATGGCTCTGGATGGTGACAGGTAAGCGCAGCGGCATATTTAAGTTCAAGTAATTTACATGACTCCGGCGTTAGAGATGCAGGTGTCTAGTCTGTGCAAGGTGTCTATCGCCTTTTTGGAGAGGCGTGATATGTTTGCTTTCAATGAGTCTCAATGACGTTTGCCAGAGTCGATTGATTTCTTCAGGTCTATACAAGAAGCACACTTGTGAAGTATCATATTGAGTGTGGTATCTGGCCCGCTTGACTTTAATGGATTGATCTTTTCAGCTCCACCTGGACAAAGTTAGCGGAGCTTTTCTAATACCGAGTTATATGTCTTCCATTCGGCATCTATCGTCCGCCTATCGTCAATATTTCGTTACTACTTGATAGAACTTGAAATTTTTTGCACACATATAATATCAGTAGACAGTGTGTCGCACGCCTAATTTATATCCCACACCCTAAGGTCATGGTCACCGCTATGAGTCAAATGTTAATAATGTCTTTTCTACGTGACATGTTTTGTCCGGACCAAAACTTCTTCACTACATGGCATAAATTGATGAAACTTCTTAAACTATCGCTAGACGGTGTCTTGTGCAGCCCATTTACATTCTACATACCAAGGCCAAGGTCACAGATGAGTGACAAATAATAAAACTACCATACTTAGTGTCGCGCGACACATTTGCCTTCTATATCCCAAAGTCAAGGTCACAGTTGAGTGTCCAGTACTTTCTTAGTGACTGTCGTCAACACGGGACCATAATATCCTTACTACTTGACAAAACTTGATGAAACTACCTACGTATATACATCATTAGTGGACAGCGATTCGCATGCCATATTTACATTTCATACCCGAAGGTCAAGGTCATCGTTATGGGTCAAATGTTAATAAAGTCACTTCTTAGTGACAGTTCATGTCCTAGCCATAGCGCCTTCACTACAAAACACAAATTGATGGAATTTCTTACACATATATATCATCGGTAGACGGACGGTGTGTCACGTACCACATTTATATTCTACCTCCCAAGGTCAAGGTCACAGTTAAGTGTCAAATGTTAAAAATACGTTTCTTAATTCCTTTCATCGACATTTTGTTTGTTCGGACCATAATGTTCTTTCTACTTGGCATAACTTGATAAAACTTATTAGACATATATATCATTAGTGGATCGTGTATCGCACGCTACATTTACATTCCATATCCCAAGGTCAAGACTAGGGTTTCACGGTATTCCAATTTGTAATACCGAGTACGGTATTTTTTAAATACCGCGATATGAGTAAGTATCAAGTATTTGAGAAATGACAATCCTTGTTTGATATGACCATGCAGAATTTTATTGGTAAAACAGGACGCAATCCCTGATGTGGAAGTCCTCTAAAATGGGCAACATGGGTATAAACGATTGTCTAGACTTGACTTTATCTCCATTTTGCGATCACGAATAGCCACTGTGCAGAAGTATGTGACCTTAAACACCAATGTATTTGGTGGACGGCCTCTAAAATGGGCATAATGGGTGTAATCGATTGGTTGGACTTGGCTTTATATCCATGTTGCAGTCGCGATTACTTATTGTGCAGAAATAGTTTACCTTAAACACTAATAAATCTTTCTTTGTGACATTTCTTACCAGTCTATTACTTCTCTACAACTTGACATATATTGATGAAACTTCTAACACATATATCATATCTCATCAGCACATAGTTTGTCGCGCTACGTTTACATTCTACATCCCAAGGTCAAGGTCACAGTTGAGTGTCAAATGCTAAAAATGTCTTTCTTAGTGACATTTCCAAGATCAAACCATAATATCCGTACTTCTTGACATAATTAGATTACCAGTGGGAACCTCGGGAAGTGGCGCAGTAGTTGTTTACTGTAACACACAAATTCTGCTTTTCTGGTAAAATAGGACCCGGAACCAACGCCTATTGTGGGAGTCATCTAAAGTAGGCAGCATAGGTATAAACGATTGTCTAAACTTGATTACACATCTGTATTGTGTTCAAGGATGCTGAAAGTGAACTTGCACACCAATAAATAATAATAAATAACAATAGTAAATAAATATATATAGATTATCACCACAGTGTGTGTCTCCGGGAATTCAGATCAAGTCGAGTTGTAGGAACAGAACAGTATTTTGACGAGCCCGTTAGGGCGAGTCGAAATGCGATTTTGTGCCTACAACGAGACTTAACTGTAGCACACAAATTCTGCTTTTCTGGTAACATAGGTCCCGGAACCAACGCCTATCGTGGAAGTCATCTAAAGTAGGCAGCATAGGTATAAACGATTGGCTAAACTTCACATCTGCATTGTGTTCAAGGATGCTGAAAGTGAACTTGCACACCAATAAATAATAATAAATAACAATAATAAATAAATATATATCCAGAACGACACAACGCGTGAATGGGTTAATCGATATGGCACGAGTGCCAGTGCGGAAGGACAAAACGAGACGCCACAGGCCTCGTGTTTTATTCCTCCGAGATGGCACAAGTGCCATGTCGATTAATCCATTCACGTGCGTGTGTCTTTCTGTGTTTATTACACGCCTTCACATTAAATAAATATAATTATTAGAAGGACACTCAGCAATTAATTTGACAACTATCAACAAAAAGAACACATTTTATCGCCAACCAAATTTGCGAGGACAACCCGTATTACTATTTCGTCCCCTGAGTTCCAATGTGTTCTATGTGCCTACTGGCACATAGAACACAATGGTACTCGGAGATGATTTTTAGCTATCACTAGCGATTCAAATTGTAATTGCGGTGCACGATTGGAAGAAAATTCCCGTGAAATTTCGCTTCTTTATCAAAATAGTCCGTCAACGATTTCCGTTCCACATATATGTGCAGAACGGATTTTCATTTTCCGCATGATTTAGCGTTGCTGTAGATGGGGATTGCATAGAACAGGCGTGTAATAAATAATACAAAACAACAATAATAAATAAAAATATAATAATAAATAACAAAATGGAACTTTTTTCGCATTCATATCATTAGTTGTCGATCTGTCACACATCAATTGACCTTCCACACCCCCAAGGTCAAGGTCACAGTTATGCATCAAATGTCATCAATGCCATTTCGTAGTGCTCTTTTCTTCCCGGACCTATAGATGGTGTGTTGTGCATCACATTTCGCGTCTGCACCCAAGATCACCACTGCTCATCATTTTGATTACACTGGCCATAATGCCTTAATCCTGCATTTATCTGCCCCTAAACGCGGTGCCCTTGAGCGGAGATATATAGGCTGAAAGGCCTCTTGTTTATTAAGTTTGCTACGCACATTCTTTGGGTATTTTTTGTGGTCTGATCGTTTCAGTTGCTCGCGCATCTACGTTTGGCATAATATTGATGTTATCCCGGGTGAATATTGATTGATTGAAATTGTTTTATCAGAATTTGAGCCTTGGCTTTGTTGGTGTTCATCAACTGTTCTTGATCTTTTGATGGGGAGACGCCTAGACTATCTTGTTTTTTCCCGATTTCACGTATCGCCTGAAGGGATTGTATTGTTGCAAAACGAGCACTCGTAATGATCTTATTGACGTGTCCCAATTCTGATCAGTTTTTTTTTTGTTGCTTTCTCTCTGTAATTGTCTATAATTTATCCATTTTTGTGTTTAAATTATGTCGATATAACAAGATATTATCTGAAGATCTCATTATAGGTTATGTCGAGATCGCGAAATATTATTTCGAGATCTTATGTTGAGATACGTATGTCGAGATCTAGAACTATTATCTCGAGATAAAAATGTTCATGTCCTAACTCAGCCACCAAAGAGTAGCAACATAGGTTTTATGTTAGGCATTACTAAATTGAACGCTCGATATCCCCCTCCAGTGTTAGAATTGCACCAGACTATCATTCCGCCAGTCTAATTCTGTAACGAATCCGAATCTGTTATGGGTTATTTTTATACACACTTCTCGCGCAGACTACCGTCTATTTAATGTGGTATCCTTTCACTCAGAAAAAAATATAGATATTATTTCGATCCCTTGTTATAGATATTCCAATCTATAAGTATTTAATTCGCCTTGAAAACATCACGAACTTAACAACCGTAGAAACTACACGTCGTAATCGCCAACTTCAGCTCTTGTTTAGTCTTCATTCAGAATGGTTATGTCATCAAAGATTCGGCCAGATTAAGTCTCACTTGAAAATATCTCTTGCTTTGATTCAAAGAAAATGAATGTTTATGGTATTTTTTAGATTCAATCTAAACATGAACGGCGGACGATGGACTATTTAAGGGTCAGACTGGTTCCATAACACCGTCGAATTCCTGATAGAATTAGACTGTTGCTTGAGAGCTTGGAATTGCATGTGACGGGTTTATTTATTTATTTATTTATTTATTTATTTATTTATTTATTTATTTATTTATTTATTTATTTGAGTTCAACGACACTTTCGACAGCCGGGATCACCTCGTGTCCGACAGTTTTGCGGGTGGACGAAGCTGGATTACCCAGAGAGAATCATCGAGCAACTGTCAGACTCCTCAGCGTACTAATCCCACAAGAAGGATTAGCATTGGTTGAAGATAAGAGCATCCTCGGCATGCAGTACACCTTAATACACAGTGCCACCGTGCCTTCACGTGGGCACATTTTGTTCTGATTGCTGGTCTGTATCCAGTTGATATGATTTAAAATAAATTTTCGACATGGGCTAATTTCTATCAGGTAGCACTCAGAGGCGTCGCTAAGGGGTAGGAGGTGGAGTGATAACCCCAATAATGTTTCCAGTGGGGACATTTTTAGATATTGATTCGCCTTTGCTACGGTAATTATGTACTTCCTTGCAAGACGAAACTTGATACAAATGGAGGTCTGTAGCAACAGATTCGTATTGTTAGGGACCCAGAAAGACCAATTTGGAGTACCGGTACTGTAATTGTTAATTAATAAGACGTTCTGCCACCACTACTATGTACATTTTATTCAACCCTTTACCCAACGTAACGGCCAAAACCGGCCAGCGCTATTCACAAAAATCGCTAAGTAATTTTTATTATTTTTTTCATTTTTTGTCTCAAAAACGTAGGTTTTGACCCCTCTTTGGAACGAGCTCGTCGAGCTTGTTCCAAAGATGGGGCATAACCTATGTTTTGAGACAAAAAATGAAAAAAAATAGTTATTCAAGAATTTTGTTTGCAAGTGTCGTCTACTTTTCATATTAGGTAAAGGGTTAACGACAAATGAATTTCCAAGAAGACTTGATTTTTGTAATTATAATCCCAACTGACGAATATTCACGCAGGCACACCTTTGTGATGAAGTTGGAATACGTTTGACAGCTTTGACGTTTGAATTGAATACGCGAAATTTCATTTTTCAGATAAGTTTTGAAAACTGAAGGATAGGCCCTAATAAAACAGAGGACGTTCTTCGAACTTCAAAAACCTTTCATTGACAAATGAGTTGCACACTGCATATCAATGAGTGGATTTCATGAAGTCGGCCACGTAACACCATAAAGCGAGGTGTTTGTTGGTTTTGTTACATATTATTAAAGAGCATTCATAAATCAATCATGTTGTGTTCTGCTCCAATTTAACCATATCACAAATGTGACCCAGAAATAAAAACTTTTCCATTCTTGGGTATTTTGGTTATTCTGCAAGCAAAGAGTTTCATGTGGATACATGAACGTAGTGAGGATAGCGACGGGGAAAATTTCTTCCAGGGGACTTGCTGGTACTTCATGTACTTTGTACATACTGTGATGGCTCAAGTTCCCTTGATCAAATAGACCAACTACATCGTCATGCTCGTGCTTTTGTTCAAGGCATGCCTTCGTGATGGGTTGGAATATTAGTCGGAATTATAGTTTAAAAAAACAGGCAAGACCCGGGGCGGAACTGGGAGGGGGTCAGCGGTGGCTAAAACCCCTCTGTTGGCGAGATGTACCAGACCTTCACCCCCCCCCCCCCACCCCACCCCACCCCCACCCCCGTCCTAAGCATGCTTTGGTGGTGCAGTTTGAATATTAGTCAGTTGGGATTATAGTTTTAACACTTTACCCAACGTAACGGCCAAAACCGGCCAGCGCTATTTACAAATATCACCATTCGATTTTCATTATTTTTGGTCTCAAAAACATAGCTTATGACCCCTCATTGAGCTCGTTCCAATGAGGGGTCATAAGCTATGTTTTTGAGACAGAAAAAAAAAATGAAAATATTTAGTTATTCAAGAATTTTGTTTGCAGGTGTCGTCTGCTTTCCGTGTTCGGTAAAGGGTTAAAAAAGACCAACACTACTTCAAAATTTATTTATGGATAAAAAAAAATATACATGAAGTAGTCGTGACACAAATTTTTATTTAATTAACGCGTACCGTGACAGAAATCCAAATTAGTAATGGAAGGCACCAACAGTCCGTATCGGATAATTCAGGCATCCATTTGTATAACCGACTATTTATGACGAAAGTCCAAAAATCAAATCTTGTCTTGTGAGACAGTATTTTATTTCTGGTGAGGGCTAATTAATATCTTAGACTCCAATCCAGCCGAAAATGCCCCGACTGGAAAAATTATGTGGGGAGAACGGGAGTGAGTGAGTGTGTGTTGCTTGGCTGGGGGGGGGGGGGGGGGGGGGTCACCAGGACTTAAAATTCTTATACCAGACTCGACTCCCGCGAGGAAAACAACGAGAATCAGCTTTGATTCTCGCTAAATGTTCATTTGATCCCCATCCTAGATTTGAAAGTGTCATTGAAGGCCTGGAAATTCTACTAACATTTTTTGCGCCTTTATAATAAGTTAACACTTTGACTTAGCAGTGGTGTCTAGTGAAGTCTTGGCTGCCAATACAGAGAGCCAAGACTTCACTAGAAACCAATGCAAAGCTACGGTAATTTCAATCAACAAAAACACCAAAAGCCCGTGTGCTGGTACATCTGTTCTAATGTACATGTTAGACCAAAAACTCACCAAAATTGGAACTAGGCCATTAAGAGTTGAACTCTAGTAAATAAATAAATTTGTGACTTGTTTTTACTATGAAATATATACTGGCTGCATTCACGAGGGTATAGCAGGCCATGTCAAACTCTAAATTATTTAAGAACTGAAAGCTTATTTTCACAGCATGAGTTTGTGGGAATCAAAGCCGTTTCTCGCTAATTGGGACGGATTTTAAGGCCTTCTCACACCCACTAAATCCCCCTTGGCGACGTCCCTGGTGGGCATCTTCGATTTCCATTTAAATTACTATCCAGAACCTTTTGTTTTAATTGCTGGTCTGTCTCCAGTTAATTTCATTTAAGATAAATTCGCTGCATCGGCTAAACACTGTCGGGTATCTCTCGGGGACATCGCTACGGGTAGGGGGTGGTATAGTGGTGATAACCCTAATAATGTTTCCTGTTGAGATATTTATGTCTTGATTGGCATCTTAGATATCGATTCGCTTTTGCTATAGTAATTATATCCTTTCTTGCAAGACTAGACTTGATACAAATGGAGGTCTGCAGCAACAGATTCGTATTGTTAGGGACCCTGAAAGATCAAGTTTGAGTACCGGTACTGTAATTGTTAATTAATAAGAAGCTGTGACACCACTACTGTGTACAGGTTATTTAACCCCTTACCCAACGAACGAATCGGCCACATCCGCCCACGTAATATTCAAATTCAGCTGCTGAAAAATATTTTTCAAAAAATTTCAACAAAACTATATCATATGACCCCTCTTTAGAATTAACGAGCTCGTTCCAATGAGGGATCACGTGATTTGGTTTTGTTGAAATTTTTTGAAAAATTTAAAAAAAATGATATTTAAAATAATAAATTTTGATATCGTCTGCGTTGGGTAATGGGTTAACGACAAATGAATTTCCAAAAAAGACTTAATTTTTGTAACCATAATCCCAACTGACGAATATTCTAGCAGGCATACCTTCATGATGTAGTCGAAATACTTTATCATCCGGGACTTGAATCATAACAGTTGAGACAAATCTGATTTACTCTACCCCCCCCCCCCCCCCTCGTCCCCATCAGTCACCTTCGCCACGCCGTTGGCAGTACTCTTCCCATCAACTACCTGACGAGACTAACCTTTTGGGGGCTGGAGTGGGTGGGAGGCGGCTCCGGATTTAGGTCCTGGGGCTGTTGAGGGTACGATAGTTCCCGGAGCGTTAAAATTCAAGCGCTGTCATGCTTAAAAAATAAAAGTTTTCGCGGAAAACAGGAAATAGAATCGTGTTCAAACCTGAAATGGCTGATAACTTTCAAAGTTTTCAAGTACCGAGTAATCTTTAGGAGTAGTGTTTAAGCTGATAATATAAACAAATTCGCCAGAAAATGCTTCTTCAGACATGAGTGACAAAATTTAACCATGTGAACCTTTAGTTGGTAAAATGCATGTTCCGCGTCAGTGTGGCGACACGGGCCGGCGTTTGTTCTAATCGTATGCGAGAGAATATATAATATTTCCACCTCTGCAGTTTCATGTTGAAAATATAACTCGACCTATTTTAAAAAATTCCCACGTCTTTCAATTTATACAGTTGAATTTACAAATAAGGTGTGTTGTTTTCGAACGCAGCCATGCTTAATATTTCCACTAAGCAATCGTGTAAAGGCAAATAACCCTATATCGTTAAAACTAACCACTGAATGTGAGCGAACCAGATGAGTCAGGACTATTGACGCAGAAAGGTATTTACCCTTATGCATACATGGATAGTTGGGAACAATTTAATGAGAAACTTCCACCGAAAGAAGAATTTTACAGTAAGTTGACAGATGAAGACATATCCGATGAAGATTACTTACATGCACAGAATGTTTGGACGACCTTTAAATGTACAAACCTGGGAGACCTGAATCTCAAAAGAGATGTTTAATTATTAGCTGATGTTTTTGAAAATATTTCAGACAAACTTGTTTATTACACTATGAGATCGAGCACATTATTACTAGTGTTCAACCGGTTACCAAAAATGGTCATTGACCGATTACCGGTTATTGAGCTTATGTTACAATCGGCCGATTCTGATGCCGATTGTAATACCGTGCACTACCAGCCAAATCGAGGTTCGAAAGAACTACATTAAATTGAATACCTTTTTACAGTGTTAAACTTCGTTGACTGGGGTCGCAGTAAAATTACCAGTCGCGCACACTTGGACAGCAAACGTGGCTCTCAGAGCCACGTTTACCGCCCAAGTGCGTGCGACTGGTAATTTCACTGCGACCTGAGTCAATGGAGTGCAACCTCCACTTTTCCGGCATGAACTGGCGATTACCGCAAGTACGCTCAATTGTAAGGTTTTCATGCCATTTAACTTGTATATCCCGTAAGCGGATGTGCGCACGTCGGCGCAAGCCGCATTTCCTGTTTGACATGCCCATCGCAGTGTATCTATCCGTATTGATCCGTATCTCATCCGTATCTATGATTATCTATGCGTATCTATCCGTATCTCCTGCCGCAGGTTTTAGGTATGGCCGCAGAGTGACACGCATACATCCGTATTTATCCGCAGACCATCCGTATCTCATCCGTATTATATGCCTATTTTCCCAAAATACGTGGTATTTTCACGGTTCGGAGGGGAGGGGGGGGGGGGGTCGAGATTTATTATACGTATCTCCATCCGCAAGGCCATCCGTATCCCCGTCTGACGCGACTATAAAGGGATATCCAGAGAGATTAAGAATACACATCGTGGTTGTTTCTCAACTTTGTTGATTGGTGTCTTTGACATCATTTTACATTAACAGTTGAACAATTGCAGAAGATAATAAAATGCGATTAATGAATCATCACAAAATGCTTGGTAACGATCGGTTGAACAAATGTTCCAGGAGCCGTTCACGTTGTCACCCGCTAATTATTACACAATTATTACACAAGTCCCGAATTAAGCTGGGATGCATTGCTAAAAAGACGGGAATCGAACTCGAATTGTTAATGAACCCAAAGTCTGGAAAGTTCAAGCTCCTAAATTCTAGAGGTAGACTTAGAGTACCCAGTAGAATTACATTCCATGTATAATGACTACCCATTAGCTCCTGAACGTTTGGTTGTACAACAAGGGTGGATGTCACGAGTATCAGTTGAAACTTGGTGATGCACCGACAGAAGCTCGAAAAATAGCGCCAAACATACGAAGCAAGGAGAAATATGTTGTTCATTATAGAAATTGGAAATTATATTTATCGCTAGGCATGAAACTCACAAAAATACATAGAATCCTAAAATTTAATGAATGTCCATGAATGGAATCTTATCTATTGACTAAAGTGAATTTTTTGATTTGATTGGTTGACAGATACGTGGTATGAGACCATATTCATTGAAACCCACGATACGTCCGCCCAGCCACTGACAAATTTCCCATACCCAGTGGAAGCCTCGTTCCGAAATCTACAAATTGTCCATACCCTGTAGAAGACGCGTCATTCCAGTTTTACAGTGTACATGTATTATATTTTAATTTTTTATCTCAAAATATAGCTCATGACCCCTTATTGGAATGAGCTTGTCGAGTACCCTCCAATGTGGGGTTCATAAGCTATGTTTTTGAGACAAAAAAGAAAAAAAGAAATTCAATAATTTTTTTATACTAGTCATATCGGCATATTTTCACAAAAACTCTTTTGCACAAAAATTCCACAGAAACCTGTATGGCTCAACAATGGAAGATAAAAGATCTCATGCTGTGTGTGTTCACACATGAAATAGATTGTACTTCTAAAACGGAAAGTCAATAGATAAATTCGTTACCCCGTGTCTGATCACGTGGTACGGGTATTTACCTACCCGAAGCCAGCCGTATCCCATTCGGCCTTTACCTACCCGAAGCCAGCCTTCGACCTCATGGGATACGGCTGGCTTCGGGTAGGTAAAAACCCGTACCACGTGATCAGACACGGGGTAACTAATAATATATTCGATTTAATACAGCATTACGAAAACAAGCAAAATCTGACTTTGAGACAAATTTATATAAACTGATGAATAATTAAGTATTTGGAAGGACAATGGAAAATCTACGTAATCGAGTAGATGTTAAACTAGTTCACTCTGCCGAGGAAGACAGAATGCGAATACTTATAGCTTGATCCATTATTTGTACATGCAACACTATTTGATAATGATTTAGCCGCATTTCATATGCATAAAAGTAAAATTGTGTTGAATCGCCCTATATACGCAGGCATGAGTACCTTAGATTTGTCTTAACAATGTATGTATGATGTGTATTATAATTTATAATCAGTTCAAGAAAGAATATGGTGATAAGTGTTAACTTTTGTATACTGACACAGATAGCTAAATTTTAGAAATACAAACTGAAGATACTCGCGCTGATAAGGCTAAAAATGCAGACCTTTATGATACTAGTAATTATCCGAAAGATCATCAACTATTCTCTACAATCAACAAAAAAAGTTTGGGGAAAATTAAAAAAAACGAATATGAAGGGAGGTTAATAAGCGAGTATGTTTTTGTGAAACCAAAGATGTATTCAATCCTTGAAGAGAAAAATATAAAGAAAGCAAAAGGTGTAAAGAAATATGTTGTTAAAAGTATATAAAACATGAAAATTACAAAGATACGCTTTTCAATAGAACATTGTTCAGACTTGAGATGGATATGATAAGAAGTGAAAAACATGGATTCATGGAGTAAAAGTAAACAAAGTACAGTACTTCCGCCGTGGACTGGTCACTTTCCAGGGGTGGGCAATATTTCCACGGACGCAATAATATTAGATACCAAACACTAAATACAGGTGTTACGGAATTAAATAAAAAGTCTATCGATCTGTGATCGTAAATTCTGACTATAAAAGTTGTGATTACTGGCCGTTCTGTGAGGTCCCACCAGCCCGTGGCAATTTTGTGATTCCTCACCAGACGATATCAGACACAGGCTCCAGATTCTGGGTTCAGTAACTGCACGAACTTGTCGTGTACATCAGAACGAAGACCAGTTTCCAATTATCTACTTATTTTATTCAATCAAAATTATTCAAACGTTACGACTAACTATCGTTGTCTCTGGCTGTATAAAATACAATGTGTATTAACAACAAAGTTCATACCTCAATAGCAGTGCCGGCATCCAGGTTTCTTCTTGTAGACCGTTCCGTAGTTATCAGGAGCCCAGAGACAACTTGTCTAAGCAGTCAGAAATTGGTGCTTATATACACCAAATTTCTGATACAATACCTGGGGAACGTGACGACTGTCAGCAAATTCTCCCTGAACTCGGGGGGATTTAGGGAAAGTCCCTTGACGTGGCGGTCGCCATTTTGTGGACTTTTTTTTACTGCCATGCAGACTGTCGATCAGTCTGCATGCAGTCCATGGAATCTCGGCTAACAAACAGTATTCTGCCGGGCGTAAGTTAACCAGCAGAATGTTCTGGTGACTGGTCCAATTGTGCAACTCAGCATCCCCCGATCTCCGGGGAGTCTCACCGGGTACATGTTATGATTTGTGGGACAGTTAGAACACCAAAATCCCAGGAAATACTGCCGAATGTTATTGTTCCATCTATCAACAAATCCTACAATGTTACTGCTTGTTGACAATATTGGCCTGCAAAGGTTTGCATAATATTGTCAACAGAACATCTGGTGTGTACCCACAGAGTACGCCTGAACTCTGGTCGCCTCTTTAATTACGATTCCATGAAATTCTCTTGTTTTTTCAAATCTGTTAATAAACTGTTAAATAAATTAAATAAACTTGAGTGCACTGCGTTCCCAAATAAAACCCCATATATCTTTCAAGAGCTTGAGCTCTTACCCGAGCTTGCGAGCTTAATTAACCCCTGTGGGCTCACTTCGCAACTCTGGAATAATCATCAAAAATTTAATTGGAGCCACTTTTTAGTTGCAAAATTTCGGCTCCATCCAGCAAGATCCGGCAAATGGAACTTTTACAGCATATACAGTATACTGTAGTATATATAGTGATATATGTACACCCAGGGATATGGGTATATATTATGGGTATGTGATGGAAAATTGAAGGGGAAGGTGAGTTTCTTGAAAGTTTTTCTCCCCGAAACGGTTGACGTTGCTATTGACGTCGTGACTTCATGGTGCGCACGCGACGTCATAGAGACGTTAACCACTGTTGTTGTCCACTATATAAGATTCATATGTGCGAGTCACTCGAACGAGCAATTACTCGGTAGCTCATTTGCTCGACTGGATTCGAGTCGTTCGAACAATGACTTATCAATAACTACTCGGTAGATTCTGGCGTTTAGGAATGAAATAGGCCTTTGTTATACACAAGGTAGATAACTTTGTATGGATATGTATAAATTACGGGAAATGAAGAAATCTAAGCAATCTGATTGGTTAATCAGCTTCCGTAATGTGAACTGATTGGATGATCTACATAAATGAAACAAGAACAAGTGTTCTCGGAATAGGGTAGGCACTATTAGCATTACGTACCACCTTACCAGTAACATGATGATACAAAGCTTTCGGTAGGTTAACATTTCCAGCGGTTAAGATGGGACCTACTGGGGAATATACCAACCATACTCTGCTGCCGTTGTGTACTACCAGGCATTAATCCCACCCCACAATACTGCTTGATAATATGAAGCATCTGGTGGATTAGTAGTACCAAGGGCTAACAAGAGACCTACAGGAATATGTACAGCCTATTCTATACTACCGCTCTAAACTACCAAGCTTTACCTCCGCCCCTACAATATCACCAGACCTACCATAACATACTACCTATACCAGCCATACAATAAAACAAAGCAATCGATTGGTTAATGGTACAAGCCTACAAGGGTATATATCGCCCATACTATACTACCGTTCTAAACTACCAGACATTACCGCTACCCACAATATCGCTATGCTAGCATCGAACTGCTATTGTGTGAACCGGATCACCAAAGGCAGCCGAAGGAGCAATTACTCGTACGACTCTTCGACTCATGTGGGTTTTAACGACCACCTTTCCCGAAATCTCTTCCACATAATCCTTTTCTGGATTATATTTATAGGCTTATTCGCGTTCACCCTGCAAACCGATGTTAATTGATCTTTTAAACCTTTATCCTTCAAATTCAATTCAATTCAATTCAATTCAATTCAGTTCAATTTATTCAACAGTACACACAATAATAAATTCAGATAACATATTTTAGATTTTCGAGGTGTACACTGTTAGGGAATACCATTTTTGTTCAGGGCTTTATAATTTGATAACCTCCCAACAATGATAGAAAATATACAAATGCGGTTGCCTATACTAATGATACCTAAATATCTATTTGAATCAAATCCAGTCTTGGTCTCTTCTCGATATAGATTATTACCCCCATCCCTCCCTCCCCTCATCGAAAACACCCTTACTGTTATCTATTTGAATCAAATCCAGTCTTGGTCTCCTCTCGATATAGATTATTGACCCCACCCCTCCCCTCATCGAAAACACCCTTACTGTTATACTCATACTCATCTATTTGCCGTGATTGCAGTTCTCGGGTCTTACTAGTGCTGTAATCTGCTGTCAAGATTAGTAGATAATATAATTACGGGTCCATGTATTATGTTAGTTGAAAATCTACTTCGAATTTGAATTTTTGTCTGTCCTAGATATTAATGCACTTGGCTAACCACCCCACTCCATTCCATACCTCTCACCGACGAAATTGTTTATCTTCGGTTTTCTGCAACTAATTCTGCTTCCACAACTCCCACGCTTATTTTCGTCCTTAATAATGCACAGTGAAGATAATCGGTGGCCTGGAAAAAACGATGTCACATAACTAAGGAGAATAACTCTCGTTATTCCTTCGTCAGCAATTGGTTTTAATTGCTTTGTTTTATTTTCGTTTGTCCGACTCCAAATATTGCAATCAAATGGTCAATAAAATCCCACCAATTACAAATCTGATCCATGTAGCGTTTATACTAATGTTATACTAATGTTGTGGTTTACTGATACATGTAGCCAGGTAAACAACTAACACAAGTATTTACAACCTGAAAATAGTAATAATTTCCATATTAGGTCACCCAGTCAGGTTGGATGTACCACATGCTGTAATACTTTGTCCGTGTAACTAAATCTTCTTGTTCGAGGTAGTTTATTTACGCTTATACATGGCGACCATTTAAACCACGAGTTAGGCGAGACAAAGTAAATATCGAATTTCCCTAGAATTGTTTATCGATATTTACAACGAGGTCATCATCAAGTAATATGCCCCGCCTTGTGTGCCTATACGGTAATTGCATTGAAAACATTTAATAAAAAATAGGAATAGAAATTGAAAGTCTTACCCACTGCGTTTGGTGGTGCTGGCAATACTATTGCCAACGAAGCGGCCGCCGAGGGTGATGGTCAGTGATCCTAATGTTAATGGACATTGGATTCGTTGGCCATTAGCATCGGCGGTGTCATTGGGGGGGGGGGGGGGGGGGGGTAATTATTGGACTAAAATAGCTTTGCTGGGGTTTATTTGAGAACGTTAGTAAGCGTTCACCAGTGAACCCTAACACAGCGATGGTTTATGAACATACTCTTTCAGTGTTGGAGAAACATACCTTCCTCATCTTCACTTGCTAATATTTACAATGTTTACAGTCTAAATACCTTTACAAATCTTTTTCTTAGAAAATGCTCCCATTCTTGGTGAACGCTAACCCAGCAATTGTTTACGAACAGGCTGGTTTTGAGAAAATGTTTCTCCATGTGATGCTAGACGCTCTCACAGAAGAAACATAACGCCGTAATATTTTAACTACTGTAATTTATTAATTACTTTACTGAACTTTAAAGAGAACTTTTAAGAGTCCTACGGCCACTATTATCCTCCCACATATTCATATTGATATACTTAACTGGCTATATTTTGTGTATTCTGCATGTGATGTCTGTATTTTTGTCCAGAAATGTGCATTACTACACTGATATTGTTTTATACGTGACACATTTTTATACCACACCCACTCATTTATGATGTATTCTAACGATGCCCATAACAAATTCCATTCTAAAAAATTATCAAAACCAGCTTAACTAGTTGAATATTAACTAGTTGAATATTAACTAGTTGAATATTGGAAAGCTGATCATGATTTATCCAAGAGGCGATCCTTCTCTGAGGCTTGCTGTATCTCACAATCCTGACAACAGCTCACAATTCGTCTTGAAAAATATCAGATTAAACATTGTTGTTAAACCGTTTGGTATCTTTCTGAATAGTATGGCTATCATCCGGATCCTTGATCATGGCTAACACATTGACATTTGATGAGATAGAGAGCAGCAGCTCCTTTGATTTTATTACCCAGTTTAACGATGCAATCACCCATAACGAAGCGGCCGAACTGAACGCACCCTATACCATTGACAAACGTAGCTGCGAATATTATACGCCGGAACGCTTTAATAATGAGATCTCAAAAATACCCAACACACTTAGTCTCTTTAACATTAACTGTCGAAGTCTTAATGCTAACTGGGAACCCCTACATGACTTAATATGTAATCTTCAATCCGAATCCAATATTTTGGATGTAATAGGCTTAACAGAAACATTTAGTATAAAAGAAAATATTACCTACTCACTTGATGGTTACCATCCCTTGACCACACGACAGCGACTTGAGAACGACGACGGTAGGGGAGGTGTCGGGCTTTTCATTAAAGACAGTATTCCATTTAAAATTCGCGAAGATCTATCTGTGTTTATCCCACATGTATTTGAGTCCCTGTTCGTTGAGATTGCGACGAAGGAAAAACAAATTATTGGAATCATTTATAGACCCAACTCAGCCCCTAAAGCCGACCTTGATTTATTCCTGGAAAAACTATCGAATTTACTAGATATGCTAGGTGACCAAAACAAAACTGTTTATCTTATGGGTGATTTTAATATTGACCTACTGGGTTTGTGCAAACACACAAAAACTGATTTATTTATAGATATTATATTCAGTGCTGGGTTTATGCCTGCTATCACGAGACCAACGCGAATCACGGACCACTCTGCCACTATAATCGACAATATCTTCTGCAATAAAATCAAATCACAAACATCTGGAATAATTATTACTGATGTAAGCGACCATTTTGCAACATTTTATGTTGAGGAATCAGCTAAAAGACATACTAACACCGCTCAAACTCCAAAAAGATCATTTAAACAGGAAAACATTAACCATTTCAAATCCCCGTTATCCGCAAGTGATTTCTCAAACGTTATGAACGCATCATGTCCGAATGAAGCCTACAATACGCTTCTTGGCATTGTACATGCAGCCTTTGACCACGCATTTCCAGAAAAACTTGTTAAAGTTCCCCTCAAATTTGTAAAGCGTGAACCGTGGATAACATCGGGTCTTTTAAAGTCCTCATTGGAAAAAAACAAACTGTATGTAAAAAAATTAAAAAACCCAACAATGCAAAACAAATTGAGATACAAAATGTACTGCACCATTTACAACAGACTTAAACGAGCTCGCAAAACAGATTATTATAACACTATACTTCGAGAAAACAAACATAACATGAAAAAAACGTGGGAAATATTAAAGAAAGTAATTAATAAATCCAACCCTATCCTTACCGCCCCATCGACATTCGTCGATGATAATGTTGAAATAACCGACGTCGAAGAAATAGCTACTAAATTTAACTCATACTTCGTTAACATTGGCAAAAAACTTAGTGAGTCATTGCCTCCTCCCTCTCGTCTTTTTTCCAATTATATTGAGAGAAGGAACACAGAATCTTTCTTTATCGTGCCAACTACTCCACACGAAGTAATTCAGTGCACAAAAAAACTAAACCCAAACCGAGTCGAGACCTTGACAATATGTCCTCAAAAATGGCAAAGGAAATCATATATGAAGTAGTTGAACCCCTAACACACATAATTAACCTTTCATTCTCAACTGGCATTGTACCGGAAAAAATGAAAACAGCTAAAATAATTCCCGTCTTCAAATCTGGCAATGAACAGCTATTCAACAACTATAGACCCATTAGTATTTTACCGACATTCTCTAAAATACTAGAAAAATTAATGTATGCTAGGTTGATATATTTCCTAGACGATAACAAGATAATCCATCAACATCAGTTTGGTTTTAGAAAGGCACACTCAACAATACATCCGGTACTACATCTTGTCAATACCGTCGGCGAAATGAACGATCAGCCAACAAAAGACTGTACATTAGCTCTTTTTCTCGACTTTTCGAAAGCATTTGATACCATAAATCATTCGATTTTACTTAAAAAGTTAGAAGTCTATGGAATTCGAGGGCATGCGAATACCTGGTTTAAAAATTATCTCACAGAGAGATGTCAATCGGTATCATTCAAAAATGTCTGTTCTGGTTTTCTGGACATATCTACTGGTGTTCCGCAAGGGTCTATCCTTGGACCGCTTCTTTTTATTATTTATATCAACGATATTATAAATTCCACGTCGATGAAAATGTTATCGTATGCCGATGACACTACTGCCTACACGACTGGCAATTACTTGTACGCAATTATAGAATTAGCTAACAACGAACTCAACAAGATATATAATTGGTGTATGGCGAATAAACTTGTCCTCAACGAAAGTAAGACAAAGTTCATCATTTTACATCCACAGGGGGATACTTACTCTATTGGAAATAGGGAAATTGTACTTAACAATTCAACCATCTCCCCTATCGCAAATAACCAAGAAGAAAAATTTGTCAAATTCTTAGGAATCTATGTGGATGAAAATCTGAACTTCAGGCACCATCTTTCGGTTGTCTGCTCTAAAATTTCTAGGGCTATTTATGCCATAAATAAAGTGAAAAGGATTCTGCCACAAAAATGCTTAAAAACATTATATTATTCGCTAATTCACAGTCACATGCTGTACGGTATTCAAGTTTGGGGGCACTCGCCCTCCACTAGAGCGCTCACAAAACTGCAAAAAAAAGTCATGCGAATTATATGCAACAAAAAATTCAATGCGCACACCGACCCACTGTTTAGAAACCAACGTATTTTAAAATTCACAGACCTGTATAAGTTTCACGTTCAGCTGTTTATGCATGATTGGCAAAATAAAATGTTGCCTGATAGTTTTGAGAATACCTTTAAAATATACCAAAATCCCTCCGGTATGGACACCAGACAGTCAGGTAAATTACGCCTAGATAAACCGAGGACTCAGTTTTCTGCTGATCTTCCCATACACACTTTCCCTAGGACGTGGAACAATATTGAACCATTCGTTCAAAATTATTCAAGACCACTATTCAAAAAAACTTTAACTGAATTATTTCTAAGCTCATACTCACTACATATCAACTGTAACAATCCAGTATGCCCCGACTGTCGACCGTAGCTCTGTCTATCTCATCGCTACCTTTCTATTGAACTCAATCTTCCTGGCATCCCAGAAACATAGAATAGATTTTTCACATTATGGAAAGAACCAGCCTAACATATCCTTTATAGTAGGGACATAAACTGACCTCCTACTGGAGAACACGCTGTTGCCAGGATTGCCTCGATTCTCATGTCTGATTCTCATTCATTTTTTTTTTTTTTTTTCATTTTTTTTTTTTCTTTTCTTCGTATTTGTTTTTTGTTTTTTTTTGTTTTGTTTTGTTTTTTTTCTCACCTTTTCTTGTTCATCTTTTTTAAACGGGAATAGCGTGAAGACAGCCACTAGTGGCTACGTCATCTCCCCGTGGTGCAATCATGTAGTTGTGAATAATGTTACCTCTATGTATATTTTTGGATTTGATTGTATACATGTGGCACTACTGAATAAAACCATTCATTCATTCATTCATTCATTCATAGCCTATCTGGCTGTCTTCCTGGTATTCCCTGAGAAACAATAAACTTCATACCTGGCAGCACGCACACTTCATTATGCAAAATCTTAATCACAAGTATATGTTAAGAATCCAGGAACTGGGGAAAATCGAGTTGGAAGTATATAAGGGTAACGTTGACAATTCAGAAATTTGGAAAGTTCCAAGTGTCTTTTATTTTTTTTATTTTTTTTTTAAAGTCTTTCAAATGGCGAAACGCACGTTCATTTGTGCGCCCAGCCAGTCCAAAGGCGTTGACTAACCATTCGATTCTTATTTGGCGAAGAACTTTCAGTCCTTTATTCTATTTAATGATGAGATGAGAATGCTATTTCTTATGTCTTTTGACTCTTGCCAATATTGTGCCAATTCTGTTGTTTAGCAAATTGTGAATTGTAAATAATGTACAATTGCTGCCCCTCCGCCGGATCGATACGATGATCCATGGAGCGCAGGGAACATATCGACCGGGACCGAAGGCCGAGGCAGACATTCTCCCCGCCCTGCATGGATCCCCACACCGTCCCAGCGGAGAGGGCAGCAACTGTTTTATTACATTCACCCGGTGTAGGATTAAAATAATCAGGCGTTGTCAGCACAGTCTGGGCATTCAGAATAATCACAGTTTACTGTATCGCAATACTGGTCAAGGAAGTTGTCTGTTGTGTTTTTTTTAAATTGTTGGCGAGACAGAGTTTGCATGGATGGGTCAATTTCATTCCATACTCTTGGGAAAGTGTAGATAGGAAGGTCGGCTGAGAATTTTGTTCTTGTTTTTAGCTCACCTGACTTTCAGTCAGGAGAGCTATAGTGATCACTCACCGTCCGTCGTCCGTCGTCCGTGAACATGGTGTTTGCGCCTTCTCCTCCCAAACCGCTGAACCAATTTAATTGATATTTGAGATAATAGTTTGTTATGACATCGCAATTTGATTTTGTTCAAATCAAGTTGCCTCGCCCGTGAGTAGGGCCACACCCAAAAAGTGTGCTGGAATCTTAAAAAATCTTCTTCTCATGAACCAGCAGCAGCAGAGACTTGATATTTGGTGTGCAGCTTCCTTTTGAGGTGTAGACTCAGATTTGTTCAAGAGAAGTTTGTAGGGCTATACTTGGCGTCGTTATGGGAGGGGCAACATGTTTTGCCCCGCCCAAAATTTCTATTTTCCAAACCGAGAGGCTGATTTGAACCAAATTTTATGTGAGGACTTATTGGGTCATAAGTACCTAATTTATGCTGATTTTTCCCCCCCCCCCCGTAGCCCCATGGGAACCGCAGGAGCTAAAAATAGAAAAAAATTAAAACGTCCATATCTCCAAAACTGCACGGCACCGAGAATTTTTATTTGGTGTGAAGCTTCCTTAGGACCAACAGAAAGGATTGGTAAAAAAAAATGCCATCGGTTTTATCATAGGGTACAGTTTCGGGACTTTGAAAAAGTGCTGAGTCAGCACTTTTTAACACTGTAGGCAATGGGAAAAACATTAAAAAATCTTCTCCAGATCCAGCAGGCAGAATCTTTTGATATTTGGTATGCAACATTGTAGGGTGGATCTGATTCAAGTTTGTTCAAATCGGCCCCCTGGGTTCATATTTGGGCTCAGTATAGGTACTGATGTACCGAGCTGTATAGTTTTTGGTGTAAATCTGATAATTTTATCCTGAGATTTTAACCCTTTATCCTTCAAATTGAAAATTTCTCCAATCCCTTCGGCATTCGATAACTTGAAAAATATTGCTTGGGTTTTCTAGTTACTTTATATTTATGTTCAGGTCACTGATTTGCCGAGCTGTATAGTTTTTGGTGTAAATCTGTTATTTGAATCCTGAGATATTAACCCTTTATCCTTCAAGTTGAAAATTCCTCTAATTCCTTTGGCATTCGATAACTTCAGAAATATTGCTTGGATTGTCAGGTTACTTTACATTTGTGTTCAGGTTACTGATGTGCCGAACTGTATAGTTTTTGGTGTAAATCTGATGACTCAATCTTGAGATATTAACCCTTTATCCTTCAAATTGAAAATTCCTCCAATCCATTTGGCATTCGATAACTTGAAAAATATTGCTTGGATTGACAAGTTACTTTATATTTGTGTTCAGGTTACTGATGTGCCGAGCTGTTTAGTTTTTGGTGTAAATCTGATGACTTAATCCTGAGATATTAACCCTTTATCCTTCAAATTGAAAATTTCTCCAATCCCTTTGGCATTCGATAACTTGAAAAATATTGCTTCGATTGTTAAGTTACTTTATATTTGTGTTCAGGTTACTGATGTGCCGAGCTGTATAGTTTTTGGTGTAAATCTGATAATTTTATCCTGAGATATTAACCCTTTATCCTTCAAATTGAAAATTTCTCCAATCCCTTTGGCATGAGATAACTAAAAAAATATCAATCCGATTGTCATGTTACTTTATATATGTATTCAGGTTACTGATGCGCTGTCCTGTATAGTTTTTTATGTAAATCTGATAATTCGATCCGGAGATATTAACCCTTTATCCATCAAATTAGACACTCCTCCATTCCATTTCTATATGTACCCATACCATGTATGGTGTACATAATATCGGCATCCGTGGTGGCCCTCTGTCATACAGCTTTCTACTAGTTGCGCGTATGGGTACACATCTGACGATTTCATCGGCCTGTTTTTTTTTCCGCCTTGAATTTTGTCTGTTGAACTGCTCAAAAACAAGCTGTATGATTTTAACCAAATTTGGCATACTTATGTAATGTCATAAAGTGTAGTGAAATTCGGTATCGTCATGTCTGTGAAAACGCGTATTTTCAAAATATTCTGCCAAAACCTTCAAAATTTCACCATTTTTCGATTGTCTCAAACTTGTTTACAGTTATTTAGCTCAAATTTTCCACACATTTAGAGCGTAATATGATACACCACAATCACCACTCAAATCTTTCAATATTAACCCCCATTGGCCAAAAATTATATTAATATAGCCTTTTTCTTTAAAATTGACCAAATTCAAGGGCAAATTTCTCTAATTATAAGGTTGTTGTAACAAGTATTTGGTATGGCTAGATGAAACAATGCTTGTGGAAGAAAGTTACTGTTTACTTTTTAATCTCAGATTTAACCCTCATGCACAATGAGGACGAGAATAAGAGTACCTTTTGAAAATGCCAAAATTGGCCAACTTCGGTTGCTTTTTCTATCATTTTGGAAAGGGTTAATTTCAAACACTTTTCATGTACGTATTCACAATTGACTACCGAGCATATTTGCTGTTGTAAGTTTGGTAGTAAAGTTTTTTCAGAATTTTTAATTGATTGAGCTCTGAATGTTTTCTGTAGCTGCATGCAGCAGTCAAAGAATGACAAATTTTGTTCTATATGTTATTATTAAAAGTTTCACCCTTGGCAGATTTGAGACTTCCCATAAGGGTACTGTCGGAATAATTGTTATTTTCGCCAACATTTACATGCAATGACTCAGCACTGGAGCCATATTATCTCGAAACCTTTCCCATGAGAAGATAGGGCATTCATCCAAGAACAATTTTGCTGTTATATATTTTATTCCAAGTTTTAACCCTCACCCAGTTGTTCGGCCTTGAATTGGAGTACCTTCAACTTGTACATGTTCATTCGAATACCAGGATTCAAGATTAGTCTATGTCTCTTTTCAGACACCCAGTCTGTGATTGATGTCCACACATTAGGAGCATAATGATACACTAAAATCGCCACACAAATATTTCAAAATTAACCCCTACTGGCCACAAATGATATGAATATATCATTTTATCTTCAAGATTTACTAACTTCAAGGGCAAATTTCTCTTAATTGCGAGGTTGTTGTAACAGTTATTTTTGTATGCATAGATGCAACAGTGCTTTCAGAAGAAAGTTACTGTTTAGTTTTTAATCTCGTCTTTAACCCTGAGGGTAAGAGTACCATCTGAAAATGCCAAAAGTAGCTAACTGTGGTTGCATCTTCCTGTCATTTTGGAAATGGTTAATTCTAAACACTTTGTTTTGCTATAGGTAGAGATGCCTAATGACCAAATCCTCTGCTGTAAGTTATGCTTTGGGGCTAATCACAATATAAGCGTTGGCCATGTAAAGAATAGTACTGTCAGAAAAAAAAGATTTTCAGTGACTTTTGCAAACATCTGTACCCATTTCCTCTAATTGCAAGGTTGTTGTAGCTATTATTTTGGTATGGATAGATGCAACAATGATTGTAGAAGAAAGTTACTGTTTACTTTTTAATCTCGAGATTTAACCCCCTAGCAAAATGAGGGCGTGAATAAGAGAACGGTGAGAGAAGGCCAAAATCAACCAACTTTGGATGCTTTTTGTCTATCATTTTGGAAATGGTTAATTTCAAACACTTTGCTTTGCTATATGTAGTCTGCATTTTCACATTGAAAAGTTGGGAAAGCCCGTAATTTGTCCAACAAATTACTATTCTCTAGTTGTCTTTTATCTTTGCTTTCAGTGTTGTGCAAAATAATACATGATCGCTCGAACTTTAGTTACGAAAGTTTTATGTAAAAGCAGGTCCAGGGCTGGCTGCAAACAATGAATGAATGAAAAGTTTCAGCGGGACGATGTAGGATTTAAAATCTCTTGCAACCCGAATAACTTTATTTTTATTCTCATCAGAGACGTAGCCAAAACCCCACACATACACACACATTACATTTGCGTACTTCCACTTAGCAGTAACGGTTGTGGAAAAGTAGAATGAAAATATAAAGGATAAATGGAAGAGAAATGACACGAGGGAAAGGGTCAATTGTATAGTTGGGGAGATCAAGAAAGCGCCAGTGAGTGGAATTATGAAACATGGGGACAGAATAGCTCGACAGAAGAATGAGTCGATGCGGGCCTTCTCTTAAGAGAACCGCGATAAATCAGCGGAAGGCCAAAGAATTATTATTATCAATTGCCAGGACACCTGAGGCCCGTAAGGCCTGGGCTGACGTGGGGTTATTTAGTCCCGCTGTTGAAATTTTGGGAAAGTTAGACCAACGTGGAGGGTCGGAATCCAAGTGTCACGAACTCGGCGCTGGGAGCTGAGTTAGACCGACGCCGTGATTCCTTCTCTGCCAAATTGGCCTGAAATAGGTTCGATTTCCGTTAGGTGTGATTCCTAATCACTTCAGGCTGTGTAATGGAAAGAATGATTTAAAGTAACAACGATTCTTTTATTTACACATAAAAATAAAGCCGTATCAATATTTCAACAATCAACAATTCGATTCTTTTCACAGAAAATGGGTTGCTAGGGTTAAATAATTCTCAACAATTATATAGTCATTCTATAGCCCTGTACTGGCACTATAGTCTACACACTGCAAATGTTACTACCGTGAGCTCGCCATAAGAGCTTCACAAATCTGAAATGTTGTTATTACCGTGAGCTCGCCATAAGAGCTTCACCCGCTTAGGCTCAAATGTCAACGTCTGCGCGTAACTGTACCTCTGGCTGTCGGAGGGTTCCGACCAACAATGTTTGTCATCTATAAAGGCACAGTACTTCTGATTTGGGTCAGATATTGTCTACTCATACCTTATGTGCCTTTTGAAAGTCCTCCGTGAAAGTCCTATTGAAATATTCACCGTTCCTGGTTGAATTCACGATTCACAAATGCCCCTTTTTTGTGCTAGGGCGAAATTGTCACTCACACCGATCTCCAGTCGGTATTACGATGCTTCGACAGCAAAACAAACTACTCAGAACGCAATCAGTCTGACGCTTCAAAGGGTTAATACGCACAATACAATTAACCAACACTTCTGACTATTGCAGGCTGATACCTGCTACTCGACAATCTAAACTTCAACGTTTCACCTTGGGTTTCCTTCTCAACGAATTTGGCACTGTAGCCGCCTATCAACCTTAAGCTAAATCAGTCGTGGAATGTCCTGTCTGGCGATTCCAGCCGTTTCAGGGTCCTGTGATTGAAGGTACCCCTATGCCAGGAAACAGAGTCCGCCTGCCCTGGACTTCACCAACGTGCGTGTGACCCCAAGTGTGTGTCTAATGCTCTGCTCTTCAAGGTATATATACTTTTTACCCTAAACTGTCAGGTGGACGGACGCTCATCTGCCCATCTGTCAAAACGGTGGGAGATGACGCATATCGAGGCAGAATCAATACAAGTCATCTCGCGCGTGACTTAACGATGATTTCACTTGTCGAGAAAACCGATTCGTTCCTGCCACACATTGTCATGACAGACATTTCTATCTTTTAGAATCTCGTTTCTCAATTGGCCGTGACGATATCCTGCCACCAACCGATTACGTCTCGTAAGACTCGCGACTACTGTATAAATTAAATGAGATTAGACCTTATCTAACATACCGTTTCTCCCCTGGGTCCCTGCGTGTGAAGCTGGATATGCACCACGTGTGTTTTTTCCATGTCCAGCTTCACAGAGAAGTGAAATTCACGTAGGTTTTTCGCCTTGATGCGGAATATATTTGAACTTACAATATTATTAAATATGAGGCCCCTTGCCCCTATATTTATGCTGGCTTTGCCCTGACATCAATTATTATTGTTGTTTAAAAAAATCGTAAAACACCAATGGATATTTGTCTGCGAACTTCTGTTATAATGTATATTTGTCTGTGCAATTTTGTTAGAAATTTGTTTTAAAAAACCGTAAAACACTAATGTATGTTTGTAACTTTTGTTATAATGTAGTTTACCATCTTTGTCTGATTAAAAAATCTAAGTCTGAAAAATGTACTGAATTCTTTCTCGTTTAAACTGCTCAACTAAGTAGAACAAAACTATAGTCAGCCAGTCCTTGATGTTGAGGATTATCACATTCACACCTCCTCACACTTGAACAGGAAACAAGAGATGCCGGACGAACGGGAATACGGCGGTAATTCGAATCTCTGTTTCGGCATGAGTCCAAGCGTCGGACGAGAAATTTCATCCGGGTCTTGAGTGACTACGTTCCATAGAATCCTTTCCCAGAATACTTTTCCGTGGCCTGTATCTACTGCTGTAAAATCCCATTTTCGTCGTGTGTACTGCAAGTGTTGTGTACTGTATAAAATTCACCGTGAAATATTTCGATATAACATTAAAAATGACTGTTTTGAGAACAAACTCACACAGCTTTCTACATGTACACATAATCACATTTTCCATCGTCAAAGAGTCATCCGAGCAATATTAAAGAGCAATTATTAGTCCCCTTCGGGAATCGTAAGGGGACTATAGGATTGCACTCCGTCCGTCCGTCTGTCCGTCTGTCTGTTTGTCTGTTTTATGTTACCACCTCTCCCTCCAACATGCTGTAAGCTACACCTTTCATATTTGGTACATGGATAAATGGTTCTGAGGGGATGATGCACGCTCAAATTTTTTTTTTTTCAAAATCCAAGATGGCGGAATGGCGGCCTTTTTTGTTGTGTTTTTTGAGCTGTTTTCTCTATTTCCATTATACCACCCCTCCCTCCAACATGGTTCAAGCTACACTTTGCATATTTGGCACATGGATAGAGGGTTGGGAGGGGATGATGCACATTCAACATTTTTTTTTCAAAATCCAAGATGGCGGCCATTTTTGTTGTGTTTTTAAGCTTTTTTCTCTATTTTATGTTACCACCCCTCACTCCAACATGGTTCAAGCTACACTTTTCATATTTGGCATATGGATAGAGGGTTGTGATGGGATGATGCATGTTCAATATTTTTTTTCAAAATTCAAGATGGCGCCATGGCAGCCATTTTTGTTGTGTTTTTTAAGCTTTTTTTTCTCTATTTTATGTTACCACCTCTCCCTCCAACATGGTTCAAGCTACACCTTTCATATATGGTACATGGATAAAGGGTTGTGAGGGGATTATGCACGCTCAATATTTTATTTTCAAAATCTAAGATATGTCTGTCTGTCTGTCTTTCTGTCTGTATGTCTGTCTGTCTGTTTTTATGTTACCACCTCTCCCTCCAGCATGCTGTAAGCTACACCTTTCATATTTGGTACATGGATAAATGGTTCTGAGGGGATGATGCACGCTCAAAATTTTTTTTTTCAAAATCCAAGATGGCGGAATGGCGGCCTTTTTTGTTGTGTTTTTTAAGCTGTTTTCTCTATTTCCATGTTACCACCTCTCCCTCCAACATGGTTCAAGCTACACTTTGCATATTTGGCACATGGATAGAGGGTTGGGAGGAGATGATGCACGTTCAATATTTTTTTTTCAAAATCCAAGATGGCGGCCATTTTTGTTGTGTTTTTTAAGCTTTTTTCTCTATTTTATGTTACCACCCCTCACTCTAACATGGTTCAAGCTACACCTTTCATATTTGGCACATGGATAAAGGGTTGTGAGGGGATTATGCACGTTCAATATGTTTTTTCAAAATTCAAGATGGCGACATGGCAGCCATTTTTGTTGTGTTTTTTAAGCTTTTTTCTCTATTTTGTGTTATCACCCCTCCCTCCAAGTTCCAACATGGTTCAAGCTACACCTTTTATTTATGATACATGGATAAAGGGTTGTGAGGGGATTATGCACACTCAATATTTGTTTTCAAAATCCGAGATGGCGGAATGGCGGCCATTTTGGTTGTGTTTTTTAAGCTTTTTTCTATATTTTATGTTACCACCCCTCCCTCCAACATTGTTGAAGCTACGGCTAGCAGTCATCTTTGTTTGTTTTTAACTTTATTTTCTATTCAACGTTACCAACTGTACCTCCAATGTCATTTAAGCTGAACCTTTTTTTGCACTTGGTCTTAGATGCTTGTGTTTATCATCATATGCATATAAGATGGTCATTGTGCAAACATAAAACATGGTCTTCATTAGCACCTACACTGTGTACTAGCCATTTTGGTTTATTTTTCAACTTTTTTTCTCATTTCTCAATTTTTAGATTCCATTCACATTTGAAATCCTGTCTGATAACCTGTATTTTACCCAAACCACCCCAGGTCTGACACTCCTGTTGACTGTTGTCATGAAACCCGAATTGTAAAAGGAAAATGTTTTAACATCTTCCTTTTTTGATATTACCAAAAGTAAGATTTCATCACCTTTCCCTTCATTTAAGTTTATTATAATGATTGGACCGGCCCAGGCAAAAATACTGCACCACCGAGAGCTGGACTCGACCTTCTTTTCACTGGACCGGACCATTACTGGCGGTCTTTGTACTTCTTAAACTACTAACCTGAAATGCAGAGATGCTTATATACTCTAGTGTCTTATGTGACAAAAACACCTTCTGTCACAAAAGCGCCATAGGGGACTAATACCACCTCGGCGGTCAAACACTTGTTTAAGATCAATTGCTAGTGGGACTGTTCGCAGTGGCGAACTGGGAGAGAAAAAGTTACGGGAAATGTATCAGAGGGGGGTCCACCGGACTGCCTATGGTTAGGACCTGTGGTAGAAAATATTACAATTAGACCTTAAAAGAAACCATTTCCTCGCCTCTGAGAGCTAAATTCCTGCGCCTGAGAGCTAAATTCCTGCTTAAAGAAACCCCTAAAATATGACTTTTCTTCTGCTAAAATCCTAAATTTAGGAATATCAAAATTTTATTTCAGTTACTTCTGATTCAAGCAGTGAAAACTATTTTTAAGTTATCTTAAACAAAGGTGTTTGGAACTACACGGGGGTGGGGGGGGGGGGGTGCTATGTCTAACTAGTAAACGCACCTGTTTCTTCTTCCATGCTTTAATAGCTCTTGCAATAACACGTCATGTATCAGTATAGTTCACAGGTATAAATGGTATATCGCCTTTCCCAGTTTTCAGACCGTCATCATAATACGATTGATTGCTTAGCTTACCAAGTGATCAGACCTATTAAGAGCTCCCGATTCACACACTCAGCTAATTAGATGGATTTCCTCAATGCATGGATCAGAGACACCTTGATGGCATTGAACGCGGGTTCACCTATCAACTGGAATATTCAAGTTGATAGTGATAGCGTTCGACTCTCTGTTAATTACCAGCTTCAACCTTCCAAGGGTAGTGGTAACACCTTTCGCGGGCCTCGTCCCGCACTGGTCCACACCCGAGAAAGGTCCTAGACTGCACGTCCAGGATACCTGGAAAGGGTCAAGAAAAGAACACCAACTGAAGAAAAAGAGAAAGCCATCATCAGTAAGGCGTCTGGATGCCAGACGAATGGGAGCCAGGCTCGATAGGAGAGGGGTTGAAACAGAGAAGGAGGGGAAGGCCGTCATCAAATCGTCCCCACCACCAACTCCACCCTCATCCAGCCGCACTTCCCCTGGGAAGTCGGAGGGTAGGGAGGAGGCGGAGGAGGAGACTGGGGAGATGATGGGCAACCAATCCAAATCTGTAGCTCCAATCAGCCTGGACCAATCTGGCAATGCATCCATTCTGTCTTCGGAACCCGACTACCAGGACTCCGACTCGGACCAGGACTCGAACCCAGGGGAAACACCACCACACCTCTTACCACTTTGAGACTTCTTAGAATGCGTAGATAACCTCTGCATCTTAGCTCACTGCAACTGGATTTCGCTGGCCCCGTTGAAGACTACATCGATTTCCATCAAAATCACAGTAACTTGTCTGAACATACGATCAACACCATCACAACGGAACAAAGTTATAGGAAACCAGGACTTGCATAAATGATTTATATTATTACCTTGTAAACGCATGAGTGGATAGCAGTGCCCTCTCGTGGATTACGACCAATCCACGTTGACTGTATTTATCACTCAAGTGTGCGAGGGTGTGTGTTGGAGTGCGAATGTTTTTTTCAAAAGTTGGGTATTCAGCAGCCGAGGTGGGAATTAGAGTTGAAAATTCAGTTGGGGCACATACCCAAAGCAAGACCTTCTAGCGACGTCCTAGAATTTGTGCCATTTGTACTATCAAATATGATTTCCGATATGACATTAAAATTAGAAGCATTGCCTACAATCTACCTTAGCTTTATACATGTACACATAACTACGTGTAGTTCTTGTTGTGAAGCTTCCATTTTTTGGTACCCGAACATCCTTGAAAATTCTTTAATATCTTATCCCAAGCTCTTTGAAAATGTACTGGAAAGCTCTTGGAAATCCCGTCAATTTACTCAACTTTCAATAATATTCCGAGGTGTATGCAGCTGCGCTCTTGAGCGAAATAATAATCTTTGACAGAAACGAGGAATTGAATAAAAGTCCTCCCAGTTTCATCGTTTGCTCAGTTTTTGGCCGTTGTTTCAATAAATCTTCTGTTGTGCCTGAATTGTTCGAAAGATACATGGCACTGGGGACTTATTTGTAGCTCAACCCAACAATGCAATGTTTTTTATCCCCCGCCAAACCGAAGTTTGCCGGGTATATAAAAATAGGGTCCGTTCGTTCGTCCGTCCGTCCGTCCGTCCGGGCCAACTAAACCTGCTTTGGAGCTATTATTTTAGGGGGTACCTCCAAATTAGGGTAGTATTAGGGTTAGGAGAGGGGTGGGGTAGGGTTAGGGGTTGCCCCAGGGCAGGGCTTAAGTTTTCAGGGGGTTAGGACCCAGGGAGGTGGGGGTTGGGTTTTAGTTTTAGTAGTCCCTAAACCAAAAATAGCCCCTAATCCTTTTGGTCTGGCTAGGATGGGGTTAGGGTAAGGGGTGGGGTTGGGTTAGGGTTAGTCCCAGAGTAGATCTTAAGGTTGGGGAGGGTTAGGTCCGAGGGGTGGGGGTTAGGGTCGGGGTGGGGTGGGGTTTTAGGGTTTACGGTCAGGGTAGGGTAGGGTTAGGGTTAGGATGTGGTTTTTGAGTGGATGGGGTGGGGTTAGGGTTAAATATAAGTTCTAGGGTGGAGGGGGTGGGGTTCTGGCTAAAATAAGGTTATGGACATATAAAACGTTTTTTTTCGTAGCCCTTAAACCCAAATAGTAAATGTCCGTCCGTCCGTCCGTCCGTCCGTCCGTCCGTAAGAACCTTGGACCTTCATCTCTCAGTCAGTGGATGTTGGATTTAAATGATCTTTGGTATGATGATAGACCATCATGGGGGAAAGGATATTCACAAGTAATAGGTTTTGGCCATTTTTTTATTCTAGAGTTATGGGCCTTTTCCGCTTTTTTCAACTTAGAAACCTTTCAACTTAGAAACCCTTGTCGGGGGATACCGGTGGCGTTGCACCTTGTTACAAAGTAAATCGACGCGTTATTGGCAGCTCTGTTTGTTTTTGGTGCCTTTCGGCGCCCTCTCCAAACAGAACTGTCATTTTATTGTGAAATTTATGAAACGCGTCCTGTAAATTACGCCTGTACCGCGCCAAAGGCTAGGTCCAGACCTAATTTACTGGATGAGTTTCGTAAATTTCACTTTAAACTTGGGACTCGTTGAAGCTTCTCTATGTAAATCATAACCGACGCCACTAACCCAAAACTGATGAAATGGGTAGGAAAAACCTGTATCTCTGTAAGTCCACATTATCACTTTCTGAGGAAAAAAAGGCACAACGTGCTTTAATAGTTTTTTGAGCTCACGGACCGCCACATGCAACCCACTCATTCATAAGCTGAATGTTTATTGGAGCCTCTTATGCATTTCCTTAGAAATTGTGAATATCATTCGGGTGCTTCTTAGTCATCTCTAATTGAATTGTGTCTTTGAGGGGTGGGGGATATTTTCGTGCTGCCATTGGCAGCCAAAAAACCTATTTTTCACCATTTCTTTTCATGCTTTTTCGGCACGCTGAGTACTTTTGAAGGCTTAAGTACTCAGAAAGTGAGGGCATAACTTTTGCAAAATAACCCTAGAAATGTGGAGGTGAGGCTACATGAGTCCATTTTAGGGATTTCAGGTGTGAATATATAAAGTGTTGGCATTTTTCAGGTAAAGAATGGATGTGGGGCTAGTCCCTGCCCCCTCCCCCGAACACGCCGCTGCCTTGCACAAGAAGGAAGATTCAAAATAATTGTTGTTTTTTTTTTCTTATTGTATGTTATTGGGCAATACCTATAAGCTCTCTGCAATAAATGACAGGAGAACAGGGATATGGGGCTATTCTAGTTTGGTTAATATCAGAAATATGCAAGGACGAAATGCCTCCATCGAAGTATATCAGGAACATGCAATGACAAAAGTGCTTCTATAAAAGTGTCCAGCATTTCTCAGGGCAACCCAAAATGGTATTACCCACTCACGTTCAGTCTTGCTGCTGTATATGTTCAGTTTATTTCTCAATATTAAACTGAATTTGAAATCGACCGACCTGAATGGCCGTTATAAATGCCTCTTCTTACAAATTACAATTCAATATGGAACTGGTGTAAGTGCAGAGGCGGTAAAAATGATTCTTGACAGGTTTTTGGGTGGTTTAAAGAAAAAAAACGCTTATGGTTTTTCTTTGACCAGTTGATGTGCGCACATACCAGAAATAGTTTGTATTGGTAAAGGGCGGAAATATTGGCCAACACATTGCCATTATCAATGAACATTCAGCATGTACTTGTAACTTACCTTCCACAAAACCTATTTTTCACACGAAACGCATGTACTGAAAGACGGACACGTCCTCTATAGAATTTATCAAAGGAGATGCAAACACAATACAGGGATGGGAATTTCCAGTTCTTCAGCAGTTCTTAGCGTTTTACAATGGAATTTATTAAAACTTGTTTAAATTAGCCCGTTGTATGTAAAAATGAAACGATTTTGCCGGAGTAGAAGTGTGATTGAGTGAATGGAGCTGAAGAGATGTATATTTCGAATATATATTGCCTATTATTAAGCAGGAATTCCACCAGGCATCATCTTAACACCGCGCCACTGAATTGAAAACTGTGAAGATTTTTGGAAGGTTGCCTCGACGGGAGTCGATCCCGGGTCTACGACACCCAATCGCCTGGCCATAATTGCTCTACCACCATACCAACTGAGCCAACGGCAAACCCCTAAAAGGTTGCAAATGACTCAGCCAGTTTGTTAGTTTACATTTACAACTCGCCTCGAGACCTATATTCGAGAATTGACAACTACTGAATTGTTTGAATTGTTTTCTGAGTTAATTCGCAGTTGTCTACAAGTAGCCTGTATTTTATTGTGGGATTTAACCGTAGATCGTTTGCCTTAGCGTACAATGCAACTGGAACAGATTACTTTTATAATGGTCTATGGTCCCAGCTTTTAAACACAGGAATCTCAATTAATGGAAGATCCGTGAAGATGTTACTGCTTGAATTTAATTTATGTCGCCTATTATCAAGCAGGAATTCCAGCAGGCATCGTCTTAACACCGTGCCACTGGATTAAAAACTGTAAAGATTTTTGGAAGGTGGCCTCGACGGAAGTCGATCCCGGGTCTACGACACTCAATCGCCAAGCAATAAATGCTCTGCCGCCATACCAACTGAGCCAACGACAACCCCCAGCCAACGGATTCCACCAGGCATCGTGCAATATATATAACACGTTTTTCTGAAGAGATGTAAGTATCGAAATATATTATGTGAAATTATCTTTGACGACTACTTTGTGTTAAGTATATGTAACAGCTTGTTATGGTGCATGACAAACCAAGACATCCACAGAGCCAAGGCTCAGTGGAAAGAGCCAATGGTGACATAAAGGACATTTTAGTGACATGGATGTGTGGCAATAAAACTCAGGACTGGATAGTAGATCTCAAGTTTGTTCAGCGGCAGAAGAACTGTGCTCACCATGCTGGCATCAAGCAGGCACCATACAAAGCCATGTTTGGCGAGGATCCTAAAGTTGGTTTGACGTCATCAAGTCTCCCTCCTGAAATTTTGCAACGACTACAAAGTGAAGACGACCTTTTGTCAGTACTACAGCCAGTGACCAGACAAACAGACGACGAACAACCAGTAACAACTGACCCACAACCAACCACCACGCAACCAGTACCCAACCAGTACCCAACCAAGAATCAACTCCGCTTGAAACTCCATCAACAACAGTTGAACAGCATGATGTGCTTGATTTACAAGATTCTCTAGATCAACATCACCATGACATCAATAACCAGCGAAATAGAGCTCGTGATTCACAGCTGCAACAAGCAGAACGCATGGTCAAACGGTCCCGTGTCGATCTCAAGGCAGCCAGTGTTGGTGATAACGTCGTCATTCCTATTCCCATTCCAGTTGTTGACAGGGGCGGGGTGATCCACGCAACATTCTTGTTGTGGTTGTTAATAGAGATGAGCAAGACATGTGCACTATTGCACTGAAGTATGGAACTCTCAATTCGACTTGTGTCCCCAGAGGCTGTTGAGTGACAATGATGTGAACCATGATACAACCATATCACTCCGACAAGCCTTAAGACAGACAACTGCAGGCGGTCAGGGGTTTTTACGGTGTGACTGCAGTAAGGGAAAGACACAGCGCCAAACGAACAGGTGCAAGTGCTTCAGGACAAAGAGACCATGCAACAGTAGGTGCCACAGCAGCCTAACATATCAAAATAAAAACTAAGCATTCTTTGTATCTTTTATTGTGTGATGACATAATATAGCTGATAAAATAATACTGACTCCTTTCTTTTTACCCATTCAGGGATTTCATGAAATTACTAACCCTCAATACCAGAGATTTCACGAAATCCCCAGAACTTTCAGTCATTTCTGAAGAATATATCAGAATATAGACCATATATATAAAGATCTTTTTTCTGATAAAACAAATCTGTTTCAAGTGTGCTGGATCTGAGAGATGCAAGAGGCTAAAGCGAAAGACATTCGTCTAAATAAAGCCCAAACAGCACTGGAAAAAAATATTCTCCTAGCTATCGGTCTGATGAAGACCTTCTTCAGGGTACAGACACAATGAGCAAAAATACACACAGATGACGAAAGATATGAAATGTGGCGAACAAAGTTCTCGTAAGCCAAGTTCTGACTGAACGGGTTTGTAATACAACCCGAAAAGAAAAAGAAATCATGATAAAAGTAGAAAACAAAAGGTAAAAACAATACTGTGAGACAAATTCTGAAAAGTATTCTAGAAAGTCCTAACTCCTGGTAAAACCCAATTTTAATATACCCTTCGGGGTACGGTGGTAGACTAGGCTAGAATGTTGAGGAGCTGACAGTTGCTCGTTGATGCTCGGTGGTTCTCTCCGGGTACTCCGGCTTCCTCCACCCGTAAAACTGTCACGGTCTCGATTAGCCATTGTGCATACGTATGTGACCTTAAACTCCAATAAATAAATAAATGAATAAATATACCCTTCGAAAATTAAAAGGAACTAGAATTTTGGAAATGTCAAGATACTTCCATGTATTACATGAAAGTATCATAACTGGATGATTTAAAAAAAAAAAGTTGTTTGCAGTCCGTCGTCTTAAAATGCACCAAGTAGCCCGCTAGGAGGAAATTTTAAAGTTTGGTGTTTTTCTAGGTGGTGGGAAACGACGTGGGGATGTTCTGCGACTATTCCCGCAATGGGATAGTGCCACTGAAGGCTTGTTATTCTCTGTTACTTGTGTAGGAAAGAGACGAAGTAAACCTTGCATTTACAAGGCCATTGCAAGTGGGTTCCGACGCTGCCTAAAATACTTAGATGATCACGAGAAATTAAAAGTGAACAGGATTAATGGACGGCGAAAAAATGCGTAAATAGGCTAAAAAACATTGAAAATGATGAAAATAGTAGCGTCAGACAAAAATAAAATGTGTCCTGGCCGCTGAGTGCAGTTGCTTGAAATTGGCGGAGTTAGTACTGCGACCCTTGATTAACAGTTACGTATCTTTATCGAGTGCCCAGACCACGTGGAAACAAGGTGGATCGCGTGGAAACCGAGTGGATGATAAGAATTTGCTTAAGAATAGTCTGAATTTGAAGTTCTGTTGAGACCGAGAGGTCTACACTGCAAAAAATATAGGTTCTCTTTAGAACCAAAACTGGTTCTAATCTTATCTCTGAGATGGAACCAGTTTAGTTTAAACAGTATTTATTTCAAATCAAATAAATTTACCAAGATTAGCATTCAATTTTAACAGAATAATACATGAACTGAAGTAGATTCAGCAGTAAACTTGGAGCTTATTCAACGCAGTCGCCAAACATTTTGAAACAAAGCGAATATAAATACCTGGTATATTGGTTCTACACAGAACCAAAACTGGTTCGATATGCCATCTGTTCATATCTCCTTTGCTTAATAATGATTTGAGACAACCTCGTATAAGCTCTAAACTTACAGCTGAAATCCCCTCAATTTATGTTTAATTCTGTTAATATTTAATGTTAATCTTTATAAATTTATTTGAATTGAAATAAATACTGTTTTAACAGAACTGGTTCCATCTCAGGGACAAGATTAGAACCAGTTTGGGTTCGAAAGAGAACCTATATTTTTTGCAGTGTAGACCTCTCGGTCTCAACAGAACTTCAAATTCAGACTATTCTTAAGCAAGTTCTCATCATCCACTCGGTTTCCACGCGATCCACCTTGTTTCCACAAACAACCCGACAAGTTGTATTATTTCGAATTCTTTCAGAATTCTTTGCTTCTATCTACATATGCAACAGTTTTCGTTTATCTGACCATGTTCATTTGTTCTAGAGTATACTCCAGTGGCGTAGAGGAGCCTATTAGTTGGAACAGCTTTGCCTATTATTACTATATTTAGCTATTTCTGGTCTATTCTTGTAACTTCCGACCCTATTCCAAGTACTCTTGTTGTTTCATTTATCTAGATTATAACTAACCAATCAGATTGTTTGATTTCCCATAATCTCTATGCAGAGTTATCTCCCCTGTGTATAATAAAAGCCTATATCCAATGGCCATAGCCCATGGAATCCCATTTTTTTGCAAAACACCTGTGGATATGGAATCCCTTTTTTGTCATATGTGCTTATGTGAAAAAGCACAATGTGACACAATGTGCCCTAGCACAAAGGCACATGCTTTATGTGCCGATATGTGCTTATGTGAAAAGGCACAATGTGACACCATGTGCCCTAGCACATAGGCACACGCGGGTATTTGAGAATACATATGTCCTGGTATTCGAGGATACCTACTGAAGAATCCCTTTTTTGTCATATGTGCTTATGTGAAAAGGCACAATGTGACACAATGTGCCCTAGCACAAAGGCACATGCTTTATGTGCTTATGTGAAAAGGCACAATGTGATACCCGGTATTGTATTATTTGAGGATACTAGTTGTAGAAACTTTACACCCGGGTACTTCTGTTGGTAAAGGTATAAAAAGGGTGTTGAGACAAAAATAAACTCATTTGTGTCCCGACCGTCGTCGAGTGAAGACATGTTCCCAGTTCGATGCAGATACTGTTCCAAGTTATTTTCAAGATCGGATATTGCCAGAAGACGCCAGAAGAACCATCGTCGGCTCCACTGCAGATATTGTACTAAGTTGTTCTCCCAACCATACAATAGGAAAAGACACGAAGAACATAACTGTCCAAGAAGAAGAGAAGAGCCGAGAGATGCTGGAGATTCCATGACTGACCAAAATAAAGCACTTTTAGACTTTTACGGAATGCTGACAAGGTGGAAATCGATGCCGTTCTACGTGCTGCTGATGAAGATTTGATTACCTGTTTATGCAAATGTGCTACCAACATTCTCGAAGATAAGATACCACTGAATTTGGCTGAATTTGATGACCTGCGAAAATACGAACATGTATTGAAGCTGCTAACAGACGATGGAATTTCTCCAGATATAAAAAAGATGTATATTACGAAAGAGTTGCTTTCTCTCGGCGCTTATCAACCCAGTCCTAGCTCTGAAAAAAGTATAAAAGGAGTGTTGGTGTGAAAATAAACTCATTTGTTCTACGACCACGGAAGAGTGAAGTCATGAAGGTCCATTGCTGCAGATATTGTGATAAAGAAGTCTCCGGGAGCTTCACATGAAAGAGACATGAAGATGATTACTGCCCCATGAGGAAAGCGTAAACATCGAGCAACACTACAAGATTAGAAAGAAATTTAGATACACTGAGAATTCTATCTGATGCGGATCGATATGAAGCCAAGACTATACTCAAGACAGCCAGTGATGATTTGATACAATGTGTATGTGGTTGAGCCTCAAACATCTTGAAGGAGACAGTACCTATAACCAAATCTGAGAGAGCTAAGTTGATTCCGTACAAACATCAGATTAGGAGAATTGCCTCACCAAAGACAGAACTATCTTATCGGAAAAGAAGACGGCTCATACAGCAAGGAGGATTTTTAGGAAAGTTGATCAAACCCGTCATCAATGCTCTGTACGATATCCTATAAAAGGATCGTGCTCATAAGAAATTTGTCATTTGTAATCTGACCTTCGAAGAGAGCGGACACAATGCAATCCAGCTGTGCACCAAAAAAAAAATTGGGCCAGAGATTCGGACTGTGATGCATCGTCGGAACTATAAGAAGATATGGAATATGAAGAAGAAGACGAAGAGGAAGAAGACGTATCTATGATGGGAGGTATCGTTCAAAGTGCCTTTGACAAATACCAAAACGATTTTGACAACCTCATGAACAAATATATCGAGGATGGAATGGACAGTGAAGATGCAGTTGAAACAGCATATAGAGCACTTCAAAAGAATGTCAGAGAAGCCATTAGTGAGAAATACATTAATACCCTTGTGTACATTCGAAATTTTTGCAACGACGCAATTCACAAGAAAATTCAAGAAACTGCCCAGCGTCTTCGTGAAGAAGAGGATTTTGACTTTGAAGAATCCCAGAAATATGCCTTGGAAAAGCGAAGATTTCTGTTCGACAACCTTATGACAAACTACTCATTCCGAGTAGAAGATGAAGAAGAAGAAGAAGAAGATGATTAGAAAAAAAAGTATAAAAGGAGTGTTGGTATAAAAATAAATTCATTTCCGTTTTGAACGTCGAAGAGTGAAGATGTCTGTGTCGAGTCGACAACAGTGCTCAGATTCAAAGATGACTTACGTATACAGATCTTCAAGAATGATGCTGGATTAAAGCTGACTTCCCGAGACCTGGCTCAAGTGAATCGTGTGGTAAATACAGCCAAGAGAAAAAATCTAGACATGGATGCTGTGGAAAGAAACAAAGATGTGTGGATACTAGCCGATCAGTAAACAAAAGAATAAAGACAGAACTGACTGATGCTTCCAATACAAACAAGAATGAAGTTACCACTGCGAACAAAGTTTCTACAGAAACAAAGAAAGATGTTTTCACGAAGAACGAAGTTTCTACTGAAGACAAGAAAAAAATGCCAGCTCCCATAAAGAAAGAAGCTTCCACTAAGAACGAAGTTTCTAGTGAAGACTAGAAAAAGATGCCAGCTCCCATAAAGAATGAAGTTACCACAAAGAACGAAGTTTCTACTGAAGTCAAGAAAAAGATGCCAGCTCCCATAAAGAATGCAGTTACTACTGAAGCTAAGAAGGATGTTTCCACTCAAACCACAAATGAAGTTACTACTAAGAAGACTGAAGTTACTATCATGAAACAGCTAGAGAAAGAGGAACCAAAAGATGCCAGACAGGAAATTAAAGCAACCAACAAAGCCAAGTTATCAAATGAGAGAATGCGTTTTATCAAGAACCTAGCTATGCTACGGGAAGAAGCTCCAACCCACAAGAAGATGAAATGGTCAGCCCATGCAAGAAGAACTACAAAGAGAAATGCCTTGAGACATTGAATTGTATACTTGAATAAAAATGAAATGTTATATATATATTGTTGTTTGTTTTTTATCAACTATCCCAACAGAAGTACCCGGATGTAAAGTTTCCACAACTAGTATCCTCAAATAATACAATACCGGGGATCCTAAAATACCCGTATGTGCCAATGTGCTAGGGCACATTGTGTCACATTGTGCCTTTTCACATAAGCACATATGACAAAAAAGGGATTCTTCAGTATGTATTTTGGAATAAAACAATCCCAGGGCATAGGTATCCTCAAATACCCGTATGTGCCTATGTACTAGGGCACATTGTGTCACATTGTGCCTTTTCACATAAGCACATATCGGCACATAAAGCATGTGCCTTTGTGCTAGGGCACATTGTGTCACATTCTGCTCTTTCACATAAACACATATGACAAAAAGGAATTCCATAGCCACAGGTGTTTTGCAAAAAAATGGGATTCCATGGGATATGGCCATTGGATATTGGTTTTTATTATACACAGGGGAGATAAATCGGCATAGAGATTATGGGAAATCAAGCAATCTGATTGGTTAGTTATAATCTAGATAAATAAAACAACAAGAGTTCTTGGAATAGGGTCAGAAGTTACAAGAATAGACCAGAAATAGTTAAATATAGTAATAATAGTCAAAGCTGTTCTAACTAATAGGCTCTTCTACGCCACTGGAGTATATTCTAGAACAAATGAACATGGTCAGATAGACGAAAACTGTTGCACATATAGATAGAAGCAAAGAATTCTGAAAGACTTCGAAATAATACAACTTGTCGGGTTGTTTGTGGTAATTCTACGAAGTAAACGAGGATTTGAGGAAAATACGAATCAGAAAATACTCCGATTCAATCGAACATACCCTTAAAACATACCCCTGTCCTATAGTAGGACTTCGGGTCACATAGCAACCACGTCCTACCATAGAAACCAAGATGGAGGCCTCCAGTATACAAAATGGACGACGGAAACACGTATCACTCTAACAACACGAGCTGCGCATGCGCACTCACATCACCCATCACCGTGACAATGACGGCACACGATGGCCGCTCACGCAGGTTACCATCACAACCAAACATGGCGCCACCAGGTCACGTGACTATGACGTCACATGAGATCCGGCATGAGATATGGCAAACCATCCCTGTTCGGGTACTTGACATACTACTCACGTGTTCTGTGTTGTGTGGGCAATATCGAACAGATCGCCCCGTGATAGTGCATCAGCTTTATTAACGGCATTGTCAACCCGTTCTCGCTTGTAGTTACAGCTTGCAAGATGAGGCCGAAGATCAGAAAAAGCAGCTTCCTTGTCAGCGGGCTCATAACAGATTCTCTTCATCTGATAGCAAGACAGTATGGAATGTTTTTGACAATGTGCCTTGACTTTAACTTTAACTTTACTTTATTACGCTCAAACCATATTTATGGTACATGAGGTACAGCAAATAAAAATAACAACAAACAATTAGAATGAGGACAATGGAGCAGGCAACCAAAATGTAGAGGGGCACAATGTAAATAAAGGGGTGCCCCTATATTAATGGTATTGTTGGTAGGTGAATTATAGTGAGGTGGGGATGGGGTGCGGTCAGAGTTTTACAGACCTATATTCCATGAACTTGGTGTGAATTTCGTGTAGCAATTCGTCCCATGAGCGCACCAAGTCTCAGACTTCCAGATGTCGTGCCGGTGCACCCAGGGGGCGAATTGATTCTGTATGAGGACAGCCTTTTTTAGTAAATGTCACGACCACTTGTCAGGTTGCCAACAGTGTTGGAGAGGACAAAAAGGGGGGGGGGGGGGGGGTGAATATGAATAAGGGATACAACGGCATAGTTTCTAATCATGTATATTGAAATGGGAAATGATAGCATAGCATTTTCCCAGTCACCCAATCTTGGTTGAAAACGAAAGTTCGCCCATCATGACCGGATCTGCGTTCAATACATCCGACTGCCAGGCGACGAAAGTCAAGAAATTGGGTCTAGGGAAAGCTAGGACTAAACCTTTGTCCTATTCAGCAGATATGGGGCATCGTAAGTCAGTGGTCTTCTTTCGGCTGTACAACGCATGTGCGATCTGGCGCTACAGATAGGCGTGAATCGCACGGTTCTAGCTTTCTGATTAGACGCAGTGATTTCACCAAGTATTGAATGTTGAGCCGCAGAATACACGCCCACCCCAACCAAAACAAGCACCGCGTCAATAAAAATGCCTGAGATGGCTACTATAGATGAAAGCAAATATTGGTGCGGGTCTGTAGGTTTGTAGGTTATACTCACAACTTGTAGGTTTATATATACTCACAACTTCCCTGTGATCGTCGGTAAATTTGTATATACTCACAACTTCCCTGTGACAGAAAAACGACTGTGCACTAACTTTGTTACATCAGTAGTATAGGTAGTACGCAGTCGTTTTACTTACAATTTCACTTACACGCTTCTTCGTGTGGACACTTTGAAAAGGAAGCTTACCCACGCTTCCCCCTCCTCCCCTACAACACACGCAAACAAAGAGAAAAAATATTGAACCTTAGACTCAGCCCCTTCCACTTTAAAAGTCAGTCCGCATTCCATGAGCATTTGCAACAGTTCAACACATGACAGATATTAAAAGCCTTTCAGCCGTAGGGCTATTTATAATACCGAGTACGATATTTTCTAAATACCGCGACATGAGTAAATATCAAGTATTTATGAACTGACAATCCTTGTTCGATATCACAATGCAGACTCCCAAACATATACAATACTGCTCGTACCTTGCGATAGTTCTCGCTTCTTACGAAAAGTGCAGCGTGTATTTGCCTTTTTAGACGAACCATATCTAAATTAAATGAAAGCATGGCAGTTTGTAAACGAAGAAAAAATTATGAACTGTACTTTATATCAAGAACGGGAGGTCACTTGTCCAAGGACACAATGTAGTTACCCTTGCTGGAGGTCGAATCGTGGACCTTTCGGTTTGAAGTCCAGTGCCGTAACCACTGCGACAACGCACTCCCAGCAGCTAAGTTAATGTGTTGGGTTTAGTGCATTCTGATAGGTATATTAAAATAACTATTGTTTTCTAGTACAGAATAGCAAGTCCCTCATAGTGTGTCCTCTATCCACGTGAGAGGGGTGACCTGGGGTTGTTTAGCCTCGCCATTAAAAATATTGGGGGACGAGACAACAAGGAGGGTCGGAATCCGGGCACGGGCCAAACTCGGCTCACAGAGCTGAGTTGGGACCGCACTATGATTTTCTTCCCTGCCGAGTGAAGTCGAAATATAGGTTCGTTCTTCGTTAGGTGTGATTCCTAATCACTTCAAGGAAACAATGATTAAAGTAACAACGATTCTTTATTTACGTTTTAAATAAACTCATTCCATATTCAACACATTTAACAATTTGATCAATACAAACCAAAGACTGATCACAGGGGTTAAAAAGTTTTTCATCAATTCAGTCTATCTATAGCCTTGTACTGGCGCTATAAAGCATTCTCAAAATGTCACTGCCGCGGGCTCGCAACAGGAGCTTAAAACACCGAGTCTTAATCTTTTGCGTCTGTGCGCGTCTGCAGCTCTGACTGCCGGGGGATCCCGACTAGCAATGTTAATTACCTTGTGGCAACATAGTTCGGATTTGGATTCAGTTTATCCACTCTGTCGGCTAGTTTGGCAAATCTACGTCACATACCTTATACATATGTCCTTTGATAGAACTCTCCTTGAATGTTCCTGTCCTTTGAAATACACACAGTTCATGCAGAACTCACAACTTCAAAAAATGTGCTTAGAGCTTGCGCGAATTGTCACTGTCGACCCTAAGTCGATATTCACAGCACTCTGATACTAAAACAGGCTACTCGCGATCAACCTCTGCGTTCCTAAGGGTTAATACCACAATGCAATAGCCTACACGACAGGTGCGAGTCGATCCTCGCTAATGACATCTAAACTTAGCCGTTACATGGGTTCGCAATCTACTCTCTAACTTCGGTCTTGTAAAAACGTCCACCTAATCTGATAATCGAGGCTTACAACGGAGCTTTGTGGATTGCCCAGCAATTCCACTCGTACGAGACCCTATATGGCGTCTCCTATTCGGCCGAAACCAAGTCTTACTCCTAAGCGGCCGGAACCCAAGCCTAAAAATAGCTTGTTCCCACACTCGTATATCTCGTCTTGGGATGGTCAGATAGCAATATGTCAAGATCCCTAAACATGGCATGCGACATTTCTGAAGATAAAATCACCTCGCGCCATTGCATATGCTATCAAGCGTATCCCGAAAAATAACATACTTGATAGCCGTGATGATTGGAATTAATTTATAAGTGCCATTCGATGATAACAGGAAGACATCTTATTCTGTCTAGTAATATGCCAAAGAAGTATCCTACTGTGAATCACCTAAGGCTAATTATCTAATTAAAACATGCGTGCTGACTGCACAGAGATAAGAAATATATACATGTATCTGAACTTGAAAGTAGGGGGATAGGGCCTCCTCCCTTTTAGACTGGCTTTGCCCGGACATAGTGCCTCAACGAAAGGGTCATGATGTCCGTACATAATATATGCAGGCACTTGAAGCGCATTAATGTTAGATAAATGGCTTAATATTATTATGTTTGGCCCTATGATTTTTTCTCAGTCCTCAGCCTCACAATTTGCTTGCTCTACGTTCCTCTTGTCGTCCCGATAATTCCCGTGCCGATAAACTCCAGGGCACACAGTGCCAATCGACAATAACCCTTCGTTTAACTTATCGGCAATATCAGGCCATCGCTTTTCACAAAAAAAAAATGTTAGTACAATTTTATTATTTGTTTAAATATATGTCTCAGTAATATCGCTTATGACCCCCCATTGGAACGAGCTCGTTGAACTCGTGCCAGTGTGGGGGTCATAAGCTATATTTTTGAGGTGAAAAATGAATTTGTTTTCAGTTATTTTTGAATTTATTGTGAAAATGTCTTGGTCTATTCGTTCAAGCTGAGGGGTTAACAATTTGTAGCTGACTTGCTACTTTTCATAACCAGTTGCGCAAAGATAATTTCACTGAACAAACAACCAGAAAAAGAGACGAGGACACGCCCCAAAAATGATATGCGCGTTCAATTTATGCATTCATGGTAAGTTTATTTTTAAAGGAGAGCCGTCCCTAATCGCCCACTTGAAATTGTTCTGGAAGCATGATGACTCATGAAATGACAGGGGAATTGAAATTTCTAATTTTCCATCCCACTATGATATCTTCGCAAGCGTATATACTTTTAATTTATTCAGTTGTCATGTATTAAATACTATGCATATCATCAGGTTGAAGATTCCAATGACACACGACTGATTACTTAAACTCTCAATTTGCAGTTTTGTGTTAAAAGACGCGGGAGGCGAGGAGCTGACGTCATGATGAGTATAATAAGTTAAGATGTGATAAAACTTATTTTCACAATTTACAGGGTGGGAAATTTATGTCTGTTTCGTCGGAATAAGACCGAATTAACCCTTTGATACTTTTGTACGTGTTGTTGGTACGAAATCAAACAGCACGTTGATACTTTGTGGTAAAATGTTTTGTTATTATTTTTCGATTTTTAGCTCCACTTTGGCGAAGCCAAATTTGAGCTTTTGTCATGGTCCGTCTGTCCGTCTGTCCGTACGTCAACAATTGGATACGGCTCGGGCTAGAGGCCGTATTTATGAACCGATCTTTACGAAACTTCTTGGGTACCTTTGTTATGACCGTGGGACGAGAACGAGTGTTTTTGGGTGCGGTCCGAAATTCAAGATGGCTGCCAGCCGCCATTTTGTACCGACGATGCAGAAATCTGTTTTTTGTACACAACTTCCATATGAAAGCTCTGATTTGAATAATTTTTTGTATGAATGTTTAGTACCATGGGATACATCACATATAATACAGGGTTTTTTCTTGTGCGTAAATTGTGCAAATTAGACTAATTTTGATGTTTTTTGGTGTTACTTTCAGCACTGTAAGTCCAAATGCCAATACGGCTCGGGCTAGAGGTCGTATTTATGAACCGATCTTTAAGAAACTTCTTGGGTACCTTTGGTATCACCGTGGGACGAGAACGAGTGTTTTGGGGTCCGGTCCGAAATTCAGGATGGCCGATGGCAGCCATTTTGTACAAAATTAGGTGCAATCAGATTTTTGCACAGAACTTCCATATGAAAGCGCTGATTTGAATATTTTTGTGTGTGAATGTTTAGTACCATGGGATACATCACATATAATACGGGTTTTTTTTCTCGTGCAGAAATTATGCAAATTAGATTAACTTTGATTTTTGCAGTGCGACTTACACACAGTAAGTACACATGTCAATACGGCTCAGACTAGAGTCTGTATTTATGAACTGATCTTCACGAAATGTCTTGGGTACCTTTGTTATCACCTTGGGATGAGAACGAGTGTTTCTGGGTGCGGTCTAAAATTCAAGATGGCTGCCAGTGGCCATTTTGTACCGAAATTAGATCTAATCAGTTTTTTGTACACAACTTAAATACAGCTCAGACTAGAGACCATATTTATGAACCAATCTTTACGAAACTTCTTGGGTACCTTTGTTATCACCGTGGGATGAGAGCGAGTGTTTTTGGGTGTGGTCTGAAATTCAAGATGACCACCAACAGCCATTTTGTACCAAAATTAGTGCAATCAGTCTTTTGTACAGGACTTCTGTATGAAAGTTCTGATTTGAATAAATTTTTGTATGAATGTTTAGTAACATGGAATACATCACATATTGTAAGGGGTTTTTTCGTGCAGAAATTAGGCAAATTAGATGAACTTTGATTTATTCAGTGCTACTTACACAATGTAAGCACACATGTCAATACGGCTCAGGGCAGAGGCTGTATTTATGAACCGATCTTCACAAAACTTCCTGGGTACCTTTGTTATCACCTTGGGACGAGAATGAGTTTTTCTGGGTACGGTCCAAAATTCAAGATGGCTGCCAGTGGCCATTTTGTACCAAAATTAGGTCCAATCAGTTTTTTGTCACAAGTTCTATACAGCTTGTATTTATGAACTGATCTTCACTTCTTGGGTACCTTTGTTTTCACCTTGGGACAGGAACGAGTGTGTTTTGGGGTGCCTTTGTTATCACTGTGCTATGAGAACAAATGAGGTGCAGGCTGCAAGCCGAGAGGTCCTCGGTTCAAATCCCACCTGCGGCAACCGCGTTGTGTCCTTGGGCAAGACACTTCACCCCCAGTGCCCACATGGGGGCACGGTGACGCTGTGTACTAAGGCGTACTGCACGTCGATGGTGCACCTGTCTTCAACCAATGCTAACCCTGCTTGTGTGGAGTTGGTATGTTGGGGAGCTGACAGTTGCTCGCCGTTGCTCGGTGGTTCTCTCCGGGTACTCCGGCTTCCTCCACCCGTAAAACTGTCACGGTCATGGTTAGCCATTGTGCAGAAATATGTGACCTTAAACACCAGTAAATAAATAATAAATATGAGAACAAATATTTTGGGGTTCAGTCAGACCCACCCTGGAACTCAAAGATTTCTTTTCTACTTTAGCATCTGACTTTCACCCACCTTTACAATACTTTACCTATACATTTGTTACAGGCGACGGTCAGTATTTATGTACAGACCGTTACAATACTTTATATGTACCTTTGTTATCAGGTCATTACTTAGATGTTTGTCATTGCTGTGTCACATACTATACATGTCTTTGTCTTGACAAGTTGAGCTACAGTGTCATTGACACTTTCATTTAAAGTTTTAACCTCAAATTCTCCTATTTTCTCCCGAATAGTTCTCAGTATCTTGTTATTGGTACTTTCCGACGTATGACGTCGCGTTTTGAAAAACGTTGAAGAAATTGCATTCCCAGTGACGTTTGAACGTCAGGATAATTAAAGTCTCAAAGGGTAAACCACTGCGCCTACTTGGTGCGCACGCTGACTTTGTAAGCAGCACGCGAGCCAACTGTCTCCGGAAATGAACCAATGATATTGTGTCCGTGCAAAACCCACAGAATGGGACCGCTAGTCGATTACGTACCCAAAAACGCGAGCCGATTAAGTCCATAAACGAGCCGACTTTGTTCGCGGCTAGACCTCAACCTCAGACCGAGTACGTACGCAAAGCCCAAGCCGATTACGCCCACAACCCAATTATGTCCGCTTGCCAGTTATGTTACTCAAGACACAAACCGATTGTGCTCCCTATGGATAATGTATGCGCAGAGGCTAGGTGTGGCTCGTAAACTAGAAAAAGTACAAATGAAACGATTGCAGAGAAAATGTTCATACTGGGGCACGGTGGTCTAAAGGCTACAGAATTGGACTAATGATCTAAGGCCACGGTATTTGCACTGTTCGTTGACCTCCGGTATTTGCACCGTTCGTTAACCTCGAGGAGGATACATTATCCAGGTAAAATATAGCTTTCCTTTTCTCGTTTCTCTTAACCCCTTACCTAACATGAAAAGCAGATGATACTTGCAAAACAAATTCTTGAATAACTACTTTTTTTCATTTATAGTCGCAAAACATAGGTTATGACCCCCATTGGAACGAGCTCGGCGAGCTCGTTCCAAAGAGAGGTCATAACCTATGTTTTTGAGACAAAAAAAAAATGAAAATAAATTTGCGATTTTTGTGAATAGCGCTGGCCGGTTTTGGCCATTACGTTGGGTAAAAGGTTAAGTTGGGCATGATTTTAATCCTTTGAACCTGAGACGTAGCTTTTCCGACCCAGAAATAGAGGATATTTGATAAAAGCAGATATATAAAGAAATATATTTATATTTTCATCAAAAAGACAGTTGAGGCATTGCAATGTGACATCTGGTGAATGATTTCAGCGATAGTTGGGTGTCTGATATGCACACATTCCACGCACTGAGCTGTAGGAGACATGGACGGTCAGGCAGAGAATTGGCCATATTCAGTCCAAGGCCTCAATATCTTGTAAATCCTCATCGGTTCGCGAGACAAGCGCAATCGGTTGGTTAATAGTACCAAGCACTAACAGGGGATCTATAGGGGTATATACCGCCCATACTATACTACCGTTCTAATCTACCAAGCATTACCCCTACCCACAATACCCCTATGCCTAGCATTACATACTACCTATACCAGTCATAGGATAACATGAAGCATTAGGTGGATTAATAGTACTAAGGGCTAACATGGGACCTGCAGGGGTACAAAAACGTCCATCCTATACTACCCCACTAGACTACCATGCATTACCCCCCCCCCCCCCCTCCTCCACCCCCACCCCCACCCCCACACACAATAACATCTGGTCTTACATACTACCTAGACCAGTCACATAAAACATTTTGTCGATTGGTAGAACCAATGGCTTTCGGGGGGCTCACTGAGGTATATATCGCCCATACTATACTACCGTTCTATACCACCAGGCATTACCCCTACCCCCATCCCACAATACCACTGGACCTGTTATAACGTACTAGCTATACCAGTCATAATAATACAAAACAATCGGTTGGTTAATAATACCGAGGACTAACAGAGGACCTACAGCGGTATATACAATGCATCCTAAGCCCCACTTCTAAACGGACGATTATAATACTGCCTGACCTAGCATTACGAATTAAATACCAGCCATGCGATAATACGAAGGATTCGGTAGGTAAATAGTACTAAAGGGGTAATAGGCCAACACTACCATTCATCCTGTACTGCCAGTCTAAACCACCAAGGACTATCTCGCAATACCACACTGGGCGATCATGCATTACCCCCATCCCCACAATACTGCTTGATCTAGCAATAGCAGACATAGGATAATATGATGTCCCAAGGGCTAATAGTATACCAACATGGATATATACAACCACTACAAAATCACCCCCACCCTCATACAAGAAGTCCGACACCCCCTGAACCGAACAACGTTATGTCAGATTGTATAGTGGACAACAACAGTGGTCAACATCTCTATGACGTCGCGTGCGCATCATGACGTTACGACGTAAGTAGCAACGTCAATTGTTTCGCGGAGAAAAACTTTCAAGAAAACCCAACTTTCCCATCATTTTTCCACCACTTACCCATGATATACCCATAGCCCCGTGTTTACCTATATAACTATACATACCATAGCATACTATGTATGCGGTACGTACACCACTTACCGGATCTAGCTGGATGGTGCCGACATTTTGTACCGGCAAAAGTTGCACCGGCAAAAGTCCGGTTCCTATGGGAATTTAACACTAGCTGCACCGGCAAAAGTCCGGGTAATAGGGGTCGATTCATCGCTGCTGTACTACTGCTGCTACGTGAATGTGTTGGGTAGAGCAATCAATATTTTCAACGTGCGGTCCCAAGGCTGCACGTTGTAAATATTAATTTGTCTACCCCCAAATAATAAATATGGACTCTTCCAAGTGCTGCCATTGAACTGTCATGGAAGATACTACCGGGGTTCAAACTATAAAATTTATTAACCTTAGGTTGTTTTGCTCATTTTGATTAGATATGCTATTATTTTTTTTATTATCACCCTGTTAGGCCAAATAAAAAAAATGAATTGATTCTCAGGCAATTTTTTTTTCAAATCAGTGAGGGAGGGAGGATTTTATTTTTACTTTTTTTAAAATTTTTTTTTCGTGTAAAAGGTTTGAGGAAACTCAGTAAATCTTTTTGCTGTCTTTCCACTTGAAAAAGAGAAAAGGTTGTATTTTAGTGTAATTATAGTATACCTTTTATAACTAACTGCCGTAACAACAGCTAAAAGGATTTGAATTTTATTGTTTTTTTAATGATATAGATCTGTCAAGCATCATGATCAATTAGAATAGGCCCCACTAACCAATGCTTGGGGTAGAAGTCCTTTAAAATGGGAAACATGGCTCTAAATAATTGGTTGAACTTGAGTTTATATCGGTGTTGTGGCCATTATTAGCCAATGTGCAGAAATATATAACCTTAAACACCAGCAAATAAATAAATAATTAAATCATGATCCAGTATATCAGAATTTTCTTTGTTACAGTTTATGGGAGAGTGCCCCTGGCACTCTCCCATAAACTGCAACAAGAAAAACCAATTTACTGCTAACACAGCTAAATAATTATATGTCGAGAAATGTGAAAAAATGACCATTCCAAGTTTTCACAAATTTTTAAGAAAACATGACATAATAAAAATGTCTAATGAGGAGGTTCAAATCCAACGAGGGAGGGCCTGAGAATCAAAACATTATTCTTTTTTAGCCTTAGTGTGTAATCTTATGATATTATCATTTAATATTTTATTTTAGAGTTGATGATCCACTGTTCAAATTTCTCAAATCTATCCGACGTCATTCTCTAAAACTGGGCGAGAGAAATATATGAAACCTAAAGTCGATGAAAAGCAGGAATATCAACTGTCATCTTTTCCCCAGGAGGATATATTTTGAACTTGTTAGGCTTTCCAAAACCCAGTTTGGGAAAGACTCTTGTTATTCATCTTTTTCACAATTTTTCTTGTCTATTTTTTTTTTTTTTTTTTTCAATTTTTTTTCCTCCCTGAATTTTGTCTGTTGAACTGCTCGAAAACAAGGTGTACGATTTTGACCAAATTTTGCACACTTATGTAAAATCTAGTGAAATGCGGTATCGTCATATCTGTGAAAACGCGTATTTTCAAAATATTCTGCCAAAACCTTCAAATTTTCACCATTTTTCGATTGTCTCAAAATTGTTTACAGTTATTTAGCTCAAATTTTCCACACATTTAGAGCATAATATGATACACCACAATCACCACTCAAATCTCTCAACATTAACCCCCGTGGCCAAAAATTACATGAATATAGATTTTTTCTTCAAAATTGACCAACTTCAAGGGCAAATTTCTCTAATAACAAGGTTGTTGTAACAATTATTTTGGTTTGGATAGATGCAACAATGATTGCGGAAGAAAGATGCTGTTTACTTTTTAATCTCGGATTTAACCCTCAAGCACAATGAGGGCGAGGATAAGAGTGCCGTTTGAAAATGCCAAACTTAGCCATTTTTGGTTGCTTTTTCTATCATTTTGTAAAGGGTTAATTTCAAAAACTTTTCATGTACGTATTCACAATTGACTACCGAGCATATTTGCTGTTGTAAGTTTGGTTGTAAAGTTTAACCCTATCCCATTCTGGTTGCATAAAAGTATGTACCGTCCAAAAAAACTCAATTTTTTCAGAATTTGGTAAGTTTAGGTGGCGATTTACTCCATTTTTTTTATTGCTTGAGCTCTGAATGTTTTCTATAGCTGCTTGCAGCAGTAAAAGTATGACAAATTTTGTTCTATATGTTATTATTAAAAGTTTAACCTTTGGCAGATTTGAGACTTCCCATAAGGGTACTGTCGGAATAATTGTTATTTTCGCCAACGTTTACATGCACTTTCTCAGCACTGGAGCCATATTGTCTCAGAACCTTTCCCATGAGAGGATTGGGCCTTCATTCATGAACAATTTTGCTGTTATATATTTTATTCAAAGATTTAACCTTCACCCAGTTTTCGGGCCTTGAATTTGAATGCCCTAAAATTCTTCATAAAATTGGCTAATTTGGAGCTCACTTGTCTTCCATTTTCGAAAATAATATCGAAAAATGATTTACATGTTCGTATTTACAATTGCCTACCGAGCATATCTGCTGTTGTAAGTTTGGTTGTAAAGTTTAACCCTATGCTTGTTCTGTTTGCATAAAGATAGGTGCAGTCCAAAAAAACTATCGTTTTTCAGAATTTGGTAAGTTTAAGTGACGATTTACTCCATTCCTAATTGATTGACGCTGAACGTTTTCTATGGCTGTATGCAGCAGTCATAGTATGACAACTTTTGTTTTATATGTCATTATTAAAAGTTTAACCGTTGGCAGATTCGAGACTGCCCATATGGGTACGGTCGGAATAATTGATATCTTCATAAAATCACTGAATATTGATAAGCGTGCAGTGGTTGTTTGGAATCGAATATCCGAAAATGCTTTCGAAATTCAGATTCACAGTTCAATTCCAAGAATATTTTCTGTTATAAGGTTGCTGTAAAGTTTAACGCCATCCTTGCCTCAGATGCATAAAGATTGGTGCCGTCGAAAAAAACTCTAATTTTTTCAGAATTCCGTAGGTTTAAGTGACAATTTACTCCATTCCTAATTCATTGAGCGCTGAATGTTTTCTATGCCTGCATGCAGCAAGCATAGCATGACAACTTCTGTTTTATACGTTATTATCAAAAGTGTAACCCTTGGCATATTTAGGAGTTCCCATGTAGGTATAGTCGGAATAATTGTTATTTTCGTAAAATCATACCCTGAATATATTGGTAACCGTGCTGGGCCCTTTCGGTGGTGCTACATGAAGCCGCAATTAATTAAGGTTGAAAAGTTCATCAAATAGACAGATATAATGCCTAACTCAGCCGGTGACAGGTAAATAATGAATGGAAAAGTCGTTGAATTAAGAATAAAGTAGGGACGAATCGTGCCCTCGGTTTCCACCTGATCCACAGTATTTCCGCGCGGTCTCGGCACTTGACAAAGATACTAAACTGTCGGGCAGGGGCAGTAGAAAACATTCTGAGAATTTCAAGTTGCTGCCTTGCATGGTCGGGACATAATTGGCGTATATCAGACATTGTATCTGTTCATTTTGAATGGGACGGTCTAAAATAAGCAGCTTAACTCAAAACTTTCTGTCCCATATGAATGTGCGAATATTTAAAGCTGAACAGTTCATCAAATAGACAGAAATAATGCCAAACTCGACCGGTGATAGGTAAATAGTGAATGGAAACTACTTTGCATTGGGGATAGAGTATTGACGAATCGTCCCCGCGGTTTCCACGCGATCCACGTTGTTCCCACGCGGTCACGCCACTCGACAAATATACTGTCCTGTCGCGCAGGCATCGTAGAACAACTTCTGATGATTTCGTGTATCTGCCTTCACTGGTCTGGACGCAGTGGGCGTATGAGCGACACTGCTGTCTGTTCAATTTTAATGTCAAATTAGCCAAATTACCGCCTTTTCGCCATTAACTCATGCGCGATTTTTGTCCACTTTTCGTTTTTGGCAATTATCTAACTGTTATCCAAGAAAGATTTTGCTGTTATATGTTTTATTCCAAGTTTTAACCCTCACCCAGTAATCAGGCCTTGAATTGGAGTACCCTCAACTTGAACATGTTCATTCAAATAGCAAGATTCACGTTTAGTCCATGTCTCTTTTCAGACACCCAGTCTGTGAGTGATGTGCACACATTAAGTGCATAATATGATACACTAAAATCACCACACAAATATATCAAAATTAACCCCTATTGGCCTCAAATGATATGAATATATCATTTTATCTTCAAGATTTACAAACTTCAAGGACAAATTTCTCATAATTGCGAGGTTGTTGTAACAATTATTTTTATACGCATAGATGCAACAATGCTTGCAGAAGAATGTTACTGTTTAGTTTTTAATCTCATCTTTAACCCTCAAGCAAATGAGGGTAAGAGTACCATCCGAAGATGCCAAAATTAGCTAACTGTGGTTGCATCTTCCTGTAATTTTGGAAAGGGTTAATTCTAAACACTTTGTTTTGCTATAGGTAGAAGTGCATAATGAACAAATCCTCTGCTGTAAGTTATGCTTTGGGGCTAAACCAAACATAAGCTTTGGCCATGTAAAGAATAGTACTGTCTAAAAAAATTGATTTTCATTGAATTTTGAAAACATCTGTACTCATTTCCTCTAATTGCAAGGTTGTTGTAGCTATTATTTTGGTATCGATAGATGCAACAATGAATGTAGAAGAAAGTTACTGTTTACTTTTTAATCTCAAGATTTAACCCCCAAGCAAAATGAGGACGTGAATAAGAGAACCGTGAGAGAATGCCAAAATTAGCCAACTTTGGATGCTTTTTGTCTGTCATTTTGGAAATGGTTAATTTCAAACACTTTGCTTTGCTATATGTCGTCTGCATTTTCACATTGGAATGTTGGGAAAGCCCGTAATTTGTCCAACAAATTACAATTCTCTAGTTTATTAAATAAGTTTCGTTTAAAGCACTAGGTACTAGAATATTATCTTTTTATGATTATAAAGTGATACAAATCTCTAGGAAAAAAGTGCTAACAATGTACTTGAAAAACATTATTTTTTCCCTACCCATGACACCCACGCACGCCGGCCTAAATATTCTGTAGACTCACCCCCTCCCAGCCATGGAATTACTGGGATTTGCATTTAGTTTTGTCTTCGCACCTCATTGAAACGAGCTCGACGAACTTGTTTCAAAGAGGGGACCAAGGTGATGGTTTAGAGACAAGTACGATGAATTTGAAGGGCGATTTTTGTGAGTAGAGCATGTCGGATGTGACAGTTATGTTAGTTGAAGGACGTTTAGCCCTCGACATTTTTTCAAAGGTATAACTATGAGGTGTAGAGGTGTACCCCCAATAATTTTCAGTAGGGACATTTTCATCTGAATTGGAGTCTAAAAGACCGATTGGGTATGGCAGTCCTGCACTTTCTTTCGGGACTATATTTTCTTCTTGGTCTTTTGTCAGACAAGCAGTCGTTCTCATGCCGATGGAGGTCTGTTGGGAATGTTGGGGTCCCAGTATGACCAATTGTGAGTACGATACGTGCTAGTTTGGGAGCGGCGGAAGCTCGATAAAAGTAAAGTGACACAAATTTACAATGCTACCATGGTTCGACCCAGTGTGAGAAAGGTTACAATCGTTTTATCGGTAAATGTAACATGACTCGCTATAGTCTCTCGTTTAGATGAATATGCCGCTGTGTGGTAACTGACTTGACCGTTTCTTCTACTTCAACCATCTTTCAACCCAAAGGCCAGCCTTCGGGTTGGAAAAGTGTTGAAGTAGAAGAAACGGACCGAAGCGATCGAAAGTGGGATCCTTTGGCTAAATAGAGTCAGGATTTTGCAATGTTACAGAAATGGCCTTTATATTGACACGTTTACATGCGCCCATTTTATCTCCTTGTGAAACTGCGAAACATATCTGTTGAAAAACTGGAGGGGCACGTGCCGCCCCCCCCCCCCGCGGCTCCGCCGCCTCTGTGCTAGTTACATAAAAAGTTAGGGAGCCTAAGCATCACGACTACGACATGTATTTGCCTACAAATAGATTTCCTGAGTTTTTTTTTCAACTATAATGTAGATGGCAAATATTACAACGATCATCATAGCACGCCTTCGAAGAATATTCTTCATTCGCGGCTTGAGTCATGACAGTCGTGATAACCCCCCCCCCCCCTCCCGCCCCGCAGCTGGTCATTTTCGCGACGCCCCTGTGAACTTACTCCTTTCAAAACGTTTGCCAGATATATTTTGAAATTTTGAAAAAGTCGTCCATTGGTTGTAATTCTGATTTTAGATTAGCTCTTTTCACAAAAGTACTCCCCACAAGTGGGACAAATAATATTTGGGATAACATGTTTTGATCGTTTCTCTGGTTAATATAATAAAAACGCTTTGGCTGGCCGCTGATTTGTCGCGGTTCTCGGATGAGAAGGCCTTGGTTACCCCTGTACTCCCAACTGCCTCCCTATTCCCACGCTTCTTCTTTCCTCCAAACACTCTGAGACGAACTGCTTGATGACATCCTTTGCTCCATTCTTCCCAGTCTCGCTGATTAACCCTCTGCCTTGAGTCTCCCATTAACCACATGCCCTTCATTCTCCCCTCCCACTTCCCTATTATACTCCCAGTGAATCTTATTCTTTTAGACTGGTATTTTGGGCATTCTAGAAGAAAGTGTTCCAGGGTCTCCACCACGCCCAAATTACACATCTTGCACTCCTTTTCACTGTTTTTCCCAATTTCCCCCCTCAGTACCAGGGACCGCGACCTCAGCTTGAACAACAGTGACTCCCAAAGGTGCCATCAAGGTACTGTTCAAAACCAGGCTTCTCTTTATCACGCAGGCCACCCAAAGACCTCATTCATTTGACCGCCTCTCGCCAATTACGATTAAAATCCTTCATGACCCTGGGATGCCCCAACGTCTATAGGTCCGAGATCTCCAATGAGTAGTTCTCTACTAGCTCCCTCACTTGGACCATCCACCCGTCTTGATATTTGAGTTGAAAATTCTCAGGAACATTACTTTACACCATCGGCTGTCGGGGAGATTTACCAAATAATTAAGATAACAGAGTTCCAAGAGGTCTATCCTGTCCTTGATCCTAATCCACCCAAGCTCACCCCTGATTGCTTCTAGCGCTGCGGCATTCTTGACCCCGTTATCCATCGGCCTGCATCGTTCTACAGGATTTCCAAGCTCTTTACAGCCGTCTGGTTCAGGGATACGACTTCCGTACCGTATGTTATACTTGGCAGATCCACCCTTTCCCAAATAGTTTTCCCCACGAAAACCTTATTGAAACGGTTTCTTCCTATAAGTTTCATTTGGTTAAGGCTTCGCTTCCCCTTCGGAATCAATTTATGTGTGGTTTCGATAGATACCTCTTCCTGTGATGTTTATATTTACCTCCAAATACTCGTACTTGTCTCTACTACACTAAGAAGTTTGCTGCTACCTTCCGGAATGCAGACCCCCCTCCACCAACTCTCAACTTTCGAGTGGGGTGCCGCCACTGGGGTCCACTTTGCGGCACACAGGTATAACTTTGCTCTTGCTTTCATTAAGTTCGAGTCTCCATTTGCTCCCATATTTCCCAGCATTTCCCAGCATTTTCGCTAGCACCTCTTCGCTTTCTGACACTATCACCATATCTTCTGCAAAAAATAGCCCTGGGATCTTTAAGTCCGAAACTGCTACCCCCTCGTCGTTATGCAAGAGTTTATCTTCTAAACCTTTGATGTACAATGCAAAAAGAATTGGCGAAAGGATACACCCCTGTTTTAGGTCTATGTCCTCAGGTACACGTTTTGTTGTAATGTTTCCCGGGCTAAGTTCACTCTGTACATCTCCATATAATGCTTTCATAATTCCAACAAACTCGCCTCCCAAGCTCAGAGCCTGCAGCTTATGCCAGACACCCTCCCTCCATACTCTATCGTATGCCTTTTTAACATCCCAAAAGGCCATAAACTTCTTTTTTCTTTTTTGTTTTCGTGGATTCTATCATTTGGGATATCGTGAAAAGATGGTCAGTGACTCTCCATCCCTTCCTGAAGCCATTCTGGATTTCTCCCAACAAACCCTTCTCTTCAGTCACCTCCTCTAATCTCCCATACAGGACTTTACAGAAAACTTTTCCAATGTTGCTACTGGCAGAGATCCCTCAATAGTTATCCAAATCGTCTTTTTCCCCTTTTTGTGAATAAATGTCAATTTGCAAACTCTCCACCCATTTGGGACCTCTTGTTTTTCTATGGCTAAAATGAATAGGGTAGTTAGTCTTTTCAAGAGTTCCTCTCCCCCCTTTTTGATAAATTCTTTAGGAATTTTATCCACCCCTCCCGCCTTTCTATCCCTTAATTTTGAGATCACCATTCGCACCTACTTCGTTTTTATTTTGCTGCACACGAAGTGCGATAGATTTTTCTCGAACTGGTTCGGACACTCCGGTGGGTTTCCCTTGCTCCATCGCTTATCGTTCACCTTTCCCCGGTGCTTGACTAGTTCTAATGCGATTTGATCTTACTCGTCTGTAACTCTGCCATCTACTTTAATACTCTGTGGGTTACTTCCTTTGTTACGTTTATTCACCCATTTCCAAAATACGTTCAAACTCGACCCCCCCCCCCCCCCCCACACACACCCCCTGTCGTTCTTATCGTCCTAATAAGACTACTATTTCGCACTCTCCGATTATCGTCGTTAATTTACTTTATTTCGTGCTTGTTGGTATTCTTCCTTTACTACCGCGGCCTCGTTGCTTTCCACTCCCTTAAGTCTTCTACTTCTCCTGTATGCAGCACATTTAGCTTTTCTATCCTTTATGGCCTTTTTCAGTTCTTCGTTCACTCTGTACCCAAGTTCCCGTGTTGGCACCCTAATATTTTCTACACTTTCCTTCCCTGCCTCCACTAGGCTCGCAACTATGGCGTCGGCCATCTTCCGGACACTCTTCCCTTGTGTACGGTTTGAAGCTTTTGGCTTCAGTTTTTCTTCGAACTTCGCTCAGTCAGCATCCTTTTTGAGTTTCCAAATCTCCTTGAAGCTTCCTTTGCGTTTTACTAGATTTTTGGCCCTGGTCGTCACTGTAATCAAGTTGTGGTCACTATCTACCTCCATTTTACCCTCGTCATCCACTTCTACCCCTATCACCTCCCTCCATAAATTAATATCTGTGAGAATGTAGTCGATTATTGATATTCTGTCGTTCCTCTCCCAGGTCCATTTCCCCTTACATCTAGCATCCCTGTTCAGAATCTTCAGACCCAGCTCATTTGTGAAGTTCAACAGCTTCCTTCGATTCCTGTTGACTTTCTTGTCCCCACCCACTATGCCTTCTTCCGTATCACCTATATGTCCATTAAAGCCACCCATCAAAATTATACCGATCCCCCTGTTTTTTAGTTCTGTGATATTGGACCTTAGTGTTGAGTATATCTAGTCATTCCACACGGGTTTTCTTCCCTCCAAAGCACAGTACACAGTCCCAAGGGTAATACTTTTGTTTCTCAGATTGATCTTTACCCATTCAATTTCTTTCGATATCTCAGCCGAGGTGCTGACATCTTTCAGGTCTGTGATCAGCGACGGTTTTAAATCCTCTTTAATGTACATGCCCACCCTCTTCCTTTTTCTGGCCTTCCGTTCACCCTACACCCATCTACACGCGCCCCCTTACTTGGCTACACGTTCCTCGTGTCTTACCCACGTCTCGCTTAAGCCCATGGCATCAAACTCTTCTGCCTCGATCAATGTAGCAATTTCACTTGCTTTCCGGTGGAGACCCTGGATGTTGCTATAACCCACTTTCAGAGTACCGAGATTCATTGGCTTCCGCCTACTGGTCCCATTGTTTTCTGGCGCTAGCCTTGGTAAACTTATTTTGTCCCCCTCGCTCTTGTTCACCCCACCTGTGTCCACTCTAGTTATACTTGCCTCTGGCCTCCCACCCCGCTCCTCTCCAAAAAGGCTCCGCTACCCGTAGAATTGTATCCCCCAATACCCGTTTCCCCACTCTGCTAAGATGCAGCCCGCCACGCCCGCACATGCTCGCGTTGCCCCGAAAAGTGCCCCAATGGTCGATAAGGGGTATTTCCAGGTCAACACAATAGTCCTCCAACTCCTCATTTAGAGCCAAAATTCCTGAGTTCCGTTTGTCCCCACCTCCAAGGACAGGAAGGACCCCGGATACAACTACCTACTTAGCAGTTTGCTGACTAAGCCTCTGTACGACTCCACCAAACTTACTGGCCTTCTCTCCTTGATATTGTTGGTCCCCCACATGGACCACTACTACCGGTTCCGATCCTGACCCTGCCACAATACATGTCATCTACCCGGTTCCTCAAATCCTCCACCTTCGCCCCCGGAAAGCACAAGACTGTTCGATTAGAACTATCTGGACCACAAACCACACGTACAATGCTGCTCCCTGCTGCAACTATTTTTCATCTTCTAGCCCCAGTTCCTATATGCATCCCACGCCCTCTCAGATGAACTGGGCCTCAGTCTTAAATGCAAAGTGGTTGATACATACCTCTCCATCTTACTCTGGTGACTATATAGAAATCTGCTCTGTGTTCGTATCTGCTGGATGAAAAAGAGACGATTTCAGCGTAGAAACTTTCGAACAGCAACAAAGAATCCTCTGAGTGCTCATAAAATCCGAGAACCTATTGAGCAGTGTGAATGTGTTATGAAGTCATGGGCTTGTACAGTTTCCGAACAGCTGCGACATCCTTGATCAAATGTCATACTTGTAACACAGTTTAACTCATACAGACCTTTTTATTTTTATGCAATTACACCTTTTATATTATTTCTGTGTTTGTGTAATATTGAATATTTACACTTAATAAAAAAGAGACATTTCATGTATGTAAATGGTCCTATATGTAGGTATTCCCTGCGTGTCTCGTATCATGATAAGTCAAATTCGCGATTCCATATTCGAAGATAAATAATGTTCATGTGCCCCATTATTTAGACTCCAATTAATACGGTAACTATCATAATACCCTACGGGCTCTATTCAAAAGTCGCAGAAATGTAAAGTTGCTCTGTTACCCTTGATAATTAATATATATGGAAATGTTGACCGCAAAATTGTGAGGGCGGGAGACATGTGTTCAAATTCCCATGCACACCCCCCCCTCCCCCCCCCCCCCCATAGTTTTAGTCATGGCCCCTTCCGCACCTCGGTGATGTGGCCTAATTATTGATGTCTTTCACAACTTATAATTTAGGGACACAAACAGACTCAGAGTCAAGGAAATTTTTTGTCTCGAATTTCACAATTGTTTCCGGGGCAATACCCCCCCCCCCCCCCACTCCACCCACTAGCAGTGAGAGAGCGTGTCCCTCGACCCCATCTCACCGCTACGTGACTCGAATGATGCTGGGCATCCTATTCTGTATGCCCCTAGCAGGTCAGCGATCTGAACGCAGCGGCTACCCCCACCCCATCATAGGGTGGGAGGCGCTACGTTCAGATCGCTGAACTACCCCCCCCCTCCCCTAGATATTACCCTTGTCCCCCTCCTCTAACTTTGATATCCTGGCTTCGCGCCTGCACTTGATCCGCCACTGAATGTATTGATCCACCCTAAAATTATTTGCACTTTTCTGAAAATCAACGAGTTTAACGCCAACACATGCCTATCTGAACCAAGATTTGCTTCCGGCTCAAAAGGCGTTAATTCACTGAAATTAAAGTTCAAAACTTTATCTTCAAGAATTTACCTGTTCGTAAGTAAATTCAGAGTGACCCACTTTTCTTCCTTTCATGTATACGTACGATTCACTTTAGTTGAATTGAATATAATTAAATGGTCACGCCGGGAGGTCACATGCTAAGGGGTAAGTAAAGAACGCTCAGATAACTGGAGAAACAGAATTTACTGCGACAAGTAAATTCGAGTCTGTGTGAAAATGGCAATAGCATCAGAATTAAACTATGTAGAAAGAGAATTCATGGAGACTAAACAGAAATAGGTTTTCGTAAACAGCGTTTAAAGATTTTTATACAGGTCTCAGATAAAAGTCTTCAAGAAGCCGTAAATAACTTCTGTGCACAGTGTTCAATGTGTTGTATAAGTGAATCAGAAATGGATATGTTTGACTCTGCCCACCTTTTTGAGTGAAGAAATACATGTATAAACTTCAGAAATGCATTGGAGTCATAAAATGCAATTCCGAAACCTGCACTTAATGAAACCTGGATGACACTAGCAACCTGGACCCAAATGGTTAACTTCCATAGTGATTTGACTCATCTGGTGTTGGTCCCAGGTCACTAGATCAATACCATGCTTGAGATATGAGTGTAACCCACTTTCAATTTTTTTTTTGCCCACCCATTTTGTTGAGTGTAAAAATGCATGTATGGACGTAGGGAACGCATTAAGGGATAAAAAAAATTCGTTTTTCAGCAATTTTGAAAAATGCACCCAATGACCCTTGTGACCTCAGTTACCTTAACCCATTTTTGGAACCTCCATTTTGTGTCAACTCATCTGATGTTCGTCCCAGGTCCAAACCTGAGATCTAAGTGTGTCCCACTTTAAAAACACTCCCGGGACACCCCAGTGCCACAGGGGTATGAAAACATAGGTGGCTGAGTACTAGTGACTGTCTATAAGTATTCCCCAAAAACCCAACGACATAGGAAGATTCGTATTCGAGTTATCCTGCAGTAGTCTGTATGTTTAACACAGGCTAATAATAGTCTGTGTGTTTGATACAGACTAATTACTATGGTCATGTTTTAAAAATAAAATCTTTGTGAACCACGGTGAAGTCTTGAGAGGGTTAAAATCACACCATTTAAGTACTCTCTTTTAATAATTCATAACTGTGGAAGGGAGAATGGAGACAGAGAACTCGTCACTGTCTGCCAGCATGCCAAACAGTGACGAGATAGGACAATTCGTTTTCGAGTTATCGTGCGGACAAGAAAGTGCACAGAAGAAGAAGAAAAGGAAGAGGAAGAAACCATACAAAAACAATAGTCTGTGTGTTTCACACAGAGTAATAAAAGCTTTCGGATAAATTCATTGCTTACTATTGATTAAGAACGAGTTTTAAGCAATATATCATTGGCAAAAAGGGACGAGAGCCGGGGGGGGGGGGGGGGGGTGTTCGGGAAAATATTGCAGTACACGATAGCTGGGTGGGCGTTCAAACGGCTCAAAACACATTTTTTCCCAATCCCTTGTACATTTGTTCCTGATCCCATTTTATGCCAAACTGAACACTTTAAAATGATTTAGACTGTCACACACACATTATAGCCCTATTAGGGGCTTGTATTGATGGGAATGTTGAGCTGTCTGGACCATCTGGTCCAAGTTCTGGGCCCATGATGTTTTGAATCATCAGTCTGTTCGGCCGTGAGTGTCTTGATTTCAATAATTGCATTTCCTGTTTGTGTATTTAAACGTTTCTTATAATCATAGATAATCAAAGGCCCTTTAGGTTCCTCATGGCTCTTAAGAAATGAAGACTTTAAGTATATGTAAATTATTTTTAACATACATCAAGAATCAAGATACAACTAATTCTAAAACAAATGGTTCATATAACAATTGCACCAACCGGTGTTAACCCTTTACCTAACATGAAAAGCAGACGACACTTGCAAAAAAAAATCTTGAATAACTAATTTTTTTCATTTTTTGTCTCAAAAACATAGGTTATGACCCCTCGTTGGAACGAGCTCGAAGAGCTCGTTCCAACGAGGGGTCATAACCTATGTTTTTGAGACAAAAAATGAAAATATTTTGAAAATTAATTGGCGATATTTGGGAATAGCGCTGGCCGGTTTTGGCCGTTACGTTGGGTAAAGGGTTAAAATAAAAAAAAAACCTAAAATTAAAAAAAAATTAAAATAAAGCTCTCATATCCCATTAGATAACATAGTCACAACTTAAAGGGCCCACGCAGGTTCATGTGTCAAAAGTGGGTTTCTATAAAACCAATCGCATGACATTCCCTGTGTCAAAATACCTCTGAAAAATCCCGGGGTTACACAAGAAATGCCCAGAAACGCTAGAAAATGTGTCTCGACAACGCAATTTTTACCACATGAATATATACAAACCTCAATGTTTTTGGTACCACGCAAAAAACTGTTTGAGCTTATTCATTTGGTAAACAGGCTTTGCTTTATGACACGTTAGCAACTTGGCTATACTTTGACATGCCAGTTTAGACGTCGGGGCAAAGATCTAGCATGTGGTTAGTTTACTGGAAAAATCAGGAATAATACCTAATAATACAGGATATTACCAGCTAAATGCATCACAATATTTATTTATGTATTATATTATCAAGTATTAACAAGGCAGAAAAGTGCTAATTGATATATGATGCCGGGTGTCCAAAAATTGTTGGAAATTTTGTTTTTGCAGGATATGCGGTGGGTGTTCAAAATGACCGGAAAAAATAAAAAAATAAGAAAAATATTACTATTTATGGATGGGTGGGTGTCCGGGAAGGTCGAATGCAAAAAAAAAAAAAAAAAAACGGCATCGTGTATTGCAATTTTTTTCCGACCCCCTCCTCCTCCCGCGAGAGCTGCCAATGCATGGAAACTTGTCCACACTCATACATTTCAGCCATATGACGATGAAGGGTATTTTAGTAGTTGAGGTGGGTGGTCGCCACGAAAGGTTTAGGGGGTGTGACGCGCCCCAGTAACTTTTCAGTTGGAACATATTTGCCAGGATTGGAATTCAAGATATCAATTTTTTCTTTCTTGTAATCTTGCACTTTCTGAAAAGAGTAGATCTGGTATTTGGATTTATGCTACACACAGTCGGTCATACCAATGAAAATCTGTACTACCCGATGGCAGGAGATATGTTTTCACATTTAGGGCCCAGCGAATCGCATATTCTCGATTCGAATCGTCTCAAGTATATTATTCGAAATCGAATCGAACCTCGAACTGAATACGGACGCCTTGAAGTCCTGACTGATAAAATATTCCAACTACACTGCAAAAAACATAGGTTCTCTTTAGAACCAAAACTGGTTCTAATCTTGTCCCTGAGATGGAACCAGTTCTGTTTAAACAATATTTGAAATCAAATATATTTAACTTTAAATATTAACAGAATTAAACATAAATTGAGGGGGTTTCAGCCGTAAGTTTAGAGCTCATACGAGGTTGTCTCAAATCATTATTAAGCAAAGGAGATATGAACAGTTGGCATATCGAACCAGTTTTGGTTCTATACAGAACCAAAACTGGTTCGATATGCCAACTGTTCATATCTCCTTTGTTTCAAAATGTTTGGCGACTGCGTTGAATAAGCTCCAAGTTTACTGCTGAATCTACTTCAGTTCATGTAATATTCTGTTAAAATTGAACGCTAATCTTGGTAAATTTATTGGATTTGAAATAAATACTGTTTAAACAGAACTGATTCCATCTCAGGGACAAGATTAAAACCAGTTTTGGTTCTAAAGAGTACCTATATTTTTTGCAGTGCACGTCAGCAAGACATGTCTTCATCGAAGGCATGTCTTAATGATGCAGTTGGAATATTACCCAGTAAGGATTTTTGTTCAAAAACAAAAACGGGTACGAGAATTCTGTACTTGCACTGCACGGAGCTAGTCGCTAGCCACCGTGTGCTCACCGTCGATACTGCTTGAGAACTTAAAATTTGCTTTCAGCAGTGGGTGTGAAATGGAATTAGCATGGATGGCAGCATTGGTACAGATGCTTTTTACGTTAATATAGCAGAAATGACATCCAGGCTTTATTTTCAACATTATATATGTACAATCTCAACCTCAGCTATACGTTTTGTGAGACGACTAAGATGACAGATGCCAAGCGAGATTCCAGTGAAAAGATTCGAAGGAAAACGAATCGGACAGCCGATTTCGAATCGAACCGAATACCAACTTGAGAATCTCGAAGCTTCGCTGAGCCCTATTCGAAGTCCATAAAGGTGATTAAAATACCAATATAGTGATCAAATGGTGATCGGGTACCGTTGAAGACTCAGCATAACCAATTTGAAGTAGCGGTTCGATACGTGCACTCTAAAATCATTTAGGTTAAATACCACAGGTAGAAATGGTTGAGGATTTTCAAGGACGGCACGACACTTTTAGATATGGCTTTTTGCAGAGATTACATTTCCACAATTTCAGAAAGATGGAGTTAAAATCTAGCTGTAAATTGAAATATTTCTCTAAAAAAACGCTTACAATCCGGCTCCTTCCAACGTAGTGTTGAAGTTCCGAAAAGTAAAACCGGATGGATCAACTTCAGATAACCGGAAATAGATATGCGAAGTGTAAAAGCTGTATGTTTCAGAAGAATGAAGTTATGCGTTCACAAAATCAGCATTTTTATTAAGAAAATGCGAAAATTTGAAGGAACGTAAAAACGTCAAAAATGGCTGAATTAGAAAACCCTCCAGAAAAAACAGCTGTCTTTTAATTTTCGACTTATGATCCCTATGACGTCACTTGAGAAATTAAAAATGTCCCACGAGTAAACACATTTTTAGATATGGTTTTTACTGGAGATGGGTAAGGCAAAGTTTGAAAGAGAGGGCTTTGATACAGACATTTATATTAAAAAATATTCAAAAATATGAAAAAATTAAAATCCGCATCACTCTCATTGCGGACAGATTTCGGGAAAGAAATGTTTGTCCGGGCGAGATTTTCATATTTGTGATTAATGTGCTAAATGGCCTGAGCGTGGGTTAAGGGGAAGTGTCGTAATATTTGGTTAGACGAAAAAGAAAGAAACAGCGAAAGACAAAAAGACGGGGGCGCGATGGCGTCGCGGTAACCGGTTCTCGTCAGATCACCGAAGTTAAGCAACGTCGAGCGCGGTTAGTAGTTGGGTGGGTGACCATTTCAGCGACTGATTCGCACTCCCGCGTTGTGTCCTTGGGCAAGGCACTTAACCCCGATTGCCTACATGGGGGCACGATGACGCTGTGTACTAAGGAGTACTGCACGTCGATGTTGCGCATGTCTTCAACCAATCTAACCTTGCCTGTGCCGCGGCGCAGAGTTCAGAGTTACGATGTCGGAGAGCTGACAGCTGCTCGTCGTTGCTCGGTGGTTCTCTCCGGGTACTCCGGCTTTCTCCACCCGCAAAACTGTCACGGTCATGGTTAGCCATTGTGCATAAGTATATGACCTTAAACACCAATAAATAATAAATAATAATAGACGAAAAGGCTTCCGATCTCAATAAGTCATTCCAACTTCGATGTTCAAGTAGAAGCTTCTCAGATAGACGATCTCAGATAGAGCCTTCATGGATAGACGGATCCCAGATGGACACTTCCAACAAAGACTGGTTTTCGATTGACGCTTCTCAGATAAACATTTCCCAGATAGACGGTTCCCACAGAAGGTTTGTTTATCTGGGACCTGTCTACTCGGGAAGCGTCCATCTGGGATCTATCCCAGAAGCGTCCATTTGAACTTTACCATCCCAATACCGTCTCATCATTACAAGTGATGAAATATTTATTTATTTATTTATTTATTTATTTATTTATTTATTTATTTATTTATTTATTTATTTATTTATTTGTTTATTTATTTTTTAATTTATTTAAGTTTAAGGTCACGTTCGAAAGTTCTGGCTCTCTCATGACTGTAACATAGGGATGAACTCGGGTTTAGCCAATCGTTTATACCCATGTTGCCTACTTTTAGAGGACTACCACCACAGGCGTTGGTTCTGAGTTCTATTTTCCCAATGAAGCAGAACTTTTCCACCAGTACGAGCATGTATTAATACTTATACACATCTATATACAACTTATACAAAACATTTTCCTTTGCCTCGAAACAGTTTGGAAACCAGGGTAGTTTGAAAATGATGATCTCGGTCCTATATATTTTATACAGTGCTAGAAGGTAGGTCGAATCTGATATTCCATTTTTAGCTTTTTTAGTTCCTCAAATTTCCACTAAACTAACCACTTAGATTATAGGTAGATGGACACCAAGTGGGTGGACTGCATTCAGCATGTACTCTTTGCATTGTGCAGAAATTACCTGGTATATGGTGAGCGCGATGGCTAAGTGGTAACTGGTTACAGAACTGGACTTCAGGTGGAAAGGTGGTAGGTTCGATCCTGATTTACTTCACCTGCATTCGTTCTGCCCTTGAGCAAGACAGTTAACTCTAATCCGCAGAGTATTTTCAATAGTTTTTTTTCAGAAAATCTAGTCATGGCTGCTGTGAAGCAGCCATGGCTAGGTCTGATGAAAAATTCATCTGATTTTAACTCTAGAAATCATTTGTGAAAAACCCGTTCAGTTTTCAGAGAGAAAATGCGACTAAATGTGACAACATTATACTAATTTCAGTGGCAAGAGAAATCCTGTCTTCGGCAGGAATATCCGCCATCAACATACTAGAAGTTAATCCCAATTGTCCAAGTGGGAGTACGGTAATGCGGAATGCTAAAACTTACTTCACGTCGATGGTACCTACAAGTGCTTTCAACCGATGCTCACCCTGCTTGTGTCGGATTAGTGTGTTAGAGATTCCGATAGTCACCTTCCACTGGTTCTCTCTCGGTAGCCCGGGTTTTTCCGTTTAGAAAGTTGCCCGACATGATATGACCCTGGCTGTTAAAAGTGTCGTTCAACCTAAAAATATTTGATAGCACCTCATGTCTGATGTATTTATCGCGACGAGAGAATTTCTCTGAAGACATCGCCTGTGAACGTGTGATTTTTTCGAGCGTTTTTCAGAAATTTTTAGCCATCGTGCACTAAAATTGTTTTTAAAACTTATTTGTTTTTTACACGGATTGATAAGCATGTTGGGAGGGGGGGGGGCGTGGTGGCTCAGTAGGTAGAGGTGCAGGCTGCAAGCCGAGAGGTCCTCGGTTCGAATCCCACCTGCGGCAACCGCGTTGTGTCCTTGGGCAAGACACTTCACCCCCATTGCCTACGTGGGGGCACGGTGACGTTGTGTACTAAGGCGTACTGCACGTCGATGGTGCACCTGTCTTCAACCAATGCTAACCCTGCTTGTGTGGAATTCGTATGTTGGGGAGCTGACAGTTGCTCGCCGTTGCTCGGTGGTTCTCTCCGGGTACTCCGGCTTCCTCCACCCGTAAAACTGTCGCGGTCATGATTAGCCACTGTGCAGAAATATGTGACCTTAAACACCAATAAATAAATAAATAAATAGATAAGCATGTTATACAACTTATATTAACATCACTCCTTGGCCCAGTAGCATGCTTTGTGGGATAAACTTCATAGCGGCAACTTCATCGCCTCGCTTTTCCCGAATACCACGAATGGATATTTAGCTTGCACAAAGAATGATTCTCTTCCCACAAGGGACAATCATTTTACGTCCCCATCCGCCATAAACAGAGGGCACTGTGACAGCATCAACTCCACATTTGATGCTGCCATAGAGTGCACGGGCACTTCTAGAACTTTCCCAACCAAAGATCGATCTCGCGGGTCTTCTGGCATGATAATCCACTAAATTATCAACTATATTATGAGCATCCTGATTATTTGGAGCAAATGTTGTCTCAATTTATGGGTTTGCCATGTTGGATTGGGGTGAATTAAACACCAATGGGCTACACTACAGGCCCAGGGGGGGGGGGGGGGGAAGCTCAAAAAAGTGGGGGGGGGGGGGACATTTTTTTTTCTGGGAAACTGCAGGGGTGTACACATGCGCACGTTTTACCATAGTCCAAACTTGGACCCAAAGTCCGTAATGTAAAGGACGTATGAAACCAAAAAATTACATTACGGACATTGGGTCCAAGTTTGGACTAGTTTTACTATTACTATACATGTCTGTGCTTATTATGGCTAGTTGCGAACTTGCGGTGTGCAATATCTCAATATATAAAATGGACAGTGACACCGATAGTATTATGTTGCTAATTTTGATAGAACTATATTACTGTCTCCCACAGTCAATATGGCTATAGGGATTGGTTACGTTATGTCCGAATATGTCATGTTAGGGTACCTATAATTGGTGAAAAAGTGTGTGGGGGGGGGGCACGTGTCCCCTGTGCCCTCCCCCCGGCTCCGCCGCCCCTGTGCAGTCCGCCTTTGTTGCCTGTTATTGAAGAGTCGTTACTTTGGTTATTGGGTGGTACTGGGTAAATCGGTAACTCTGCGGTATCGAGAATATTTATCTATATATGTTTTAAAGCTGGGGCCAAAGACATTATATATAGAATAAATAGGTACTAGGGCCGATAATCAGATTTCAACCACGAGTATAGGATAAGGGTTTTTACTACACATCCTTAAACTTTAAACCCTTGTATTTAACGGAATCGCCGCTATGACATAAATGTTTATGTATTCAACTGGTGATGCACAATCCGGTTTTCCCGGTACTGTTTATACTAGTTCCTTTCCCGTAGAGTCAATAGTTACGCTTCGAAAATTTCCAAATTTCGTTGTACAATTATCTATCGTCTGTCGCGTAGTCTGAAAACGGCCAACCAAAATAATGTGGATTCACAAAAAAATAGTTAACCAAAAATGAAATAATATTTAAAAAATCCTAATCATTTCCAACCAAAACATTAACCCAGTTTCGTGGCCTTCTCGCCTGCGGATCCCGTTACATCTAAATTGGTCAACTTTATTTCGGTAAATCTTCGGACATTTTGACATGCTTAGAACTTTTTTTCAAAAAAAAGTTTCTCCCAGCTGTTTTGCAAATCTGCCCAAATTTGTACTTATATTTTTACAAACAGTAATAGCTACCAAATAGTTAGGCGTGATTGGACAACAGCCGAAGCGAAAGAGCGATACGAATTTCAACAAACGCCCCAAAAGAAATGATAACGAATGCAATTTTGCCTGGTTCCCAACATGTTGTTTTGACTTCTGATCGATCAATTTGGTCAGTGCAGCTTCAAACAAAACAAAAGGACTCTTCACCTTTGGATTTAAACATCGGAATTAAATTTTGTTTATTTAAATGAATTTTAATGCAGGGATGTGTAATAAATGCTGAACACGATGTGCGTTTGAATCGGTGGGTGTTTTATATAACGAGTTGGAATGGCGTAGTCATATTTCGCGAGAGACTACGCCATTCCAACGAGTTATATAAAACACACATCGCGCGTTCTGTCTATTAACCACTCGGTAAACGCTTGACGAGAGGTTAAACCCTTATTCTTCGAGTGGTTTAAATCTGAATATCGACTCTAGTACCTATTTTATTTATTTATACCATGCTCTTAATAAATAATCCATTTTAGGAGAAAAAACGACACTTTCTATCGCAAACACACGGGTTTGTTTTGTTTACATATGCGTCGGTGGGGAGTACCGGCTGCACGTGAATGCTTTATTGACAGCTAGACACATCGTCAAAGTCGATTGAATTTATCTTGCTTTTTCAGTCAAATTGTTATTAACATTTCTTGAATATTTAATTGTAGGTATTTTAAACTTAATAAGTCATTGCACGTAATTGATAGTGCTGCAAAAAACGTAGTGTGTTTGAATGAAACATCGCGAAGTGTGAATGTATCGAAGTTGGCAAATTGCGTCATGCCAAATGTCAAGTTGGATGAACTTCCGACTACAGGTGTAAATTGTTTTAACCGCAGTAGAAGCTTTACGCCGGTAGTGGGGTTAAAAACTAATATTTAACAAACAAGTATTTCACAGGAAATAACATAGGCGAGCAAAGTATAAAACAGTAATCTGTTTCAGTTGCATCGAATGTTAATGCAAACGAACCGCAAGTAAATCCCATAAGAATAAATACAGGCCGCCATTTAGAGAATTAAGAATCACCACTAACAAAAATTCCAAAAAATCAGTAATTGTCAGTTATCGAATGTCGGTTTGGAGGTCGCGTTTTCAATGTGAACTGACATACTGGTTGAGTTAACTACAACCTTTTTTTTTTTTTTTTGGGGGGGGGGGGGGTGATGTTAGCCCAGTTGGTATGATGGCAGAGCATTTATGGATAGGCGATTGTGTGCCGGATGGATCGACTCCGTTGGGGCCAACTTCCCAGAAACTTTTCACTTTTCATTTCAGTGGCTCGGACCCAGCACTATGCCTGGTGAAATTTCTGCTTAACACAGCACAGGTGATATAAAATTAAATTCAAGAAGTTGCATCTTCACAGATCATCCATTAACTGAGATTCCTATGTTCAAAATCTGGGACCATAGACCAATATAACATAATGGCGATATAATATATATTTATTGTAAAAGAGTTCAATATATTAAAATAAAGCAAGTCTTTAAAGTCATGAAATATTTACACTTTAATGAGGAACAAATATGTAGTAAGAACAATAAGAAAAGTTTGTTACAAAGAAACAAGATTATACCCATACATATACATGAATTGATCCAGATATGAGTCATTTTTATTTTAATACCTAGTTGCACGGCACCAAAATATTGTGGGACTTGATAGTACTCCTTAACTTTGTGCGTCATTTGGTAGTGTCAGATCTCAGAGATTAATTATTGTACTTTGCTTAACCCTTTACCTAACATGAAAAGCAGACGACACTTGCAAAAAAAATTCTTGAAAACTATTTTTTTTCATTTTTTGTCTCAAAAACATAGGTTATGACCCCTCGTTGGAACGAGCTCGACGAGCTCGTTCCAACGAGGGGTCATAACCTATGTTTTTGAGACAAAAAATGAAGATATTTTGAAAATTAATTGGCGATTTTTGAGAACAGCGCTGGCCGGTTTTGGCCGTTACGTTGGGTAAAGGGTTAAAAAGTGTAAATCTACTCAGTAGCAGAGGGTATGTATATACTTTATATACCCCACATCGTGGTCTTATAGCCACCCCATAAACCTGAATTGATCCGGATATGGGGCAATTTTATTTTTAATACAGAGTTGTGGGGCCCAAAAAAATTGTGGGACCTGCAGAGTACCACTCAACTTTATTGCGTCAGTAGCTGGGGGTATGTATATACCTTACCCACCCCACATCTTGATCTGACAACCCCATAAATGTAGGAGCATATGCACCGGTGTCTCCACTACCCCCTTCCCGATTCCGCCGCTCTCGTAAGTGTGTGTTCTTTAAATGTAGTTATATGTGTTTCTGAAGAAGGGTGATTTGACGCCCGAAAATTAAATGAATTCAAGTATCACTGGATTTTTGTTTTAACCTCATAGTTACCAGTGTGATGCCTCTTAGTTTTAAAGTGACTGGAGATATGTTATTTCAACTTATTTAAACACCTGTCCCGGGCATGATAATTATAAGTTATCCCCGTCAACATGTATGGTATATGGAGATGTAATACCTGGATATCGGTTTTAAACACCGAGCCGCAGGCGAGCTGCTTAAATGAGACATCCAGGTATTAAATCTCCATATACCATACATGTGGGTGGATATAACGTTTTTTTTGTCCCGTTTGAAACACAATAGAAACATAGTGGAAACAAATTTGCGGACGCGTTTCTCACGCTCCGCAATCTGTTGGGCCAAGCTCGTGAATACTGGGGCGACTATAATTTTAATCTAAAAATAACTCTTGAAAAAATTGATAATGCACTGTCAAATCTGGCCCGTCATTGGGTGAAAACTAGGGAAGTCACATCACGTCCAATCAGTTCATAGTCTTTCGATCTGAGTGTAGAACATTGTGTTCTTGTTGACAGATTTACTCTTATTTTATTTTTCTCAAGTTGTTTGATTTAATTATTCCACTGTTTAATTTATAACAGTAAACTATGATCGAATTGTCAGAAATCTGATGATATTTGTGACTATTTTCAGGTTTATTAGTTCGATTTTTATATTGAGACGAGCAAAAGTGAAAACTTTTATTTAAACCATATACCTCCGATGTTTCGCGTGCCCTTATACCCTGGATGTTGCACGCTCTCATATACCTTGGGTGTTGAGTGCGCCCTTTGCCATAGCTATTTGTGCTAGCATTCTGACCAATCAGAAGACAGAATTTATCGGGATATAGGGACAAAGAAGGTTACAGAAGAAGGGCATCCACATACCCATACCGATAGTCATCAATGCTAGCCCATGTTCCTTTGTGGCATAATAGGAATACAATTCACAAAACACAAAGCTGTGTTTGGGAGTAACGCTTACATTGAGAAAAATACACCTTTTTGGCTCCATATTTATCATATTTTCCAATTTGTTAAATATTGGGCCAATAATGTCCATTTTCTTGACACATGTGCCACCCGCGTAAGACACGAATCATACGAAGGAATCTGTGATCACATCTTAAAAGTAAAGAGTGCGGATATCAAACATCCAACGTGAAACTGACGAATTGGGAATGTCAAACGCCAAACGTGAAGCTAACATCACAGACCTCGATAAAAGCCCATTTTTAAATAAATATAAAAACTCGATAGCGAGATTTCAACCTGCTTTTCATATTTGCAGGTAGGATTTTGTCCGGTGATATTATGCCCAAAAAGTTTATGTCCAGATGAGTTTTCGTCGGATGAGTTTTTGTCCTACACTGCCCAGGCATACGTTACACATGTCAGCATTTGGAAAATTGCTCATAGTAATCTTTCCGTAAAATCAGCGTGCTTGCAGTTTATTAAAGGAAGTTGAAAAAACCCCAAATAATAAAATAAAGTTTATTTGTATTGAAGTTAAAATAGATATAAACTCTTCAAATAAGAATACAGGTGTAAACTATCTGTCCATCAGTTATTTAATTAACAACAGGTTGATTCCTTCTTGAAATAAACAATATTACTCCAGCGAGGAAGTATGCTAACGCAGCTATTATGGCGAAAGCAAATGCCACATGCAATTGTTCAACTTGCGTTTTAGCTCCATAGATTATAGCTCCAAGCAACAGAAGACCACCTGAAAAGAATAAAAAGAGTTTTTGATCATTGTGAATTATTAAGATAACATACGATACCAGAATCCCGCACCAAATAGAGTTTACAAAGCAGAATCCTCCCCCATAAAAATAAATAATTAAATAAATAAATAAAAAGAAACCGCCCGGAATAAACACAAGCAAACAACAATACAAATCTGTAAAGTACGGCAGCGTGGAAGCGACACTCTATGTGTTCCTACTATCTTGTTCAAACGAGATAGCTAAGTTGTTTAAACGAGATAGCTAAGTCGTTTAAACGAGATAGCTAAGTCGTTTAAACGAGATAGCTAAGTCGTTTAAACGAGATAGCTAAGTTGTTTAAACGAGATAGCTAAGTTGTTTAAACGAGATAGCTAAGTTGTTTAAACGAGATAGCTATTGACCAATCAAATTCAATTGACACGGGCACAACTTGTGAACTGACGAACGACAGTGTTGAGTCAACTACAAGCAAAAAAGTGCATCCGTCCGTGGAAGGTGAATTTAATGTACACTTATAGGGAAAATATACGGCGGCCCATACCTGACATGCATTATTATTTTTTTTCTTCAAATTTTCACCATGGTGCAAATTACTTTCACCATGGTGCAAGTTAATTTTCACCATGTGATAGTTGGTGGGGGGGGGGGGGGGGGGGGCATAGTAGCCACAAGGCTCACCCTCAAGCTTCGGATTCGGTCATCTAACAGCGGTGCGAGATGGGGAGGGCCATGGTAGCCCATCTCTATATGCCCGGCTCCGGGGGGGGGGGGGGGGGGGGGGCGTTGTTGCTTGGTGATATGATCTGGATTTGAAGGTTAAGGGCGCAGGATTGGAAATATAGCCTGCTGCGTTGCGCATGGGTGCGGTCTCCACATAGTGGCACGCATATAAAGGAATGAGTATTGATGTTCTCATTTGGCTGTGCGCCAGGTTAAACGGTTCGGGTGAGAACTCAACTCCCGTATAGGTTATGGTTTGTTCAATGCTCCTTCGAGGGAGCTTGTTTTTTTGTAAATATGAAGGCAGTGAGTATATATAGGTATGACTGTTTCTAATATTGTGGGTTGCCCTGAAAATTAGCGTAGTGTAGGGTCTACAGCCAGGATTCTTCCTTGTTGGTGGACGTGGATTCATCCGGTTTGTCCATCGTCTCTGGGTCAGTAGTTGCTTTAGGTGCTGCTTGCAGCAGTTGTTTGGCTACGAGCAGTGAAATCTTGGCAGCCATGTCCGCAATCTTCTGATCGTCACTACTGCCAGTGTGCAGGTTAACAGGGTCTTTGACTAGGCTATTGCGCTCATATCGGTGATGTTCACTCTTTTACAGGCTACCGTAGACCTAAGCGTCACTGCCACGCGCGCAATTTCCACGTGGCTTCTCGTGTCAAACATAACCAGAATCAGCGTACACGGCGTCGAATGGAACGACATTGCACACTTACTAGCAAACACATCACTCATCTATCAAATTACACCCTCAGTATACCTGAGAAGATTGTACTGGACAAGGGCCTTAAATTTCTACCAACGCCTCTAAAACCTATCAAATCTTTCTTCAATGAGGATATCCAGTTGCTTCATAATCGAATGCGACTGAGAGTTATACATGCTGACCAACAGGGGCTTCATTAACCCCTTCCACAAGAGGACCAATACCGCTCCAACCACTTGTCACAATGTTGCAGTGGAAAAATACCTATCTAAGACGAAAATAGGACTCCTACGGTGTCTTAACCCCTCGCGCCTTCGCATCTGCCGCAATAATATGACCAAGGCGGAGCGAAGTGCGATAAATAGCCTCCAGCGGAACCGCGACATTGACATCAAACAGTCGGATAAAGGCAAATCAACTGTTCTAATCAACCGCACCACCCATGTAGCTGAGGGCCTTCGTCAACTTACCTCGACCCTCCACTGTAAACCGTTCCCCCATGATATAGCGGCACGTACCACACCCGACGTCCGGGATCACTTGGAACGTATGTACAGTTACCACGAGATTGATAATAAAATGCATACATAGCTTCAACCTAGCTAAATTGGACACGACCAAACAGCCTGTCCTCTACCTTCTACCAAAGATACACAAGGACCCGTCTACAGCGGGTAGACCGATCATTGCGGGTTGCAGCAGTCCAACTACCTCTATATCCGGTCTACTCGATTTTGTGCTGGTTCCCATTGTGAAGAAACAACATACGTATATACGGGACACTGCCCACTCCATCCAACTCAATGAGGAGGCACATATCCCTCTTGATTCCACCCTCGTTTTTGCCTACATTACACCAACATATCGCACGAGGAAGCCATGGCATCTGTCGAACGAGTTCTGATTGAGAACCATAATTTACCATAGCTCATACCCAGACCATCGACTACTTCACTACTAACGCTCCTCAAGCTTATACTTGAGCGCAACTGCTTCCAGTTTGATGGACGTTCCTATATCCAAACACTGGGGGCTGCTATGGGCAGTAAGGCCAGTCCTGAAATAGCCGATATCACGGCCCATACCTGGGAGATCACACTCCTTTCAATGGGCCAGAGCAAAATCCACAAATGGCTCCGATATCGTGATAATACCTTTATCATCTGGATGAGATCCGAAGCGGACCTGCATAGCTTCTTGGAAATAGCTGACCAATCACACCCGACATTTCGCCTTGTTTATGAAGCCTCGACCACCGAGGTCACGTTCCTTGATACCGAGATTTACAAAGGTGATCGGTTCCAAGCCACCGGCGTTCTGGATGTGCGTTTCCACATCAAACCAACGGAGACATTCCAATACCTCCACCGCCAATCCGCTCATCCCCCTGCCAGTTTCAAGGGTTTCATCAAGGGTGACTAGGGCCTACCACGGGATTACACCATGCAGGAAATTGAACACCTGTACTCACCACTGTCAACTTCACGGATCGACCCACGCTGCTTACAAACACGAATCGGGGTCGGACAAATAAAGCTTATATGGAGCCACCTCTGGTCTTCACTACGACCTTCAACCTGTACATTTCTAACATCAAGAAGGCACTCCTAAAATATTGGGAACTCATATCCAGCAGTACCACACTGCAGAGAATATTCCCGGAGCCTCCAATTCTGGCTTTCAAACGCGGCACAAACCTTAATGACACCCTAGTATGTGCCCAACTACCGCCTACAAGGCAAAGTGTCGGAAACACCCACCCACCGACCATCCGGTCTCCCACTGGCAGTACAACCCACCACAATTAACCGGTACCAACTTACGGTCTAACCCCCCCCCCCCCCCCCACACACACACACACACATGGGGTTGTGGCTCGATGAGCACATTTACTACAGGCAGTTAACTATCTGAACACATGATCATACCAGCTGCTACCCACTACACGCATCCTCCTACGAAGATAGAGCGTCTTGGATGAGCATCTACCCATCTCCGAGTCCTTTGACCTTGATACCAATACCTATAGCGGCGCTATCTCTATTACGTCCGCCACGGACTGATTTATACCCGGTTCAACCGAACGGCTTTCGTAACTACTTCTGCTTCCAACCATGCGACCAATTAGAACAACTCGTAGATCGAACAACCAGTACAGAACGTCGGCACGACCGTACCAGCCTCCACCTAGGCATACTGGAATCATTATGCCGCCACTAGATCATACCAAGCCTAGGGAGGAAGCTTTAAGAGAACAGAGAACGAGGCACGCCCTCGATTGGATTAAACATGTCCAATCATCTGACTGGACCTACGGCACTCGCCCTCCATCCACCGCGTACATTCCTGACCAACAGGAGCTTGACGCACAGTTGTTTGATCAGGTGGAGAAGTATAAACAGGCGGTCAAAGACACCATTGTGAACCACCTTAACCAGTGGGCTGCCAAAGACCCTGTTAACCTGCACACTGGCAGTCGTGACGATCAGAAGATTGCGGACATGGCTGCCAAGATTTCACTGCTCGTAGCCAAACAACTGCTGCAAGCAGCACCTAAAGCAGCTACTGACCCAGAGACGATGGACAAACCGGGTGAATCCACGTCCACCAACAAGGAAGAATCCTGGCTGTAGACCCAACACTACGCTAATTAACGGCCCTTTTCAGGGCAACCCACAATATTAGAAACAGTGATACCTATACATACTCACTGCCTTCATATTTACAAAAAACAAGCTCCCTCGAAGGAACATAGAACAAACCATAACCTATACGGGAGTTAAGTTCTCACACAACCAAATGAGAACACCAATACTCATTCCTCTATATGCGTGCCACTATGTTAAGACCGTATCCCTGCGCAACGCAGCAGGCTATATTTCCAATCTTGAGCCCTTAACCTCGGGCCAACATAGGGTCCATCTACGGTGACCACATATCGATAGCCTAATCCCGTTTCCACACCACCTTTCATAAATACGAGATATATGAGATTATACGCAACCGGGCGCCCCCCCCCCCCCTAAGTGGGGGTTCCAGCAGTGTAATACGACGGTATTATGAACATATGAACATAGCACTCCGTGATCAATCTTGACACGAACTGATGGTGCTTTCTTCAAATCCACATCGTATCACCAAGCAACAACGCCCCCCCCCCCCCCGGGGCCGGGCTTATAGGGATGGGCTACTACGGCCCTCCCCATCTCGCACTGCTGTTAGATGACCGCACCCGAAGCTGGAGAGCGAAACTATGCCCCCCCCCCCCCACCCACTATCGCATGGTGAAAATTAATTTGCACCATGGTGAAAATTAATTTTCACCATGGTGAAAAGTAATTTGCACCAAGGTGAAAATTTGAAGAAAAAAATAATAATACATGCCAGGTATGGGCTGCCGTACATTTGCCCTAAGTGTACATTACATTCACCTTCCACGGACGGATGCACTTTTCTGCTTGTAGTTGACTCAACACTGCTGTCATTCGTCAGTTCACAAGTTGTGCCCGTGTCAAAATGAATTTGATTGGTCAATAGTTATCTCGTTTAAACAACATAGCTATCTCGTTTAAACGACTTAGCTATCTCGTTTAAACGACTTAGCTATTTCGTTTAAACAACTAAGCTATCTCGTTTAAACAACTTAGCTATCTCGTTTAAACGACTTAGCTATCTCGTTTAAACAACTTAGCCATCTCGTTTAACTGGTAGAGTGCTAAATTATTTTTGGTTATCCAAATTTGTCCATGTCTATTTGCCTTGTTACAATTTATGGGAGAGTGCCTAATGGCACTCTCCCATAAATTGAAACAAGGCAAATACTCACAGACTAAACAATTTTAATTCAAAAATAATATGAAGCATATCCACAGAATATGAAGGCTTTAAGTTGTGGCACCTGCACTTCAGAGTAAAGCCCAAATATGGGCTTCCAGCACTCTACCAGTTAAACAACTTAGCTATCTCGTTTAAACAACTTAGCTATCTCGTTTAAACAACTCAGCTATCTCGTTTAAACGACTCAGCTATCTCGTTTAAACAACTTAGCTATCTCGTTTAAACAACTTAGCTATCTCGTTTAAACAAGATAGTAGGAAAACATAGAGTGTCGCTTCCACGCCGCCGTAGTAAAGGACCAGAGACCTGTTCAAGATGCTGATGAAGAGAGGCGCCAACTTCAAGTTCATGAAAACTTCCGTCACATTCATTTGATGTGAATTCTCTGGTGTCAAAAAATTATGATTTTAAGAACGGAGTTTTCTTGCAAGCCACAGTTTGAGAGGCCAGGAGCTCCAGTTCACAGTGCCAAAGTTAGTTCACCCTTCAATAACCAACAACTCTATATATAGCTGTATATCGGTCGTTTTCTCTTCATTGTGGAATCGAAACAATGTTTACAATTGCACTGGCATGTTTGAAGTTTAATATGGACATGCGATCATATATTCCACTTCTGTGCTGAGAGCTACATATGTATCTTGGGCTGGAAAAACAGGGGCGGTGGAATCGGGGAGGGGGTAGTGGGGGCATCGGTGCACGTGCTCCTACGTGTTCCTAAATTCATGGTCCATGATCAAACAGTTGGAAGAATACAAATGTGTCAATATACAGGCAACACCGAAAAACACTATATGCAAACTTAAAGAAATTAAGAATTCTCTGGTAAGTACATTGACCTCCAGCCCGTTTGATTCATTTCTTCTTCCTCAGTCATCTTCCTACGCGAAGGCTAGCATTCGGGTTGAAAGATGGTTGAAGTAGGTGAAAGGGGCCGAGTTATGGCCAAGTTGTTGCTTAAACACCAGAGAGAGAGACTGGTGGTTTTTGTACATTTATTGATAGTGATAATTTGATAATTTGCCCCTCTGGCTCGTTTTGGACCGGCCCTGACCGCTCCGGACACGTCCGTCCCAGCTCGTTTGTGTAACGGTACAGAGGGGATGGTCCAGAGCGCACCACGGTTCAGTCCTGTACCGGTACCAGAACCGATATTTTACGGTCCGTTCCGGAAACTATTACCCATAGCGTCACTTGCATGACACGAGGCGACATCGCCAGTCAAACTGAAGGTATGAAATATTAATTTTTAACAGTTTTATTTCCTCGAAAGAAATAAGGTTCAACGAACAGGTACAGTATCGATGCCGTGGACTGGGCACTTTCCACAGGTGAGCAATATTTCCACGGGCGCCATAATATTAGATTCCAAACACTTATCATGGCAATAATCATCAAAAATTTAATTAATGAAGCACTGGGTTCAACCCGGTGCTTTATTAATTAAACTATATTAATTAAAATATTGCTGATGATGATTTTTATTACCTGGTGACCGCATGCGTGGATATCCCTGCCCACGCGTGGATTACGACCAGTCCACGGCGACTGTACTGTACAGCCTGTATACAATTACATGTCACAAGTGCAGTGGGGCTGAAAAAGGAAGAAACACAAAGTTATTCGAATGTCCTTGAGATTCAGAGCAATAGTCACAATTTCTTCGACTGTGTATCCAAACCGTCAACTACCCACAACACGAGACTGGCTTCAAGGATTTTTTTATTCTTACAAATACGACACAATCAAATGGAAGAATAACAGCCGTACACGCAGTGAAGTTTATTGTTTCCTTCTGATCAATTTTTATACGAAATATTTGTATAAGTTTATTGACACCATAAATTGTCATTGTTTTTTACATTTCACGATACCCCGGGCTTGTATTCAGTTCATTACTAAAAACGTTTAAAACCGAATTTTGATATTTAAGTTGGTACTAGTGTTGACTTTGAAAGTAATTATGTTTATGTCACTGATTAATATTTTAAAAAGTAGATTCAAAACAGTAAACTAACATTCATTATTCCAGATAATTTCGCCTTGGCCTGACAATATCGGCTGAATCCAAACATACGGCAATCGCCGTATAGATTCCATAGAGTGTGGTCATTTGAAACTTGAGGACTCAAACTACTTTACAGTCCATGGAGCTCCTAGTAGCCCTGCAAACTGCAAATGCATCACCTTTGCTCTCAGATTCCTGTATTTTTATAAATAGGAATATCGGCTTATGGAGCAGAATCGGGGTTAAACGTTCCGATTGAATCCGTACACCTGGGTTATACTACCATGTGCCTGACCATTATAATACCACCGCGGAAATACCCGGCGCTGCTTGCGTTGTAACAGATCTGAATTTATGGGCGCGAACACACAAATAACACAGTACTATCGGGGAAGTGACTACATGGAGAGAGTGAGTAGGGTGGTGTATCACCCTCACTTCCGGCCAAAATTTGTTTCTGAAAAGCTGTAGCTTCGGCAGACTGAGTGAGGGAGGTACAGTTGGAAATTCATAGCAGCACTGCTCCCAAACCAAGACTCTGTACACACGTGTTATACTGAAATACCCAGGAATAAACGACTTTATTTTGTGACATTTTAACTTTGACCTCGTTAGTGCCCGTTCGGAAACACACAACGAACAAACACCCCATCGGAGGGACCGATATCCATCCCCTGTTACTCCATAAACAAAATTACCCCGGAGTGCCGTTATAATTCACATGAATGGGGTTAGTTATGCCCAATAGTCAATTAATCACGAGTCATACTAATTATATCTGAAGAGAACAATATTTCCTTTCATCTGGTCAATAGATAACACTGCAACTTACAGTCCCCCACCTTCTCCCAAGGAGGGGGCCAAGCGGTAAAATTCCATAGACACATGCATGATCAGTCTGCCTTTTAAAAAACTTGACTTTTTTTAAACTAAAGATAAAAATGTTTGTTTGTCATCCTGGATATGCCATTGGTTATGTTTTCACTATTCCATTCAGCTGATATGAATTCCGGTTTTTTTCTCGTCGACTTGCTGGCTGTAAAGAATACTACAAAAGAGAAAGCGTAAAATAATACTTGCCAACAACAAAGCAGCCAATCTTCGCAATTATTCCAATAATATTGTTGCCTTTTGTCTGCGGAACGAGGATATACAAAACAAAACACACCATAACCGCAATGCCACCAAGAAAACCAATCAATTCGAAAGCTCGTACGGCGTCAAGCCAACCTGAAATAAAAACGAAAGACTGCATCACAACACTCTACATACTACCTTCACTGGTCTCTGTACAAGTGTATTGCTGAAACTTAAGTAAAAAACGTCGCTATTCAGACTGCCCCCTGAGATGGCGTCAAGTCGAATAGTATGGCTCGCACGTTTCGTGCCTCATTTGGAGAACTTTGGTGGGGGGGGGGGGGGGGTACCTTCGAAGTGACGTTATGTCACATGCCCAGTGGCGTCGTTTTTTGTTGTCATGGTAACACGCTTGAGCGCCCATGTTGTGACGTCATTACCATAATGATACGTGTGGTCATTACCCATGCGCATCACATGTTGTTGGGGACACATGTTTCCGTGGTCCATTTTGTATACTGCATGCCGCCATCTTGGTTTCTATGGTTTCATGTGGTTGATGTGTGACCCAAAACATAAAAATACGGAGGTTTGTCCGGAGGGTTTGTTTGATTCAATGGGAGTATATGTAATTTCCACAACAGACCAGATAATCCCTTCAAATCACCTAAAAACGCCCCAAACTACCGAATCGGACTTTGTTTGGTACGGATTTTCCCACTTTGGGCTTATAAAAGTAGCACGTAGTGTTATAAGGTGCATTCCTTTGTATACAAGACGATCTAATTACCCAAATAGACCCCAAAATCTCCACCAGATCGCCGAAAAACTGTCTAAAATCACCGAAACGGGCTTGGCGAAACCTCATTTTGGGCTTATAAGTGTAGCACGTAGCAGTATAGTGTGCATTCTATTAAACTGCAGTACTTGTTCGGATTGTCCCCATGTTCCTACCTGTTGTTCGGATTATTTTAGAATCCTCTGCTTCTACCTATGTACCTATAAGCTATGCTATAGTTTCCGTCTATTCAACCCTATTCGTTTATTCTGACGTACTGGCTCGGATTTTCCACATTTTCTTCCTGTTATTACGATTCCTTGGGAATCCCCATTTCAATGATAGCACATAATGCTTGCTATAAGGCGCGTCCCCGTGAAAAGAGTGCTAGTGCGGATTTTCTCAATTTTTCTACCTGTTGTTTGGATTCCTGCAGAATCTTGGTTTTTCTGCCTATCGTAGTCCTACTACAGCTTATTCTCTCTATTCTTGGCCTATCCTGTCTATGTTATGACTCCCCTGACCTGCTAATAAAGTATTCTGACTTACCTAGTTGATGCGCTAGTGCACAATGTGTACACACTACAGGTATCACATAGGCACATGTTGGGTGTGGCGATATGTGCTGGTGTAATTATGCGCAATGTACGCACATCACATGCAGCACATACAACCAAAAAAGGGATGCTGTAACCACAGACATGTCCTAAAAAGGGATTCTATAGAATATTTTGTAAAAAGGATTCCATAAGGGGGATTCCAAGCTCCTATACAGCCCCTGCAACTATCTGTCCTATGATTTGCCTCTATTGTAGTCACACCATACTATAGTCTTCTACCACCATTACAACTTTGTACCATTCCTATTGACTTGTAGCACTACTTCATTGTTCCTAGCTATGCCTGACACTGTCTCGACATATTCCTTTGGCTAAATCTAAGCTCAATCCGATCACTCAATTCATCTAAGCCTGTAGTCCAGGTACATTAGACATAAAAATGAGACAGTAAGGAAAAAAATCGGAGAAAGCTGATTTTTTTATATGTTTCCGGGACACACATTGCGGATAAAGTGTGAAAAGTCCCCGCGAATCCGAGTTGAGCTTTTTTAGTTATAGCGTTTTTTTGATGAAAAAAAAAAATTAAAAAAAAATTCGACCCAGCTCCATATTTCTCATTCTTATTCGCCTTAGTAGGGTGAGAACCATAAACATCGTGCTGAATTATATTGAGAATACATATCCCCAACAGAAAATGCCAACTTTGTACCAATCCTCACACTCAATGGTGAAATATTCACGAAAATGTACAAAGTTACGAAAAAATATTTATTGTTTTCATACACACAACGGTACACAACGTCCATTAAATCAAATCTACGACTACTTTGGGAGTTAAATTATATATCAAATATTGCAGAAAAGCAGTGGCTTTATAATGATATATAACAATAGTCATTTATTCCATAATGAACTGGTGAAACGTGTGAAATATTAACCATACCCCCTAAACTCAAATGAAATATTCTGTGGACTTGTCAGAGGTGACTGTACAACAGCTGACGCTGTCAATCAAGAAAGTGTCAACCATCTACTGTCAAAATTACACGAACTGCTCCAGAATGCGTCCGTAGGACGCACAGGAAAGCTTTGGGTACAATACTACGAGCAAATAGGTCTTCTCCACTTGTTCTTGAGAGCAGAGCGCACAGGCGACTGGGAACTCCACACATATTGTGTTCGCAATATGATTCCAGTATTTCACGCAGGTGGTCATTTTGCATACGCAAAAAGTTCTCATCTCTATTTGCAGCAGATGAATGAGCTAACAGAAATAATGCAACAGGATGATTTGAAGTTGTTCACTGAGAAAGGTTACTTTACCATAAGGCGCTCAGATAAATTCTGGGACGGGATATATTCTGATCAGACCATAGAGCAGTGTTTAATGAGAATGTTCAAGCTCCCTGGTGGTCTCACACATGGCAGGGGAATAACCGATAGCACTGTTGCGAAATGGGTACATGGACTACCTCTTTGCCTTCCGATATGTAATGCTCTCGAAAATTTTGTTCATGTTCACACTGGTCATGGCGAACAACATCGGGATCTCCGTCAAAGTTCACAATTGACTGATGCCAATGATATCACCAAATTATTGAATTGGCTCAGAGTGCATTCCCCCTTTCAGAATAGAGATCCACTACAATTAGTCTCTATAGCGACCGGGCTTGTGGCCGACGAAACTGTGAACTGTGACCAAGTTCGCAAAATTGGTGAATGTTGCGTATCGAATGTTGTAAGCAAAACGTTCAACAGCATCAAACTACGACGTGTTGACACTGTGAAGTCTTTCGCATCGATGGCAAATAGCATCAAAGTCCGTGGAAGTAAGGTAGTGATTGACCCCACAATTCTGTTCAACCGCATCACATGTGTTATTCAGTCACAAGCAGAGATGGAAGAGTATCTCAAATATGAACTCGCCCCGAAACCACCAGCATTGTTTGATTCTGCTGGAATGAGGAAGACACAGAAAAGCACGCTCGGTAAGATCCTCAAAACATACGGTTCCGAGCAAACTAAAATCCCAGAACATTCTCTGTTTGTTGTAGATGGTGGATTTTTATTGAGGGCAGTTGTATGGCCTAAACAGTCGTCATATAAGGACATATGTACATCATATTCCAATTATCTAGTGAGACATTTTGGGGCGAACGTCGTGGTTGTTTTTTATGGTTATGCTTGTACAATGTCGACAAAGGGCATGGAACAAGCCCGTAGATCTAAAGACAGGTATTCCATTGATATCAATATCTCACCCGAGTTACCAGCCACCACACCCCAATCCGATTTCCTTGCAAATGCCAAGAACAAAACCCAACTGATCGATCTTCTAATGCAGGAGCTATCTGCTATCAATATTCAGTCCAAGCAGGCCGAGGCTGATGCTGATGTACTGATAGCCGAAACTGCACTTGACATCGCTCAAGATGACAACAATGTTGTCGTTGTGGGAACAGACACAGACTTGTTAGTCATTCTTACCTCTCGAGTTCAACCGGGATGTAATATTCACATGATGTATTCCATTACCCCAAACTTACTAGTTTCAGTTAGTGAAATAGCAACCAAAATGGGTGACCATAGAAGCAACCTCCTTGTAGCACATTCTATAAGTGCTTGTGACACAACTTCTGCACTCTTTCGAGTTGGTAAGAAGAAAGTATTCAGTACAATTGTCTCCGATGTTACTAGCGACTCACAACAGTATGTCAACACAATTTTGGCGGATGACAGTACACCAAGTGCAGTAGCCGCTGCCGGGGAACAACTTCTCCTGATCTTATACGGGAGTAAAACTGTTTCCTCTCTCGACCAATATAGATATGTCACTTACAGGCGTTATGTAGCAAAATCTAAACTGAATAAACCCATCGACCTAGCCTCACTCCCACCAAGCAGCGATGCTACACAACAACATGTCTACAGATGTTATCTCCAGGTCCAACAATGGCTGGACACTTCGCTTCCTCCGACGGATTGGGGGTGGTCGCTAGACAATGGACTTCTTGTACCGACTGCAGCCACAAAGCCATGTGCCCCCGATAACCTACTGAATCTGATCAGTTGTGGTTGCAAGAGTGCTTGTACAAAAAGGTGTGGGTGTAAGAAGGCAGGACTCTCTTGCTCAGGTTTGTGTAATTGCAGTTCGGATTCTTGTAACAACCACAGAAACACTGTCCTGTCGAAAATTTCTGAGTTCGATGAATAATATGTATATAGGTCATGTCATTTCTGTATATAGCGTTGATAATAGTCAATGTAACTTAATCCATGTTGATTGATTTGTACATTCTGTAAATATTATTTATTGATTTTTGTACATTCTGTAAATATTATTTATTGATCTAATGCTGCCAGACACAGACGTGTCTGTTCGGTCCCAAGCCCGAAAATAGTTGAGTTCTCATGCTGACGAATTTTATGCCAAAAGGGGAACTCGGCCAGAAGCAGAGGGGGTCTTCCATAATGTCTATTTTGTAAGCAATGATAAAAGTCTTCAAATGGTGGTGGATTTTTTATCGTCTGTCCAACTAACATCCCGTTCTGTACTACGACCCTTTGGGCAAATCCGTTAGGAAAATCGTCATTTTTTGCGTAAATCCGATACTTTTTTGTGAATTTTCAATAATTTTTCGCAGAAATTGTCACAGAATGCACATTTTCCTCTAGGTAAATGTATATTAGACATTATGTAGCTCGAAATACGCGTAAACAAAAAATACAGTTGGATCAATTCGAGGTTACAAAGTTCGTGCGATTTTTTTTGATTTTTTTCAAACGCGTTTTCGAAAAAAGGCTGTAGAAAAAAAAGCTCAACTGGGATTTTAGGGGACTTTTGTCTAATCGTTCAGTGACATGTACTCGACATTCCCTGAAAAAATCAGCTTTCTCCGATTTTTTTCCCTAGTGAAACCTAATGTTCTTGGGCTACTGTATCAGTCTATAGAATGCTTAGACCTAGTGCAGGCTAGGGTACCTAACATATAAGAAACTGTATGTTGATCGTACCGAGATGCGCTTATGTGTTAATATACATTGTGTCACAATGTGTACACATTTTATGCAGCGCATTAGCACAAGCTAGACGTGCCGATATGTGTCCGTGTGCTTATGCACAATGTGCGCATATCGCATGCAGCACATAGGCATATATGACGAAAAAGGGATTCTAGAAGTATAGGCGGAGACTAGAAACATATACACTTGGAACATGGGAGTCCTGTGGCCCTGGATTGAGTTATATATCACCACATCGAATGAGAATGAACCAGAGCGTTGAGATTATTGTCATAAAGAGGCTTAGGATGCTTCAAGTTTGAAGTTTGTAGGGATTTTTTACCTATTTTGTGGCCTTTTAGTTTGATACACTATCTGTTGTGGAAGATTCATTCCGTTTTGTACCTTGGCTGTGAAGTTTTGTTGTTCTGTATTGCCTGGTTGTACTAAAATATGTTCTCTTCATCTGTTCAGTTGTGTTCTTGCAACAGTAGTTCCATTGTTTAATTAGTCTAATGGGTGTTATCAACCCTTTTTCATACCCTCGAGTATTTATGTCAAATCTTGGAATCCCATTTCATGGAGTGGGATAGGAATCCCACTTACGGAATCCCTTTTAGGATATGTCTGTGTTTTCGTCGAATACGCCTATGTGCTGTATGTGATGTGTACATATTGTGACACATTGTGCATTAGCATATAAGACATAAGCACGCCCTACCAAACATCAGTCCTACGTTCCTTGGAAATCTTTTCAAGTATCCGATTATACTTCTACAATCCCTTTTTCATCCTACGTGCCTATGTGCTGCATGTGATGTGTACACATTGCGACACATTGTGCATTTGGACATAAGCACATTCCACCAAACATCAATTCAACGTTCCATGGAATCCCTTTCTGGATTCCAGAAACATGGGGATAATTCGAAACAGTACTCCAGTTTAAGAGAACGCAGCCTATAGCACTACGTGCTACTCTTACAAGCCTAAAATGGCGCTTCGCCAATTCAATTTCGGTGACTTTTGACAGTTTTTGATGACTTGGGGAAATTGCCAGGTCTATTTGAGTAATTTGATCGACTCTCGTACAAAGGACCACGTCTTATAGCACTATGTGCTTCTCTTATAGGCCCAAAATGGAGAAATGCGTACCAAATAAAGTCAGTTTCATTCCGGTAGTTTTGGGCGTTTATTGTGATTTGGAGGGATTCTCGGGTCTATTTGGTAATTAGATATACTACCATTGAATCTAACACACCTCCAAACATACCTGGGTCTTATGGGAGGGTTTTAGGTTACATAGAAACCACAAGCTACTATAGAAACGAACACTGAATGACTGAATGAATGGATGAATGAACGGACGGACAGACGGACGGACGGAGATCACGACAATATCCCCGCATTTTTGAAAATGCGGGGATAATAAGTGTATTTTATTGAGAATCCGAAATTTCTACTTTTGGGACGATTTGGACTCACAAATCCAAAAAGCTGTTATCAGAGGAAAATGAGTTATACATTCTCAAACCGTTCAGATAACACAATAGCCCAAGAACATTAGGTTTCACTAGGGAAAAAAATCGGAGAAAGCTGATTTTTTCAGGGAATGTCGAGTACATGTCACTGAACGATTAGACAAAAGTCCCCTAAAATCCCAGTTGAGCTTTTTTTTCTACAGCCTTTTTTCGAAAACGCGTTTGAAAAAAATCAAAAAAAATCGCACGAACTTTGTAACCTCGAATTGACCCAACTGTATTTTTTGTTTACGCGTATTTCGAGCTACATAATGTCTAATATACATTTACCTAGTAGTCCAGGCACATTAGACATAAAAATGAGAAAGTAAGGAAAAAAATCGGAGAAAGCTGATTTTTTTATATGTTTCCGGGACACACATTGCGGATAAAGTGTGAAAAGTCCCCGCGAATCCGAGTTGAGCTTTTTTAGTTATAGCGTTTTTTTGATGAAAAAAAAAATTTAAAAAAAAATTCGACCCAGCTCCATATTTCTCTTTCTTATTCGCCTTAGTAGGGTGAGAATCATAAATATCGTGCTGAATTATATTGAGAATACATATCCCCAACAGAAAATGCCAACTTTGTACCAATCCTCACACTCAATGGTGAAATATTCACGAAAATGTACAAAATTACGAAAAAAAAATTATTGTTTTCATACACACAACGGTACACAACGTCCATTAAATCAAATCGACGACTACTTTGGGAGTTAAATTATATATCAAAAATTGCAGAAAAGCAGTGGCTTTATAATGATATATAACAATAGTCATTTATTCCATAATGAACTGGTGAAACGTGTGAAATATTAACCATACCCCCTAAACTCAAATTCAAACGGCATCGACTTTTCTCATTCAAATACCGTATTATAGCATCATTGTTTCAATTTCCATGTTCGATTAAATCACATAATGTTGTGTTCGCCTACACTCAAGATGCATTGGCATGTAATGTGTGCACGCCCTTGATGTGTACTCATAAACAAATTTGTATTGTACAGACAACGCTCTTTAATTTGATGCAAAATAGCCTTGAACGACTTTCATCAGGAAACGCTGTTTAATTCCGCATTCCAGGTCTTTATGTACAGACAACGCTCTTTAATTTGATGCAAAATAGCCTTGAACGACTTTCATCAGGAAACGCTGTTTAATTCCGCATTCCAGGTCTGTCCATTGCACAATTTGCTCTGTTCAGTATTGGACACTCCGCATTTGATGCCTAGATATTGAAACCAATGATCCCTTGATAGATATATATGTAATTTTGCCTGTTGTTGATTATTAGAGTCTTGTGTTATTTGTAGAACTGATCAGTTATGTTGTTGCCATATCACTTAGCGTTACCTGTTGATACCTTACGGTGACAACGAAGCAGGTCCGCACATTGATATCTGTTCTGTGGTATTGTACTTGAGTTTATTGTGTCTATCATCTTTTTTCTGTTGTGACTTTGGCAATGGATAAATGTATCAAATGTAACGATGAGTTGACCGGCTCGTCCGGAATAACTACACTTGGTGAGCGAGGTATAGAAAAGTTGGTTGCTGTAAGCGTCGAGCTTGGCGATAATCTTTTTGCTGGTTCGAAGAAACCCACAGTTGGTGAGAAAATTCACAAATTCTGCTACAAGAATTATACACGGGAAAGTTCTGTAAGAAAAAGTAAGAGAATGTCTCTAGATGCAGCTGAATCTGACGAAGCTGGTCCATCTATGACAAAAAAATTGCGCTCTGATCAAGATGCTTTCAATTTTAAACTCCATTGTCTGTTCTGTGGAGAATCCGCCGACAAACAAACTCATATACCCGTTCAACGTAGAAGAGTAGTCCACACCGTTGAAACATTGACTTTTGTTGATAGTATCAGAACCCGTTGTTTGAAACGTAGTGATGAATAGGGTGAGTCTGTACTTACTCGGATCGGTCGTGCTATTGCTATAAATTGGTGAATGTTGCGTATCGAATGTTGTAAGCAAAACGTTCAACAGCATCAAACTACGACGTGTTGACACTGTGAAGTCTTTCGCATCGATGGCAAATAGCATCAAAGTCCGTGGAGGTAAGGTAGTGATTGACCCCACAATTCTGTTCAACCACATCACATGTGTTATTCAGTCACAAGCAGAGATGGAAGAGTATCTCAAATATGAACTCGCTCCGAAACCACCAGCATTGTTTGATTCTGCTGGAATGAGGAAGACACAGAAAAGCACGCTCGGTAAGACCTCAAAACATACGGTTCCGAGCAAACTAAAATCCCAGAACATTCTCTGTTTGTTGTAGATGGTGGATTTTTATTGAGGGCAGTTGTATGGCCTAAACAGTCGTCATATAAGGACATATGTACATCATATTCCAATTATCTAGTGAGACATTTTGGGGCGAACGTCGTGGTTGTTTTTTATGGTTATGCTTGTACAATGTCGACAAAGGGCATGGAACAAGCCCGTAGATCTAAAGACAGGTATTCCATTGATATCAATATCTCACCCGAGTTACCAGCCACCACACCCCAATCCGTTTTCCTTGCAAATGCCAAGAACAAAACCCAACTGATCGATCTTCTAACGCAGGAGCTATCTGCTATCAATATTCAGTCCAAGCAGGCCGAGGCTGATGCTGATGTACTGATAGCCGAAACTGCACTTGACATCGCTCAAGATGACAACAATGTTGTCGTTGTGGGAACAGACACAGACTTGTTAGTCATTCTTACCTCTCGAGTTCAACCGGGATGTAATATTCACATGATGTATTCCATTACCCCAAACGTACTAGTTTCAGTTAGTGAAATAGCAACCAAAATGGGTGACCATAGAAGCAACCTCCTTGTAGCACATTCTATAAGTGGTTGTGACACTACTTCTGCACTCTTTCGAGTTGGTAAGAAGAAAGTATTCAGTACAATTGTCTCCGATGTTACTAGCGACTCACAACAGTATGTCAACACAATTTTGGCGGATGACAGTACACCAAGTGCAGTAGCCGCTGCCGGGGAACAACTTCTCCTGATCTTATACGGGAGTAAAACTGTTTCCTCTCTCGACCAATATAGATATGTCGCTTACAAGCGTTATGTAGCAAAATCTAAACTGAATAAACCCATCGACCTAGCCTCACTCCCACCAAGCAGCGATGATGCACAACAACATGTCTACAGATGTTATCTCCAGGTCCAACAATGGCTGGGCACTTCGCTTCCTCCGACGGCTTGGGGGTGGTCGCCAGACAATGGACTTCTTGTACCGACTGCAGCCACAAAGCCATGTGCCCCCGATAACCTACTGAATCTGATCAGTTGTGGTTGCAAGAGTGCTTGTACAAAAAGGTGTGGGTGTAAGAAGGCAGGACTCTCTTGCTCAGGTTTGTGTAATTGCAGTTCGGATTCTTGTAACAACCACAGAAACACTGTCCTGTCGGAAATTTCTGAGTTCGATGAATAATATGTATATAGGTCATGTCATTTCTGTATATAGCGTTGATAATAGTCAATGTAACTTAATCCATGTTGATTGATTTGTACATTCTGTAAATATTATTTATTGATTTTTGTACATTCTGTAAATATTATTTATTGATCTAATGCTGCCAGACACAGACGTGTCTGTTCGGTCCCAAGCCCGAAAATAGTTGAGTTCTCATGCTGACGAATTTTATGCCAAAAGGGAAACTCGGCCAGAAGCAGAGGGGGTCTTCCATAATGTCTATTTTGTAAGCAATGATAAAAGTCTTCAAATGGTGGTGGATTTTTTTATCGTCTGTCCAACTAACATCCCGTTCTGTACTACGACCCTTTGGGAAAATCTGTTAGGAAAATCGTCATTTTTTGCGTAAATCCGATACTTTTTTGTGAATTTTCAATAATTTTTCGCAGAAATTGTCACAGAATGCACATTTTCCTCTAGGTAAATGTATATTAGACATTATGTAGCTCGAAATACGTGTAAACAAAAAATACAGTTGGATCAATTCGAGGTTACAAAGTTCGTGCGATTTTTTTTGATTTTTTTCAAACGCGTTTTCGAAAAAAGGCTTTAGAAAAAAAGCTCAACTGGGATTTTAGGGGACTTTTGTCTAATCGTTCAGTGACATGTACTCGACATTCCCTGAAAAAATCAGCTTTCTCCGATTTTTTTCCCTAGTGAAACCTAATGTTCTTGGGCTATAGAGGAAAATGTGCATTCTGTGACAATTTCTGCGAAAAATTATTGAAAATTCACAAAAAAGTATCGGATTTACGCAAAAAATGACGATTTTCCTAACGGATTTGCCCAAAGGGCCGTAGTACAGAACGGGATGTTAGTTGGACAGACTATAAAAAATCCACCACCATTTGAAGACTTTTATCATTGCTTACAAAATAGACTTTATGGAAGACCCCCTCTGCTTCTGGCCGAGTTCCCCTTTTGGCATAAAATTCGTCAGCATGAGAACTCAACTATTTTCGGGCTTGGGACCGAACAGACACGTCTGTGTCTGGCAGCATTAGATCAATAAATAATATTTACAGAATGTACAAAAATCAATAAATAATATTTACAGAATGTACAAATCAATCAACATGGATTAAGTTACATTGACTATTATCAACGCTATATACAGAAATGACATGACCTATATACATATTATTCATCGAACTCAGAAATTTCCGACAGGACGGTGTTTCTGTGGTTGTTACAAGAATCCGAACTGCAATTACACAAACCTGAGCAAGAGAGTCCTACCTTCTTACACCCACACCTTTTTGTACAAGCACTCTTGCAACCACAACTGATCAGATTCAGTAGGTTATCGGGGGCACATGGCTTTGTAGCTGCAGTCGGTACAAGAAGTCCATTGTCTAGCGACCACCCCCAATCCGTCGGAGGAAGCGAAGTGCCCAGCCATTGTTGGACCTGGAGATAACATCTATAGACATGTTGTTGTGCAGCATCGCTGCTTGGTGGGAGTGAGGCTAGGTCGATGGGTTTATTCAGTTTAGATTTTGCTACATAACGCTTGTAAGTGACATATCTATATTGGTCGAGAGAGGAAACAGTTTTACTCCCGTATAAGATCAGGAGAAGTTGTTCCCCGGCAGCGGCTACTGCACTTGGTGTACTGTCATCCGCCAAAATTGTGTTGACATGCTGTTGTGAGTCGCTAGTAACATCGGATACAATTGTACTGAATACTTTCTTCTTACCAACTCGAAAGAGTGCAGAAGTAGTGTCACAACCACTTATAGAATGTGCTACAAGTAGGTTGCTTCTATGGTCACCCATTTTGGTTGCTATTTCACTAACTGAAACTAGTAAGTTTGGGGTAATGGAATACATCATGTGAATATTACATCCCGGTTGAACTCGAGAGGTAAGAATGACTAACAAGTCTGTGTCTGTTCCCACAACGACAACATTGTTGTCATCTTGAGCGATGTCAAGTGCAGTTTCGGCTATCAGTACATTAGCATCAGCCTCGGCCTGCTTGGACTGAATATTGATAGCAGATAGCTCCTGCATTAGAAGATCGATCAGTTGGGTTTTGTTCTTGGCATTTGCAAGGAAATCGGATTGGGGTGTGGTGGCTGGTAACTCGGGTGAGATATTGATATCAATGGAATACCTGTCTTTAGATCTACGGGCTTGTTCCATGCCCTTTGTCGACATTGTTCAAGCATAACCATCAAAAACAACCACGACGTTCGCTCCAAAATGTCTCACTAGATAATTGGAATATGATGTACATATGTCCTTATATGACGACTGTTTAGGCCATACAACTGCCCTCAATAAAAATCCACCATCTACAACAAACAGAGAATGTTCTGGGATTTTAGTTTGCTTGGAACCGTATGTTTTAAGGATCTCACCGAGCGTGCTTTTCTGTGTCTTCCTCATTCCAGCAGAATCAAACAATGCTGGTGGTTTCGGGGCGAGTTCATATTTGAGATACTCTTCCATCTCTGCTTGTGACTGAATAACACATGTGATGCGGTTGAACAGAATTGTGGGGTCAATCACTACCTTACTTCCACGGACTTTGATGCTATTTGCCATCGATGCGAAAGACTTCACAGTGTCAACACGTCGTAATTTGATGCTGTTGAACGTTTTGCTTACAACATTCGATACGCAACATTCACCAATTTTGCGAACTTGGTCACAGTTCACAGTTTCGTCGGCCACAAGCCCGGTCGCTATAGAGACTAATTGTAGTGGATCTCCATTCTGAAAGGGGGAATGCACTCTGAGCCAGTTCAATAATTTGGTGATATCATTGGCATCAGTCAATTGTGAACTTTGACGGAGATCCCGATGTTGTTCGCCATGACCAGTGTGAACATGAACAAAATTTTCGAGAGCATTACATATCGGAAGGCAAAGAGGTAGTCCATGTACCCATTTCGCAACAGTGCTTTCGGTTATTCCCCTGCCATGTGTGAGACCACCAGGGAGCTTGAACATTCTCATTAAACACTGCTCTATGGTCTGATCAGAATATATCCCGTCCCAGAATTTATCTGAGCGCCTTATGGTAAAGTAACCTTTCTCAGTGAACAACTTCAAATCATCCTGTTTCATTATTTCTGTTAGCTCATTCATCTGCTGCAAATAGAGATGAGAACTTTTTGCGTTCATTGACTTCTGTGCAGTCTATGTTATCTAGTGTTCGGCTTTCTTCAAACACAAGTTTTGTAATGGCAATTTGTGTTAGCAAATGGGCACGAACTGCTCTTGAATATGCATGACCACTGATCAAATGATGGATTGACCCACCAGCATAAACAGTCCCCCAAAGTTCATCCAAGCCGCTACCAGCCATGATCGAACCAATTGCCCCTAAATATGACATAATCATATGGAAGCCGCCGAGTCTAACGAAAACTTTTGTCAACTTATCTGACGAAGACACAATCTCCACTGCTTTGATATAAAGTGGTTGGTCAAACGTCACTGGACAAACGTGGAACATGGAAATTGAAACAATGATGCTATAATACGGTATTTGAATGAGAAAAGTCGATGCCGTTTGAATTTGAGTTTAGGGGGTATGGTTAATATTTCACACGTTTCACCAGTTCATTATGGAATAAATGACTATTGTTATATATCATTATAAAGCCACTGCTTTTCTGCAATTTTTGATATATAATTTAACTCCCAAAGTAGTCGTCGATTTGATTTAATGGACGTTGTGTACCGTTGTGTGTATGAAAACAATAAAAAAATTTTCGTAATTTTGTACATTTTCGTGATAGCGGGGGAGGAATTCGCTAGAATTGTGCACTTGGTGATACCTTCCTGAAATTTGGCATGATGTAAGGGTAGGCATCAGAGATTTCAAAATCGATCGGCTACAAGTTGGCACCATCCTCTAGCCACCACTAGCAGCGAAATCCAAAATGGCCGCCAAGCGGATCGAAAAAAAGCTATTTTCGCCGATCGCACAACTGAAGCTCCAAACCTAACACCATACATGTGCTGTAATTGATGTGAATGATGGAGTGAAGCCCTTGGAACAAGTTGGGGGGAAGATTAATGGATAATGGGATCAGAATTTCCGTCGATGTGTGCGTCTGTGTGTCTGACTGTCAGTATGATCGTCCGTCCGTAGATAAATTAGTGTTGAATGTTTCTCGGGAATGCAATGGTCAAATGAACATGGTATGAGAGATTCCTGTCAACACATGAACAAGGGTACTCGATAGTATGCAGCAGTGGGGATACTTGGACATTTGATAATCCAATTAAAGTGACAGTCTATTCTCAACTTCCGGCATTTTCGATAGATTTATTTTCTAAGAAAATAAAACTATCAAATTTCTAGAGGAGTTCTGGTTCAATCTCAACACCATAGCGACACGTCTGCCAGCAAGGGCAGTGCTGGAATGAACTCGGGATGCATTAGTTCCCGTTGTTAATTATACAATGTTATCTTGCCAGTATAGAACATTGGCAAAATGGGACTAGAAGGGGTGAGTGTATGTTTGCAGTCATTCGAGGTACAGGAATATTTTTTGACTACAAGTAGTATTCTTCATTTTCGGCCAGTTAAGATGTGGTGTGTTCCAAGTCAGGATTAATGTTGCCGACACTTAATGCCCATCCCTCATGGTATGCTACTTTACCAGGGATATAGAGATATAGCCACCACTGGGAGCCAAAACATGACCTTTGATGTCGATGAGTGGTCGAAATGTTTTAGCGAATAACTTATCGAAATATGATCCGGTATGGCAATTTGATACCTTACGTTAGATTTATTAGATCAACTCAGGTATGGATTCATTGAGACATGAGTGCGCTACAAGATGAAGGATTTCCAAGTTGATTTGCTATGGAGTAGGAACTGACTAGTCACATGTGGCCTATGGCCAGAGAAAGACAAGGATACCATAGATGAACACACGGGTGAACGAAGGTATCAACTGTTGTACAGAGGCAAAATAGTTGGGGATATTGTATCATGCTATGCATGAATTAACACCGTCTTGTGCAGTAAATAACAGACTATTTTCCGAAATCTAAAACTGTATTCCTATACCCCGGACAATGTAGCAAGCCACATGGGATGAACATTTGTTAGCAAAATCAACTCAACTAGAAACATGACATGTGTTAACTGGCCGAAAATGGAAAAAAAAATACCAGAATAGGAGATGACTGGTCCTAACATGACAGTATACTACTCAATATTGTTACAACAGCCACCTTCACACTTACACAAAGGTGTGCACCTTAATCCAGCTTTCAAGCATTTGCAATTGCCCTTGCAGGCCTTGGCACAACTACAGTGGAGCATCAGTGCACATGCAGCACTTGCGTCTCCTAGGTGAGTCCAAAATGGGACCAGAATATTGAGACGTGGATTCCACTCCCATCCGTACTGTGATGGGTCTGGCACACATAAGTGTTTCTGCAGAGCACGATGCCAAATGAAAGATGACACAAGAATTACCCTTTTTACATGTTGATACAGAGCTGCTTTGGTGGGCGGGATGTTTTCCATAGACTTAAGGCCATGTGTGAACATATGCCGTCTCGCATCATTGACACGTGTACTGACACAACTGTTACTGTACATCTGTATGGTGAGTTTTTCGATATGCTGCATATGAGGGGAATCCTCTGAAAAGACTTGCGGATTCTCAGTCAATTCTATCATCATTTCAGTTGATGCGGGAAAATTCATCCATGCATTCCATCCTGTCTTCTTCCCAATGCCGAGCATGCTGGATGTTACATCACAACCTGTGAAGGCGTGGAAGAAAGTCAGGGCCTTACAGTAATCAGGTCCAAGTTGTGAAGCTATCTCATGAATTGGCATATCTTTATATGCCTTTCCAATTCCAAACCCAATCCACAGCTCACTGAGTCCAAGGTCACGGAATGTTGCGAAATGGTGCAAAGACAGAATGACGACATCAGAATCAACCGTGCGAAGAAAAGCTATTTTGTGACCTTGTGAGACTGCATGGTTGAGATGAAGCATCATGCGCGTGTCTGCTTCCTCGTGGTTCGATGGAGATATGTCACATAAGCTAACATCCTTATTGCATAGTACATATTCTCCTGATGTCGTTAACAACTGGTACTCGGATGTTGATGTTAATTTCAGCAGTTCAGCAGACAGGAACTTGAAAAATTCGTCTTTATTCTCACTAACTTTCAAGAATGCCTGCCAATTCTTCCCTTTAGGTAAAGGGACGTTCTCGGACACCCGTATCAACCTAACTGCTGTCTCACCGAGGCGTTTTGCTCGCGTCTGATTCTTCAAACTGCCTTCGGGGTAACAGTCATAGATCGCATCAACCCTTGTGGTGTTCGTGTTAATCAGAGATTCGATGTATGGCAATAATTGCAATCGAGCATATTCTCCAAACAGATCCGCTTTCTGTGGTTTGATTACATGGACTACAGCAGGCATATCCAAGATGACAACTGAAGCTTGTCTAGCTGCTGAATTCTTCCCTTGTGCAGGAATAGCTGGTAAACAATTGAGAATTTGAGATTTTGTCCCACTCCGTAGCTTACCTCTATCGGATAATGCTGGCGGATCACGTGCATTCTCGTGCATGAAAAACTCATCCATGTTTGAATCAGGCCGGGCTTGCAGTGAAACGAACATCTGGGTAACTATTGCGGCAGTTGCTTTACTTGACATGAGTTTGTCTCGGCCTTTGTCCAGGTTGGCTGGGGGTGGGTTAAGGAAGGTATATATATTTGCCTTGGGAATAACATCATTCAGGGGTACGGTGCATTCCACAAGCCTTTCCTTCAAGAAAGTGGAATATAAATGCTTGCCCCTTTCGGGTAATGACCGTAAACTCTTACTAACTTCGGGGTCCATATATTCACCAGTATCTAATGTCACCAGCTGACCACTAGTTTCATCATAAGGGTTGATAATGAGTCCCTGATTCACCAGATCGAGGAGAGATTTCAATTGATTCAGAAATTTTTTCTGCTCTGATACCGAACTTTCCGGGTGTTCCGTGTTATCTGATGATGTTGTGTGGAAACTTGCATATTCATACTCATCTATAACACGCAGAACTTCTGACCTTGAAAGCTCAATAACGACTTTCTCTTCAGCCTGGCCATAGAGACCTTTTGGACCACTGTCTTCTTTGAGTAGTTGGATACTATGTTCTTGGCTCTGATCTAAACCCATCATACTGAACTTCCTCTCACTACGCTGGACCACAAAATGGCCTTCCATGAATTTGTTGTGGATTGAAGGATGCCGCCTGGGTAGCTGAGACATGTCTCTCAGAAATACGGGGACCCACCGACAATAATTTGTATGTCCTAGGGCAAAAAAGTAACTGCACAACTCATCGATAGAACACAGTGTACCAGGCCAGTTACCGATTCGTTGGTTCCGAACGAATTGACAGCTTGTCAAGAGAAAGTTCCGAACGATTTCACCCCAATAGCGCGCAGTTGGAGATTGTGAAAGAATCCTCTGTTCCCACATTTCAAATGACTCATGGGGCCCAGTCTGCTGACAGTAAATCTCATAAGCATTCTTTCTGAGGATCTCAAGCCAAGCTAGAGTGAGAAGATATGCCTGTCGCGTCCTCTTGACATGTTTCCCACCAAGTAGGGATGATGCTACACCGGGTGTGAATATCTTTGCGAGGTGAAACATTCGCTCCCAACCAGAACCACCCATAAGCTTACCACCAGCTTCTTGGGTGCACATTTCAAGATGCAGGAATCCAATCATACACACCATTCGATCCTCACCTATCTCCTCTGGGAACAGCCATTGACATTTTTTCTGCCTGGCATACAACGGACAGTCACCTTCAATGACAGGTATCTGGCCGGGGTTTACGAAAGCAGTAGCTTCCCTGACCACATACATAGCATGCTTCTGCATACTGAGTGAGTCCGCTTTCTGCTCACTGAAAACAGGGAATACCCCAATAACTGCACGAGGTTTGACATTGTCTTGATCTTCATGTTTTGAAAAGAAGCCTGAAAAGGTCACAGGGACTTCATCAAGCTGCCAGCTGCCATCAACCTTCCCTTTATTGCTGATCTGTGACACATGAGACAACCAGTCATTCTCTCCCACGTTCAAATCTGCATATTCATTGGGCCGTACATTACATTCATCTGGAGATTCAAGCCTGATGTCCCCACCAAAGTCTTCAACGAAAGGAACAAATGCATAGTCGTCTGGGAGTTCAATTTGTGTGTCTTCTGGAACATCTAAACTCAGTGGTGGGGGATCAGTACCCACATTGTCCCTGCTCAGTTGACCAATGAGTGTGATGGACGTACCATGCATATCAGATCTACCAGATACATCAATGTTATCAGTGGTTCCTATCGAGAAAACATTACGTTTGCAGTTAGCTGGGACTACAACACCTTCGTTCTTGAACCGCAGTGAAACAGCTCTCGCGAAACTCCTGCGAACATCCATTACGCGATCATAAGAGACAGAGAGTCCCATTTGATGAAAATCTCTGATAAGATTTTTCATACGATCATGGGCATGCAACTTCAAACCCACATAAAGAGGCATTGGAGTTTCTCTGTCACGTCTCTGGTGAACATTTTGTGCATGTTCGGAGCGTTTCGCTGAATTGCTGATCAACATCTGTGAAATAGTACAAGCCACTCGAGTCTTGGCATTAACAGTCTCATCATCGCCTAAGTTCTGTATACTACATGTGCCCTCAAGTAGAACTCTAAGAAGAGTCAGGAGTGAGTTGGGTACAGGCTCGCTCAAGCAATAAGATGAAAATGATCCCGTGAAAGGAGCTTGAGATATGAGTATGTGTTTACGCAGAAGAAGACCCACATCAACTATCTTTTTTGCCTCTTCCTCAGACACTATACGAGTTAAAGATTCGGACAACAAGGAGCCAACTCGAAACCTACTTGAAATAAACACATCTCTACCCTGTGTGAAGGCGTCCCAGCCATCGCCCAATTTCTGCAACAAATGTTCTTTGAATCGAGTGGAATGTATTTCTTCACTAAGCCAATCAGAACCGACTTGCTTCAACCTCCGACTGTACAGATTCTTGAGATCGACAAGCTTCATCGCGGAATCGTTGTGTTCAACAAATGTTATGAGCTCTGCCATAACGAGAGGGTCATAGGGCAGGCCTGACGCGGAATGTTCGGCGTTCTTCGACTTTTTAGATTTAGCCGCTCGTGCTTCATTGGCAAGCTTACAATAACAGGTTTTGTGATAGTAAAGATCACTAGCAGCGGAATCAAATGCTGCATTGACCCGAGAAAAAACAACCCAGTTCTCGGCTTCCTTTGCCATAATTTTGAGTTTATTGTTATCAGACATTGATCTGCAAATAGGCTCACTGCTGTCACCTTCGCGTTTGTGACAATAAACACACTGGGGCAGTTTCCTGTCACAGCCAGATTCAAAACTTGTCCGTGTTCTTTTAGGACTCAGCGTGGAGCAGGATGCCACTGCCTCATTTCGCTCTCGCTTGTGTAGCACGCGCTGTACGATGTGAGTCCGAATACTGTCACGGCATGTCTTATGATATATTGCCTTATTCGTCAACAGTGACATCGACATACACTCATCACTCTCTCTCATCAAACAATCAATGGTCAAATTATATGGAAGCTCAACGCCATTATCTAGGAAGCGCGTTATGTCTTCCTCAATAGCTTTATAGGCGTCATGAAAACGAGATTCTCTATACGGACGCATCAATTTCTTGGAACTGTCTTGCTGGCAAAAGCAACAACGTTCCCAGTCAGTACTAGTCCGTACACGAAGAGGATTCTCACTCATTCTGTGAATGATTTTTGTGAACAATCGCGTTCTCGAATTAATTTCGACAGACAAATCAGAATTGCTTGCGGAATTACGCCAAACAAGAGATTGTATGGCAAAGAGACTGCTTCATAAAGAGCGTTGTTTCTCCGGGATCAGCGTCATTCAGGTTTGCCTGAATGACGCTGATCCCGGAGAAACAACGCTCTTTTCAAGTTCCAAGAAATTGATGCGTCCGTATAGAGAATCTCGTTTTATTCTACATCATCTCCCACGTCTGTTTCCAACACGTGCGTGGATCAGAGTTCACTTTCGCGCCCTTACAATCGGATGTATAGTCGGTAGACCGTCGAAAAGGAGGTTCCCTTCAGCCGCTGGCGGCCATTTTGGATTGTGCCGCTACTGGTCGCCACCGGTCGGTGTCAACTTGTAGCCGATCGTTTTTGAGAACCTCATAGCCTACACTAACAGTGTGCCAAATTTCAAGAAGGTATCACCAAGTGCACAATTCACCTGTATGTGACGAATTCCTCCCCCGCTATGAATATTTCACCATTGAGTGTGAGGATTGGTACAAAGTTGGCATTTTCTGTTGGGGATATGTATTCTCAATATAATTCAGCACGATATTTATGATTCTCACCCTACTGAGGCGAATAAGAATGAGAAATATGGAGCTGGGTCGAATTTTTTAAAAAAAAATTTTTTCATCAAAAAAACGCTATAACTTAAAAAGCTCAACTCGGATTCGCGGGGACTTTTCACACTTTATCCGCAATGTGTGTCCCGGAAACATATAAAAAAAATCAGCTTTCTCCGATTTTTTTCCTTACTTTCTCATTTTTATGTCTAATGTGCCTGGACTACAAGTCCAGAATGTTGTTATCTTTTGTTATTGTTTTTGATGGCGGGTGGGGGGTGGGGGGGGGGGGGTGGAGTCAGTAAATTTGAAATGCCTAACAAGCCGTACCGTGAAGGGCGTGCCTCACTTCAAAGTCTGCATCAGTAACTGTCAGTTCGCACGCGTAATATCAATGTCTTTGCGTAATAACTTCAAAATAGTCACTGCTTCAAGAAATTTGGCCGTCAAAAGATCATTATGGTGAGTTGGCAAGTTAAGATGAGTTGAAAGTCATTCCAAGTTGTGAAGTCATGATAACGTGCTAACAGGTTGTTGTTACAACGACTTCACAAGCCGTTATTATAAAATGTGAAATAATTATATTGATTTGCTGAGTCATTGTAATGAGTCGAAGGATCATTATAATAAGATGTAAAGTTGACAAGTTATAACGAGTAAAAATAATAATGAATTGAGTAGTCATAGTAATGAGTTGACCAGTTGTTAAATCGTGTTGTGATACCATTATGATAAGCCGGCAAGTCTTGAAGTTATTATAACGAGTTTGGAAGTCCCCATTACTGGTGGGTAAACGATGATACTGACTTGACAAAGCATTATAATGAGTTGTAAAGTCATTGTACCAAATTGGCAATTAGATATAAGGCGCCGACAAGTACTGTTAACGAGTAGAGAAGTCCTGACGAATCGTAAAGTATTTATACCAAATTTACATGTAGTAATAGTGAGTTGATCAATCATTATAGCTACTTGACAAATCATTATAAAGGGGTGTTATAACGAGTTTTCAAAGTCATCTTAGTGAGTTGTCATGTCATTATAATGAGTTGAAATAATATAACCAATGGAAACCCAGTCGTTAAATTATTATAACGAGTCGATCAATCATTATAACTAATTACCAAATTATTATAAGTGTTTGCTTTGTCGTTATAACGAGTTTTCAAAGTTGTTATAATCAGTTGTCATGAGCTTAAATAATATAACTAATGGATAAGCAGTCGCGAAATAATTATAACAAGCTGATAAGTCAGTATAATAAGCGAACAGCAGTTATAATAACAACCCGTTATAATGACAACCCGCAAAAACAAGATGTGTAATCATTGTGACGAGTCCCACTGATGTTATAGCAGATTAACAAGAACAAGTCTTTATAATTAGTTGGGAAGTTGTTATAAAGAATAGTAAATTCGTGATGAGTTGTAATGTCATTAAGAGGATTAGACGAGCTGTTATAACTAGTTATGGAATCTTTATAAGGAGTTGTCAAGTCATTAAAACGGTTTGAAAAATTACTAAAAAAGAACTGTAAAAATCTTGTATTGAGTTATGATGTCGACATAACAAGTCGGTTCCTGTTGACAAGTTTTTATAATGTCTTGCTGTGTTGTTATATATAAAGTCATTATAGAATGCTGGCGAGTCTTTATAACCGTTATTGAAGTACTTATGTGCTTACAGTTAGTTAATGCGAGGGGTAAAGACATAATAACGAATGTGCAAGTCATTATAGAGTTGACAAGTCATTATTACGAGATGTGAAATCATTATAGCCAATTGTTGTGTCGGTATATCAATTCCCCACGTCCCTATAACAAGGAGTGATGTCATTATAAAGAGTTGCGAATTTACAATGCGTTGTGATGTTATACGGGTTGGAAGTTCATTATAATGAATTGAAAAGTCATGGACTGTCGATTCGTTATAATGAGTTCTGAATCCGTTATGAGGAGTTGAAAGTCATTTTAACAAGTTTGTGTACAAATAGTTATAACAAGTCGTGACCTCATTATAATGAGTTGACAAATCGTCGTGAGTCTCAGACTTTGTTATAACGAGTTCGCAGTTTATTATGAACAGAGTTGTGATGTCATTACATAGGAATGTGATGTCATTTTAACGAGTTGCAAAGTCTTTACAACGATTTGACATGTAGCTATTACGAATTGGTAGGCGCTATAATGAGTGAAAAGTCCTTAAAATGATCTGACACATCATTATAGCGAGCCTCAGACGCTATAATGAGTTGCCAGATTATTAGGAGGAATTGTGAAGTTGTTAAAACGATATATGGTGTCATTGCAATGATTTGTGTAATTCTTTTAATGAGTACATCTAACGTTATGACGAGTTTTGAACACACGTAATGATTGCAAAAGTCGTTATAACAAGTTGTGAACACAAACTTTGTTGATAAAGGATTACAGTGAGTTGTCAAGTAAGTATACTTAGTATACGACATAAGAAGTTGACAAGTTATTAGCTCACCGAAGGGAGCTTAACTTATCACTTGCCGTCCATCGTCGTCCGTCGTCTGTCGTCCGTCGTCGTCCGTCGTGAACTTTACATTAACGACTACTCCTCCCAAATAATTGGATCAAATTGAACCAAATTTGGTGTGCATGTTCCCCATCATATGTCAATTCAAACGTGTACAAATAAACTTGCCGCACCCACAGGGGGCACCACAAGGGGCATAACTCTGATAGCACCCATGAATTTCTTTCCAAAATTCAAAAAAATCTTCTTCTTCAGATCCACCAGGCAGAATTCTTTCCTACCTGGTATACATCATCTCGGGGGGGGGGGGGGGGGGGAGGGGGGGGGGAGGGGGGGGGGGGCGGCAGATGCAAGTTTGTTCAAATCGGCCCCCTGGGTTCATATTCGGTCTCACTATAGAAGCCCGAATTTGAACTTGGTGCATTTCAGGCAAATTTCTTAAAAAATCTTCTTCTCCAGATCCAGCAGGCAGAATCTTTTGATATTTGGTATGCAACATTGTGGGGTGGATCTGATTCAAGTTTGTAGTACAGAAGCCCAAATTTGAACTAGTGCATTTCAGGCAAATTTCTTAAAAAATCTTCTTCTCCAGATCCAGCAGGCAGAATCTTTTGATATTTGGTATGCAACATTGTGGGGTGGATTTGATTCAAGTTTGTAGTATAGCAGCCCAAATTTGAACTAGTGCATTTCAGGCAAATTTCTTAAAAAATCTTCTTCTCAAGATGTAGCAGGCAGAATCTTTTGATATTTGGTATGCAACATTGTGGGGTGGATCTGATTCAAGTTTGTTCAAATCGGCCCCCTGGATTCACATTTGGGCTCAGTATAGAAGCCTGAATTTGAACTTAGTGCATTTCAGGCAAAGTTCTTAAAAAATCTTCTTCTACAGATCCAGCAGGCAGAATCTTTTGATATTTGGTATGCAACATTGTGGGGTGGATCTGATTCAAGTTTGTTCAAATCGGCCCCCTGGATTCACATTTGGGCTCAGTATAGAAGCCTGAATTTGAACTTAGTGCATTTCAGGCAAAATTCTTAAAAAATCTTCTACAGATTCAGCAGGCAGAATCTTTTGATATTTGGTATGCAACATTGTGGGGTGGATCTGATTCAAGTTTGTTCAAATCGGCCCCCTGGATTCATATTTGGGCTCACTATAAAAGCTCAAATTCGGACTTAGTGCATTTCAGGCAAATTTCTTAAAAAATCTTCTTCTACAGATCCAGCAGGCAGAATCTTTTGATATTTGGTATGCTACATTGTGGGGTGGATCTGATTCAAGTTTGTTCAAATCGGCCCCCTGGATTCATACTTGGGCTCACTATAAAAGCTCAAATTCGAACTTAGTGCATTTCAGGCAAATTTCTTTAAAAATCTTCTTCTTCAGATCCAGCAGTTGGAATGTTTTGATATTTGGTATGCAGCATCCTTAGGGGGTGAGATTCAAATTTGTTCAAGCCATGTCCATATTTGGGCTCACTATGGGAGCCCGAGTGATAACTTAGTTCAAAATGAGGAATTTACTTTAAAAATCTTCTTCTTCAGATCTAGCAGTCAGAATGTTTTGATATTTGGTGTGCAGCATCCTTAGGGTGGTGAGATTCAAGTTTGTTCAAACCATGTCCCTAGGTCCTTATTTGGGCTCACTGTGGGAGCCCGAATGACAACTTAGTTCAAAATGAGGAATTTTCTTTAAAAATCTTCTTCTTCAGATCTAGCAGTCAGAATGTTTTAATATTTGGTATGCAGCATCCTTAGGGGAGTGAGATTCAAGTTTGTTCAAGCCATGTCCCTAGGTCCATATTTGGGCTCACTGTGGGAGCTTGAATTGTAACTTAGTTTGAAATGAGGAATTTTCTTAAAAGATCTTCTTCTTCAGATCCAGCAGTCGGAATGTTTTGATATGTGGTGTGTAGCATCCTTAGCGGGGTGAGATTCAAATTTGTTAAAGCCAAGTCCCTGAGTCCATATTTGGGCTCCCTGTGGGAGCCCAAATTATAACTTAGACAATATGAGGAATTTTCCTTTAAAAATCTTCTTCAGATTTAGCAGTCGAAATGTTTTGATATTTGGCATGCAGCATCCTTAGGGGGTGAGATTCAAGTTTGTTCAAGCCAAGTCCCTCGGTTCATATTTGGGCTCACTGTGGAAGCCCGAATGATAACTTAGTTCAAAATGAGGAATTTTCTTTAAAAATCTTCTTCAGATCCAGCAGATGAATGTTTTTGATATTTGGTATGCAGCATCCTTAGGGGGGTAAGATTCAAGTTTGTTCAAGCCATGTCCCTAGTTCCATAAAATTTGTCTCTCATGATTTCATTCCTTTGTAGTGTTGATGAACCATGTCTAACTGAATGTGACCCCAAATACTTCTTTGAACCACTTTGGCCGGTGAGCGATTAAGGCTCTTTGGGGCCTCTTGTTATAATTAGTACAATTGGTGGTCAAGAATTAACGAGGCAACACTATTTTATTACGAGTTGTGAAGTCGTTATATTGAATTGTGCTGGCTTTATAAAGATTTATGTTATAAAGAAGAGTGAAGTTGTTATAACAAGTTGACAAGTTGTTATAAAGAGTAGTGATTTCATTATAATGAGTTGTGATATTATTATGATGATTTGGCATAGCTTGACAATATGTTGTAACGAGTTGCGGAATCATTATAAAGAGTTGAATAATGTGTATAACAAGTTGGAAGTTATTTCAAATTGTATATCTATGATGAATTGCAATGTTATTCTAGTGGACCGTTCAGTCGTTACAACGGGTTTATAAATCGTTATAACGAGTTGTGAAGTTATATTATAATGAGTTGGTAAGTCGTTATAACGAGTCTCAAATGTCGTTATAACGAATTGACAAGTCATGAGTTCTTAAGCCATTTTAATGATCTGGCATGCCATTTCAAGAGGTGTGAAGTCATTATACCAGTTGACAAGTCGTTATTACGAGCTGTCAAATCATTATAGTGAGTCTCGGACATCGTTATATCGAGTTGTGGTGGCATTACGAAAAGTTGTGAAATCGATTTAACGAGTACAGCTGATATTATGGTGAGTTGTGGACACACTACAATGATTGAAAAATCCTTATAATGAGCTTAAAATCATCCTCTATAATAAGTTGTGAAAACCTTGTTGATGAAGCATTATAGTGAGTTGTCAAGTTAAAAAAATGAGTGTACAACAAATCAATTGATAAGTCATTACATGGTATTGGATAAAAACATAACAATAAAATAATAACGAATAAATAAGTCTTTATAACAGTTTAGAAGTCGTTATAACGAAATGTAAATTGATGATAAATTGCAATCTCATTAAAACGAGTTGCCTAGTTATCAAGAGGAATTGCGAAGTTGTTTTAACGAGTTCCCATGTCATTACGATGAGTTGTGGAATTGTTTTAATGAGTAGAGCTGACGCTTTGGTGTGTTGTGGGTACAATCTGATGATTGAAAAATCGTTATAACGAGCTGCCAAGCTGTTATATCATATATAAACATACCTTGTTGACTAAGCATTATAGTGAGTTGTCAAGTTAGAACAAGAGGCTCTCAAGAGCCTGTAATATCTGGCAGAACTGCATATCCATCAGTTATTCTAATCAAAGGTCGTCATGCTACTTCATCTGTGCGAAACAGAAGGATGATGATTTTCTAAGGACTACCGTAAATTATTTTTGCAAAGTTTGGTTCACACTGGCCAAGTAGTGTCAGATTAGAAGATACAAATGTGATTTCCCATAGGGTTCCATGGTAACTATGAGATGCAATGGCGGCCATGTTTGCAGTCTGATCAACATAACATGAGGATCCTTGGTAGAGGGTATCCCTTCATTAATGTGAAGTTTCAAAACATTTGGCCTTGTAGTTTGACTAGAAGGTTTTTCAGAATCCACCAGTCAGAATCAAAGAATGCCTCTGGCGGTCATGCACTTCAAAATAAGGATAGTTTGTAGAGGATCTCCAATCGAGCATTCCTGCCAAGTTTGGTTCACATCGGTTCATTGGCTCCAGAGAAGATGAAAGTGTGATTTCCCATAGGGTTCCGAAAGTAACTATAGGCTACAATTGCGGCCATGCTTGCAACCCAATCAACATTAAATGGGGATTGTTGGTAGAGGGTGTCCCAGTTATCAATCACGTGAAGTCTCAAAACATTTGGCATTGTTGTTTTAGAGGAGAAGATTTTTCAAAATCCACCAATCAGAATCAAAGAATGCCTCTGGCGGCCACGTGTTCCATCCGACGGGAATAAAAGATGGTCGTTTGTAGTGGAATTCCCCTAGACAATTGCTGCCAAGTTTGGTTCACATCTACTCAGTAGTTTCAGAGAAGACAATGAAAATGTGATTTCTTATAGGGTTTCTATAGTAAATATGAGTCGCAATTGCGGCCATGTTTGCAACCGATCAACATTAAATGGGGATCGTTGGTAGAGAGGGTGTCCCGTCATCAACCATGCGAAGTTTAAATCATTTGGCCTTATAGTTTTAGAGAAGATTTTCAAAATCTCCCAATCAGAATCGGCGAATGCCTCTGGCGGCCATGTTTTCCATTCGACGAGAACAAAATGAGGATCGTTTGTGGAGGACGTCCATAGACCATTCCTACAAGTTTGGTTTATATCAGCTTAGTAGTTCCAGGGAAGAAGATGAAAATTTGATTTCCCATAGCGTATCTATAGTAACTACAAGCCACAACTGCGGTCATGTTTGAAAGCTAATCAACATTAAATGAGGATCGTTGGTAGAGGGTGTCACAGTCTTCAACTGTGTGAAGTTTCAAAACATTTGCCCTTGTGGTTTCAGAGAAGATTTCTCAATTAGACCAACCAGAATCAATCAATCCATCTGACGGGAACAAAATGAGAAACATTTGTAGGGGACCTTCCATATACCATTCCTGCTAAATTTGTTTCACCACAGCTTAGTGGTTCCACAGAATAAGGTGAACACGTGATTTCCCATAGGAGATCTATTTTAACTATAAGCCGCAATTGCGGCCATGTGTGCAACCCGATCAACATTAAATGACGATCGTTGGTAGAGGATGTCCCAGTCATCAATCGTGTGAAGTTTCAAAACATTTGCCCTTGTACTTTCAGGGAAGATTTTGAAAATCTACCAATCCAAATCAAAGAATACTTCTGGCGGCCATGTGATTTCTCATAGGGTTTCTATAGTAAATATAAGTCGCAACTGCGGCCATGTTTGCAACCCGATCAACATTGAATGAGGACCGTTGTTCGAGGGTGTCCCAGTCATCACTCATGTGAAGTCTCAAATTATTTGGCCTTCTCGTTTTAGAGGAGAAGATTTTTCAAAACCCACCAATCCGAATCAAAGAATGCGTCTGGCGGCCATGTTTATTAACCGACGGGAATACAATGAGGAACGGGTATATAGGACCTTCCATAGACCACCCCTGCCAAGTTTGGTTCACGTCGGCTCAATAGTTCCAGAGAAGAAGATGAACATGTGATTTGTCATACGGTTTCTATAGTAATTATGAGCCCATATTGTGGCTATGTTTGTACCTCGATCAACATTAAATGAGGATCTTTAGTTGGGGGTATCCCAGTCATCATTTATATGAATTTCAAAATATGTAGTTTCAGAGTAGATGATTTAAAAAAAACAGCAACCAGAATAAAAAAATGCCTTTTACAGTCATGTTTTTCATCCAACGGAAACGAAATAAAGCTTTTTGTATAGGTCCTTCCATAAACCATTCCTGCCAAATTTTGTTCACACCGGCTCAGCGGTTCTAGGGAGGGAAATGAAAATGTGAAACGTTTCTGGACGATGCCAGGCGCCAAGTATGGCAATAGCTCAAATGACCCTTTTGGGTCCAGGTGAGCTAAAATGAGTGTACAACATAACGAACTGACAAGTCATTACAGAATAATAAAATAAGAATAAAATAATAACGAGTTAATAAGTCATTATAACAGGTTCGAAGTCGTTATAACGAAGTGTAAATTGAGGATAAATTGCAATCTACTTAAAATGAGCTACAAGTCGTTATACCGATTTGTGAAGTTATTACAAAGGGTTGACAAGCCGTTATATCGAGTCTCAAATGTCGTTATAACGACTTGACAAACAACTATGAGTTGTTAAGTCATTATAATGAGTTGGCATGCCATTTTAAAGAGGTGTAGAGTCGTTATAACAACTTGACAAGTCATTATATCGATATGACATGTAGTTATAACGAACTTGGGTTTTAAGTTATCATAAACAGGTGCTGAAGCATTATGATTGTCATCAAAACGTTATAAGGAGTTCCAAAAGTCATTAATGCCACGAGTTGGTGGGTCAAAATGAGTGCGAGATAATTATGACAAGTTGTGAAGTTATTTCAATGAGTTGTCGTGTCATTATAGAGAGTTAAAAAATCATGATAAAATGGCATGTAGTCAGTTTAAAGAATTTTGATGTTATCAAGCAGAGTTAACAAGTGGTTTAATAAGTTGTGAAATTTTTATAACGAGTTATGAAGTCGCTATAACGAGCTGACACGTCATTATAACGAGTTTTAAACAGGTTATAGATAATTACCAAGACATAACGAATTGACTCGACATAATGGTGAGTTGGCCAGTCGGTATAAAATGTTGTAATGTCATTATATAGTTTGGAAGTTATTATAACGAGTTGGGGAGTCACTATAACGAGTGGACAAACTGTTATAACGACTTGCCAAAGCGAAATAATGAAGTCGTTATAACAAATTGGCAATTAGCTGTAACGAGTTGATGAGTTATGTAATGAAGTGTGAAGTCATAACAAATTATGAAGTCATAACGAGTTAACAAGTTGTTATAGGGAGTCAGTAGTATGTCAGGGGCTTTTGAGGGAAAGGTTGCAGGACCCCGGTGCAGGACCCCGGAAGTGACGTCATGTCACGTGACCTAGTGCCGCCATGTTGTGTTGCCATGGTAACCCGCGTGAGCGGCCATGTTTTGACGTCATCTCCATAGTGATACGTGGTGTTAGTGCGCATGCGCAGCGCGTGTTGTTAGGGTGATACGTGTTTCCGTCGTCCATTTTGTATACTGGAAGCCGCCATCTTGGTTTCTATGGTAGCACGTGATTGCTATGTTACCAATGACTTCTAACAAGACAGGGGTATGTTCGGGGGTGTGTTCCTTTGTAGAAGAGTAAATCTAATTACCACAAACAACCCGACAATCCCTCCAAATCACCAAAATCCACCCAAAATCACCGAAATTGACTTTATTTCCCCAATTTATCGGCTTAGCACGTAGTGCTATGGTACTAAGGGGGTACAAAGGGTGCGTTCGATTGAACAGGAGTAATGCTCTGGCTTATAATTCTCCCAGAATCCCTTTTTGGATCCTTATCCCATGACGTTTTTCCCTATTAAGAATAGCACGTAGTGCTATAGGACCAATTTACCCAGAATTCTCTGCTTCTATCTATATAAGCAACAGTTTCCGTCTATCTGGCCATGTTCCTTTGTTCTAGAGTATACTCCAGTAGCATAGAAGAGCCTATTAGTTGGAACAGTTTTGCTTTCTATTACTATAATTAGCTATTCTAGTCTATTCTTGTTAGTTCTGACCCTATTCCAAGTACTCTCGTTGTTTCCTTTATCTAGATCATTTATATAAATTATAACTAACAAATCAGATTGCTTGATTTCCCATAACCTGTATGCAGAGTTATCTCCCTTCTGTATAACAAAAGCCCATATCCAATGGCAATATCCCATGGAATCCCATTTTTTGCAAAACACCTGTGGCTATGGAATCCCTTTTTTGTCGTATGAGGCCATGAGGGCTATGTAAAAGCCCTCAATGAGTCCTCATTTATTATCCCTCATACCCTCATTGAATTTTGAGGTTATGAGGACCTTGAAAAATCCCTCAATGAGGTATAATTTACTACGACTCTTATCCTCATTTCAGTATTTAACAGGTATATCCTATGGAATCGCATTTTGGAAAACGTCCGTGGAATCCCATTTTGTCGTATGAGGCCATGAGGGCTATGTAAAAGCCCTCAATGAGTCCTCATTTTTTATCCCTCATAGCCTCATTGAATTTTGAGGTTATGAGGACCATTACAAATCCCTCAATGAGGTATAATTTACTACGACTCTTAGCTTCATTTCAGTATTTGAGAATACCTATGGCCTGGTATTGTATTATTCGAGGATACCTATCGAGGATACCTTCTGGAGAATCCCCTTTTTGTCGTACGAGGCCATGAGGGCTATGTAAAAGCCCTCAATGAGTCCTCATTTATTATCCCTCATAGCCTCATTGAATTTTGAGGTTATGAGGACCATTAAAAATCCCTCAATGAGGTATAATTTACTACGACTCTTATCCTCATTTCAGTATTTAACAGCCATATCCCCAGGCACCCCAATTTCGGCACCCCTTTTTGGAAAACATGGCCTTCGGCACCCCTTTTTGTCGTATGAGGCCATGAGGACCATGAGTAATCCCTCAATGAGGTCTAATGTAGACTTACCAACCGCTTCCATCTTGTCGCCAAAGCTCCACCGCCACTATTGGTCTATGGTCTATCTGTCCTATCATTAGCTTCTACAACAGTATTGTTCCATTGCGGTCTTGTCCCAGTACTATTGACTAAACTACCGTCCATTAATATTGACTTGTATCACTACTTCCTAGCTATACCTTCGCTGAAGCTTTCAAAATGTTCCATCTGATTTCCCCTGTATACATATAAGGCATTCCGTAAGTGGCCCAGTCCGTAAAAATTGGATTCCGTGTTTTGACATCGACACTCGAGGGTATTCCCATTCCCTATTAGAAGAATTCAGTTCAATGGGTTGTAGTTTAAAAATTCAGATCACCTTTCGTTATATTGTCATGAAGTTTAAAAAATCGTTCAGTTCAAAAGGTGTTAATTTATATTAGATATAAAAAGTTCATTCAAAAAGTTCATCCCGTTCAAGGGGGTTAATTATATATACCTTCATTAGGGTTATAGTTCAGAACTTTGTTCAATTTGTTATGGTCAATTCAGTTCGATACCTTCATTGGGTCAGTTCTCTTCTATCTGTTCAGTTCGATTTTCGTCACTTTGTTTTGATCACTTCGATCTTAGTTGTGTTGGATCTTTGTTCACTGCGACTTCAACAGTTCAATCGTAGTTGTATTTGACCAGATCTGTTCAGTCTGTCAAACTTGTTCGATCAATCCGACTAGTTTGACATTCTTTCACTTTCTTTTGTTTACTTCGTTGTTTTGTAGTGACTGATTGTATCTGTTCAGAGTCTTGTAGTCATTGTTGAGTTGGTTGTTATCAATCCCTTTCCATACCCTCGAGTGTCGATGTCAAAACACGGAATCCAATTTTTACGGACTGGGCCACTTACGGAATGCCTTATATGTATACAGGGGAAATCAGATGGAACATTTTGAAAGCTTCAGCGAAGGCATAGCTAGGAAGTAGTGATACAAGTCAATATTAATGGACGGTAGTTTAGTCAATAGTACTGGGACAAGACCGCAATGGAACAATACTGTTGTAGAAGCTAATGATAGGACAGATAGACCATAGACCAATAGTGGCGGTGGAGCTTTGGCGACAAGATGGAAGCGGTTGGTAAGTCTACATTAGACCTCATTGAGGGATTACTCATGGTCCTCATGGCCTCATACGACAAAAAAGGGGTGCCGAAGGCCATGTTTTCCAAAAAGGGGTGCCGAAATTGGGGTGCCTGGGGATATGGCTGTTAAATACTGAAATGAGGATAAGAGTCGTAGTAAATTATACCTCATTGAGGGATTTTTAATGGTCCTCATAACCTCAAAATTCAATGAGGCTATGAGGGATAATAAATGAGGACTCATTGAGGGCTTTTACATAGCCCTCATGGCCTCGTACGACAAAAAGGGGATTCTCCAGAAGGTATCCTCGATAGGTATCCTCGAATAATACAATACCAGGCCATAGGTATTCTCAAATACTGAAATGAAGCTAAGAGTCGTAGTAAATTATACCTCATTGAGGGATTTGTAATGGTCCTCATAACCTCAAAATTCAATGAGGCTATGAGGGATAAAAAAAATGAGGACTCATTGAGGGCTTTTACATAGCCCTCATGGCCTCATACGACAAAATGGGATTCCACGGACGTTTTCCAAAATGGGATTCCATAGGATATACCTGTTAAATACTGAAATGAGGATAAGAGTCGTAGTAAATTATACCTCATTGAGGGATTTTTCAAGGTCCTCATAACCTCAAAATTCAATGAGGGTATGAGGGATAATAAATGAGGACTCATTGAGGGCTTTTACATAGCCCTCATGGCCTCATACGACAAAAAAGGGATTCCATAGCCACAGGTGTTTTGCAAAAAATGGGATTCCATGGGATATTGCCATTGGATATGGGCTTTTGTTATACAGAAGGGAGATAACTCTGCATACAGGTTATGGGAAATCAAGCAATCTGATTTGTTAGTTATAATTTATATAAATGATCTAGATAAAGGAAACAACGAGAGTACTTGGAATAGGGTCAGAACTAACAAGAATAGACTAGAATAGCTAATTATAGTAATAATAAGCAAAACTGTTCCAACTAATAAGCTCTTCTACGCTACTGGAGTATACTCTAGAACAAAGGAACATGGCCAGATAGACGAAAACTGTTGCTTATATAGATAGAAGCAGAGAATTCTGGGTAAATTTGTCCTATAGCACTACGTGCTATTCTTAATAGGGAAAAACGTCATGGGATAAGGATCCAAAAAGGGATTCTGGGAGAATTCTAAGCCAGAGCATTACTCCTGTTCAATCGAACGCACCCTTTGTACCCCCTTAGTACCATAGCACTACGTGCTAAGCCGATAAATTGGGGAAATAAAGTCAATTTCGGTGATTTTGGGTGGATTTTGGTGATTTGTAGGGATTGTCGGGTTGTTTGTGGTAATTAGATTTACTCTTCTACAAAGGAACACACCCCCGAACATACCCCTGTCTTGTTAGAAGCCATTGGTAACATAGCAATCACGTGCTACCATAGAAACCAAGATGGCGGCCTCCAGTATACAAAATGGACGACGGAAACACTATCACCCTAACAACACGCGCTGCGCATGCGCACTAACACCACGTATCACTATGGAGATGACGTCACAACATGGCCGCTCACGCGGGTTACCATGACAACACAACATGGCGGCACTAGGTCACGTGACATGACGTCACTTCCGGGGTCCTGTACCGGGGTCCTGCAACCTTTCCCTCAAAAGCCCCTGACATACTACTGGAGTCGATCGATCATAATAAGTTGTAAAGTCGTTATAATGAGCTGGTATGTCGTTGTAATGAGTTTTTCAAGTCGTTATAATGGTTGTAATGCCATTAGCACGAGGATAAAATATTTGACCGATGGAAAACCAGTCTAAAAGTCATCATCTCGAGTTGATTACTCATTATAACGAGTGTACAAGGCATTATAATGAGATGTGGAGTCATTATGGCGAGTTGGAATGTTGTTATAACAGGCTAAGTCTTTATAACAAATTAACAATTCGTTATAAAGAATTTGTAAATTCGTGATGAGTTGTTATGTCATTAAGAAGAGTAGACTAGCCGGTATAACTAATTGTGAATTCTGTATAATGTGTTGTGAGTCATTATTTTCATGTCGTTATATGCAATTGTTATAATGAACTATAACAAGGCTAAATTCTGATAATTCGTAAAGCTATGTATTTTGCGGTTGTTATACGAGTTGACAATTCGTTATGATGAGTTGACAAGTCGTTCTAAGGGATTAGAAAATCGTTATAACGATTTGGAAATTCGTTATAAGGAGCTGGAAGTCATTATTATGAGTTTACAAGTTAGTTTACGAATCACTGTGACGAGTTGAGGTGTCGTTATATTCTATCCTACTTTTTATTCATAAGAAGCTGGCAAATCGTTGTGACTCCTGAACATTGTTATAACGAATTGGCAAATAATTATGATGAGAGTTGTGGTATCGTTACAACGAGTTGAGAAGTCATTTTACCGCACTGTAAAGTTCTTATAGTGATTTGACCTGTAGCTATAGCGAGATGGAAAGCCACTATGACGAGAAGATAGATTGTTAAATGAGCAAAATGACAAATCATTATATTTAGTCTCAGACATTGATATAACGAATTACCAAGCTATTACGGGGAATTGTAAAGTTGTTTTAAGGAGTTGTTCTGACGTTATGGCGAGTTGTGGAGTCATTATAACGATTTGACAAGCCATTATACCGAGTCCCAAATGTCGTTGTAACGAACCGGCAAGTCACTATGAGTTGTTAAGTCATGTAATCAGTTTACATGTCATTTCAAAGAGGTGTGAAGTCATAATAACAAGCTGAAAAGTAGTTATATCGAGATAAGTCAATTTTACGAAGTAAGTTTTCAAGTCTTTATAAAGAGGTTCTGTTGAATTATAAAAAGTAAATTATAAGGGGTTCCAAAAGTCATTAAAACTATGAGTTGGCAAGTCACACTGAGTTATGAAATAATTATAAGTTGTAAAGCTATTCTAACGAACAGTCATGTCATTATAAAGAGTTGACAAATCATTATAATGAGGTGTGTAGTCGTTATTACACATAAAGGGCTTCGATGTTGTTAAAAAGAGTTGACTAATTGTTATACTAATATGTGAAATAATTATAACGAGTTGTAAAATCATTATAACGAGCTGGCAAGTTATTATAATAAGTTGTGATGTCGTTCTAGATAGTTTTTACGTCGTTATAACGAGATGTCAAGTTGCGAGTTCCAAATTTCAATATAACGAGTTTGGAAATTCATAATGAGGATTTGACATGCCGTTATAATGGTGTTCAAGTCGTTATAAGGAGCTGCAAAGTTTTAAAGTCATTATAACGACTTGAGAAGTGGTTATATCTAGTTGACAAGTCGTTGTTACACATTTTTGTCCGTACGATTTAGAAGCCATTTTCGAACCGATTTTCACACAATTTGGCACACGCATAGAGTGGCAAAAAATCTAAAAATGTACCTAAGCGGAATTTTCGATTTAACCCTTAATTCGCCATAATTGGCAAAAAACTGCTGAAATTGGGGTTTATCGGCACTTTCTCGAAACACGTCTTTAGGATTTTTTTTTAAAAATCCATCATTACTAGACCTGCCTATGACACAACCTTTGATACACACGACATATTTGGCGATGCATATGGTAACCCTCCACAGGCTGCCAAACATCGAAATTTTGATGAAATGGGCCGGTTTCAGACCCCCACAACACCCAAACGATACCCGAGAGGTAAACATAACTTCCTTTATTGGAAGTGGAATTCACCGAAGATCATTTTTGTAAGTAATAAGGGTGTTCAGAAAAACAAGTGTTAACCCGTTTTGGGCTGGTTAAACAGCAATACCCCCAAAAAGCTCAAAACTTTCCGTGGATTTCTCTAAACGAGTCTTGTAGATTTTCAAGAAAAATTGGTCACTCTCAGGTCTTGGTGTGACATTACAAGTTGCATGGATAAAATATTCCGGTCAGCATTAGTTAACCCTCCCTGAGCTGCTAAACGTAAAAATTGTGATAAAATGGGCTGTTTTTAGACACCAACAGCACCCAAACGATATACCACAGGGAAAGGGGCCTTCATTTATCGGACGCAAAATTGATCGGAAAATATTTTTGAAAGTGGTAAGGGTATTCAAAATTTGACGTCTTAACCCATTTTGGGCTGGTTAAAGAGAGATACCCATTAAAATCTTAAAATACCCATTTTCTGTGGATTTCTCTAACAACATCTTGTAGGTTTTCAAGAAAAATCGGCTATTTGCAGGTCTTGGTGTGACATTACAAGTCGCATGAACAAAATATTCCGGTCAGCATTAGTTAACCCTCCCCGGGCTGCTGAAGGTCAAAATTGCGATAAAATGGGCTGTTTTTGCACACCAACAGCACCCAAAGGGTACACCTCAAAGAAAAGTGCCTTCTTTTATCGCGCGTACAATTTATATGGAAACATTTTTGTAAGTAGTAAGGGTATTCAAAAGTCGACGTCTTAACCCATTTTGGGCAGGCTAAAGAGAGATATCCCTTGAAAGCTTTAAATTCCCATTTTCTGTGAATTTCCCTAATGGTAACTTGTAGGGTTTCAAGACAAATTGATTATTCGTAGGTGTTTATGTGACATTAAAAGTTGCATGGACAAAATACTCCGGTGAGCGTTTTTTAACCATCTACAAGCTGCCAAGCATCGCAATGTTGTTAACATGGGACTGTTTTCAGACACGCACAACACCTAATGTATACATGATAGATAAACATAATCTCCTTTGTTTGAAGTGGAATGCACAGAGGACCATTTTTGTAAGTAATAAAGGTATTCAAAAAGCCAAGCGTTAACCCCTGTTGGGGAGGTTAACAGGGATACCCATCAAAAGCTTAAAAAATCGTTTTCCCTGGATTTCTTTACAAACATTTTGTGGGGTTTTCAAGAGAAAATGGCCGTTGATAGGTCTTGGTGTCATATGACCAGTTGCATGGATCAATTATTCTGGTAGGCATTTGTTAACCCTTCATGGGCTGCTAAATGTAAAAAAAGGAAATAGTCTGTTTTTGGACACCAAGAACATCAAATGGAAATGCCACAGAGAAACGTAACTTCTTTTACCAGACGCAAAACTGATAGGGAAACATTGATATTGATATTAACCCATTCTACCATTTATGATGGGTTTTACCTAAACATTTTTTTATCAAACCCAAACCGAGTCATTTGAGACTACTATACTCACCTTTCTCATAACATCAATGAAGGAACTTTAGTGAGATAGTTAAAAACAATTCATCAGACACTGTGGGGGTCAAGAAAAATCATGGAATCTAATTGGGAAAAGCCATGATTCTCCAGAATCATAAAGTCTAGTTACCACGTGTTGTGCTGCCATTGGTATAATGAGTTTCATAGACTTGGACAAGTCATTCTAACGAATTGCAAAGTCGTTATGTGTCCAAAGTTGTTATAATGAGTCACGAAGTCATTATAACGAGTTGTGAGTTGTGAAGTCATTATAATGACTCATGGTGTTATTAAAATAAGCTGACAAGTCATTATAATAAGTTTATAATGTAATTATAACGAGTCAACAAAGTCGTTATATTGATATCGAAACTTTCTATAACGAGTTTAGAAGTCTGTATACTACTCTGACAAGTCATGCGTCATAACTATAACGAGTCATCAAGTCGTGAAACCGAGCTGCCAAGTCGTGATAGCGAGTTATGAAGTTATTACAACAGATTGTATTGTGGTTAAATTAAGTTGATAAGTCGGTATAAAGAGTTGGTAAGTTTTTTCCTTGATTGACAAGTCATTATAACGGTTTGGGTTCTGTGTTTTGAAGCCATTTTACGTACATCTGTCGTGGACTGATCACTTTCATCGGATGGATAATATTTCTTCTGATGCAACAATATTAGATTCAAAACAATAATTATAAGGAATAGTCATCGAAGATTTAATTATTGAAGGGTACAAACCGGTTCTTCATTAATTAAAAAGTTTCCTGATGAAGTTAAATCAAAGTTAAAGAGACCTCACTTATTGACACTTCTCTCATATATTCAAGAATCATTGCCCTCCAGTTTTCTGGCCAAACTTTGCCAATGAAGGATATACTGAAACACGAGCTTGCACCTTTCCCTTTATCTCTGTTCCTCGAATCGGATGACTTGCGTATTGCTAAATCCAAGCCTGATCTGAAGAATAAGCTGGCATGTGCAGTAACCTCATGAAAGTTACCAGTACCGCAGTGTACTGTGATCGACGGCTGTGCAATCATGTGGGTACTGCACCGGCCCACGAACGGTACTTTCGCAGACTTTGTGACAACATTCTCTAATCACGACATACCTCATGAAGTCGAATGTATATCTTGTCTTTGACAGTTATTTCGACTTTAGCATCAAGTCATCTGCCCGCACAGAACGTGGCAAATGCATGCCCAGAAAGCACAAGCTGGCACCTTACATCCCACTGCCACAAAAGCAAGTAGTTCTGTCGAGTTTCACAAACAAAATGCAACTGATATGCCTCATATGTTCACACATTACCGAATGCGTTGCGAATGGTAGTCACTCGAATGCACTAGCCATAACAGGTGAATCTTGCACACCAACACTCATTAGGTCAGGCGACGTGCAAGAATTTGGTGAGTTATTCGCAGAGTATGAAGAGGCTGATGCTATCATTTACCAATAAGTCAATAACATCCAGAAATCAGGCAAAGACATTTGTCGCATTAATGTCATATCAGATGACTGACACGGGCGTGTTTGTCCTCCTAACTGTCTGCTATTGGAAGAACAAAATGGGCTGCTTATTGACAATGGAAGCTACGAGTGGGGAAACAAAGGTCATTGACATAAGGAAACATGCAAGAATAATGCCACAATTGTCCCAAAACTTATCGCAGCACATGCACTATCGAGCTGTGGCACTGTCGCACAATTGCACGATGTTGGCAAAGTAGGTATGTTGAAGAGACTGCAGGGTTATTCATTGGGCGGGCTTGGCAGTTATTGTGCAGACATGGACGCTATGTTTGTCCAAAGTACCCTCCTGATCACTGCTTGTTATGGTTATCCAGTCACAGAAATGACCGAAGCCAAGGTCAATGTCTGGACATCCAAAACAGCAAAGGCACGATTATCTGCCCCAAGCTAGCAAACCTTCCACCCACAACTAAGTCATTTCACGAGAATGTTGAAAGGGCCCACCTTAAAGACATGCACTGATATTCTTGTGACTCGGGCATTCCACCAAAACTCGATCCATCTGATTTTGGATGAACCTCTGATGACAAATCTAAGACTTTGAGACCAATAGGTATTCTCGACTCTGTACATGCAGCCCAGAACAGGTATTGGGTTTTGTCAAGTGCGGTTGTATTTCTTCCAAGGCATGTTAATCCATGAGATGCACTTGTGTCTTCGAAAACATCCCATGCACCATTGTATGCCATTGCAAAGGTCATTCAAACACGTGGCACAGTGAGCTGACTTGGGGGAATGTCGACGCTTAGATGATGACACTGATGACGAACACTTAAAACTCGGCGTAAGATGGGTGGATTTTTGTGAAAGTAGTGGACGTGTTAGACGCTAAGTCTGAACTCAGTGGACTGGAATAAATTTACGATTTGAACACAATCTATACCAGGAAAGTGTTTCTACGTTATCTAATTTGTTCTCCTAATTAAGTCTCCAAAATATCTCAGCTGGCTATGAAAATGATTTCCTCGACAAATTGGTTGATTTTCCAGCCATTTTGGCGGTCTTCTCTGTACCTACAAAGGTCAAATATCTTGAATTCCTTGAATTTAGTGTAATCTCTAGGTTGATTTAATTTTAGCACAATGATATACCCTATAAATAACGGTACAATAGCACAGAAATGGTTAATTCTTAATGTTCCAAAAATTCGGTCAAGTTTACAGACTGTCATCAAACGCCTTCGAATTTAGCATACAAAGTTACCATAGAAACACCAAAAACATTGCGCCGACACCAAAATTTCAAGGTTCGACCCAAAATCCACTAATCTGTGTTGGACTATAGGAAAAACATGTAACATATATATGTACGAAAACTCTTTTTACTGTTTCGTAATTAATCTATTTAAATATCATAAGTGGATCTGAAACTATCGGATCTTTAGGCATAGATGTCTTGAATTAATATTGTCTTTATGTTGTTTTTTTTTCTCTGAAAGCTTAAAGGGAGAGGTGTGCGTTTCTATTATATTAAATTAGTTTTGAGCGGAACCGAATCCCACCCTTCCGCCCCCTTCATCCGAGGAAGCATTCCGTAAAGACAAACTCGACCACTAACCCAAATCCAGGCAGACGTCAATATCGTAAACATTCGTGCTTATGGGCCTATAAACCACTGATTAATGCATTCGATTATATAAAAAAGACCTAGTCATTAATATTTTAATTGGGCGTATACATGGGAAAAAATAAACTAAGAACGCACAAAGCCAGTAAGGAGAACAGATGCTCAAAATCGAAAGTAGCTCAGTCTACGTTGGTGCCTATCCCGTACCCCAGGAATAAGCGTTAAAATGGTATCACTAGTCTTTTCAATATATATAACTTTTAGAATTTTTTTTTCTAGCAAAAGGTCGTTTCGATGTTTAACACTCGCCACCTTTCCTACCTGACTTGAACATTTACGATTTTGTAAAAATTATTATTCCATGAGGGTAATGGCCCTTTAAACAACGAACGTTTACCTTATATGCTTAACTCTTTACCCAACGTAATGGCCAAAACCGGCCAGCGCTATTCTCAAAAATCGCCAATTAATTTTCATTATTTTTTCATTTTTTGTCTCAAAAACATAGGTTATGACCCCTCGTTGGAACGAGCTCGTCGAGCTCGTTCCAACGAGGGGTCATAACCTATGTTTTTGAGACAAAAAATGAAAAAATTTAGTTATTCAAGAATTTTTTTGGCAAGTGTCGTCTGCTTTTCATGTTAGGTAAAGGGTTAAAAACGTTAATTTACCCCCCAAAAATGAAAGTGTCAATGACACTGTAGCTCAACTTGTGTAAGACATGTACTTATATAGTACGTGACACAGCAATGACACATCTAGGTAATGACCTGATAGCAATTGTGCATATACAGTATTGTAACGGTCTGTACACAAATTCTGACCGTAGCCTGTAACAAATGTACAGGTGAAGTATTGTAAAGGTGGACGACAGTTAGATGCTAGACTAGAAAAGAAATCTTTGAGTCCCAGAGTGGGTCTGACTGAACCCCAGAATATTTGTTCTCATAGCACAGTGATAACAAAGGCACCCAAAAGCACTCGTTCCTGTCCCAAGGTGACAAGAAAGGTACCCAAGAAGTTTCGAGAAGATCGCTTCATAAATACAGCCTCTAGCCCGAGCCGTATTGACATGTACACTTACTCTGTATAAGTAGTACTGAATAAATCAAAGTTCATCTAATTTGCATAATTTCTGCACGAGAAAAAAAAAACGTATTATATGTGATGTATTCTATATTACTAAACGTTCATTCAAAAAGTTATTCAAATCAGAACCTTCATATAGAAGTTCTGTACCAAAAACTGATTGTACCTAATTGTGGTACAAAATGGCCTCCGGCAGCCATCCTGAATTTCGGACCGCACCCCAAAACACTCGTTCTCGTCCCAAGGTGATAACAAAGGTACACAAGAAGTTTCGTGAAGATCGGTTCATAAATAGAGCCTCTAGCCCGAACCGTATTGACATGTGTACTTACTGTGTATAAGTAGCACTGAATAAATCAATGTTCATCTAATTTGTATAACTTGTGTACCCAAGTTTCGTAAAGATCGGTTCATAAATACGGCCTCTAGCATGAGCCATATAGAAGTTGTGTATAAAAAACTGATTGGACTCAATTTCGTTACAAAATGGCCGCTGGCAGCCGTCTTGAATTTTGGACCGCACACAGAAACACTCGTTCTTGTCTCAAGGTGATAACAAAGGTACCCACGAAGTTTCGTGAAGAGTGGTTCATAAATACAGCTCCTAGCCCGGGTTTGACATGTGTACTTACTGTGTAGCACTGAATAAATTAAAGTCCATATAATTTGCATAATGTCTGCACGAGAAAAACAACGTATTATATATGCCATGTTTCGATGTTACTAAACAATTATACAAAAATTTATTCAAATCAGGACTTTAATACACAAGTTCTGTACAAAACACTGATTGCACTATTTTTGGTACAAAATAGCTGTCGGCGGCCATCTTGAATTTCGGACCGCATTCCAAAACACTCGTTCTCATGATAACAAAGGTATGCAAGAAGTTTCGTAAAAATAGGTTCATAAATACGGCATCTAGCCTGAGCCGTATAGAAGTTGTGTATAATTAGCTGATTGGACCTAATTTCGGTACAAAATGGCTGCTGGTAGCCATCTTGAATTTTGGACCGCACCCAGAAACACCCTTTCTCGTCCCAAGGTGATAACAAAGGTACCCAAGAAGTTTCGTGAAGATCGGTTCATAAATACAGCCCCTAGCCCGAGCCGTATTGACATGTGTACTTACTGTCTGTAAGTAGCACAGAAAAAAATCAAAGTTCATCTAATTTGCAGAACTTCTGCACGAGAAAAAAACCGCATTATATGTCATGTATTCCATGTTACTAAACATTCAGACAAAAATTTATTCGAATCAGAACTTTCATACAGAAGTTCTGTACAAAAAACTGATTGCACTAACTAAGGTATAAAATGGCTGATGGCGGCCATCTTGAATTTCGGACTGCACCCAAAAACACTCGTTCTCGTCCCACGGTGATAACCAAGAACTCAAGATGTTTCGTAAAGATCGGTTAAAAAATATGGCCTCTAGCTCGAGCCGTATTGAATTGTTGACGGACAGAGGGACGACGGGCCATGACATAATCTCAAATTTGACTTACGTCAAAGATGAGCTAAAAATCAAATCATTGCAAAGGCAATATTTCAAAAAGTTGCATATGACTTCACTTTGTTCGTTGTTGTTATAAACAATGTAATCCGAAACCTTAGGCCTATAGACAGTGATGTAAAATCCAAAGGGATACAGCGATATTTACGCATCCCGCCCCGCCAGTACACCCATGCGTAACATATTTTCTAACACGTTTTGGCAATCCAATGTAACGTGCTCTGAATTGGCCGTCTGTCTGTAATGACATGTTTTACACCCATTGGCGCTTTTCCAAAAACTAATAAATAAAAAGTAACTAGTGAAAAAATATTTCAATTTCAATTTAACCCAAATGCCTGTGGATTTTTAGACCCATATAATTGTAAATTCCCACCATGGAAAGTTCCTCTTGCATCCAATGATTTGAAAGCACTCTGATGACATTTCAGCGCAATCAGACAAACTGACTGTAATAAAAAATGAAAGTGTCATTGACACTGTAGCTCAACTTGACAAACTTGAACTTGGTAAGTTATAAATGAAATGGCAAAATTGAAGATCATTGGAACCATTGTTATTTGATGGAATTTCAACATAACAGCATTGTGTGTGTGCACAACGTCAGAGTAATCCATGCATTTTTAAATGTAAACTGTAAGACTGGCTAAAGGAAGAATGTTGATACACAAATGCAGTATGTTCAGACGTTATTGTAAATGAAAACTTTTTTCACAGAAATGAATGCTAATCAACAGCTCTTATCTAGAGTTCTTTACTAATGAGCACACCAAGTTCAAAAACAACCCTATGATAAATGTGGCCTGTAGGCCATGTCAAAGAACGTTGATGCACAAATGCAATAAATTCAAAGATTGTTGCTAACAGCAACAGTTTTTGATGGAAATGAAAAGAAAATCAATAACTCCTATCTTTGTCACCCTGCATAAGCATACAAAGTTTCAAAAACAACCTGATAACGATGGGCCCTCTGAGACATGCTAAAGGGGGATGTTAATGCACAAATACACTAAGTAGAAGGTCATTGCTTTGTGGCAATGTTTTTTTTTTTGTTTTTTTTACGGAATTTCATAAATATACCCTGCAGAGAGTGCAAAAGGGATAAGTTGATGCACAAATGCAGTAAGTTCAAAGGCTGGTGATAACAACAATAACTTTTTATGGAAACGAAAAAATAGCTCACATCTAGAGGTCACCCCAAACACACATACCAAGTTTCAAAGTGATCCGATCATAAATGTGCCCTGAAGAGTGTGTTAAAGGGAAATATTGAGGTCTGACTAAACTAAGTTCAAAGGTCAGTGGCAACATTTTTTGACAGAAATGGAAGAAAATTGACAGCTCCCATATAGATGTCACCCCACACAAGCACACCAAGTCTGCAAGCGATCCAATCTTAAATGTGCCCTGCAGGGTGTGTCAAATGGAAATATTGATGCTTAACTGCACTAAGTTTTTACTAAGTTCATCGAAGGTCATTGCCAGTGGCAACATTTTTTGACGGAAATCGAAGAAAATCAATAGCTCCTATCTTGAGGTAACCCCAAACAAGCATACAAAGTTTCAAACCGATCTGATCATAAATGTGCCCTGTAGGGCATGCCAAAGGGATATATTGATGCCTGTCTAAACTTAGTTCAAAGATCGTTGCCAGCGACAACATTTTTTGACGGACGGAATTGGAAGAAAACCGATAGCTCCAATCTAGAGGTCACCCCAAACGAGCATGCCAGGTTTCAAAGCAATCCGAACATAAATGTGCCCTGTGGGATGTGCCAAAGGGAAATATTAAGGTCTGACTAAACTAAGTTCTAAGAATGTTGGCCGCGGCAACCTTTTTTCGACGGAAATGGAAGAAAATCTATAGTCCCCATCTAGAGGTCTCCCCAAACAAGCATACCAGGTTTCAAAGCAATCCGATCATAAATGTGCCCTGTAGGGTGTGCCAAAGGGAAATATTGAGGTCTGACTGAACTAAGTTCTAAGAACGTTGGCCGTGGCAACATTTTGCGATGGGAATGGAAGAAAATCGATAGCTCCCATCTAGAGGTCACCTCAAACAAGCATTCCAGGTTTCAAAGCAATCCGATCAATAATATGCCCTGTAAGGTGTGCCAAAGGGAAATATTGAGGTCTTCTGACAAAAAACTAAGTTCTAAGAACGTTGGCCGCGGCAACATTTTTTTGACGGAAATGGAAAAAAATTCGACAGCTCCCATCTAGAGGTCACCTCAAACAAGCATTCCAGGTTTCAAAGCAATCCGATCATAAATGTGCCCTGTAGGGTGTGCTAAAGGGAAATATTGAGGTCTTCTGCCTAAACTAAATTCTAAAAAAGTTGACCGCGGCAACATTTTTTGACGGAAATGGAAGAAAATCCATAGCTCTCATCTAGACGTCACCCCAAACAAGCATTCCAGGTTTCAAAGCAATCCAGTCATAAATGTGCACTGTAGGGTGTGCCAAAGGGAAATATTGAGGTCTTCTGACAAAAAACTAAGTTCTAAGAACGTTGGCCGCGGCAACATTTTTTTGACGGAAATGGAAAAAAATTCGACAGCTCCCATCTAGAGGTCACCTCAAACAAGCATTCCAGGTTTCAGAGCAATCCGATCATAAATGTGCCCTGTAGGGTGTGCTAAAGGGAAATATTGAGGTCTTCTGCCTAAACAAAATTCTAAAAAAGTTGACCGCGGCAACATTTTTTGACGGAAATGGAAGAAAATCCATAGCTCTCATCTAGACGTCACCCCAAACAAGCATTCCAGGTTTCAAAGCAATCCAGTCATAAATGTGCACTGTAGGGTGTGCCAAAGGGAAATATTGTGGTCTGACTAAACTAAGTTCTAAGAACGTTGGCCGCAACAACATTTTTTGACAGAAATTGAAGAAAATCGACAGCTCTCATCTAGAGGTCACCCTAAATAAGCATGCCAGGTTTCAAAGCAATCCAATCATAAATGTGCCCTATAGGGTGTGCCAAAGGGAAATATTGAGGTCTGACTAAACTAAGTTCTAAGAACGTTGGCCGCCGCAACATTTTTTGACGGAATTGGAAGAAAATCGATAGCACCCATCTAAAGGTCACCCCAAACAAGCATGCCAGGTTTCAAAGCAATCCGATCATAAATGTTCCCTATAGGGTGTGCCAAAGGGAAATATTGAGGTCTGACTAAACTAAGTTCTAAGAACGTTGGCCGCCGCAACATTTTTTGACGGAAATGGAAGAAAATCGATAGCACCCATCTAGAAGTCACCCCAAACAAGCATGCCAGATTTCAAAGCAATCCGTTCACAAATGTTCCCTATAGGGTGTGCCAAAGGGAAATATTGAGGTCGTCTGACTAAACTAAGTTCTAAGAACGTTGGCCGCGGCAACATTTTTTGACGGAAATGGAAAAAAATCGACAGCTCCCATTTAGAGGTCACCCCAAACAAGCATACCAGGTTTCAAAGCAATCCAGTCATAAATGTGCACTGTAGGGCGTGCCAAAGGGAAATATTGTGGTCTGACTAAACTAAGTTCTAAGAACGTTGGCCGCAACAACATTTTTTGACAGAAATTGAAGAAAATCGATAGCTCTCATCTAGAGGTCACCCTAAATAAGCATGCCAGGTTTCAAAGCAATCCGATCATAAATGTGCCCTATAGGGTGTGCCAAAGGGAAATATTGAGGTCTGACTAAACTAATTTCTAAGAACGTTGGCCGCTGCAACATTTTTTGACGGAATTGGAAGAAAATCGATAGCACCCATCTAAAGGTCACTCCAAACAAGCATGCCAGGTTTCAAAGCAATCCGATCATAAATGTTCTCTATAGGGTGTGCCAAAGGGAAATATTGAGGTCTGACTAAACTAAGTTCTAAGAACGTTGGCCGCCGCAACATGTTTTGACGGAAATCGAAGAAAATCGATAGCACCCATCTAGAGGTCACCCCAAACAAGCATGCCAGGTTTCAAAGCAATCCAATGTTCCCTATAAGGTGTGCCAAAGGGAAATATTGAGGTCGTCTGACTAAACTAAGTTCTAAGAACGTTGGCCGCGGCAACATTTTTTGACGGAAATGGAAAAAAATAGACAGCTCCCATTTTGAGGTCACCCCAAACAAGCATACCAGGTTTCAAAGCAATCCAGTCATAAATGTGCACTGTAGGGTGTGCCAAAGGGAAATATTGTGGTCTGACTAAACTAAGTTCTAAGAACGTTGGCCGCAACAACATTTTTTGACAGAAATTGAAGAAAATCGATAGCTCTCATCTAGAGGTCACCCTAAATAAGCATGCCTGGTTTCAAAGCAATCCGATCATAAATATGCCCTGTAGGGTGTACCAAAGGGAAATATTGAGGTCTGACTAAACTAAGTTCTAAGAACGCCGGCCGCGGCAACATTTTTTGATGGAAATTGAAGAAAATTGATAGCTCCCATCTAGAGGTCAACCTAAACAAGCATGCCAGGTTTGAAAACAATCCAATCATAAATGTGCCCTGTAGGGTGTGCCAAACGGAAATATTGAGGTCTTCTGACTAAACTAAGTTCTAAGAACTTTGGCCGCGGCAACATTTTTAGACGGAAATGGAAAAAAAATCGACAGCTCCCATCTAGAGGTCACCCCAAACAAGCATACCAGGTTTCAAAACAATCCAGTCATAAATGTGCACTGTAGGGTGTGCCAAAGGGAAATATTGTGGTCTGACTAAACTAAGTTCTAAGAACGTTGGCCGCAACAACATTTTTTGACGGAAATTGAAGAAAATCGATAGCTCTCATCTAGAGGTCACCCTAAACAAGCATGCCAGGTTTCAAAGCAATCCGATCATGAATGTGCCCTGTAGGGTGTGCCAAAGGGAAATATTGTGGCCTGACTAAACTAAGTTCTAAGAACGTTGGCCGCCGCAACATTTTTTGACAGAAATTGAACAAAATCGATAGCTCCCATCTAGACGTCACCCTAAACAAGCATGCCAGGTTTTAAAACAATCCAATCATAAATGTGCCCTGTAGGCTGTGCCAAACGGAAATATAGAGGTCTGACTAAACTAAGTTCTAAGAACATTGGCCGTGGCAACATTTTTTGAAGGAAATTGAAGAAAATCGATAGCTCCCATCTAGAGGTCACCCCAAACAAGCATACCAGGTTTCAAGTTTCAAAGCAATCTGATCATAAATGCGACCGGTGAGGTGTGCCAAATGAAATTGTGGACATACGTACTAACGCAAGTAGGTGTATTTGGGGGATACCAGGACTCTTTTTTTCCTTGTACATGTACGTGTACTCATACACGTACATGTACCCATAGAGTTCAGTGTTAAAATGTACATGAAATGTACAAAAACATGTTTGTACATTTTGTCCTGGAATCCCCACTAGTTGTTTATCGTGTCCTAGATGGTTCAATCAGCCGTTGGCAAATGAGTGGGGATTCCAGGACAGTCCGCATGGAAGAAAATCTACGAAAATCGACCTAAAATTTTCTCAATGTTCGCCATCGTGAGTTAGACGTTTCGATCGATCGTTGGCGAATGCCGGTGAAATGCTTTGGGGATTCCAGGACAGCATCAAAATGTTGAAAAAATCAGAGTCAACGAAATTTTCCCCGACGTTCGCGATCGCATTCTAGATGGCGGTGTGTGCGATCCAGTCAGTGACGAACGATTGGCAATTCCAGGACAGGAAAAATCGATCCTAAAATTTTTCCCTATGTTCGCCAACGATCGATCGCACCATCTAGGACACGATAACCAACTAGTGGGGATTCCAGGACAGTAAAATATAAAAATTAAGAAATGTCGAAAAAATTAGAATGGACGACAATTTTCTCTCCACGTTTGTAATCGTGGTCAAGACGGCGGTGCAATCGATCGTGGATGAAAAATGGCGAAGATTTTCTAGTGGAGGGAACAGATGAAAAATAAAATCATTATGAGTTTTGAGGTAAATTGTAACAAATCAGTTTTGTCGAGTTTTCTTTCATTTTCACTTAGTCATTTAATGATGCAGATATAAGATGAACGGTTTTTCATTCAATAAATCAATGGTGATAATTGTGGAGAGTTTAAGATAATTGTAAACAAATCAGTTTTATCGAGTTTATGTTCATTTCCACTTAAATCATTTTCACGATGTAAATGAGTTTCATTTAATAGGTGAAAATGGTGAAGTGTGTCTCGTCTGTTTTCAAAAGCGTTTTGTTAGTGTTTCTTGAAGTGGAGCGAGAGAGAGAACATTTTTTTTCTTTTTTGCTCTTTGTGTAAATCTATCTGTTTTCTCTTTGTGGGTGTTATTTTACTTTGAATAAACTATTTTACTATTAAAGGTTTGAAAATACGTTTAATCAGAAATTTTGTCAATAACTCAAACACGATTCTGTTTTGACGATATTGAGTTTGTTTAACTGAAACACTGTTCTAAGGATGAAAGTGGAGCAGTTCAAATGATTAACTCCAACTTGTTCTGATTTAACGCATTTGAAAGTGCTGCATTATCGACATTTATTTGAGATTAACTTAGAGTTTTCTCATTGTGGGAATAATGGCTGATGTGATTTAACGCATTTGAAGTGATGCATTATCAATGTTTTTTTTATTTTAAGATTAACTCCAAGTTTGTTCTCAGTGTGGGGAAAATAACTGTCAATGTGATTTAACATGTTTTGAAAGCGCTGCATTATCTATGTTTATTTGAGATTAACTTGTGAGTTTCTCATTGTGGGAAAATAACCGTTGATGTGATTTAACACGTTTGAAGTGATGTATTATCGACGTTTCATTTGTAACGTTTTTTCTTTTTCTTTCCAACTGGTTTTAGTTATATATATTAAAGACATCAAATTTTATTTAGTTAAAAACATAAAAATAATCACATTTAATTTTGAGAATCATAAATAATCGATGTTACCACACTCTAAAAAGAAATATTAATAATCGAGAGAAAAAATGTTTTTACATTTCAAAGATTCCAAGCGAAGGGACGAACTCCTCGACGAATATGAACGAGTCAAGAAAAGCATTCGATCTGCCGACAGAAGCAGATGATTGGGAGAGATGGAATTAAGATGAGAGACCACTAAACTATTCAAACCTGTGATGGAAGTTCAAGAACGAAGCAAGAATGAGGTCGTTGAGGAACTGAGACCCAGAAAAAGAGAGTTCTTTGAGAACGGGTTCGTTGCCTGGTAGTTTTACAATGTAGTTTTCCGTTCAAAGAGCTCCATCGGATTACGTTCCCATGAGAATCAAAACCGATGTGAGCGAGAGCGATGATACAGCATCAACTATTACCACTAGTAGCATCGCGTCGTCCATGGTGGTAAGAGAGATCTGTTGTATGGAATTTACAGGGATTCGAGGGGTAGGACGTTCGTGGGTGACACTGAAGTGCGAGAAGATGATGAGGATTTCATCATCGGTTCAAATAGGTATGAATTAACTTCGGGACTACAACATTTGCTCCTTTTCGACAAGCTTAGAGATTACACGGATCAGGATTTAGACAATTACGGCAACATTCTGGTTCAGACCCACGCCATGAAGAGGAATAACAATGCCAGAGAGACGAGACCCAAGGCTAACAGAGGTTACAAGTGGACGAAGGTGGTGAAACCCATATGGGATATGAATAAGAAATTCGTTGAATCGGTGATGGGAAAGGGATTGACTACCACTTTTCTTCCGACGCTCTGTTCGAGAGATTGAAATTGTTGATGGCTAGTCGGTGCGCTGGTAATACTGGAGTGGATAATCAGATAGTGAGTATATGTGACAAATTATTGAGGCAGAAGGTCTTGGACAGACGAGATTATAAAAGGTTGATGAATGAATTGAAGGATTCATATATAGCAAGTAGAGAGAAAAAACAAAAATAGATAAATAAAAAGTTAATCTACACTAAAAATAATAAAAGTATTTAAAAAAAAAAAAAACGATTTACGAATGAAAAAGCAAGATATATATAAAATAAAATATGTTGGTGATAAAGAACATGGGGTACGTCAGAACTTACATCCAAGGCGGTTCTGGTATCATTGATTCTATAATGCAAGCATTCACGAGCGATGTAGGTAGAAAACTCACATCAACCGCATTTGAGGTCAGTAAGAAGACGGCTTTGGATGCTAGTAAGAAACTCGCTTCTGAAGCTAGTGGTAGAATCACTTCGGTGGCTGACAAGAGGGTGGTGGATGCATTGATTGATAAATTGATCAGTCCACCGGCGAAGCGAGCTATGTTAGAGCAATCACCGAAAAGTTGGGAAGATTTTAAGGATGCTGTGGTACCCATACAAGATTTAGCCAAAATGACGAGTGGATCTGAATATCAAAGATATGTCTTGGAACGACGACGCGACCAAGAGGTAGAATAACGAGTTCGTTCCAAGACCATAACGGGCTTGATAGTGGGAAAATCGAATTGTGGAAAGACCAATCTGTTGATGAATCTGTTGTCGCAACCTGACTGGTTGGATTACGACAGATTATTTGTGTTCGGCAAGATTCTGTTTCACCCTGAATACAGATTGCTTCGATAGTGTATGGATCGTAGATTGTCCAAGGACATCATAATCAGAATCTTCGACAGTAGGGAGGAATTCGACAAAAGCAGAGCTTCTCTTTGAACCATTTTGGACGATGCGGCGATGGAATTGATGAAGAGAAATGCATCTTCGAACGTTGAGTGTTGATTTTACGAGAATCCCAGGGAATTGAAATCAGAAAATAAGAATCTCATGATTTTTGACGATCTGCTTTTGGAGACACAGAACCGATGCGAATCGTATTACATTAGGGGTCGTTACAGCAACGTGGACTGTTTCTGCCTGTCTCAGAATTATTTACGACTGCCCAGACAGACGATAAGGAAGAATGCTAATTTCCTGTGTCTGTTTTGCTAGGATCTCAAGAATCTCAATCACATCTACAGAGATCACGTCACAAACAACTTGAGTAGAGAAGAATTCAGGAGATTCTGCAAGAGGGTTTGGGATGGAGGACTTCACAATTTCGTCGTGATCGATTTGACTAGCGAATTTAATCATAGAAAATAATTTAGTTTTAAAAAAATAATAAAAAAATAAAAAAAATAATGTTCGAACAAGAAGAATTGTTAGAATGGATAGTGGAGAATATGGCTCCAAAACAGTCCATTCAAATCGTGGTGAGTGGTGATTTGACTCGATTCGCCACGAAATTCGAACCTTCCATCGAATTGAATAGGGAGAAAAGATACGTGATGGCGATGGTGAATCTGGAGACTTATTATTCCTTTCTCAACGTCACCAAAAAGAATAACTCATTCAAGTATTCCGACGGAGTGGATTGGTTGGAGATTAGAATTCCCAAAGGAAGTTATGAAATAGATGATTTGAACAATTACATTCAGACCCAAATAAGACAGATGGAAAGGGAAGCAACAAGATCAGACTCGCTCCCAACCCTAATACCTTACAGACGATGTTAGATTTGGAAGATAATTTTCGAGTGGATTTCAACACGGACGAGTCGATCGGTAAGATGTTGGGATTCAATCAAAAGATTATCGAGGCCATGCGGCGTCCAAAAATATGGTCGACATTCTCGCTGTCAATAGTATTCTGGTGAACGTGGACCTGATTGCTGGAAGCTAAGTGAATGGTAGCGCACAACCGACGATCTATTCCTTCTTTTCAAACGTGTCGCCGGGTTATAAGATTGTGGAATGACCTCGAAATTTAGTTTATCTACCCGTGATTTTAGACACGTTGCATAGTCTCAAAACTATGTTGACGGATCAAAATGGTGAGCTGTTAGATCTTCGTAGAGAGAGGGTGACGATACAATTTCACATAAGTGAAATATAAAAGCAAAAGAAAATAAAAAATATTGTGTATATATACATAAATAAGAAAATAAAAGAAACACAATATTAATTTACAAAAATTATTTAATATATAATTATCATTAAAACAAAAAAAAACAATTGAACAAATATATTTAAAAGAAAAAGAAATATGACTCGATACGTGATTAAAAATGTGAACATATCCGAAGGACAGAGGAAGAAACTTAAGAGGGCATTAAGAACTCGAGGCGAGGCGCTGAGATTCAAATTCACACACGAAGATCTGGCGAGTGGTGGTCACGATTCGATCACCTGGACCAGAACTCAAATCAAAAGGATGGAGAAAGAGATTCGTGATGGAAGAGGGTTGATGGTGAGATTGAGTCCCGTTCAACTGAGATACAATTTGAGAATGAAAAGCGGTTTCCTACTGCTATTGGCAGGACTCGCTGGAAAAGCATTGCCCTTTCTCGCGAAGACTCTTGGTGTGGGAGCTCTCTAGGGACTCGCGAGTTCGGGAGTTCAGAAATTAATGGGTGGCAGCAGACTGTTTTTGAAAAAGGGTGGAGTCGTGTGTCACGTCAACACAGATGGCGGTAAAGGATTGTATCTAAAACCCGTGAGAGGTGGTGACCTTTTTTTAAGAGGAATCGGTCTCTATCTGAAGAGAGGACAGAATGTGAAACAACTCGGTAAGGGTTTGCTGTTTGGTCCACATTCGCCGTTTCAGGATATACCACTTTTGAGTATGTTATTATAAAGTAAAAAAAAATTATATAATTATGTAAAGTATAAAATATAAATTATATAAAGTATAAAAAATAATATAAAAAATGGATAAAAAGGATTACGAAACCTTTTTGAATGATAATGATGGATATTTCAAGAAAGAACTGGAAAAAGAAGTGAAAAAAATAGGGATAGATTGTGGAAATTAAAAAGAAGAAGAATGAGTTGTTTTCCACCACCACCACCACCACCACCACCATCACCTTTTGAAGAGAATAATGATGTGAGTGTTGCAAAGAGATGCACCACATTCTTTCATAAATATGGTAGAGGGAATGAAATGTGTTATTATAAAAAATGTAATATATCACAAAAAAGAATCGAAGAATCAATAATGAAAGTGGAGAAAAAGGGAAACGTTATTACAATATATATGAGCGATAGTGAAGAAGAAGGAAACAAAAAAAAAACAACAAAAAACTAATGAGATTTAGAAAAATGTTCAATCTCTCTAGATCTCAGTACTTTTTAGTCGAGTTTTGACGAAGTCAAACTCGACTAAAAGTTTGATGAAATGATGGGCGGCCAGCGGGCATAAACAATTGGTTTCCGGGCAATAACTTTAGTTCTATTTGATGCACCTTTACCAAAATTATACCAGAGGTTACCCTATAGGAAAGGAAGACACCTATCGATTTCAGAGTCCCGCGCCCCAAGATCAAGATCACTGTTACTATAAATAGAATATTTTGTGACAAATTGGTTTCTGGGCAATAACTTTAGTTCTAATTGATGCACCTTTACCAAACTTATACCAGAGGTTACCCTATAGGAAGGAAAGACACCTGTTGATTTCGGAGTCTGGGACTCCAAGGTCAAGGTTACTGTTACTATAAATAGAATATTTTGTGTCAAATTGGTTTCCGGGCAATAACTTTAGTTCTATTTGACGCACCTTTACCAAACTTATACCAGAGGTTACCCTATAGGAAAGGAAGACACCTATTGATTTCGGAGTCTGGGACTCCAAGTTCAAGGTCACTGTTACTATAAATAGAATATTTTGTGACAAATTAGTTTCCGGGCAATAACTTTAGTTCTATTTGATGCACCTTTACCAAAATTATACCAGAGGTTACACTATAGGAAAGGAAGACACCTATCGATCTCAGAGTCTCGCGCTCCAAGATCAAGGTCACTGTTACTATAAATAGAATATTTTGTGAGAAATTGGTTTCCGGGCAATAACTTTAGTTCTATTTGACGTACCTTTACCACACTTATACCAGAGGTTACACTATAGGAAGGGAAGACACCTATTGATTTCGGAGTCTGGGGCCCCAAGGTCAAGGTCACTGTTACTATCAATAAAATATTTTGTGACAAATTGGTTTCCGGGCAATAACTTTAGTTCTATTTGATACACCTTCACCAAACTTATACCAGAGGTTACCCTATATGAAGGGAAGACACCTATTGATTTCGGAGTCTGGAACTTCAAGGTCAAGGTCACTGTTACTATAAATAGAATATTTTGTGACAAATTTGTTTCCGGGCAATAACTTTAGTTCTATTTGACGCACCTTTACCAAACTTATACCAGAGGTTACCTTATAGGAAGGGAAGACACCTAGTGATTTTGGAGTCTGGGACTCCAAGGTCAAGGTCACTGTTACTATAAATAGCTTATTTTTTCAGAATTTAATGTCAAAACTCGACTTCTGGCTCTGTGATCCTCTTGCTGGATTTTTCCCCCTTCTTCTTCACTAATCGCTCTCTCTCTTTTGTCTTTTTTTTTTTTCCAAGTCCATTATTAGCATGTTAATGGCCGTGTCTTCTCCTTTTTTGCTTATGTGTTGAATGTTTATCTTTACTTTTGTCAGTTTTTTACTTCAGTCAACGCGCTCTCACCACCCGATTTGTCAACGAGTTCGAGAGAGATTTTTTGATATATGTAACTTCTGTAGGGTAACGACAAATCACTCTTATCGAATTCTTTGTCTTTGGCGATGACAATATTCTGTAGATTGCTTTCATACTCTTAAAACAAATTGAGTGTGGCTTCGTCCAGTTTCAAAGGCATGCTATACTTGTTGTATTTGTGCTGTAAGCCCTTCGTCTCGATGACATTCAATTCGATAGCATTGTGTCATTGTAATCTATAAAGTTTACAACCGAGTTTCTTGCACGTTTCGACTCGTTTCAATTTCAATTCGCATCTTTTAGGTGTCGTTCTCATGGTTGATTATTTTTTTGTTTTATGAATTATTGCAAATAATATATTTTTGAATTTGTGTTAAATAATAATTTTTGTAAAAAGTTTTTTTCTCTCTATATAATTATATACAGAAAGTTTTTTAAATTGAATTTTTCTTTAATGTGAAAAATTTTTTTTGTTAAAGTTTTCTCTCTATATAATATATACAATTACATTTTTAATTTCCTTATTTTTGTCATATTATTTCAATTTTTCCACGTTAAGGAAATAAAAATCGATCAACCTCAAAATTTTTTTTTTTTGAGGGGAATTAAAAACAAATATATAAAAGATTATTTTAAAAACTTTTTTACAAAAAATTATTATTTAACAAAAAATTCAAAATATATTCTTACAAATAAAGTAAACGAATAAAAAAAAAATGGAAAATTTAGATAAGTATACTGTACCCCGGTTAAACAAGATTTGAACAGAATTAAAAATTCCAAATTTCAGAAATCATAGAACCAAATCAAAAAAAATTAAAGCCATACAGAAGTATCATTCGCGAGGTAATGGAAAGGAAATCGAAAGATCGAAAGTGAACAAACTTAAACAGACTCGAATTGCAAAAAATAAGCCGATGGCAGTAACACCTAACGATAGAAAATGAAATGCGGTAGTAGTGCATGAAAAATGATGAAAAACTTAGAGAGATCATACGCAAGGAGTTACGTAGTTTGTTTGATGAAAAGGGAAATGTTCCAGTTGCAAAAAATGAGAAGAAAAAGGTGGCAAAGGGAATCGAAATGCTGACGTCCCAAAAAAAAAGTTCTGGTTGCGAAAAATAAGAAGACGACCAAATGAAAAGCCGTCGAAGAACTGCAAGTTTAAAAAAAAATAAAAAAAATAAAAAAAACGAAAACGAGTCATGCGATTCAGAATCGACATGAATGACATATATTGAATGAAATTCAATGAGCAATCAAGAAGGGAAAGGAGAAGAATATGTAGGATCAATCGTCATGAAAGCATTCCAATCGAATCCCGTAGAGTGGGAGAGTGCGTTCAGAGATGTTTTTAAAACCTTCAACATGGTTCTCTCGTTCAAGAAAGTCGATCTGAGATTGTTCATGGAACGAGTGAAGAAAAAAGTATTGGATTTGTTTCACGAACAAATGGACGTGGGACTAAAAATTGTGATGATACTCCATTGCGTGATGAATAAAATCGACGTGAACTCCGGCGAGAGCATCATGAGAGATGCATATTTCAGATCTGGAATCCAGACCATATTTCGAGCTTCTGATTTATCGGACGTTTTCGAAATGATGAAAGACAAGATGTTGACGTTTCTCGCAAATTATCAACATAGAGGTAGTAATTGGACGTTTGAGGAGGTGTTGAATCTCGAAATTCACGTGACCAAAAACGTTCCGTTGAAAGCGTCTTCCTACGTGGAATTACCGTATTTCCTAGCTAAAAAAAATGTCGTGGTCAACGTGAGAAATAAAGATGATCAGTGTTTTAAATGGGTAGTCACCTCAGCTTTATAGCCCATCAAAATCCACCCGAGAGAGTTTCTTGTTACGAGAAGACTTGTAAAAAATCGATTGGACTGGAGTGACTTTTCCAATGCCGTTAAAAGACATCAGACTTTTCGAAGCTCAAAATCTCACCGTAGCGGCGAATGTCTTGGGATACGATGAGGAAAAACGAATGATCTATCCTAGCAGACAGACTTCGTATCTTGGAGGAGAAAAGACGGTTATTTTGTTATTAATTTCGAACGGTGACAATCGTCATTATTGTTGGGTTACAAATCCGAGCCGATTACTGTGGAGCCAGAGTAGTAAACATAAAGAAAAGATATATTTATGTTGCAACTGCATGAACATGTTTCGCAGCGAAAAATCGTTAGCGAAACATCAGGAATATTACAATGAGAATCAAGGCGTCACCGTCGAAATGCCCGCACCCAACACCATCGTGAACCTTCGCAATTACAATAGAAGGTTAAAAGTACCACTCGTCGTATATGACGATTTCGAATGCTTCACCGTGAAAATGAATTCCTGCCAACCCGACGCTCTTCAAAGTTACGCCGAAAGATATCAAAAACACATGCCTTCAGGCTATTGCATTTACGTGAAATGCACTTTCGACTCGCAACACGACATGGGTCCCTTCACCTACATGAAATGGTGTGAAGACAACGACGTGGCTCAAAGATTCATGGAAGAGTTAGAATTGAAAATTCAAATTTTATACGACAAATTCAAAACTCCGGCGAAAATGATCATCACGCGAGAGCAACAGGACAAAAATAACAGAGCCACTGAATGTCACATATGCAGACAATTGTTCGATGAGACTTCACAGGAAAATAAGAAGGTCAGAGACCATGATCATTACACGGGTCTGTATCGTGGTCCGGCCCACAGCAAGTGTAATTTAGGATATCGAGACGCCACTTTCTATCCAGTGATATTTCACAATCTCTCGGGTTATGACAGTCATCTGTTCATGAAAAATCTCGGCACCTCTCATGAAGAATTAAACTGCATCGTGAACAGCGAAGAAAGATACACTTCCTTCATGAAATGGAAGGTCACGGAGAAGAAAAGAGTAATCAACAGAGAGACATTGGAAGAAGAAACGAAATCCATTCATAGAGCCATATGTTTCATCTACAGTTTTAAATTCATGTTGACCGGCCTGGAAAAATGAGTCGATAACATGAGCGAGGATAAATTTAAAACCTCGAGCAAACACTTCAGAGAATGGGTAGACACCATGTTGAGGAAAGGAGTCTATCCTTATGATTACATGAACGATCTAAAGAGATTCGACGACACTGTGCTACCATCGAAAGAAGATTTTTATTCGAAATTATATGAATCCGACATTTCCGACATGGATTACGAACACGCCGAAAACGTGTGGAAATCGTTCGATATGAAAACCATGAGAGATTATCATGATCTCTATCTGAAGCCAACAATCCCTACATGAAAGAAGGTTTCGATTCGGAATGATTGAATAAATACATGCAGTATTGGGATGCTAATAATCTGTATGGTTGGGCCATGAGTCATCCTTTACCGATTTGAAATTTCAAATGGGCGACGGAACCGGAAGAGAAGCAAAAATGGAGAAACTATCCTTGCATTTTAGAAGTCGATTTGAACTATCTGGAAGAGTTACACGACTTGCACAACGATTATCCGCTGGCTCCCGAATGAATGGAACCTCTTGAAGGAGACGGTGAAAAACTCATTCCCAATTTATTTAACAAACATAAGTACATCGTCTACAGCGAGAATTTGAAACAATACGTCGATCACAGGATGAAATTACTTGACATACATCGCATCATTCGATTCGACGATGAAAAAATGCATCGATCTCAACACGAATCTCAGAATTCGAGCCAAAAAAGATTTCTTCAAACACATGAACAACTGCATCTACGGTAAATCAATGGAAACATCAGGAAGAGAACCGACATTCAACTCATCATGTCTGAGAAAAGAGCTAAAAAATTAGTGGCAAAATCCAATTACAGACACCGAACCATATTCGATGAAAATCTAGTGGCTGTTCACATGCAAAAGATGCACCTGAAGTTTGACAAACCCCATTATCTCGGACCGATCATCTTAGATATCAGCAAGCAATTGATGTATGAGTTTCAATATGATTACGTCAAACGGAAATTTGGCCAGAAAGCCAAACTACTGTTCACCGACATGGACAGTTTAGTTTACAAGATAGAGACGAAAGACTTCTACCGAGATATATCTCTGGACGTGGCTACATGGTTCAATATGAGCAATTATCCACGTTGATCACCCGTCCAACATTCAATCGAACGACAACAAGGTGTTGGGTAAATTTAAGGACAAGAGCAGCGGTAAACAAATCATCAAATTCGGGGGTTTGATACCCAAACTGTACGCTTATCGCCTAGAAAGTGAAGAGGTCAAGAAGTGCAAAGGAGTTCAAGCTTGTGTGGTGAAGAAAAACATCTCTTTCCGAGAGTATAAAGATTGTCTGTTTGGAAGTGGACCGGTGTACAAGACTATGAAATCGATTCGAAGTGACAATCATGACTTGTATACCGAAATAATCAACAAGATTTCGCTGATGGCCAACGACGATAAAAGAATCATGTTAGACGATAAAATAAGAACTTTGACACTCAGACATTGGGTTTTGGATATGATTAAGGATGAGACAATTCCAGAAAATCAAGAGGAATTAGATGAATTCAAGATTATGGAAGTCGATGGAGACATCAAGAGATTTAGTTTAAAAAGAAAAAGAAAAAAAGAAAAAAGAAAATAAAAATTACGTCATTTAGTGAATTATAATAAAATAAATAAAAAAAAATAATACACATTTATGAATAAGAAAATATGGATATCCGTAGAAGGTGTCGTCTTACCTAACGAACTCTATCCAACATCGATCTGTCGAATGCTGCGAAGGTCTTGAAAATCAAAGATTTTCGAGGCATGTTTTCCAGAGATGCCTTGTCGAAGAGAAGCCCTGGACGACGACAATCAGAATGCAGAATTTTAAATTTGGATGATTTATTGGTCGAAGGCACTCACTGGGTGGCGTAGTTCAAGAACGGGAAGAAGAATTATTATTTCGACAGCTATGGAATCTCGCCGCTGAAAGAAATAAAGAACTATTTTGACGAATCGGTGGTTTGTTACAACACGGAACGAGTGCAATCACCGGATCAAGTGTTTTGCAGTCACCTGTGTCTCTATGTTCTCAAGAGATGGTCAGAAGGAGATCGGTTTCAAGACATTCTCAACGATTTACATTAGAGAGAGATTTTTTTTTATAACATATATAAAGGTAAAAATTATTTAAAAAAAAAAAAAACTTAATCGAATAGAATAAAAAAAAATAAAATAAGTGAAAAATAATTCATTTTTAAAAAACTGCATTGAAATATATTTTTAAAACAAAAACCAAGGAAAAAACTACATACCAGTTGATAAATTTGGTAGAAGTGACGACGAAATTCGACCTAAAAAGAAGAGGAAGACGCTCGAAGTCGGCGATGGTTTTGATGTTGTCAACTTGGACGAACGTTACGTTCGGAGATATGAACCTCAAGAGGAACCTTTGAACATGAATGATAACAAGCTCTACAATCTTCCCGAGCTGGTAGATCTCACAGATGCAGCGACTAAAAAATACGTCGACAGGGGGAATGTGGATTTCGAACGAATCATGATAGATACTTACGTGGATAAAGCCATGACTGACGATCTTGATCTGAAATCCAAATGTTTGGTGAACGTCGCGAATCCCATAGATTTCACTGATGCCGTGACCAAGAAATACATGGACAACTCTCACGCATGATTCAGTGAACACCTGAGAAGTAGATACGTTCAGAAGAACGATGCAATCAGAATTGAACGCCAATTCTAACAAGATAATGAACGTGGCCACTCCCACAAATCCCAAGGACATGGCAACCAAACACTATGTAGACCTGGAACAGAGAAAGTCTGCCAGACGAGAAATGAAATTGGATCTGAATGCGGGATTCAACAAGATATTGAAACTGTCGAAGATCGACGACGCGGACAAGGACTCCACTATGATCAACAAGGGCTTCCACCATGATACCATGATACGATCTCAAGAATACATAGAATCGCAAGTGGATGATCTCTACCTGAACAAACAATCAGGTGGAACCATGGAGGGTGGCATCAACATGAACAGTCAGAATTTATTCGGTCTCGATCATGATCCCAAATTCGATTCCAGCATGGTCAGCAGACAGTACGTGGAGGACAACTCGGTCTGGAGAAAGGGCGACATCGCAACACAGTCAGGTGGGATATCCCATGCAAAATCATTCGAATGGGTCTGGCTTCCACGGATTTGAATAACAGAGCAGTCGTCAATCTCATGGCAGACGGATTAGAGAGCGATAAGAGATACAGCATCGAAAAGACTGAGAATCAACACTCGAATGTCAACACGTTCGGCATGCTCTCAAAGTGAACGCTGGAGACAGGATTAATTTCATTATGAAAACCAATAATTCCGAAGCCGCCACTTCCGTGGTGAACCTACTGATCGAACTAGATCCACTAAACAAACAGTGAACGTGTGGAAATAATTAATTAAAAATAATGAGTAATTATTAAAAACAAAAAAATTAAAAAAAACAAAAAAAGTAATGAGATTTAGAAAGATGTTCAATCTCTCTAGATCTCATTACTTTTTATTTTATTTTTTTTTTTTTAATACGTTATTTCTCATAATGTTTCATCTCGTGAAATTGGATCGCCTATCTCGAAACACGTGTTGACATCTATTTTGGCATTTCGAAGAGCTTTTATAAATTCTCAAAAAGCAGTTGGTCCTCTATACGTCAACGTGTCTAAAAGTTTTCTGGTCTTATCTTCTATCAAGATTTTACTTTCGATTTCGCATTTCATATAATCAATCAATATCAAAGGTTCTGTTCTGACTAAAGTGTCTAGAATTATTGCTTGTGAATCTTGTGAAATATTTTTAATCAAACCACGTCTGTTTCTTCTCAAGTATTCTCTTTCTTTATCATTCATTTTTGTAATTATTTTTTTTTTAATTTTTATTAATATATTTTCCTTTTTTCTTTCTTTTTTCTTTTTCTTCACACACAATTCTCTCATCGAACGATCGACATCTTATTTCCATCTGATTTGAATTGTAATTCTCTATCCGACAGAACCAGGGCAAAGGCCTTGGTTTTTTTCGGCACGTTCTTGTCGAACTGCATCTTGATCTGAATGTCTAAGATGCTACTCTTGAGTCGTTCACTCTCTTTACTGACATCAAATATGAACATGGGATACATTGACTTGTATTCGGCGGGAGATATAAACTTCTTTCTAAAATCTGCGGCATCACCATACAGTCTACAGAAATCGTTCTTGTCGAACGATGCATTGTAATTGATTGCGGGATATCTCGTGGCGTTCAGAAAGAATTGGATGTTTCTCAAATTGTGGTGATCGAACTGCGATGCATTCTTTTCTTGAGACCCGTCCTTGTTGGTCTGAAACGTGACCACCATGAAACGCAGTCTCTTGGAAGCAGATTTCAAGGTCAATCTCCAGTTGAGGGATTCGTAGAAAGTGGAATGCTAGCCGTGTCGCACTGTCTCATTCTAAATCCCATGGGTAATTTACTCTTAGACTCTATGATCTTGTAGAGACAACATTTTTTCCACGGTCGAAGGCAGCACATGCGGAAATGAACCACGATATCTTGTGTAGAGTTAACTTAGCCGCAGTGGTCACGTTGAGTCTCATTATCACGTCATCGTCTCCCTTTTGAATCAACGTCAGATTGTGTTTGAATCCGTACATGATCTTGTTGTAATCATCCACGAATCCGAAGATGTGTTTCAAAGGTATCCTGAATGAAAAGGTTCCTTTGGGTTTGGACGTCTTGACGACGTAGTCGAATATCATGGCGGCGCCGGCATTGGCAGGGCCGATACCCACGACAGTGTCTTTCACCCACAACTGATTAAGTCCCTTGGATTTCGAAAAATCATCCAGATACGTCAGGAGTCCGAACATCGTGGTGGCCTGACCAGAATGAAACACAGATTTTATCTCTTGTATGGATAGCAAGTATTTTATATTACTGAATAGATGCATGATGCCATTATTGGCTAGAGTGACCGTGTCATCGGCGGCGTATTCAGTCCCATCTTCCTTGGTGAGATGCCCCTGCACCACTATGTAACTCTCGCTGGGATGAATGAATAGATCTTGGGTTTCGAAGTTGATTTTTATCTCTCCCGCATTGTTCAAACTCATTCTGGTTATCGGTTCATATTTGTAAACCTCGTATTCCTCAATACTTTCATCTTTCGTTGTGCCTTGTGCGATATCTAGTATATTTGCCATTTTGAAGGTTTTGTTTTTGTTTTTTTGATTAATTCGTTTGCTTTTTTCTAAAAATAGTTTTTAATTATTTTTATTATTATTATTTTTTTTTCCTTTATATATATGTGTGTAAACAAGAAAATGTTAAAGAGAGTAAATATATAATTTTTTTTATTAAAACTTCGTCTTTTGCAATTGTTGTTCGTAAAACTTTCCGATGATTTCTTCGCCATCCATAGCTTCGATTTTGTAAGTCACCGGATTGGTGTGAAATATTCTGATTATCACAAAGATTTCCGTGGTCCATCGAGGAGTGTAACCCTTTTCGAAGTGCTTGTTACAAGTGTAGATTCTCACTCGATCGCAAATTTCGGTCGTCTAGACTCCTTCCTGATCTTAGATCTCTCAGGATGTAGATTCGCGTAGACCCATTTTTCGTTTCGAGGATTGCTAGCTTCCACAGGAGTCATCTTGATTGATCTGTGTCATGTGTTGTTGTAATCTTCAACCAGACCGTTCACAGAGTATATGTATTTATTGGTCGAATTCGCCGTGAAGTACCTGTGCATCTTTTTCTTCATCGTTCGATTCCAATGTGCCAAGATGCTGGCTTTCTCTTCGTTTTCGATTGAATAAAGGTCGACCAACCGATGAACGTCCTTGTTGTAGAATTCCTTTCCCTTGTCCACCCACAATTTATTCAGTGTTCGAGAAGATGAGTCGAACACGCTCTTCAGAGCCTCGGCGACGCAAGGTCCCGATTTATTCTTCAAGGCTCTGATCCAGCCATATTTGGAAAACACGTCGATGACAGTCAATAGATATTTGGCGCCCTCATTCTACCTCGAAAACGATCTCATGTCAACAAAGTCGGCAGACCAAATGTCTCACAGACCCTTCACGAACACCCTTCTCTTTCGAAATTTATGCACGATGGGCTTGTGTAACTCCTCGGCCAATTCGCTCATCAATAATCGCTTCTTCTTCTTTTCCGAGACGCTTTTTTTTTGAACGCCCCATCCGAATCGACGTTTCGAACCGATCACTTTGCTGACCAGCGAACGTTCAAACTTCTCTCTCCTGGTCAGATTCGATATGTCTCTCAATTTCACCAACATGTTTTTATCACAGATGTTGTTGCGAGTCTTGGTATCGGGATGTCTGGCGTAGCACAGATCGTGATCGTATGCAGCCGTGTCCACCCTATTCATGTGTTTGATCCAAGATTTAGGAGTCAGATCAGCGTTGAGTCTCTTGTTCAATTTTGTTCGGTCCCATGAAACTGTGACTCGGCAGATGCATTTCGAAAGGTAGATTATTGATCGCCTCTTGTCGTTTTTTTTTGACGAATTGAGTCTTGATCAAACCACACACCTTGCAAATTCTGCGAAGCATCTGTCTGTCGTTTTTTAGTTCGTACTTCTTGAGAATTACCTGTCTCAATAACTCTCTTACACTTTACGCAATATGTATATATATATTTTTTTTGAAGGTTATTTAAATAATTTCGTATTTATTTTTTTTTTATATATAAATTTAATTTTTTTTTCTTTAAAAAACTCTATTCTTATTATACATATTATTTCAGTCGTTGCTCTTGAGTTCTATCAACTTCCCGAATTCCTCCCTGGCCTCTTTCCTCCTCGTTTCCACAAGAGAATCCTTCATCTCTTCCTTGATGAGCTGATGAGTCTTGATTCTCATAGCTTCTTTCATGGCATCATATTTCGTTTTCTCGACCAATATCGTGAAGTATTCTCCATCCGATTTTCTACCATCTTTCAACGCCATCGAGATCATTTCAGATATCGTGTCGATCTTGGAGTCGGCCAAGATGCGAATCTTTTTGTGTTTCCTAGCCTTCAGATATAATTTCCTACTCAAAAAGTTTCCAATCATGCTAAACAATCCGGTGGCGAGAGCCACTCCTTCTATGGTCAACACGATCGGAAGGCTGGCTGCGGTCGACAACAATCCGATGCCGGCCGCGTGTAAACCCATGGAAATCATGATGAGTGTCGTGTCATGACGAATTTCACGAGACACGAATACTTCTTCTTGAGAGAATGATGAGTGTCTCTCTCTCGAGTCAGATACAGATACAGATTGATCGATGCGATAGCTCTCTCCTCTTTCTTTTTCTTCTGGCAGTGGTGCCATTGGCAAAATGCCGTTCGGCTTCTCATCCTCGACGTCATCTAACGACCGATACAATTTATTTCTGGTCTTCATTTTTTCTTTCTAATTTTTATCTATATTATTTACGCGTGTATGTATTTTTTTTTTTTTTTTTATTCCCCCCTTATTTATATCAACAACGACAACTCGCATCGTATACCCCCTCCAGCAATAATTTCAAGACGCATCCCTTGTCTTCTAAAGTCAGACTTCTACGCACCAATTTCATTTCTTCCAAACCGATGGGCTTGTCTCCCCCGCTACAGAAGTCTAATCTCCTCCAAACCTTGATCACGTCGTCGATTTGAACGTATCCGAACGCCAGTTCGAAATACTTGACGACTATATCTTCCCTTTCCATCGTCAGATACGAATGATCCTCGTGATCGAAGTCTAGATGATCCCGACACCCAACGCCTCGTTCCAACAAGAGGCGACTTAGTTGTTCGTTCATTTTATTATCTATTCGATTCGATATTTTATTTATTTTTTAAATAACTATTTATTTATATATTTTTTTTTTCTCCTATATTATATCAATCACTTTTTTTTATTTCCTCTCACAGATCTCATGATTCTGTTACAATTTACCTCAAAACTCATAACGAATTTATTTTTCATCTGTTCCCTTCACTAGAAAATCTTCGCCGTTTTTCATCCACGATCGATCCCACCGCCGTCTAGACCACGATTACAAACGTGGAGAGAAAATTTTTGTACATTCTAATTTTTTCGACATTTCTTAATTTTTATATTTTACTGTCCTGGAATCCCCAATAGTTGGTTATCCTGTCCTAGATGGTGCGATCGGTCGTTGGCGAACGTTGGGAAAAATTTTAGGATCGATTTTTCCTGTCCTGGAATCCCCAATCGTTCATCACCGACCGGATCGCACCCACTGCCGTCTAGAACGCGATCGCGAACGTCGGGGAAAATTTTGTTGTTTCTGATTTTTTCAACATTTTGATGCTGTCCTGGAATCCCCACAGCGTTTCGCCGGCGTTCGCCAATGATCGATCGAAACGTCTAACTCACGATGGCAAACCTTGAGAAAATTTTAGGTCGATTTTCGTAGATTTTCTTCCACGTGGACTGTCCTGGAATCCCCACTCGTTCGCCAACGGCTGATTGAACCATCTAGGACACGATAACACCAACTAGTAGGGATTCCAGGACAAAATGTACAAACATGTTTTTGTACATTTCATGTACATTTTAACACTTAACTCTATGGGTACATGTACGTGTAAGTGTACACGTACATGTACAAGGAAAAAAGGAAAAAAAGTGTCCTGGTATCCCCCAAATACACCTACTAACGTACGTACGTACGCCGACGGACGAGAAGTGATGGCAATAGCTCAGCTTGAGTTTGTCAAGTTGAGCTAATAACTGAATGGTCGCTGTCAAACCACCCAGTTATGCGTTTTCGAGCCGAATACTCGCAAATGCTCTGTGAAAGGTAAGATAAGGTAAGATTTATTCAGCAAATACACAGAACAAAGTCAGATTGCTATGTTCACACAAAATCAACATAAACAGAATAATAAAACACACTAATTCCATATGACAAATGTGAATTGCGTATCCTCTTTTTTACTCCCTTTAAGAACTGCCTTTTACCCAAAAGGTTTACCTGTAAAGCGCAATCAAATTGAGGGGAAACAAAATTCACATTGTCAAATATCGTATATGATCTGTTTCCCGAATTCGTGGCACCAAAATGTCTGCTACGAAGAAGAAAATGCGTTTTTAGTAACTGATGATCTAAGTAATTCGAACCCCACCTGCGTCAACCTTGTTGTGTCCTTTTTGCAGGACACTTTATCCCCATTGCCCACGGGGCATGGTGGCTTTGTGTACGAAGGCGTACTGCACGTAAATGGTACACTTGTCTTCAACCAATGCTAACCCTGCTTGTGTGGGGTTAGCATGTTGTGAGGCGGACAGTTTCTTGCCGTTGCTCGGTGGTTCTCTCCGGATTCCTCCACCCGTAAAACTGTCGTGGTGATGATTCGCTATTGTGCAGAAATATGTGACCTTAACCCTTTACCCAGCGTAATGGCCAAAACAAGCCAGCGCTATTCTCAAAAATCGCCAATTAATTTTCATTAATTTTTCATTTTGTGTCTCAAAAACATAGGTTATGACCACTCGTTGGAACGAGCTCGTTGAACTCGTTTCAATGAGGGGGTCATAACCTATGTTTTCGAAACAAAAAAAATGAAAAAAAAATTAGTTTTCAATAAGTTTCGTCTGATTTTCATATTAGTTAAAGGGTTAAACACCAATAAATATATCTAGGTAATGTATCTTGTCTAATCCATATATAAATATACATATATAAATATATATGGCTTATATAAACCATTTACAAGACACGCAGTTGTATTGTATTTCAAATTTCAAAATGCCACAAACATTTTATTATTTATGTATATATTTATTTATCTGAATTTAAGAACACTTCAGGCAGCGAGGCGGGAGCACGGTGGCTCAATGGTAGACTGTTGGATTTCTATGCTAGAGGTCCCGAGTTCGATCCCGACCGGGACGACCCGCATTGTGTCCCTGGGCAAGGCATTTTATGCCGGTTGCCTACATGGGGACACAATGGCGCTGTGTACAAAGGTGTACTGCACGTCGATGGTGCACATGTCTTCAACCGCTGTAACCCTGCTTGAGCTGAGTTGGAACAGATTTAGAATGTTGAGGAGCTGACAGTTGCTCGTCGATGCTCGGTGGTTCTCTCCGGGTACTCTGGCTTCCTCCACCCGTAAAACTGTCACGGTCCTGATAAGCCATTGTGCATAAGTATGTGACCAATAAATAAATAGGCTGCCGAGGTCACCTCGCGTCGGACGGTTTTACGAGTAAGAGACGCGGAGTAACCGGAGAGAACCACCGATCAATTGTTGAATAACTATTTTTTCATTTTTAGCTCAACTTTGGCGAAGCCAAATTTGAGCTTATGCCATGGTCCGTCTGTCCGTCTGTCCGTCAACAATTGGATACGGCTCGGGCTAGAGGCCGTATTTATGAACCGATCTTTACGAAACTTCTTGGGTATCTTTGTTATGACCGTGGGACGAGAACGAGTGTTTTTGGGTGCAGTCCGAAATTCAAGATGGCTGCCAGCCACCACTTTGTACCGACGATGCAGAAATCTGTTTTTTTTGTACAGAACTTCCATATGAAAACTCTGATTTGAATAATTTTTTGTATGAATGTTTAGTACCATGGGATACATCACATATAATACGGGTTTTTTTCTCGTGCGTAAATTATGCAAATTAGACTAACTTTGATGTTTTTTGGTGTTACTTTCAGCACTGTAAGTGCAAATGCCAATACGGCTCGGGCTAGAGGCCGTATTTATGAACCGATCTTTACGAAACTCCTTGGGTACCTTTGTTATCACCGTGGGACGAGAACGAGTGTTTTTGGGTCCGATCCGAAATTCAAGATGGCCGATGGCACCCATTTTGTACAAAATTTGGTGCAATCAGATTTTTGCACAGAACTTCCATATGAAAGCGCTGATTTGAATAATTTGTTGTGTGAATGTTTAGTACCATGGGACACATCACATATAATACGGGTTTTTTTCTCGTGCAGAAATTATGCAAATTAGATGATGATTTTTTCAGTGCTACTTACACACAGTTAGTACACATGCCAATACGGCTCGGGCTAGAGTCTGTATTTATGAACCGATCTTCACGAAACGGCTTGGGTACCTTTGTTATCACCTTGGGACGAGAACGAGTGTTTCTGGGTGCGGTCCAAAATTCAAGATGGCTGCCAGTGGCCATTTTGTACCGAAATTAGGTCTAATCAGTTTTTTGTACACAACTTCTATACGGCTCAGGCTAGAGGCCGTATTTATGAACCGATCTTTACGAAACTTCTTGGGTACCTTTGTTATCACCGTGGGATGAGAACGAGTGTTTTTGGGTGTGGTCCGAAATTCAAGATGGCCACCAGCAGCCATTTTGTACCAAAATTAGTGCAATCAGTCTTTTGTACAGAACTTCTGTATGAAAGTTCTGATTTGAATAAAGTTTTGTATGAATGTTTAGTAACATGGAATACATCACATATAGTACGGGTTTTTTCTCGTGCAAAAATTATGCAAATTAGATGTACTTTGATTTATTTAGTGCTACTTATACACTGTAAGTGCACATGTCAATACGGCTCGGGCTAGAGGCTGTATTTATGAACCGATCTTCACAAAACTTCCTGGGTACCTTTGTTATCACCTTGGGACGAGAACGAGTGTTTCTGAGTGCGGTCCGAAATTCAGGATGGCTGCCGGAGGCCATTTTGTACCAAAATTAGTGCAATCAGTCTTTTGTACAGAACTTCTGTATGAAAGTTCTGATTTGAATAAAGTTTTGTATGAATGTTTAGTAACATGGAATACATCACATATAGTACGGGTTTTTTCTCGTGCAGAAATTATGCAAATTAGATGAACTTTGATTTATTTAGTGCTACTTATACACTGTAAGTGCACATGTCAATACGGCTCGGGCTAGAGGCTGTATTTATGAACCGATCTTCATAAAACTTCCTGGGTACCTTTGTTATCACCTTGGGACGAGAACGAGTGGTTCTGAGTGCGGTCCAAAATTCAAGATGGCTGCCAGTGGCCATTTTGTACTGAAATTAGGTCCAATCAGTTTTTTGTCACAACTTCTACACAGCTCATATTTGTGAACTGATCTTCACGAAACTTCTTGGGTACCTTTGTTTTCACCTTGGGACAGGAATGAGTGTGTTTTGGGATGCCTTTGTTATCACTGTGCTATGAGAACAAATATTTTAGGGTTCAGTCAGACCCACTCTGGGACTCAAAGATTTTTTTCTAGTTTAGCATCTGACTGTCACCCACCTTTACAATACTTTACCTATACATTTGTTACAGGCAACGGCCAGTATTTATGTACAGACCGTTACAATACTTTATATGTACTTTTGTTATCAGGTCATTATCTAGATGTTTGTCATTGCTGTGTCACATACTATACATGTACATGTCTTTGTCTTGACAAGTTGAGCTACAGTGTCATTGACACTTTCATTTGTTTTGGTGTCAAAAACATAACTTGTGATTTTTAGGAAAAATAAACTAAGCACGCTCTAAACCAGCAATGCGACCATTTGCTCAAAAACGAATGTAGCTCAGTCTACGCTCAGTCTACGCGCCCTATACGAATAAACATTAGAATGGTAACCACAGTGGTTTCAGTATATATAGGCCTAATCAATAAGATTTTTTTCAAAATAGGTCACTTGGATGCTTAACAGTTACCACATTTTTCTACCTAATCTTTGGACAAAGATAAATATACTGCCCACGTGTGTAATGGGCATTAAGGGTCTTTCCCAATAAGTCCATTGCCGATTAGCCATCTTTGACGTTAATGATATGCAAGATCAGAGGTAGCTTCGGGTAACAGCGCCTTCAGACTGTCTGTCAAGACTGTCATTCATGCGATAGAAACAACTAAAATGTTTCGCTTGAAACGAGAAAATGTGCATTTTCGATTTAATACTAATAAAGATTGAAAAAATAGTACATTTTCAACACTTCATTTAATGGACAGGGCAAAATAATATTGATTTTTTAGTGAAATGAATACCGCAATGAACCCCTTCCCACAGGCGAAGGTAGACTCGGCATCATGGTTTTGTTGTGTTGGCGAGTGACAAAACTGCAGATATATCACTGAAATGACACAAAAATGTCCGCGTGAGTGAAAATGCAAACACTGGGTATCCAAACAAACAACCCATACAAATAGTTTCAAGCATAACACACAGATGTTCCAGCTGGAAGAGGCTGGGGGTGGAGGGGACGTTGTTTCTAAAGGATGAATGAAAATAGTCTGCCAGTAGCAGTGTCGCGTGTCTACTAATAATATTTTGTTCATATACAGTATAAGTCAAAATGAGTTGAAGAATAACCACGACCGGTATAAACTATATATATATAGATGAATATTTCCTATACTAATAACACAAGAATCGGACATAAAAATATGAATTCTTCTTTTGACTATTTTCTCCTTAAACTCAAACTTACATGTCACGCAGTGGAAGCTGTCTTATTATAAAGAAAACACCCACGAAGTGGAAGGTCCACGCAGGGCCGGGAAAAGGAAATTCTGACCCGATGTTAATTCTGTGTCGGCTCCCATTTCAAAAATGTCGGGATATTGCACAGATGATAAAGGCATCTGCGGCGAGTGCCAGAGGCGTGATCGATCACAGAGTGGTTGGAGGGGCGACGTTTCTCCCCCAACAAAATTTTTAAATCATTTATTAAATGGAGTCTTCTGGCCTGGCAGCTTTTGGGATAAAAAATCTGGTTATTCTTGGCCATAAAAAATTACGTTTTTTAGTAGCGTGTTTCAAATTTCCAAGTTGATCAATGAGTATCCAATGACCTACCGCCCATAGCTATATTGACTGCACAATTCAAGTGATAACTTGGTTACGTTGAGTTGATTTAATAAAGTTATTACTTCAAGAATCATGCAGTCCAGAATTACAGCCGTTGGTAAAGTGCATAGCTTCATTCACGATAATGCCCCCTTCTTAACTGTTGGGACAGGAGTCAGAACCTTGGGGGAGGGGGACAATGTCAAACATGGCCTGACAGCCCGTATTTTTTCTTTTTTCTTTGTTTTGTAACGCTCTTTGAAAGGACGTACCAAACCCCAAAAATTAAAATACAGTGTTTCCGGTCATGTTTGGACTAGAGGGTGGGCAGACGAAACCAAAATCCTTGACTCCTGGTCCAGCCCCCCCCCAAGTTCCAGGCTCTGGGAGTTACTACCCTGGGCCCCACCACGACCCTGGATATATGACCAAAATATGCATACATGGATATTGTATTACAGAACACACAGGGTGATTTTGTACTTCTCCTCTAAGTAGGTGGATATACATATATTTCCAACATATTCTTGCCAGTTTGTAGAAAGTTTGGGTCTCAACAAGCTAGTATACAATCTATGGACAACCAGATAACTAACTTATCTCCTTAAACTGCAGATTTGCTTTGTGAGTTACAAGTTTTTACTGGCTGCCAGTGTGGTCAGTGGTTGATGCCCATGTGCATTGTTTTGCACAAGCAAAATTCCAGCCAGCGGACCTCCGAGTGGAATTCAGAAATCACTTGACTTACAGTACGAGTCGAAAATGCGCCCTAGAATGACTAATCAGCAATGGGCTTATTATAAAACAAAGCAGTTAACGCTGGGCACAGCGACCGGTGCACCGCACCTTTCGGTTTGAAATTTAGTACTCTAACCGGTCACATGGGCGATCGCGTTTCCATCAAAATGATATTAAACAATTCCACCGTTGAAGTACTCAACAATGAACAGATCCGGGTTTTCCTTTTTTTTTGGGGGGGGGGGGGGTTGGGGTGGAGGGCAGACCTGGAAATAAGCAGTCTGACATCTGCAGAATGAGGTCCCAGATGGTGAATTTGCTGATGCTATCCCATACAGAAGGCCAATTTATTCTCTGGGTACCTCATTCTCTTTAGGTTTGAGACCTTGATTTAGATTGAGGTTCACAGAGGGTAAATTTAGTGATGCTACCATACTGTGCAGGGCAGCATCACCCTCTGCTTTAACCCTGCTTGAGAAGAGCTTGAACAGAGTTAGAATGTTGAGGAGCTGACGGTTGCTCGTCGATGCTCGATTGTTCTATCCTGGTACTCCGGCTTCCTCCACCCATAAAACTGTCACGGTCACGATCAGCCATTATGCATAAGTATGCGACCCTAAACACCAATAAATAATAATAACTTCGGAATTCTTCATTTTGCAAAACAGGAGTTTAAATTAGACCGCGTACGTTCACCCAGGGCGTATGATTCAAGGCCAACTTTAAAAAAATCATGGCTGCGAAAAATATATTTCTCAGTACATGCACATAAGAATATCAACTGTTTGAAATTCTTCATATTGCAAAAAAAAAATGAGTTTAAAATATACCGCACACATGGCGTTTGATTCAAAACCAAATAAAAAAATCACGACTGCGAAAAATCCAACGATAGGTTCACACTTCAATGTGAGTTAACTATAGTTCATTGAACTTGACTGAGGACAGGACCAAGCTGTAGGACCTATCAGGTATTGGGGGGGGGGGGGGAGGGTAGCAAATGGTTCTTCGTTCTTGGGCGCTAAGTATTTTTACGCTCTAGACCCATAGAACTACAAGAATCGAGGTCTGGAGTTGGGGAACAATTTGAAGGTGGTTCACCTATTGCGTTCGTAGGCCGAGGGCCTCATCCGGATAGGCCTACATTTTAAAAATGTGACCTACATGGCGCCAGTTGAATGCATTTTGAATCTCAATGGAACGTTAGACGTTGTAGGCCGAATGTGATTTCTTCAGAATTCAGATTTTTGGAGTGTAAAAAAAAATATATATCTAGGTTCACCGCAACCCCGACTCGCCCCTTCCCCCCTCACCCCCCCCCCCCCCCGGGGCTGGATTAATGATTAGTCCCAGACCACTTCCCACAGCATTTTTGTTTCCATGACCACTATTTTAACTAGGTAAGAAAGAACATAAATGGCGAATTCAATATACACGTTAAATACATGTAGTTTTACTAAAAAAAATAAACAGATAACAATCTAACTGGGGTATGCATTAACGATTTGTGTTGCTTGCTCCATATCGACACATTAGAGATCCATCTCACTCTCAGTGAGCAAAAAAGCGACGGTTGACTGAACGGATGAAGAAAAGAGACGCACTGGATGAATCTGTGTTTTTTTTTTCACCCTCACAGACCCTCTCATCTGAACACAGATATTTCCGAATTAGTTCGTTCTCAAATCGTCTTGGGGGTGTACAGTTTAGACGTTGTTAAATTTGTTGTAAACTGGGTTTTTGCGTTTTTCAATGCCGCAAGAATGTTTTTTGTTCCTTATCAACACATTATCTTTGTTTGTTTGTTTGTTGGTGGTTAACGTCACATATTTATGCACCATGGCCAATCGTGACACAACATGGAGATGAAGTCAAGTTTAGTCAATCGTTGATCTACATGTTGCCCATTTTAGAGGACTTTCACCCCAAGCATTGGTGACTGGGCCCTATTTTACTAGTAAAGAGGAACTGGTTTACCACAGTAAACAAGTGCTGCTTACTTCCCGGGGTTCCCACGGGGACAGAAATACGTTAATTTAGCGTTGAATATAAAAGGAATTAAATATCAAACAACCGTTCGTAACCCACCTTTTATTGAAGTGAGTTCAGCTATTTATAATATGACACGAGGTTAAAACAATTGTACCAATGCCGACCTGTGTACATATTATTTATTTATTTATTGGTGTTTAAGGTGAAATATTTCTGCACAATGGCTAATCATGACCACGACTTTTTACGGTTGGAGGAAGCCGGAGAGAACCACCGAGCAACGGGGAGCAACTGTCAGCTCCCCAACATACTAACTCTCCACAAGTAGGGTTAGCATTGGTTGAAGACCTGTGTACATAAATTAGGTGATATAAAGTTACGAATGTTTTTAACAACCTTCAGATTGCCGTAAGAAAAAAAACAAGAAGGACGCCAACGCCCTATAGCTCACCAACATTCCTCTTTGATAGTAACTTTGGCAAACACAAGAACTGTATCAAACAGGCTCATAACATGCGACAAAGCTGACCTAAACACAACCTCTTAAAAGTAAAACACAGAAACTGACATAAACATTAAGTTAAACATGAAATTCTGAGCTAAACAGAAAACTAAACGCAACTAAAAATGTCAAGAAAAATGTTTAAAATGCAGAGTATGAGGGGTTAATCATGGAACAATGATACTGAGGAACGCGTATGATGAAGAGAAGTGCAATGGGAAGAGAAGGAGCACAGCAGCTGACCTAAACACTTAGTTAAACATGAAATTTTGAGCTAAACAGAAAACTAAACGCAACTAAAAATGTCAAGAAAAATGTTTAAAATGCAGTGTGTGAGGGGTTAATCATGGAACAATGATACTGAGGAAAATGTATGATGAATATAAGTGCCATGGGAAGAGAAGGAGCACAGCAGGTGACCTAAACACTTAGTTAAACATGAAATTCCGAGCTAAACAGAAAACTAAACGCAACTAAAAATGTCAAGAAAAATGTTTAAAATGCAGAGTATGAGAGGTTAATCATGGAACAATGATACTGAGGGATATGTATAATGAATATAAGTGCCATGGGAAGAGAAGAAGCACAGCAGTTGACCTAAACACTAAATTGAACATGAAATTCCGAGCTAAACAGAAAACTAAACGCAACTAAAACTCTCAAGAAAAATGTTTAAAATGCAGGGTTTTCCCATGGCACTTATATTCATCATATCTGTTCGACGAGCTCGTTCCAACGAGGGGCCATAACCTATGTTTTTGAGACAAAAATGAAAAAAATAATGAAAATTAATTGGCGATTTTTGAGAATAGCGCTGGCTGGTTTTGACCGTTTCGTTGGGTAAAGGGTTAAACAGAGAGGAAATTACTGAATTGTAAGACGTTTTTTTCGTCCCCCAACATAACTTATGACCTCTCATTGGAACGGGCTCGTTCCAATGAGGGGTCATAAGGTATACATTGGTTGCGAAAATGGAAAAAATATTAATATGTAATATTTGAATGACGATTTTTGTGAATACCGCTGGTCGGATCCTGCCGTTACGTTGGGTAAAGGGTCATTACAGGGTCCTGACAGGCAAGTATTTTACCTTTCTAGAGAGCTTCATAATTTTGACTGTCACACATTCTGTGCATCGATGAGAAGAGATGAGAGCGTATTTTTCACAATGATTCAGATCTTTTCCCATCTGTATGTGTATTATAAACTTACCTGTGCCGGATGAAATGCTGATACAAATAGTTCCGCAGATCTGCCAAAGACCCCAGTGACTACTGGAAGCTTTAGACCAATATGGCAAAGCTAATGCCAGGAGATCCAAAACGAAAGCACCAACCCCGATAAGAAGAGCAACAATTGCTAAATCCATGTTGAAAATGTATACTTTCCGACAGTCTGTTGTCTGTTGAAACTGAAATCTTTCTAACACACTTCCACCAACACCCTAAAATTTGAATACTAGAAAATCAAGTCACGTGCTAAAGAAAGCGATTTGCACACTTCGTTAGACACGGATATCTCAAGGAAGGGCACGTATAAGATAGATTAAATGAAGAATACAAACAGCGAGGACAGAAGACACCCTGAACAAATTATTTGTTATATACACAGATGTTTGGAATTGGACACAGGCTATTCGGAAACCGATGTTAGGCATTGACTTGCTGCCGTCTGCATGAATGTCTCCACGTTTTTGTTGTTGATGTTTTTGTATTAGAAATTTTACAAATTCGTGGCGACACCCCGATCACCACACCTTCAATATTTATGGAAGAAATCACGGTGGCACGATGTATTTGCAGTGCATAACCCCGTTGGTCAATAACCACTATCGTCTGCACCAACAATAGCCTACAATATTGTGATCACAAAAAGGGACAGAGACTAGGTCGAGATCCGGTCAAAATTCACAGCAGGCTTTCTTCCCTGCTACAGGGGAGACTATCGCCCGTCGAAAAGGAACTGCAGAAAGATAAAATCCGCGATGGTGTTTCCGTTTGTTTTTGTTTTTGATGCGGTCTTCAGTTCGCAGTATTTTATTTCAAAAAGTTTAACCCACTCGTGTCCAGAGGCGAACTGGGCCAAAAGTTGCCGGGAAACGTACTGAGGGGCCCAGACTCGGACAAAATTTATGTCCTTTGAACCAAAAGAACGCTGCTTCCTTGCATCTGAGGGTTATTGACAGTCCACAAAGAGAGCATTTTTGACTGCATTTTTGTATCAGCTTTGCCTCTCATTTGGCAAAAAGGAGGCCACTAACTCATCAGGCCGACCCTAGTGCGACCCAATGGGAGAAAATTTTGATTTTCGAACCGAAAGAACGCTGTTTCCTAGCATCTCACCGATCAATGAGAGGGCATTTCGATAAACGCACAGTATGCAATTGGATCCAGTTCGCCTTTTCGTTATTTTCACGAACTTTCATGCGCCAACAGTTGTGGGGCTTCCCAAAAGGGGAGGGGACACCGAGAAATGTCCCAGTGGAACATACGGCCTGTTCGCCTTTGCCCGTGTCTCGATCGGGTCGTGATCACAGGACAAAAGTTCTGTATTTTAAGAATTTGTTGACCTTGACTGGAGCTTCCATCTGCTTGTTTGTAAAAAACTCTGCCTCCCAAAGTGTGGTTTCCATTTCTTTATCTGAGAATAATTCCTCATTACAGTTCTCCGGCTTCCAACAGATGAGGTGTATCGGTAACTCGAACCACTGGTTCGGACGATTATGGTATTGTACCTCGCCGAACGGGCGACGAGCGTTAGCCATCTCTGGGTGCGTTCTCCCCATTTCTCGCAGGTCATTAGGTGCTAGAGTCGCTGACCACATTTTCCTTAGTGTCGGCATAAACTCCTGGTTCGATCTCTTTTTCTTCGTTTCCAAATACTAATGTCTGGAAGAATAGCCACCAAATGGAAGAGAAGTAGCAATATTCTTCTCATCTGTTGATATAGTTCACCGACTCAACTACAGCATTTCCACTTGTTTAATAAATACGTTTCCATATAGTCCAGGCACATTAGACATAAAAATGGGAAAGTAAGGAAAAAAATCGGAGAAAGCTGATTTTTTTATATGTTTCCGGGACACACATTGCGGATAAAGTGTGAAAAGTCCCCGCGAATCCGAGTTGAGCTTTTTTAGTTATAGCGTTTTTTTGATGAAAAAAAAAAATTAAAAAAAAATTCGACCCAGCTCCATATTTCTCATTCTTATTCGCCTTAGTAGGGTGAGAATCATAAATATCGTGCTGAATTATATTGAGAATAAATATCCCCAACAGAAAATGCCAACTTTGTACCAATCCTCACACTCAATGGTGAAATATTCACGAAAATGTACAAAATTACGAAAAAAAATTTATTGTTTTCATACACACAACGGTACACAACGTCCATTAAATCAAATCTACGACTACTTTGGGAGTTAAATTATATATCAAAAATTGCAGAAAAGCAGTGGCTTTATAATGATATATAACAATAGTCATTTATTCCATAATGAACTGGTGAAACCTGTGAAATATTAACCATACCCCCTAAACTCAAATTCAAACGGCATCGACTTTTCTCATTCAAATACCGTATTATAGCATCATTGTTTCAATTTCCATGTTCGATTAAATCACATAATGTGGTGTTCGCCTACACTCAAGATGCATTGGCATGTAATGTGTGCACGCCCTTGATGCGTACTCATAAACAAATTTGTATTGCAGTGGAGATTGTGTCTTCGTCAGATAAGTTGACAAAAGTTTTCGTTAGACTCGGCGGCTTCCATATGATTATGTCATATTTAGGGGCAATTGGTTCGATCATGGCTGGTAGCGGCTTGGATGAACTTTGCGGGACTGTTTATGCTGGTGAGTCAATCCATCATTTGATCAGTGGTCATGCATATTCAAGAGCAGTTCGTGCCCATTTGCTAACACAAATTGCCATTACAAAACTTGTGTTTGAAGAAAGCCGAACACTAGATAACATAGACTGCACAGAAGTCAATGAAATATTCTGTGGACTTGCCAGAGGTGACTGTACAACAGCTGACGCTGTCAATCAAGAAAGTGTCAACCATCTACTGTCAAAATTACACGAACTGCTCCAGAATGCGTCCGTAGGACGCACAGGAAAGCTTTGGGTACAATACTACGAGCAAATAGGTCTTCTCCATTTGTTCTTGAGAGCAGAGCGCACAGACGACTGGGAACTCCACATATATTGTGTTCGCAATATGATTCCAGTATTTCACGCAGGTGGTCATTTTGCATACGCAAAAAGTTCTCATCTCTATTTGCAGCAGATGAATGAGCTAACAGAAATAATGCAACAGGATGATTTGAAGTTGTTCACTGAGAAAGGTTACTTTACCATAAGGCGCTCAGATAAATTCTGGGACGGGATATATTCTGATCAGACCATAGAGCAGTGTTTAATGAGAATGTTCAAGCTCCCTGGTGGTCTCACACATGACAGGCGAATAACCGATAGCACTGTTGCGAAATGGGTACATGGACTACCTCTTTGCCTTCCGATATGTAATGCTCTCGAAAATTTTGTTCATGTTCACACTGGTCATGGCGAACAACATCGGGATCTCCGTCAAAGTTCACAATTGACTGATGCCAATGATATCACCAAATTATTGAACTGGCGCAGAGTGCATTCCCCCTTTCAGAATAGAGATCCACTACAATTAGTCTCTATAGCGACCGGGCTTGTGGCCGACGAAACTGTGAACTGTGACCAAGTTCGCAAAATTGGTGAATGTTGCGTATCGAATGTTGTAAGCAAAACGTTCAACAGCATCAAACTACGACGTGTTGACACTGTGAAGTCTTTCGCATCGATGGCAAATAGCATCAAAGTCCGTGGAAGTAAGGTAGTGATTGACCCCACAATTCTGTTCAACCGCATCACATGTGTTATTCAGTCACAAGCAGAGATGGAAGAGTATCTCAAATATGAACTCGCCCCGAAACCACCAGCATTGTTTGATTCTGCTGGAATGAGGAAGACACAGAAAAGCACTCTCGGTAAGATCCTCAAAACATACGGTTCCGAGCAAACTAAAATCCCAGAACATTCTCTGTTTGTTGTAGATGGTGGATTTTTATTGAGGGCAGTTGTATGGCCTAAACAGTCGTCATATAAGGACATATGTACATCATATTCCAATTATCTAGTGAGACATTTTGGGGCGAACGTCGTGGTTGTTTTTGATGGTTATGCTTGTACAATGTCGACAAAGGGCATGGAACAAGCCCGTAGATCTAAAGACAGGTATTCCATTGATATCAATATCTCACCCGAGTTACCAGCCACCACACCCCAATCCGATTTCCTTGCAAATGCCAAGAACAAAACCCAACTGATCGATCTTCTAATGCAGGAGCTATCTGCTATCAATATTCAGTCCAAGCAGGCCGAGGCTGATGCTGATGTACTGATAGCCGAAACTGCACTTGACATCGCTCAAGATGACAACAATGTTGTCGTTGTGGGAACAGACACAGACTTGTTAGTCATTCTTACCTCTCGAGTTCAACCGGGATGTAATATTCACATGATGTATTCCATTACCCCAAACTTACTAGTTTCAGTTAGTGAAATAGCAACCAAAATGGGTGACCATAGAAGCAACCTCCTTGTAGCACATTCTATAAGTGGTTGTGACACTACTTCTGCACTCTTTCGAGTTGGTAAGAAGAAAGTATTCAGTACAATTGTCTCCGATGTTACTAGCGACTCACAACAGTATGTCAACACAATTTTGGCGGATGACAGTACACCAAGTGCAGTAGCCGCTGCCGGGGAACAACTTCTCCTGATCTTATACGGGAGTAAAACTGTTTCCTCTCTCGACCAATATAGATATGTCACTTACAAGCGTTATGTAGCAAAATCTAAACTGAATAAACCCATCGACCTAACCTCACTCCCACCAAGCAGCGATGCTGCACAACAACATGTCTACAGATGTTATCTCCAGGTCCAACAATGGCTGGGCACTTCGCTTCCTCCGACGGATTGGGGGTGGTCGCTAGACAATGGACTTCTTGTACCGACTGCAGCCACAAAGCCATGTGCCCCCGATAACCTACTGAATCTGATCAGTTGTGGTTGCAAGAGTGCTTGTACAAAAAAGGTGTGGGTGTAAGAAGGCAGGACTCTCTTGCTCAGGTTTGTGTAATTGCAGTTCGGATTCTTGTAACAACCACAGAAACACTATCCTGTCGGAAATTTCTGAGTTCGATGAATAATATGTATATAGGTCATGTCATTTCTGTATATAGCGTTGATAATAGTCAATGTAACTTAATCCATGTTGATTGATTTGTACATTCTGTAAATATTATTTATTGATTTTTGTACATTCTGTAAATATTATTTATTGATCTAATGCTGCCAGACACAGACGTGTCTGTTCGGTCCCAAGCCCGAAAATAGTTGAGTTCTCATGCTGACGAATTTTATGCCAAAAGGGGAACTCGGCCAGAAGCAGAGGGGGTCTTCCATAATGTCTATTTTGTAAGCAATGATAAAAGTGTTCAAATGGTGGTGGATTTTTTATAGTCTGTCCAACTAACATCCCGTTCTGTACTACGACCCTTTGGGCAAATCCGTTAGGAAAATCGTCATTTTTTTGCGTAAATCCGATACTTTTTTGTGAATTTTCAATAATTTTTCGCAGAAATTGTCACAGAATGCACATTTTCCTCTAGGTAAATGTATATTAGACATTATGTAGCTCGAAATACGCGTAAACAAAAAATACAGTTGGATCAATTCGAGGTTACAAAGTTCGTGCGATTTTTTTTAATTTTTTTTCAAACGCGTTTTCGAAAAAAGGCTGTAGAAAAAAAAGCTCAACTGGGATTTTAGGGGACTTTTGTCTAATCGTTCAGTGACATGTACTCGACATTCCCTGAAAAAATCAGCTTTCTCCGATTTTTTTCCCTAGTGAAACCTAATGTTCTTGGGCTAATAGTCTATACACACATTGAAACAAAGATGAGTTTTTATTATTATTATTTATTTTTATTTTTGGTACAAATGAAACAAATCTAGTGGTTTTCATATGGGTATTTTTATTGCTATTTTTCATCAAAATCATTTAGAAAATCAACGTACAACTTTGCCATCTTATTATTTATTGGTGTTTATGGTCACTTTCTGCATCTAGGGCTATATATGGAAACAGAGTAAAGTTTGACAAATTATTCATTTCACCAAATATGGCGTCATATTTACATAAATTACCGCAGTAAAACGAACATTATTCCACTTCTCGGGGCTCTCGTGGATGGGTTGATAAACTATCTGGCGGCATGGAATTATTAAATTGTGGTTGTGGGGGAGTTGGTGGCCATATTTGTTTACAACAAGCTTGTCTGTACCCGTCACCCATTGCGCATTATTAAGCTTGGAAAGTAGTCATTGACATTAATGCAGAAATGTCGGGAGGGAAACGGGGGTAGGGATGGAGGGGGGATATTCTTTTTAAAAAATTCAAAATGAAAAGGAAAAATGAAAATGCCGAATCAAAATTCGATATTGAAATGAAAATCAAAGTTTAAATATTGAAATTATACGGAAATAACTCCAAGTGGACACGATATAACGAAATGATCCCGTATCATAATGCATTGCGTTGCTAATAACCTCCGAAATAGCCATTTATCCAACATGGCCGCCGCGAATGGAAACTCCTTTTTCGTCGAGGTATGAACAGGTGTGAGCAAATGAAGCATTTTAAAATTTAAGGAAGCACTCTTGTTTGAGGTCCACAGTATGCAGCCCGTGTCTTAAAATGTGGACTTTACTCGAATCGTCAGTGGGTTTTTTGACTCTCCCAATAATAATAATAACACTTCGGCCGGCCGCTGATTTGTCGCGGTTCTCGTATGAGAAGGCCTTGGTTACGCATGTTCTACCAACTGCCTCCCCCTATTCCCGCGCTTCTTCTCTCCTTCCAACACTCGGAGACGAACTGCTTGATGACATCCCTTGCCCCATTCTTCCCAATCTTTCCGATTAGTATATTAACCCTCTCCTTTGAGTCGCCCCCTAACCACATGTCCTTCATTCTCCCATCCCACTTCTCCATTATACTCCCCGTGAATCTTGTTCTTTTAGACTGGTATTTTGGGCATTCTATAAGAAAGTGTTCCAGGGTCTCCACCACGCCCACGTTACACATCTGACACTCCTTATCACCTTACCACCCAAAGATCTGTTTGATTTGACCCCCTCTCGCCAATTACGGTTACAATCCTCCATGACCCTTTCTCTGACGATCTTTTTGCCCTGGTTGGCCCCAACGTCAAGGTCCGAGATCTCCATTGAGTAGTTTTCTACTAGCTCCCTCACTTGGACCATCCACCCCGTCTTGATATTTGAGTTGAAAGTTCTCAGGAACATTACTTTACACCATCGGCTATCGGGGAGATTTACCAAATAATTAAGATAACCGAGTTTCAATAGGTCTATCCTGTCCTTGATCCTCATCCACCCAAGCTCGTCCCTGATTGCTTCTAGTGCTGCGGCATTACTCGAGCCTGTTATCCATCGGCCTGCATCATTCTGCAGGATTTCCAAGCTCTTAACAGCTGTCTGGTTTAGGGGTACAACTTCGTACCGTATGTTATACTTGGCAGACCCACCATTTCCCAAATGGTTTTCCCCACGAAAACCTTATTGAAACTGTTTCTCCCTATAAGTTTCATTTGGTTAAGGATTCGCTTCCCCTTCAGAATCAATTTATTTGTGTGGTTTCGGTAGATGCCTCTTCCTGTGATGTTTATATTTACCCCCAGGTATTCATAGTCACTAGTCTCTCCTACACTAAGAAGTCTACTGCTACCTTCCGGAATGCAGAACTCCCCCACTCTCCACCTTCGAATGGGGTCCACTTTGCGGCCCACGGGTATAACTTTGCTCTTGCTTTCATTAAGTTCGAGTCTCCATTTGCTCCCATATTTCCCAACAATTCCCAGCATCTTCTCTAACCCCTCTTCGCTTTCTGAGACTAGCACCATATCGTCTGCAAAAAATAGCCCTGGGATCTTCAAGTCACCAACTGCAACCCCCTCGTCGCTATGCAGGAGTTCATCTCCTAAACCTTTGATGTACAATGCAAAAAGAATAGGCGAAAGGATACACCCCTGTTTTAGGCCTATCTCCATAGGCACACGTTTTGTTGTAATGTTACCCAGGCTAAGTTTACTCTGTACATTTTTATATAGTGCTTTCATAATCCCAACAAACTCGCCCCCAAGCCAAGAGCCTCCAGCTTGTGCCACATACCCTCCCTCCATACTCTATCGTATGCCTTTTTAACATCCAAAAAGGCCATGAACATCTTTTTCTTTTTTGCTTTCGCGGATTCTATCATTTGGGATAGCGTGAAAAGATGGTCAGTGACTCTCCTTCCCTTCCTGAAGCCATTCTGGATTTCTCCCAAAAAACCCTTCTCCTCAATCACCTCCTCTAATCTCCCATACAGGACTTTACAAAAGACTTTTCCAATGTTGCTGCTGACAGAGATCCCTCGATAGTTATCCAAGACGTCTTTTTCCCCCTTTTTGTGAATAAATGTCACTTTACTTTCCCTCCACTCCTTTGGGACCTCTTGTTTTTCTATGGCTAAATTGAATAGGGCAGTTAGGCTTTCCAAGAGTTCCTCTCCCCCTTTTTTGATAAACTCGTTAGGAATTTCGTCCACCCCTCCCGCTTTTCCATTCCTCAATTTTGAGATCACCCTTCGCACCTCCTCAGTTTTGATTTCGCTGCACACGAAGTCCGAGAGATTTTCCTCAACCTGGTTCGGACACTCCGGTGGGTTCCCCATGCCCCATCGCTTATCGTTTACCTTTTCCCAGTGCTTGACTAGTTCTAATGCGTTTTGATCTCGCTCTTCTGTAACTCTGCCATCTACTTTAATGCTCTGTTGGTTATTCCCTTTGTTACGTTTGTTCACCCATTTCCAAAATACGCTCGAACTCGACCCCCCTGTCGTTCTTATCGTCCTAATAAGACTGCTATTTCGCACTCTCCGGTTGTCGTCTTTAATCTTGTTTACTTTATTTCGTGCTTGTTGGTATTCTTCCTTTGCTACCATGGCCTCATTGCTTTCCACCCCCTTAAGTTTTCTACTTCTCCTGTATGCAGCACATTTAGCTTTTCTAACCTTTATGGCCTTTTCAGTTCTTCGTTCACTCTGTACCCAAGTTCCCGTGTTGGCACCCTAATCTTTCCTACACTTTCCTTCCCTGCCTCCACTAGGCTCGCAACTATGGTGTCGGCCATCTTCTGGACACTACCCCCCTTGTGTACGGCTGCAAGCTTTGGTTTCAGTTTTTCTTCGAACTTCGCCCAGTCGGCATCCTTTTTGAGTTCCCAAATCTCCTTGAAGCTTCCTTTCCTTTTCTCTAGGTTTTTGGCCCTCATCGTCACTGTAATCAAGTTGTGATCACTATCCAACTCCATTTTGCCCTCATCATCCACTTCTACCCTTGTCACCTCCCTCCATAAATTCATATCTGTGAGAATGTAGTCAATTATTGATTTTCTGTCGTTTCTCTCCCAGGTCCATTTCCCCTTACATCTAGCGTCCCTGTTCAGAATCTTCAGACCGAGCTCATTTGTGAAGTTCAACAGCTTCCTTCCATTCCTGTTGACTTTCTTGTCCCCACCCTCTATGCCTTCTTCCTTGTCACCTATGTGTCCATTAAAGTCGCCCATCAGAATTATACCGAGCCCCCTGTTTTCTAGTTCAGTGATATTGGACCTTAGTGTTGAGTATATCGAGTCATTCCACTCGGGTTTACTTCCCTCCACCGCACAGTACACAATCCCAAGGGCAATACTTTTGTTTCTCAGACTGATCTTTACCCATCCAATTTCTTTTGACACATCAGCCGAGGTGATGATATCTTCCAGATCTGTAATCAGCGACGGTTTTAAATCCTCTTTAATGTACATGCCTACCCCTCCCCCCTTTTTCTGGCCTTCCGTTCGCCCTACACCTATCCACACACACCCGTTTACTTGGTCTACCCGTTCCTCGTGTCTTACCCACGTCTCGCTTAAGCCCATGACATCAAACTCCTCTGCCTCGATCAATGTAGCAATTTCACTTACTTTCCGGTGGAGACCCTGGATATTGCTATAACCCACTTTCAGGGTACCGAGGTTCATTGGCTTCCGCCTACTGGGCCCATTGTTTTCTGGTGCTAGTCTTGGTAAACTTATTCTGTCCCCCTCACTCTTGTTCACCCCACCTATGTCCACTTTAGTTATACTTGCCTCTGACCTCCCACCCCGCTCCTCTCCAAAAAAGGCTCTGCTACCCGTAGAATTTTATCCCCAAATACCCGTTTTCCCGTCCTGCTAAGATGCAGCCCGTCACGTCCGTACATGCTCCCATTGCCCCAAAACGTGTCCCAATGGTCGATAAAGGGAATTCCCAAATCAACACAGTTGTCCTCTAACTCTTCATTTAGCGCCAAAATCCTTGAGTTCCGTTCGTCCCCACCTCCAAGGACAGGAAGGACCCCGGATACGACTACCCTTGCATTCCTACTTAACACTACTATCATCATCAACAACCATCTCACCCACCACACTTTCCCCCTCACTCTCGTCCCCAGGGGTATCAGAGTCTAAAACACTAAACCTGTTTTCTAAACACCGCCTAGCAACCTTGGCAGCCTTACGCCGACTCTGGCTTCCGGACTCGACGCAGCCCTGACCTGACGCCACCTTCCGAATTTTCCTACTAGAACCCCCCTCCTCAGTTACACCCCCCACATCAAGCATTATTCCCCCACGTTTCCTGCTTCCCAGTTTCCTCCTTGAGTCCACAACGACCTTCCACCCACCTTCCACCTCACCATCGTAGGTAACCTTCAACGGGGTAACTCCAGATACACCGGCCCTCCCCAACCTCCCTCTCAGCTCTGCAATCTCCCGCTCGAATCCAACACACTTCTCTAACAACTGTAAAATATCCCTGCAATTCGCACATACCCTACTACTCTCCATTGACCGACCACCACCATACCTCATATTACACTGTCTGCATGCCTCCGGATCCTCTCTCTCCCCCACCTGCACCCCTCGACTCACCTCCCTCAGACCTCCCTTAACACCCATACTTACCTCCGTCTGAACACCCGTCGTACACTTACCATTCATGATTACAAATAATATACAGAATCCAATGATCAATAGCCAAAATTACAAGAGGAACTAAAAATTTGAGAAAGCGGTCGAAAACGTAAACAAAACAAAACCAAACACCGAAAATGCCCCGCGCGAAGATAGGGAACACGCCACTAAAATCCGACAGAGAAACAAAACTAAACACTAATATAACTATCTTTTATTACAAATCACACCTATACAACACTAAAACACTATATCGATCAGCATAAACACCTGAAAGAAAAGTATGAAATTATTGAAGCTAACTTTTGACAACTGAAATGGCTATACTCCCTGTTGGTTTCCGAGATGGACATTCCACTCCCATCGGCACCGCTTTAATAATTTAACTTGTTGATGTATGTACGTCTTCCAATGGACCACGCCCTGTTTTCAATGCCGTGAAAAAAAAGTTCATCGTTAAAAGTACCCTATTCATCGATTGGGTACGTCTAGCATCTGAGATTATACTCTTGGTGGAGTGGATTTCCAGATTTAACAAACGCTTCGCCTTTACGTAAAGGGAGAGAAAAAAAAAAAGAAATTATTTTTCGTGGCATGTCAACCTCCGCATTTTACGACTTTGTCGTGTAGTTTAGTTTTGATAGATAATTACACATGCTAAAGAGTCGAGAAGAGGCTGTCGTGGGGGGGGGGGGGGGGTGGGGGTGGGGGTCATGTAGTCGAGGTTTGTAGTAACCTGTGTGTATTTTGTGGATAAAGGTTTAACTATTCACCCGCTGTGTATTTTCAAAATATTTTTCATCAAATCTTGTCATGGCTGCTTTCAAGCAGCCATGATGAGATTTGATGAAAAATTCATCTAAATTTAACTCAAGAAATCATTGGACAAAACGTCCGCTAAATATTTGCGGTCTGTGATAAAGCGTTTCTAGGGTTGACAAAAACAAACTTTGTTTATAACCTCGAGTGGTCTTAAATATCATTTGGAAGAAAAAAAATACACATCATTTTAATGACACTTTTGCTGGTGGTTCGCAAAAAGGTATAAAAACAACTCGCTGATTGTATCTCGTATCTGTCTGCACGAAACTTTGCCCGAAGGACTTTATGAGTTTGACTCCCAAATCGTACTGATACGGGGAATGTCTGCAGGGAATATTCAGATGACCCCCTTTCCAGGTTTGAACACTACTACTGGGAAGGAGGGTGGGTGGGAGTGAAGTCAGTCTTAAAGATACTTCTGTTCAGTGTGTTGCCGGGTAAAGAAGCTTCCCTCTTTTTATACGTTTAGGACGTAAACATCATTTAGGAGGCAGAAGAAAGGGTGGGTAAAGCGGGTGGTCCGTGGCGAAATGAGGTAGGAGTTGTCGGACTACGCTTTATTTATGTCATGGAGGTGAAGATTTCATTGAGTGTGGGAGAACTATTTAGGTGGTTGACGAGCCACCATCATCGGACAACTTGGATTAACCCTTCAACTTAGGGTGGCTTTGTGACATGTTTTTCTTTTTTTTTCTTTTCGTTTTTCTTTTTCATTTTTCTTTATATTTATATTTGACCACTGATTTGAGACTTTATCTAACATATTATCTTCAATAATGTCTGTTTGAGGTTCAGTTATGAAAGTAAATGCGTATTCACTAAACAAGGATGGCGGCATCATCATAGTGGTAAGTCCCCGCCATACTTCAAACAGTCTGTCTCTGTCAACACGAACCAAGGCGCCATTTAAGAAACCTTGGATTTTCTCTTCTTGTGTCACCATTAAACAGTAATCGTGTTCTTTATGACTCGTGTGCTGAACTGTACAGCCATAAAATTTCTTCTTTTGCAATTGAGTCGACCCATTCTTCTGCGAGCTGGGCGGAAGCATTGTTCGGTTCTCAGCACGGTTTTCTCGTTCTTGATTCGGACATTGGAAATTTCTTGGCTGTTGGAAGTTCGACGTCGTCTGCTTTCCCTTTTTTCTGTTGTTCGGATATCTGGAGATCTCCTTGGTGAATTGAGTTTTTCAGTGCTTCCCATTCGTGAAAATCTAAAGCAATCCCCGTCTTGATTGGTGTGGTGTGGGCGGAGCTTAATCGACAGAGAGTTTCACATAACTGCTTTCTCGTCGCGGACAGCTTGTATTCACAATTTTCATTTCATTTATTTATTCATTTTTAACCATTTACATGGTGTAAAGCTAGGTGTCGATAACAAAAATATAATACACTGCATCTCCGGGGTAGACTCTATATGCATTACATGCAACCCCTCCAGCGCTGTCGATCATTCAGCATACTGACATTACGACCGCAATCCTAAGATTAAATAGAATCACGGAGTGTTGTCAAAGTACCGTCTCACAACCTATGGGGGTTTTGGTACCGCACTGCTGTCAAATCTCCCCACCTTGAAAGTACAAGGTCTTATTTGTCAATACAAGCTGCTACGGGCCACGTGAATGAAGTCTGTCGGAGAAGGTATATAAACTCTAATTACCTAATAAATCGGGTTATAATGTATTCGGTGTGTGGAGGGTTTGGCAGTGAGTAAGAATTCGATCGATTATATCATGCACGACAAGCCTCAATAAGCTCCCTCGTGCATGATACAATCGACAGAGTTCCATCAATTCTAATTGTATTTAATTTCGATTAAGGGCGTTATCGGAAATGGTCTACTAAGATAAGTAAAACAGGCATGATGTTGTAAAGGTCCTTGCATCGAAATCAAAATTCATTTGAAAATTTCTTACATTTCAGCATGCAAGATATGTCCAATCTAAATTGTAGGCACATGACATTTACCCGAGATGTCGCCCTCCTGCACAACTCTCTTTTTCCGAAACATGACCAGGAGAGTTCTTATCACGAAAGGATTGGGTGTGTGCACATTTGCGGGAAGGTAAGCTCGGGGATGCTAGGCGTTTGATAGTTGATACCTTATATCATTAATATTGAGCTGTGTACAATGCACACAAAGACAAACACACATCCACAACCAAACATACACGCACACATGCATGCACGTGCCCGCGTACATGCACGTAGATACATATTAAAGACATATCTGTGTATGCATGATTGTGCACCTCGGCATACACCCACATCACATATGTACCGTACACAACCTATACACTACCGGTGACATCGACAAGATTTTGTCATCACTGATAGCTTGTGTAAACAGTACTTGTAACTCTCGAAACGAAAGAGCTGAAAAAGCTGTTATGTTAGCAATACTAGACGTTCTATTGGCGCTGATGAGATGAACATATTTACACATGTTTTGTCAACTTGACAAAGTGTCCCACAACAGCACTTATTCTATTTAAATCATTTAGTTCATAGCTTGTGTTCTACAATCTGTAAAGAGTTTTAGAGCACCTTGGTGGTTGCAAGCTATATAAAATTAATTAATTAATTATTATTATTATTATTATTATTATTAGTAGTAGTATTATTATTATTATTATTATTATTAATATTATTATTATTGGTAATGACTTTCGCTAGAACAAGACTGTCGTCGTACACTGCACATTCAACCTTTAAAATTTAGACCCTAATTAAAATTTAATCCCTAATCCGGGTTATTTTCTCCTCCTCCGGGGATTAGGGGTCTTGGAATTCATACTCTCAACTGTTGATTATCTCACGTTAAGGGGTCGTCCAACCTAACTTTGATCAATTTTTTTGACATTTTTCCCAATGCCTCAGAAACAGATAAGAGAAGTAAGGAAAGGCAAATTATATATCAAAATAATGAGTAAAGTGCATAGAAAAGGTACATATAATTTTTTTCAGGAAAAAAAGTGAATTTTATGATTTTGAAGAAGATTAATTTGCAAATGGCATAAGTAACGAACCGGTAAAACCACAAAATAATCGGTAATTCGAAAGCCTTGTCCTCAATATAATGATAACATACTACAGACTCGGAGAAAGCATTTTTTTGACACACACTCTGGTGGGTTTTGACGTTTGAATGTAATAACATCAACACAAATTTTTGATGTTCCGGATGTGGCCATGCTTCAACGATGTTTTTCCGGTCATGTGATTACGATGTGGTTCTTGCAGAAATACTCAATTTGGGCAATCGTAAGAATGCAAAGACGTGATCACGCCCTTTATTTGTTCGAGACAATGTATGAGCGGATTTGCAAACAGGTGACAGCAAGTACTTGAGCTGTTAATGTCATAACTGCAAAATATGGTTCGAAATTCCCTCTCGCGTTTACAGGCCGTCTGAACTTTTTTGTTGACAAAAAATCTGAATTATTGCGCACTAGAAAGACAACATGAACCACTTGTAAAAAAAATAACCGAGTGTATAAAATCGGGACGATACACACAAAATAAGGCAATATTCATAACAAAGTAAGCAGAATGCTTCAGAAATCACTTTTTCACGAAGTATATTCCAAGTGACCTGGAACTATATTGAGCGTGTTAATTTCCCCCTGTCGCTGCGAAGTTATTTACTTCCTAGTAACCATGGAATTTGAAGGCGGGTATGTTTGATGTCTGCAAAGGACCGATTGAAGATGGGTTGAAAATGATGCATTCGTGCTTTTAAATAAGGTGCGCTTGGACGATGCTGAGAATTTAGTTTTTTCTTGCAATCAACCATAGTAATACAAGCGTCTTTTATGATCGTTTTACACTGACAAATGTGACAAATCTCCTTCACCGGAAACCATCCCCCAATTTGCATATCACAATAAACATAACCGCTGTCACGGAGTGTCAGCGTGGCCGTGTGGTCAAAACCGAAACGAATTATCGAATGCACGGTCAATATTAGCTGCAATTGGCTTTTAAATAAATGAAATACACGAAATATTCGCAATTTCTTCATTATTCATGCCGAGTTACTTTTTAACCAAACCACATGCGTTCAGTTTCGTTTGTCGGCATCAAACTGATATTGTTTGTGGTAATTAAATAGTACGAGAAGGCGCAGGAAGCCAAATATTTTCCATCATCTATTATTTAATTCAAATTGATAATTTCTTTTATTTTACTGAAATTATGAACTGATAAGGTGGGTGTGTTGCGATTATTATGCCCCAGACCTGGAAGTTGGGAAAATCAAAGGTGCATCTAGGGCCGTGCAGTGGTGACCCCTGTCCTCTTAATCTTAGTCTTACCCATTCATCATTACATGTACGAACATTCCCCCTTGTATCTCAACCATTGCTACTCCAATTTGAAGGATATTTGGTTTTGTGATCAAGCATCATGGGGAAACAATGCCTGTGTAGCTGCTGTAGCATGTGTTTCTTCCCACATTTTTTCAGAGTTGTGGTACTTTTTCACTCTTTTGAGTTAGAAAATTTTGTTTATAACTAGTTGATTTGTTACAATTTGTTGCAAAGTGCCTGCTAATACCCTCAATTGTATTGCTACAGAATTTTCTTGTGAAGATTTTGTTCCTATTACTTATCAAGCAACAACCTAATGAATATTCTGTATAAAGCCACCAATCTGATGTTTGACACTTTTATCGGAGCTGTTTTGAAGGCTTATGGAACTCGAAATGTTGATTATGGCAGGACTTTTCTATTCACCCTTTAATTGATAAATTAAGTGTTATAGTTGGAAGTAAGAAGCATGAAAGGTCCAGAACTAAAACTCTAAAAAGAATGTTTTGCAATGTAACATGATTTTTGCAGATACACTTATTTGGAGGTTTACCTGTCTGATAGTGTTTGGAACATGTGTGGCCAGGATCTTCAAAAAGAAAAAAGAGTTAAACTTTGAGAAAAAAGGCATATGCCTTGAGTGCCGGAGGTAGAGTCATACAAGGAAGAGAGCCCCCCCCCCCCCCCCGAAATTTTTTGTGTCAAATGGAGCTCACTTGTCATCTTTTTGGGATTGCTTTGTGTACTGCGTTCTTGAAAAAAATATGTGAGACCCTCTGGATGTGCCCTTCTGATCTCAATATGTCAATAAGCCTCCTTGGGGAAAGTACATGCAATAATGGTTATGTAAGGTTGATTTGATGTGTTTTGAATAACAATGCACTTTTAAGTACATTAGATGGTTTATTGCAGTGACAGGTTACAGTTACCCTTATTTCTTCTCCAACAGATATCATGAGTGTATTGGTGTTCAAGAGTTAAACAAAGCTAATATACTTATTGATAAACCAGACAAATTTAACAATTTAATCACTATCAAATTGATGCATGGGATAAAAGGGGTTACAGTGCAAAGGGTTTGTATATATATTTATTCAACTACAATGTATGACTTTGCAGTGCATTCTACATAGGAGAATATCATATTTTCTTTCCAAACCATTACAGTAACACATAATCTTGATATTGGGAGACACTCTTTTGTCCTTCCATACTTCTTCTGCTGGACTCCTTCAAGTTGACCTTTGTTGAACTCCCCAAATCAAAACATAAACAAAAGAAAATGTCTGCCTTCAATCAGTGAGCACTCCACTTATAAAATTTGGTCTCAATCTTCATTACTTTCATGAATTAGGAAAAGATTTCTTCGAGTATGTACTTAAATGTTTATAGAATACAGCTGTTATTTTATTTTGAGGTATTTTATTGTAAAAATTTTGTTCTCTTACTTATGCCATAGCAGACTTTCAGGTGGTGCTATTTACACATGGCAGCAGTTCCATGGCAAATTTCAGTTTCCACATGTTCTATGTTTCATTCCAAGTATTTTGGTATATAATTTATTGGGGTTATTCATTTTGGGCCTTTTTTAGACTTGAAAGAAAATTACATGAAATTTGACCAAAGTTAGGTTGGACGTCCCCTTAAACTTATTGCTGGGCAAAGTTGATATTCATTGAAGCTATTTCGTTTCGTCATAACACCTAATATTATATTCAAGAGACGCCTGAAGATCAGTAGGGGAGGTACGAGGCGCTTTCAAATGTTTGATTATCTTCGTTATGTATTCATGCTAAACTCTGTCTGCAATGGTAGCATTCATAATAATAGCTCATTTGTATCGGAAGCACGTCTCAGTTTATTTCAGATTTTAACGCTTTTAAGGGATTAATTATCTCCCATGATGTACATTGTTATTTACCGTGCCGAGGAAAGTGGAGTGAGGTTACAGCGCTCACTGTCGATTGTTCATCTGTCCGCACCCACGTAGCTATTGGAAACACGGTGGCCAAACTCGACATACAAGCTAAACTAAAGCAATATTGGTCGGCGTCATACTTAGAGATTGATAAACCAAATGCAAGGACATTGTCCCCTTTCGCGCCGTTTTCTGCCTGATTGTCCTCCCGATTTTTAGCAACCTTTGAAGCAACATTTGCCCTAATTGGTCCTTGGTAAGCAAGCAAGCCCTATGTGGCTCTAACAAATTGCAAATTGCAAATCTATCCACTAATAGGCTAAAGGTCAAGGCTACAGGGTCAATAAGTTAAATAATGGCATTTATACCAGTTACACTTTACAATGCAAGCGGGCGGTAGCATAATGGGTAATATGGCCTACAAGATGGCTTCTATAAGGTCACGTGGTTCGAAATTTCAGACAAAAATGCTAATTAAAATTTAATCTCTAATTAAAATTTAATCCATAATTAAAGTTTAATCCCTAATTAAAATTTAATCCGGATTATCAACCCTACTCCGGGGATTAGGGAGTCGTCGATGCATATCCACTACTATCAACCAGCGAAAGCCTCGTACAAATATATTTTTCGGTAACGATTTAGCATACGACAACGGCTTCAACAATAACAGTTTGTCAGTGGTTGAGATGTACACATTAGTCCGGTAAAATATTAAAGTGGGTACGAAAATGTATAAATGTCCCATCGAGATGGACGATGACAAATTTAAAGGCTGTATATACACATCCTTCAGCTATACTTTGGGATGGTAGGCAACGATTAGCTCCACTGGCATGCTGGATTACTTATAATTGGACTATCAAGGTCTTATGAACAAACGGGTAGGTCAGTACAAATGAAACAAATATGTGGCAACTATGGTTGGATTGGTGGTCGGATAGTTGAAAGTAAACGGTCAACAGCAAAAGGAAAAGGAAAGAATTCACTGTGATGATAGTTACTGCTGGTAACCCGTCAATGTGCCCAGGAAATGGGAAAGAATAGCAGGAGATGGTTAATTAGAATTTGTTTTTCAAAATTCGGACCACGTGACCTTATTGTAGGCCATATTACACTGCATGTTTCCCGCGCGCATTCGCTGTAAAGTGTGAATGGTATAAATGCCACAACTTAACTTATTGACTCTATGGCCTTGACCTTTAACATATTAGTGGATAGAGTTGCGGATAGTTGTGGATAGGCCACGCAGGGCCGACTTGCTTACCAATGGCCGAGTATTGCAACTGTCGCATCAAAGATTATTAAAAATAGGGAGGACAATCAGGCAGAAAGCAGCGCGAAATGAGACAATGTCCTTGCCTTTGGCCTTTCAGTCTCTAAGTACGACACCGATCAATATTGCTTTAGTTCAGCTTGTATGTCGAATTTAGCCAACGTGTCCCCAATAGCTACGTGGACAGATAGACAAACGATAGTGAGCGTTGTACCCTCACTCCACTTTCATCGGTAAATAATCATTTACATCATGGGAGATAATCAATCCCTTCAAAACGCAAACATCTGAAATGAAATATTATATTTATTTATTTATTGGGGATTAAGGTCACATACTTATTCACAATGGCCAATCGTGACCGTAACAGTTTTACGGGTGGAGGAAGCCGGAGTACACGGAGAAAACCACCGAGCAACGACGAGCAACAGTCAGCGTCTCAACATTCTAACTCTGTTCAAGCTCCGCTATAGCAGGGTTTCAGCGATTGAAGACATGTGCCCTATCGACGTGCGGTACGCCTTAGTACACGGCGTCGTCGTCCCCCATGTAGGCAACCGGGATAAAGTGCCTTTCCCAAGGACACAACGCGGGTCGTCCCAGACGGGGATCGAACTCGTGACCTCTAGCATAGAAGTCCAGCAGTCCACCATTGAGCCACGGCGCTTCCATTTAAATGAAATGAAATGAAATGAAATTAAATTAAATGAGATGAGATGTGCTTTCGGTATAAATGAGCTATAATAATGAACGCTACCAACGCAGACAGATTTTAACATCAATGCATAACGAAGATAATCAACCATTTCAAAGTGTCTTGTACATCCCCTACTGATCTTCATGATTCTATTGAATATAATACTAGACGTTTTGACGAAACGAAACAACCTCAATGAATATCAACTTTGCCCAGCAATAAGTTTAATCAGAAATTGTCAACAGTAGTGTATATAAATTTATTTACTTATTTATTTACTGGTGTTTAAGTGTCACATACTTATGCACAATGGCTAATCGTGACCGTGGCGGTTTTACGGGTGGAGGAAGCCGGAGTACTCGGAGAGAACCATGCACCGAGCATCAACTAGAAACTATCAGCTCCTCAACATTCTAACTCTGTTCAAGCTCCGCTGAAGCAGGGTTACAGCTGTTGAAGAAATGTGTACACCGAAGTGCAGTACGCATTAGCACACGGCGTCATCGTGCCCCCATGTAGGCAACCGGGATAAAGTACCTTGCCCAAGGACACAACGCGGATCGTCCCGGACAGGGATCGAACTTGGGACCCCAAGCATAGTATTCCAACAGTCTACCACTGAGCCACCTTGCTCCCAGTGTATATGAATGCCAATACCCCTAATCCCCGGAGGAGGAGGGAATAATTCGGATTAGGTATTAAATTTTAATTAGAGACTAAATTTTAAATACGGATTAAATTTTTATTAGCGATTAAATTTTTATTAGCGAATAAATTTTAAATAGCATTTTAAAAAAAAAATCGGACGACGTGACCTTATGGAAGCCATCTTGTGGGCCAGATTACCCAACACGTTTCCTGTGTGCATGCATTGACAGCCATCTTGTTTTCGCAGCCATTATATTCACTCCACATAACTTTATGAACGCTATCTTGTAGGCAAAATTACCCGACGTGCTTCCCGTGCGTCGTCATTGACAGACATCTTGTTGAACATTCTCGTTATTTGAAATTTTAATTTTCTGTGAGGAAACGTATTTTTTTTTAGCTCGCCTGACTTTCAGTCAGTCCGTCGTCCGTGAACATGGTGTTTGCGTCTTCTCCCCCAACACCGCTGAACCAGTTTAATTGAAATTTGAGATAATAGTTTATGACATCGCATTTTGATTTTTGTTCAAATCAAGTTGCCTCGCCCCTCGGTAGGGCCACGCCCAAAAAGTGTGCTTAAATCTTAAAAAAAATCTTCTTCTCGTGAACCTGCAGTAGCAGAGACTTGATATTTGGTTTGCAGCTTCCTTTTGAGGTGCAGATTCAGAATTGTTCAAGAGAAGTTCGAGGAGCTATATTTGCGTTCGTTATGGGAGGGGCAATAATGTTCGCCCCCGTCCAAAATTTCTATTTTTCAAACCGAGAGACTGATTTGAACCAAATTTGATATGAGGGCTTATTGGGTCATAAGTACTTAATTTATGCCAATGTTTTTCGCCGTCGCCCCACGGGAACCGCAGGTGCTAAAAATCGAAAAAAAATTAAAACACCCATATCTCCAAAACTACATGGCACTGAGAATTCTTATTAGGTGTGAAGCTTCCTTAGGACCAACAGAATGGAATGGTCCAAAAAATTGCTTTTGGTTTTATCATGGGGTACTTTTTGGTGACTTTTTGAAAAACAAAATGAGGAATTTTCTTTAAAAATCTTCTTCTTCAGATCCAGCAGTTGGAATGTTTTGATATTTGGTATGCAGCATCCTTGGGAGGGGGGGGGGGGGAGTGGAGGCTTCAAGTTTGTTCAAGCCATGTCCCTAGGCTCATATTTTGACTCACTGTGGGAGCTCGAATTGTAACTTAGTACAAAATGAGGAATTTTCTTTAAAAATCTTCTTCTTCAGATCTAGCAGTCGGAATGTTTTGATATTTCGTATGCAGCATCCTTGGGGGGGGGGGGGGGGGGGTTGCTGGGGGTGGGGGTGAGATTCAAGTTTGTTGAATCTAAATCCCTGGGTTCATATTTGGGCTCCCTGTGGGAGCCCTAACTATAACTTAGTTCAATATGAGGAATTTTTCATTAAAAATCTTTTTCTTCAGATTCAGCAGTCGAAATGTTTTGATATTTGGCATGCAGCATCCTTAGGGGGTGAGATTCGAGTTTGTTTAAGCCAAAACCCTGGTTTGATATTTGTGGGAGCCCGAATTATAACTTAATTCAAAATGAGGAATTTTCATTAAAGTTCTTCTCCTTCAGATCCAGCAGTCGGAATGTTGTGATATTTGGCATTCAACATCCTTGGGGTGAGATTCAAGTTTGTTCAAGCCAAGTCCCTGGGTTGATATTTGGGCTCCCTGTGGGAGTCCGAATTATAGCTTAGTTCAATATGAGGAATGTTCTTCAAAAATCTTTTTCTTCACATCCACCAGTCAGGTCTGGCACGTCAAGCCCATTGAATTTATTATGGTGTGTAAAATGTTACATTCATTTTATCAGGGCTTTATTTCATTTATATACTTCCAGTTCTCTCAAAGTTGTTTATAAATATACACATACAATGTTTCATATTCAGATATCTATGCTAGGTACATTTATGCTTTATTTATATTATTACAATAATGGCTAATACAATTAAACTTGGTGTTATGCAAAGTGAAGAAACAGACGATTTTATTGCAAAGTTTAATAAAGCAATCAGTGATAATTCAATTGATCCCTCAGACACCCCATTCAATATTGAAAGACACAGTTGTGATTACTTGTCACCTGAGACTATTAAAGAGCAAATATCACCAGAAACCAAAAAACCCTCACTTTTAAAGTTAAATTGTCGAAGCTCAAATGCCAATTGGGACAACTTCAGAAACCTTCTGTGTGACCTGCAGCCTAATCGGAACATTTTTGACTTTGTTGGTCTTTCAGAAACATACAATATTCGGGATAATATTGCATATGAACTCGATGGCTATCACCGCCCTGTATTTCTTTGTCGATCTGCTGAAGATGATGGCAGAGGGGGGAGTTGGATTGTTCGTAAATGAAAATATACCATTCAGAGTTCGTGAAGACATATCGGTATTTATCTCACATATTTTTGAATCACTGTTCATAGAAACCTCGGGAAAATAAAATTGTATTGTTGGAATAATCCATAGACCTAACACAGCACCCAAAGCAGACTTGGACCTCTTTTTATCAACCCTTTCGCAACTGCTCGAAAAAATTAATTCTGAATCTCAGAATGTTTACCTCATGGGCGACTTCAGTATAAACTAGTTAAACTTTGGTAATCACCTAAAATCTAGTCGTTATATAGATCTAATATTTAGTGCAGGCTTGTTGCCGGTCATTACAAGGCCTACTAGAGTCACCAAAAATTCTGCGACTCTGATAGACCATATATTATGTAACAACAAAAATGGCAATACGTACACCTCAGGTATATAATTACAACTGACATCAGCGATCATTTTGCCAATTTTACATGGAAGAATCCATCGTATGTCAAGACATTCCTATTCAAACAGTCGAAAAACGATCTTTCAGCTAGGAGAACGCGAATTACTTTAAAAACCTTCTTCGTCAGTGTGACTTCATTGATACCTTCAGTAGCAATTGTTCCAATAACGCCTATAATATTTTCTTAAACAGTTTCCAGGAAGCCTTTGATAAAGCTTAACCCCTAAAAACTGTATCGATCGCCAACAAATATATCAAACGAGAACCTTGGATAACCACAGGACTTTTGCAATACTCTTTAAACAAACAAAAACTTTACAGAATTAAGCTGAAATCACCATCGGCCCCCAACATACAGCAATACAAAGACCACTGCAACATTTTTAGTAGATTAAATCGTGTCTGCAAAGCCGACTATTATAACAATATCCCTTTGGACTATAAATATATCGTAAAGAAAACCTGGGACGTTCTCTCAAAAGCTATTAATAAATCTAAACTAGGTAACACCTCACCTCCTTCGTTCACTGACGGTAATATTACACTGAACGATCCAAAAGAAATTGCTAATAGATTTAACTCATTTGTCGTCGATATTGGCAAAACCTTAAATAACCAAGTTCCCACTACTCCACATCATTTCTCAGAATGTCTGAGAAACAACAACAACATGGAGTCGTTCTTCATTTCGCCCATAAACTCACAGGAAGTGATACTCTGTGTGAATAACCTTACGTCCAAAGCAAGTAAAGATTACAATAATGTTTCAATTCGGTTGCTGAAAGACGTCGTATATGAGATAGCTGAACCAATAGCCCATATAATAAACCTATCTTTTTCCACCGCTGTGGTGCCTCTTAACATGAAGATCGCCAAAGTCATCCCGATTTTTAAGTCAGGTGATGAACATATCTTTAATAATTATAAACCCATTAGTATTTTACCAGCTTTTTCTAAAATTATTGAGAAGATAATGTATGTGAGATTATCTAGTTACTTGGACACTCACAATACTCTATACCAATATCACTTGGTTTTAGGAAAGGGCACTCAACAATTCATCCCATTCTTCACCTTATAAATAATGTAGTATGTGCAAATGATAAATCAACAAAAGACTGCACATTGTCCTTATTTCTTGATTTCCCAAAAGCATTCGATACAAATGATCATTCTATCTTGTTAAGTATGCTAGAACATTATGGGATCAGAGATGTGGCCAATTCCTGATTTAAAGACTACCTTTCAGACAGACTTCAGTGTGTGCAGTACTCGACTCCAACATCTGACTTCAAAGCCATCTCCACGGGTGTACCACAGAGATCTATTCTTGGCCCCATTTTGTTCCTGCTATATATAAATGATATATCTAACTGTACTAGTTTAAAGGTTCTATCGTTTGCCGATGACACGACAGCTCACGAATCTTACAACAACAATAGACGAGTTATTTTCTAAAATTAACTCGGATATAAAACACGTGGAAGAATGGTACGTTGCAAATTAACTAGTCTTGAATGCCCATAAAACTAAATTTATGTTGCTTCATCCTAATACTGATTCCTATAATCCGGGAGAAAGAAAGTTGTTCCTAGGAGATACAACACTTGAACCCATAGGAAAAGAACAAATAGAAACTTCAGTTGGATTTCTGGATATATTCATGGACGAAAGTCTAAATTTCAAACAGCACGTCTCGTTATTTTGTTCCAAAATGGCAAGGGCTATCTATGCAATTAACAGAGCAAAAAACATATTACCATTACATTCTCTGAGAACACTGTATTTATCTTTAATACATAGTCATCTTGTGTACGCCATATAGGTATGGGGGTCACGTACCATCAACTTCAAAGATATTCACGTAACAGAAAAAAACAATCCGCACCATTAGTAAGAAAAAACGGAATTCCCATATGGACCCCCCTTTTCAAAACGCTTAGTATTTTGAAATTTAACGGCATTTACAAGTTGCAGGTTCTCCACTTTATGCATGATTGACGTAATAAACTCTCGATATCTTTTAACAATAGTTCCCAGATATATACAAATCCTATTGGCATGGATACTACACAATCTGGAAGTGTACAGACTTTTAAGCCTAGGGCCAAATTTTCGGCCAATCTTCCTCTAAATACCTTTCCAAGGTTATGGAACGATATCGAACCATTGGTACAGAAGTTCACCAGACCGCACTTCAAACGTTTCGTGTGAGATAATTTTCTAGAATCATATGCTCTCCACGTTATATGCAACAACACTGAATGCCCCGACGGTAAGTAATGTGAACGTCGAATCATGGAAACGGTTATACATCCAGGGCGCTGGTGACCTGCACTCATGCCCGTCACATGGATTTAAATCATTTGAATCATGTATCTGGGTGAATTCTCCATGTTTGTCTGGGTACACTCTCCGCGTAGTTTAGTATGGTATTCTTTCTTTCTATGCCTCCGGCTGTCGGAACGTCTTGCCTAACACTAACACGCGCAGGATTTTCTTTTCTTTTATTCCTCACTTTGTCACCATTCATTTATTATTATCTTCCTTTTGGTACATAACTTGTATGTGGTATCAATTCGATATGGACAGGCAATAATATACTCGCCCAAAAAAGAAAGTGTGCATTTCAGATATTGATCAAACTCCAAAAACAAAATTCATGCAGCAGTGTGAATCCTTGGGTATTTAAACACCAAAGTAAGGCCTTCCTATCGTTCACATTCAAACTTGCGCTGCTGTTAGAACGACTCCACATTAGCATGCCAAGATTGACAATGAATCAACGTCTCCTTGCCCTGGGTATGATTAGAGCTGGTAGAACACACAGAGAGGTTGCCCAGCATTTGAACTGCCACCGTAACACTGTAGACAGACTAGTCCATCGACATGCACAACATGATGACGTTCGAGACCGACCCCGCTCCGGGAGACCCCGAGTTACCCCACCCCTGCACAAGATCGGTATATCCGTGTCGTCCATCTCCGGAACCGGCAACAAACGGCAACGACGACAGCCAGGAACATCCCTAACCTGAGACGGATACATCCTCAAACAGTAATCACCCGGCTGAGAGAATACGGCTTACGTCCTCGAAGACCTGCAATTCGTCCGATTTTGACGTTACGCCATCATCGTGCTCGACTGCAGTGGTGTAGACAACATCTCAGGCATCCCTTACACTGGTGGCGACGTGTTTTATTCACAGATGAATGTCGTTTCCATCTTTCATCATCAGATGGCCGCCAGAGAGTGTACAGACGTCGAAACGAACGCTACGCAGACCCATGTGTCGTGGAGCGAAATCGTTATGGGGGAGGGTCTCTCATGGTGTGGGGTGGCATCACTGCCCGTAACAGAACTGAGCTGGTCATTATTGATGGCAATCTCAGTGCAGCCAGATATCGTGATGAAGTGCTTACACCTGTTGTTGTCCCATTTCTGCAACGTCACGGCCCCGGCGTCATTCTACAGCAGGACAACGCCCGACCCCACGCAGCTCGTGTTGTTCAACAGTATCTGCAGCAACAACAAGTGGATGTTCTTCCCTGGCCCGCAAATTCGCCCGATATCTCACCCACTGAGCACGTATGGGACGAAATGAAACGTCAGCTACGCCGGCTTCCCCATGCACCGTCAACGCTTGTGGAACTCCAAAGACAGCTTATCAGAATATGGAACAACATCCCACAACACTTCCATGCTAACTTGTTCGCTTCCATGAGGCGTAGATATGTACAGCAGTAGTCGATGCAGACGGAGGTCATACCAGATATCGAGTGTGTGACTTTTGTGTTGGACCCTTAGTGTCTTTGACTCTCCATGGCACCAAGAGTACTCGTCGTAGCGTAATGAAATTTCTCGTGTTGATCACACATTGATTCATCTGTGATTGAATAAAATTTCCATGAATGAAAATGATATATATCTTTTTTTAGTGTTATTTTTTAGCATGCACATTTTCTTTTTTGGGAGAGTATATTTTAACCTCTGCTGTCAAGAGACCAGTTTATGGAGTGACAGGAAGACAGCCTCTCAGGCTATGTCGCTTCCTTGCAATGTGATGATTGTTGTGTTTTGTTTAAATGTTTCATATTTATTACGTTTGTATTCACATGCTGCAAATAAACTTGCATACATACTTACTTACTTACTTACTTACTTACTTACTTACTTACTTACTTACTTACTTACTTACTTACGTACTTACTTACTTACTTACTTACTTACTCACTCACTCACTCACTCACTCACTCACTCACTCACTCACTCACTCACTCACTCACTTACTTACTTACTTACTTACTTACTTACTTACATACTGACATACTGACTTACTTACTTACTTACTTACTTACTTACTTACTTACTTACTTACTTACTTACTTACTTACTTACTTACTTACTTACTTACTTACTTACTTACTTTACTTACTTACTTACTTACTCTTTTGATATTTGATATACAGCATCCCACTGGAGGTGAGATTCACGTTTGTTCAAGCCAAGTCCCTGGGTTCATATTTGGGCTCCCTGTAGGAGCCCGAATTATTACTTAGTTCAGTATGAGGAATATTCTTTTAAAATCTCCCTTTTTTAGATCCACTAGTCAAAATCTTTGCATATTTGGTATAAACTTAGGAGGGGCAGATGCAACCTGTTGAAATCAATTCCCTGGGTTGATATTTAGGCTACCATGTCAAGTGAGCACCCTCGGGCCTCTGGGACCTCTTGTTTAATTTAAGCCACTGACCTTATTAAAACCATCTTGCAGGTACATGCTTCTCGCTTGTCGTCATTGATGGCCATCTTTTTGCAGCCATTTTGTAAGTCACTACTTCGCTTTCGGGCCACGTGACTTTCTGGGTGCCATCTCGTCGGCAGGATCACCCCATATGCTTTTCGTGCGCCGTCGTTGACTACCACCTTGTTTTTGAATGTGTTGTATAGGACGACCATCTTATTTTTGCCGTCCCCTTATGAAAACCATCTTGCAGGCAAGATTACCCACTGCGCGTCGTGATTTATAACCATCTTGTTTTGAAAGTGTTGTGTAGGTCGACCGTCTTGTTTTCGCGAAAGTCATTACCAATAATAATAATAAAATAATAATAATATAATAATAATAATAATAATAATAATAATAATAATAATAATAATAATAATAATAATAATAATAATAATAATAATTAATTTTCAATAGTGTGAAACCACCAAGGGTGCTCTAACGCTTTAGAGATTGTAGAACACAAGCTATGAAATAAATGATTTGAATAGAATAAGTGCTGCTGTAAGACCCTTTGTCAACCTGACTAAACGTGTTGGAACATGTTCAGCTCATCAGCACCAATAGCACGCCTAGTATTGCTTACATAACAGCTTTTTCAGCTCTTTCGTTTCGAGAGTCACCAGTATTATTTATACAAGCTATCGGCGATGACAAAATTGTGTCGATCGTCACGAGTATCGTTAACAAAATCTATCAGTGATGAGGAAGCAGTTATATGAAACTCTCTGTCGATCAATCCCCGCCTACACATGGGCGCAGATCTCTTCCCAAAAGTGTGTGGGGGGACGGGCAGATGCCGAATGCATTTGCAGCGAGTGGCGCAGGCGCGAGCCCGCTGAGGGGGGGGGGGGGGAGGTTAAAGAAAATTTTTAAATTGCGCTATCAAATGGTGCATTCTGGTGGCCTCTGGGGTAATTTTGTCAAAATGCTGAACCACAATTATAACCCGATAATCATATACCCCAAACATTACATATGTATGAGAAGAAAAATTAAAATGTAATTGCTGTAAAATGCTTGGACTGAGACAACAAGGCCGGTGTTACTATTATAATAGTTCTTAATACTGGCATTTGTTATTCTAGCTGGAGCGTTTTATGATTGTACATGCTGTCAAACTTCCCAAATTGGCCTTAGAGAAGTGACGCTTTTCGTTCTGTATATCTGATTGCAGGAACACTGAAAGAAGGGTGAGGGGTAACTAGAAGGGCAAAACGGAGTCTGAATGTTTTAACTAACAGCTAGCAAACTGGAATACCGCGCCCGAACATCATGTGAGGTTGACTACATACACAAACCGCATTCCTTTCGGAATTTTTAGGGGTAGGGTGGGGGAAGGGGCTTTGCGATGGGGGACACATCACACGATGCCCCCCCCCCTAGATTTTTGGGGGGAACCGCCCCCCCCCCCCATAATATGCGCCGGTGACTGTATTTGCACGGGAGAGATTAACCTACTTCACTCTGAAGTCGGATTTACTCATCTCTTGGTCCATGTTTATCCATGGCTATCTCCCCTGGAGTAGTCAAATATTCAACAATTTATATTTTGATTGGCAGAGCACGGTAAGCTCTGTCAATCAAAATATAAATAGTTTAACTTTTGACAAAAATGGTAGTAATAAGCTAAGAGGGGAAATTTGAGATTCTAATACCAGAGTGATCCTTTTTAATTCTTTACCCAGCCACGTACGAAATTTCATGATTTTAAAAAAACATGTCTCAAGTTTTCAATAAAACTATATAAATACGGATATTGCCGGAACCAGCTCATTTACCCGGGTCCAATGACATCCAATTTTATGGTTTTATTGCGAAGATACCAAAGCTTTTTGGGTAGATTAAGTCACATTCTAATTGTCTAGGCGTTTTGACCGTTTCATTAGGTAAAGGGTTAATTTGAATATTGTGTAGCCGTGGAGGTATGTAGAGTATTCCCGACTTAAAAATTGAGCTGATCTTTTTGAAGCTCTATTTTCAAGGACTGATTTATTTTCAATCATTTAGGTATCTGATGCATAAATGATTGAAAATAAAACAGTTTTTAATCTAAGACAAGTATCACGATGTTTAGATACTAAAATGGGGAAATAAATGGCAGACAATAATCAAAAATGGCGTTCCCATGGCTACTTCATCCCTGTGAAAGGAAAGCGGGGGGGGGGGGGGGGGAGGAGGGAAGTGTCAAGGCATGTCGTAGGAGCAAGTCCATGGGCACGCAATCAAAGGTGGATACATGGGCTAATGAGACAGTCGCCCGACCCCTCAGCATTATAATAGGCCCATGTAAATTAGGGCCTAAGGCCCTACGGCCCTAGTTTACATGGGTCTATTATAACGCTAAGGGACGGGGCGGGACACCCTATGTGTCTCGCAATTATTAAATTTTACATAACTGTTGTTTATGAGCACTCAATCAATTACGGATAAAGAAACAGAATCAGAGTCGAAACTTATATTATCGGCGTATCAACGCTAAACGAACAAATTAGTCAACACCAAGAGTGAATATACATTGGAAATGCTTCATGCACGAGTTTTGATTTTCACAGTTACAGATATCTATACTTCCAATATGTTTCACGATTGTTCAATGCAGGAAAATAGTACAATGTATACTATAGGACAGATTCTTTCAAACTTTGCCGAAAACCTTTACTCTGGAAGAGTGGTTTCTAATGAAGAGTTGAGCAATCAGTTTGCTGTCTAGTTTGTCCAATACATCGCTGTGTACAGCACAAACCATTAGGAAGTTCAAGCGATCTTGATTCATCGTATTACGGAGCCACGTTTTAATGCGCCTGAGTGAGCTGAAAGAACGCTCAGCAGTGCAAGACCTCGCAGGACAGAGCAGTATAGCTCGCAACAATTTCTCAACACTTGAAAACATTTTACGAACATCAGGAGACATGGTGATGAACATCTGGTGAATACAACTGACATCATCAACCGGAAACTGGCGCTTGAAGAAACTTAGTTCATCTTTCAACTCAGGACAAAACTCGGGGTATTTTTCAGCAATGGTTTCGTTAATGTCACTTTGGTAAGCTGACCATACGAATTCAAGTCAGATGAGGTGAAATATTTGTCAATGTTGCTAACTGCAGCATCAAAAACCTTCCACAGTATCCGCCTGATGCGAAACTTCACCACCATCAAGGCGATTGGGTACCATTCTCCTCCTTGGGAGCACAAATTCATCCAGGTCATATTTCTCGATGTTGTTATTAACGGTATCAACTATCATACTGAAATATTGCTCTGTTCGGAATGTTGGGCTGAATCCAGCATGCTAGAAACTGGCTGGTCCTTACCTTGCAAGACTTTTTGTTAGAACCTTCTAAGCATCTCAAGACAGGTAGCGCTGCATGTATTTCGAGCATGCATTTGGCGATGGACAAAACGGCGTATAAACCACTGGCACGGACAGCCACGTTGCTTCCGAAATTGGCTATAGCTTCTTTCAACGCATCTAATATTTCAGAAAAGTTGTCTATAACTGACAAAACCGCCGATTTCCGAGTGAGCCACCGTGGAGGACAAATTGGTTTTAGTGAACTTGGAGATGGGGAGTCAAAATCTTCATGAATATTCATATACAGCCGCTTGAACTTGCCAGATTTCCTATACAAATTTCCAAGCTCGTGAATACAGTCCAAGGACTCTCGAACAAATGAAGCTTCGGCGATCGAGTGTGCTGTTACCAGATGAGAAACGTGGGCCCCCACAATGAGTGTACAGAGCTAATGGTTGCACGACTTTTATTTTTGCTTGTCACCCTTTGTATTCACCAGCTACATTACTAGCGCCGCCGTATGTTTGTGCGCGAAGATTAGCTATATCTGAGTTCAATCGGATGAAGACATCTTTAACCATATTTGCTAGTGCGACTCCTGTGGTCGAAGGAACCTCATACAAGCCGATAAACTCTTCCATGACCTCGAATTTTGAATTAACGTAACGAAGTCATATAGATTCCTGTTCTTTCCCTGAAATGTCTTGTGTTCCATCAATTATCAAACCAAACTGCTCACTTTCATTACGAATTTCGTTTAGTATCTGTTTTAATATTTCACGACTCATCAATCCCAATATTTCGTTCACTATTTCGGTGTTAGTGTAAGTTGTTTTCCGAGTCAGCCATTTCGCCAGATTTTCGTCATCATCTTCCGACCGAAGGGCAAGGAGATGTTTGAATTTTCCCCCACTCTTCTCTTTCCCACGAAGAGCCGTCCCTTCTGATGCCAAATATTTTATTGAAGAAATTATCTTATTAAGGGCTTGCCTAGCTTAATTTTGGTCATCCAGACTTTGTTCATTCAGTTGATCAGTGATGCTTTTCTAAGACAAACTGCAAAGTTTTATGTAAGCGTCTTTGTGCATTTGTGACTCTTGGTGGGCAGTAAACTTCTCGATCGCTTTTTTCCAATTACAGAAGCCTTCTTCAAAGAACTTACCGTTTCATGGCGATAATTAATTGGGTCAATCAGCTTTCCGTTCACTGCTTTGGTACAAACATGACACAGAACGTTTTTTGAGACCTAAATCGCAATGAAGCCAGGCGAACCTTTTGAACCATTCTGATTGGAAGCGTAGCGTTTGTTTTTTCAATGTTTGAACAACCGTGAATTCGGTGTTTTCTAGCTGATTGGGCTGGTCAGTGTCACAATACTCACAAATTACACAAATGGCACCGTCTGCGACAATTTTCCTTTCCTGCGATGATTCTCCTGCGGTCTGTGTGTCATTGTTGGCAGTGGAACTATCGTTATCGACTTGAATCTTCGTTTTGGAAAGAAATCTTGGAGTCTTTTTTGTGCCATTTCAGGCCCTATTCACGGAAAATATCAAACAATGGGATTTCGTTATTCAAGTTAAAATTAGACTATACACGCGGAGTGTATGACGTCAGAAGTAGGTTGACTGGTGCAAATGCGTCAGTCATACAGAGTTAACCCATGATTGCCTAACGAGCGATTCGAATGTGTTCTAAGACTCCACATCTCAAAATTATTCAAACAAAATTGATGAGAGGGTGCGTCAGTGGGGGAGCATGCTGGGGGATTGCTTTAGATTTTCACGAATGGGAAGAAAAACTCAGTTCACCAAGGAGATCAGTATTTATCCGGACAACAGAAAAAAGGAAAGCAGACGACAGGGAACTTCCAAAGGCCAAGAAATTTACAATTTCCTAATCGAGAACGTGAAAACCGTGCTAAGTACTGAACAATGCTTACGCTCAGCTCGCAGAAGAATGGGTCGACACAGTAACTGTTGCAAAAGAAAAAATGTTATGGCTGTGCAGTTCAGCATCCGCGTCAACAAGAACATGATTAATGTTTAATGGCGACACAAAAAGAGAAGATCTGAAGTTGTTTAGATGACGCCTTGGTTTGTGTAGACAGAGACAGACTGTTTGAAGTATGGCGGGGACTTACAGCTACGATGATACCACCACCCTTGTTTAGTGAATACGCATGCACTTTCACATGTGAACTTCAATGAAACATTATTGAAGATAATATGTTAGATAAAGTGTCAAATCAGTAGTGAAATATTATCCATAGAGAGTAATCGCTTGACAGGACTGGTTGCGTGAAATAATTCATGAGAGGTGAGGGACGTTGTACAAACATTGAGTGCGCGAATGCGAACGGGTGTTTCACAATATAGTCTTTCGCCTCGAATGAATTATTTAACATAACCAGTCCAATGAAATGATTACTCTGTTTATTACTTTTCATTATTAACGATAATTATATAATTTAACCCTTTTCCTAACGTAACGTTCAAACCCAGCCAGCGCTATTCTCAAAAATCATCAATTAATTTTTATTATTTCATTTTTTTTGTCTGTAAAACATAGGTTATAACCCCTCATTGGAACGAGCTCATCGAGCTCGTTCCAATGAGGGGTCATAACCTATGTTTTTGACCCAAAAAATCAAGATAATAGTTAATCAAGATTTTTTTTTTGCAAGTGTTGTCTGCTTCTCATGTTAGGTGAACGGTTAAAAAAAACAAAAAACAATGAAGTCCCCATTACACCCACGGCAAAGCATCTTCTTTTGCGCGCGTGGATACATGATGCAATTGTTGATTGCCTAATTCACTTGTGAAGTTATTGTTTATAATCAGACCTGGAAATCCCAGTAAATCACACTTTGGAAAGTAATAAAAAGAAAAATGATAAAAAATTAAATGATAAAGAAAAATAAAAAGACATGAAAAAAGATGTCACAAAGCCACCCTAAAGTTCAGGGTTAATCAGAGTTGTCCGATGATGGTGACTTGATAACCACTGAAACAGTTCTCTCACGCCTAATGAAATCTCCCCATCTATGACATAAATAAAGCGTAGTCCGGCAACTCCTACCCCATTTCACCATGGACCACCCGCTTTACCACCCTTTTCACTGCCTCCTAAACGACGTTTACGTCATAAAAGTATAAAAAGAGGGAAGCACCGTTATCCGGCAACACTTTGAACAGAAGTATCTTTAAGACAGACACCCACTCCCACCCACCCTCCTCCCCAGTTGTAGTGTGCAAACCTGGGAAGGGGGTCCTCTAATATCCCCTGCTTACATCCCCCGTATCAGTACGATTTGGCAGTCAAACTCATAGAGTCCTTGGGGCAAAGTTTCGTGTGGACAGATACGAGATACTCCCAACGAGTTTTTTTATGCCATTTTACGAACCGCCAGCAAAAGTGTCGTCAAAATGATGTGTATTTTTCTCTTCCAAATGATATTTAAGACCACTCTAGATTATAAACAAAGTTTTTTTTTTGTTAATCCTAGAAACGCTTTATCACAGACAGATTGTATAACCACATACATTTAACAGTAGATAAGATAGTCAGACAAGATCACATGTTAGACACCGAGCTTGTTGATTTTGCCGCTTATGAAGCAGTCTAATCTATTTAAGTCCATTCAGCATTAGAAACGAAGATATTTTTGTTTTGACGAATTCTAAAGGCGCCTTATCTCATAAAAAACAAATAAAAATAAGCATGTTGGATAACAGTTTATATTTAGCTGGCAGGCTCAGTTAATTTGAAATAGATAGATGAGATAAAGCTTGTTCAATGTAATCTAATCATTTGACAGGGAAACGAATCGCAGTGTAAGCCTGTTATTAATATCATAAGTGAATTCAAAGAAGACTTTACCGTGTGACGAAAAAAAACATCCATATATTAAAAAACAGAACACTGCTGACTCACTGATTCCAAAAGAAAGAACTTTGCTGTGCAGTCAAAATTCGAACTTGAATGACTTTTGTTTACTATTAAACCTCCATCCACAAAATACACACAGGTTACTGCAAACCTCCACTACATGACCCCCATGACACCGTCTTCTCAGCTCTTTAGCATGTGCGATTATTTATCAAAACTGAAATACACAACTAAGTCATAGATTGAATAAAATGTTACGAAAAATACCATTTTTTTAAAAAAATTATTTTTCTCTCTTTACAGTGAAGCATTTGTTAAATCTGCAAATCCTCTCCAGCAGAAGTATAACGACAGATGCTAAAGTACCCAATCAATGATTGAATAGGGACACTTTTAATGATGAGCTCTTTCTTTCATGGCATTGAAAACACGGCATGATCAGTAGATATAAATTGCAAAGGGAATTTAGCTTGAAACATTTTCTAGCCCAGGTAAAATTGGACTTAGTAAATTTTCAACTCGACTCGTATTTTGGCCAAGATTAATCGATTGGGGGAAATAAAAAAGAAAGTAAACTCCAAGTGGGTCTGAAAAAATGATCATTTCCATAGGAAATTGTAAAAGTGTGAAAATCGCTGACCTAGGATATTTGCAAAAACGAACTTTTCTGTACATTTTCTTCTTTTCACTCAGTGCAATTCGAACAGAGATGTAATAGAGAGTTGTCATGCACTGCCCTCATTCTCACCCTCGCAAGTGGGCTCGAAAAGACAAAACCGAAAAGGCTTCTTTTCTATGAATTGTTTCCATAGGAAATTGTAATGCACCACTTTCTAGGCACCTGTCAGGCTGAGCATTTTCAAACATTGCTGCTCTTATATAGAGAAAAAGACAAAAAAAAAAATAACTTAAATTTAATTCCTAAGAAAGGGAAAAAAGGAAGAAAAGTTTTAAGAAATAATTAAAATAAAAACAAAATGGATAGATTCATAGGAGAAATGAAAAGACGAAAAGGAGTAGAGCATCGCGGATTTCTCCAAGGAGTGTTTTGCAGAACATTTGCCCATCTCATGAGCATTGAAGAAACGATGTTATGGTTGCATTTTTAGAGTGGACCATGATCACAAATGTCAAGACACAGAATCTGAAGACGTGATCATCATGTGTTTCTTGCCAGCATTAAATATGTTCATCAAGCATGACTTGATAAGAATTTGGATGAAGATGGTCTTGCATACAGGAGAACCAAGACACGACAAATTAGAATGTTTGGATTTTCGATTGGGAGTGAGTCATCTCACAGCCGAAGATCGAGGTCGTATTTTGCATTTTATTTACTGTGCAGAGAATATTTGATTTTGTGAAGAAGAAAAAAAAATCACTAAATTAAAAAAAAATATGAAAAAAAATTTCTAAAAAAGAAAAACAGAAAATGGATGATTCAAAATATGATAAATATCATGATATCATGATAGAATTTTATAGAAAATTCCAACAATATTGTCCCAAGGGTATGGCAGTGTATTTTACCAAGACTTCACCTGAACGTATTAGCATAAATGAGCATGATGATACTCATCATCACAACAGCCTTTTATTAGTTAATGAAAGAGGGGAGAATGCAAATGGAATGATTTTTATCTAATTCGCGAGAAGATAATGAGAAGGAAAAAATCAAAAAAAAAATCAAAAATCAAATCAAATCAAAATAATAATAAATTAAAGAAAATAAACAAATTTAAAAAATCATAAATATTTATTTATGAAAAATAACTTTCAACCTTCTTTTACAAAGTCACATCTTTTATCTGTATGTGAGCTGAAACTTTCCCCTCTTCATTTTTGTGTGGATGTGGAGTGATCATGTCTGCTTTCATTAATTTTTTCACATTGTTTAGAGCTTCTTCTCCAAGTGGATCCTTGACACCTTTATGATTTTTTGATATATTTTGTTTTTGCCGTAGATCAGACTGAACTGCTTGATATTTTTTTCTCCTTCTTCTTTCAAGAGTTTATGACAAGAATTTTCTAAATCTGAAAATAAGCCTTCTTGCTCATCATTCATTGTTGCCTTGGATTAGGTTTCAAATAAAACATTTTAATATCATTGTGTGGACCAATTCTTTTCTATTCGATTTTGTTTCATTGCCATATTTTAATTAATTTTAATTTTTGTCATTTCTTACATATAATATAAAAAAAATGGTTTTTATTAATTTAATTTTTTTTTACTTTCTTTATATATATATACGAACATTGTTTTTCACTGATTTTAATCTCTTTAATTGAAAATAATTTTTTTAATGGGAATTAAATTTTTTTTAACTTGAAGAAAAATAAAAAAAACGAAATTGATAAAACATTTTTTTTTAACTTGAAGAAAAATAAAAAAAAAAAAAAACGAAAATTGAAAATCAATTTTTGCCCATGCATGGAAGCAAGAAGATTTTCTTGATTCAAAAAAATCTATTTTGTTTTGCTTAAACGAAGGTGTTTCTATCAGTTTTGCTTAACACTTTACTATCAGCTATGTAATATTTAATAAGAGTGAAAGTGATTTTTTGTAAGTGAGAGACTCTTTTTTTGCTTTGCTTGTGTGAACTGTCCTAAGTGAGCTATTTATTCATGCATGATTTTTATCAAAAACATTTTGTGCATGATGTCAAAAATGCTGGAGGAACTAAAACATAAAAAAATTGATTTAATAATTATTTTTTTTAAGTTAAAAAAAAATTAATTTAAAGAAAAATAGAATTTTTTTAACTATAGAAAAAACAACATTACAAAAAAACAATTTTTCATATTTAAAATTTGTTTATAAAAAATTAGAAAAAATGTCCTTATTATCAGAAGTGTGCAGTTTACCTCAATTGAAAAATTATGTGAAGAATCTTGGCATCGCAAATTCGTCTGAGACTAGTGAGAAAAAGGTGTCAGAATTGAGATCTAAAGCACGACAAATGGGTTTGAAAGGTAAATGGTTGCAAAATAAAAATGAGTTGATAAAATCTATGCTTGGAGGAAATGATGAGATGAGAAAAATAACATTGGATGGAAAGAGGAAACGAAATCAAAACATACTAATTCAATCTGCAGAAATAAAGTTAGAGAAGAAGATCTAATATCAAAAATTTCTTGAATGAGATAAAAACTCATATATTGGATTTATTTCATTGAATGCAAGGCGATCGCATTAAAATGAAAATGTTATTGAAGTGTTGGATGGAGAAGATCAATGTGAACACATGTGTAGTCATGGAAAAACTGCTTATTTTCAATCACGCACAATAACTGTGTCTGATGGCTGTTCCTTATCTGATATCTTTGACAATATGAAAGAAAAAATGATACAATCATTAGCGCAGTGTCAAAACGAAGGAAACAATTGCAGATTCGGCAAAGTATTGAATCTAGAAATTCATATCAACAGGTTCAATCCATTGCGAACGTCTTTGTATATAAAATTGCCCCTTTTCACAGAAAATAAAAAGCTATATTCATCGTGGAAAATAAAGAAGACAGTCAATGCTTCAAATGGGCTGTCACATCTGCCTTGTATCCCATAGGAAGGCATCTGCAGAGAGTATTAAAATATGTAGAAACCGCTAAGAATTTAAATTGGTCAGGAATAAATTTTCTGACTCAACTATGTAATATCAATCATTTTGAAAATCAAAATCCTACTATCGCCATCAACGTTTTGGGATATGATGATACAAAAAACCTTATTTCCTCTGAGGATTAGTTCACAAAAAAAAGTCATAAGAAAAACATTAGTTTATTATTAATTTCGAATGATGATAATCAGCATCATTGATGGATCAAAAACATGAGTCGATTATTGAGGACACAGACAACCAAACACCATAGTGAGAGATTTTTCTGTTTTAACTGTTTGAATTCCTTCCATAACAAAGAATCACTTGAATGTCACGAGGAGTATTGCAACTCAAAACAATGCACTACCGTTGACATGCCTAAACGTCACACTTAAATCAAATTCATACATCACAATAGAAGACTGAGAGTGCCTTTTGTGGTGTATGCCAATTTCCAATATTTCATGGTGAAAATGAGTTTGTTTAAGCCTGACAATTGACAGAGTTACAACGAAAAATATCAGAAGCACCCGCCATCTGGTTAATGTTTTTACATAAAATGTTCTTTTGACGATCGATATTCCTTGGGTCCATACACCTATATGAAACAGTTGGACGATGATGACTTGGCTCGAAATTCGTGGAAGATTTGGAATCTGAAAAAAAGAAATATATGAGCAATTTAAAACTACTGAAAATATGATCATCACAGACGAGCAAATGAAAGACTATAAGAACACCACTGAATGTCACATCTGTAAAGAATCATTCACCAAAACGTCGGCACCCGAACACAAGAAAGTGAGAGATCATGATTACTACATGGGTAAATTTCGAGGTACCATGCACAGTAATTGTAATTTAAATATCGAGATGCCAAGTTCTTTTCAGTGATATTTCACAATATGTTGGGTTATGATTGTCATATGTTTGTGAAGACTCTCAGTAGTGTAAGTGAAGGATATATAAACTGCATCCCAAAGAGTGATGAACAATACATATCTTTCACGAAATAAATAGTGATAGATAAAAAGAAGAAGAAAAAAATAGATGGAGAAATGTCAGAAGGGAAATAAATTTCATAGATAGCTTTAAATTCATGTCAACCAGTATCGAAAAAATCATCATTAATTTAGGAAGGGAGAAATTCGAGATAACGACTGAACACTTTAAAAATGAACATCAATTGGAGAGCATTTTGAGGAAAGAGTATATCCCTATGATTACATGGATGGTTTGTATAGATTCAATGAGTCAAAGCTACCTTCCAAAGATCATTTTTTTAAACTATATGATGCTCACTATGAACACTATAATAATTTATACAGTTGGATCATGAGTCAGCCATTACCAACGGGGAATTTCAAATGGGTCGAGAATCACGAGGAGATTATCCTTGTCTTCTGGAGTTGGATCTAGAATATCCGGAAATGTTACACGATTTGTACAACGATTATCCTTTAGCCCTGGAATAAATGAAAATGAATGAAGTTGATGAACTCATTCCAAATTTAAATGACAAACAGACATATGTAATCTATTGCAAAAATCTGAAACTGTACATAGATTATGGCATGAAATTAATCGCCATCCATTGCACCATCCGATTTGATGAAAAACCTTGGGTGAAGAATTATATAGATTTTAACACGAATTTGAGAACGCAGGCTGTGACCAAATTCAAGAAATATTTTTTCAAACTCATGCATAATTGTATGTATAGAAAATCGATGGAAAACATTACAAAAAGGAATGACATTCGTCTGGTTATGACTGATAGTCAGGCTAGAAAATACGTTTTCTAACCAAACTATAAACATAGAACCATCTTTGATCATTACAAAACCACACCTGTTAATACCACGTTGTTTGTGTGGAAACGACCGGGTATGAAAAGCTGTTTTAGTGCGGTCACGTGAGAAGGATTACATAAATGTTTCGGGAGAAAAATCTTTCAGAGACTGTCCCTGATTAGCAATTATATTGTTCAGTCAGAAAATTTCTGAAACCTACATTTAATAAAATATTCAGATACAAATACTATATCTTTCATTTCCAGAATGCTGTACTGCAGTTTAATACAGGAATTGAAAAAATCCGTTCGTTAATTCGTGAAATTTTCGATTTGTTTTCCTATTAAAATAAAATTTTCGCTGATATATGATTTGGATCCCCCCTGTATAATTGAAGGTCGGATTGTCCCCGTCGAAATGATCTTGTCTTCATTCATTCTTGTAACAGTTCATCTGTATTTTTTAAATGAAATTATGGAATAGAACGAGTATTTCAGTGGAAAAAATGTGTTCTGGGTGTACAGTATTTCTGAAGCAATAGTCTTGGCGATATATCCTGGCGTTTCGCTGCGGCAAAAGCTTTTCCGACATAGGATTATGGATTCTATACTGTGCCGAGTGCCCAAACATTTCAAAGTTGAAACCCAGTGAATTAAATTTTATTGTAGCATGATCTTTTTACCGAAATAGTTTAGATGAACTAAAATGAGAGTGTATTATTCATTAAAAAAATTAATCATCCAATATGCGGGAAAAAGCATGAAAACCACTAGCAAACTTTCTGTTAACTATTTACCCGACGTAACTGCCATATTAGGTTTTAAATTTTTGTCCAAAAAACATAGCTTATGACCTCTCATTGGAACGAGCTCGATGATTTCGAGTCGTTCCAATGAGGGGTCATAAGCTATGTTTTGAGACAAAAGTTTGAAATTTTTTAAATGTTATCCAAGAATTTATTTCGCAAGCATTGTCTGCTATCCGTGTGGGTGGATCTGATCTGTTTCGACAACAATCCACTTCACTGAGGCTGTAAATAGCTGCCAGATATGTCACAAAAATCGTGTTATAATTTGACATTTGGGTGGATTATGATGTTTCTTCCCTTAATGTTCAAAAATAAAAATGTATAAGCAATCTGTAACTTTCCGTGTCTGTTGAAAAACAGACTGAATACTGAGTTTGTTCGCCGGTCTCCAATGACTGTGGAATATTTCATGTAATGTAGATCCAATTGACGGAAGAGCCACACTGTTGCATGTGATCGGCAAAATTCTCATTTTTTGGGTCAAATTTATCACACAAAATAACGAGATGTTCCGAACCGATTTTCACCTTTAAAGATTTTATTTGAGATACAAAATTCCCAAACAAAATGTATCAGGTACAAAAAAAAGATTTAGTGAACAGAAATTAATATGTTACTTGGCAAATATTTTCCCAATACAGTCCAATCAATACTGATTAGTGAGTGGACGTCTGACATTGTGTAATTACACATAACACACTCAGTCGATTTTTGGATAATTTTTTTGTATGGAGTGTACACATAATGGATCTTTTTCAGGAGATGGATTATCCAGAAAAACGCAAGATTGTGACAAATACAGAATTTTGAACCTGGACGATTTTTCGGGTGAGGGTACACATTAGGTGGCGTGGTTCAAGAACATGAGAAGAAATTACTATTTCAACAGTTACAGAATCTCACCACCTAAAGAGTTGCCGGATTATTTAAAATCGGCGATTTATTACAACACTGAGCACATACAACCTTGCGATCAAGTGTTTTGTGGACTCTTGTGTCTCTACATTCTCAAGAGATGGTCCTGAAACATCATTTTCAAAACATCCTCAACGTTTTACATTGAAAAAGAAAAAAAAATCATATTAATAATAGAAAATAAAAAAAAATAAAATAAAAATGAAATAAAATAATAAAAAATAAATTACATAAGAAATTAAAGAAAATGACAGTCAATAAATTTGGAAGAACTGATGATGATGAAATTGTCAAAAAAAGAGAAAGATTGAAGGTGGAGTGTCTGTTACACATTTGAACAATAATTTTGTGAGGCGATACAAACCTTGAAAGGAACCACTAAACATGAATAATCATAAGCTTTATAACATTCCAGAACTGATAGATCTCAGCGATGCTGCCACCAAAAAAGTATGCAGATCAGGCAAATGCAGATTTCGAGCAATATGTGAGAGATAATTACCTGGATAAAAACATGACTGATGATCTAGACTTGAAATCTAAATGACTGGTGAATGTGGCAGATCCTGTGGATTCGAGTGATGCTGCCACCAAACAATATGTAGATTCATGAAATGAAAGATCATCGACACTTTGAATGAGAAAAATGAAATGACAACTGATCTGAAAGCCAGATTGAATAAGATCATCAATCTGGCACAAATCGGCGATGAGGATAGCGAATCGACTATAGTCAAATGCTACGTTGATCCTGCTCTCACCAAATCTCAAACCTATCTCAAAGAACATGTGACCGATCTCTATCTCAAAAACCATTCTGGAGGAATGATGGAGTCTGGCATTGACATGAATGATAACCAACTATTCAGTCTCGAGTACAAGCCTGAATACGATTCGAGCACAGTCAGCAAAAAATATGTGAATGATAGTGAAGTCGAGAAAACTGGTGATGTGATGGAAGGCAATCTCGACATAGGCGGTAATTGAATCATTAATCCATCTGATCCCGATTTGATGCCTGCACTATGATTTGGGTCATGGAAAAAATAAAATCTTTGAGACTGTTGATAACTGTGTGGGCCAAGGAAAATGGTTTATTGGATTCTCAAAAATCGGAATGGACCTTCGGAAATGGAGGAAGTGGCTCGCTACATGGTCAGGTAGGATATCCTATGTTGATAGGTGGACACATCATTCAAATAAATCTAACTAGTAGCGACTCCAAAAACAGAGCCATTGTCAGCTTGGTAGTAAATGGTATAGAAAACGATAGATATAAAGTCGAGAAGAAGGTGAATCAATATTGCAATACAAACAAATTTAAAACACCTTTGTTTGCTCCATGATTTTGGTGTTAGATATTTATTCAATCTCTTGTTCAATTTCGTGCCTGGTCCCATAAATTGATGTCATGACAGATGCATTTTGTAATGAAGATTATTGATGAGTCTGTTGACCGTTCCTCCTCCACTCCTTTTGGCAAAATAAGTTTTAGTCGAACCACACACTTTACAAGTGCCGCAAAGCATCTGCCTATTATTTTTAGTTTGCACTTTTCACAAGTTATTCATATCCGTAGACTTCTTACATTTTCACAATACATTTTGTTTTGTTAATTTTTTTTATTTAATTTTTTGTTTTACTTCATCTAATATGTAAATGCAAATGTCTGTATCTATATCTCTCTCTCTATCTATCTTTGTTCCAGATGAACTCCTCCGTTTCTCGACCGATTGATCTCAAATTTTGTACATGGGGGTAATTTGTTCCTGCGAGTAACATGGAATGGGGGCCATGCCCTTGAAATTAATGACCTTGACCTTTTATTTCGAAAACGGCTGGGCTGATCGGGCTAAAATCTCATATGTGTGGGTATATTGACCCTTCGATCATTTTGACTTTATCAGGATGCCCGTGTGGGCTGACCTTGACCTTGAAATTGGTGACGTTGACCCTCTATTTCGAAAATGGCTGAGCCAATCATATCTGAGGGTATATTGATATAACCATCTTCTCCCGTGCAATGCCCGGTAACACCTGCTAGTATAATATAATTATATTTTTTAAAATTTTAAATCTGTCAGCAGTTCTTTATGTTTTCCCAAGGGTTTACAAAATGATTCTATTGCTTCTTCTCAACCTTTTCCTATCAGATTATGTTTCCCCTCCTCTTTGAGAATCTGACAAGATTTTGTTCTGATACCTTCTTTCAATGCTTCGAATTTATCCCTTTCCATGAGTATGAAGTGATAGTCCCCAGCAGAAATCCTTCCACTTTCAGAAAAGTGGATAACATGTCACTTATGGGATTGATTTTCTCATTGGCCAACACTTTGATATTGTCGTATTTCTCGGCTTTCAATGATAGATTTTTACTCACTAATGTTCCAACTATGCTCAAGAATCATGTCACTAGAGCAACACCCTCTATCGCCAACATGGCTGGAATGGTAGCCACAGTCAATAGGAGACCCACCACAGCAGCACCCAAACCCATGGGTATGGTAATGAGAGTCAGATCCAGACTGTTCATGAACTCAGTCATTCACACATACTTTGTTCCATCGTTAAATAATGTTGAATGTTATTGATCTTATTGATGCAAAATGCATTGCCTCTTATCTTCCAAAGGAGGTGTCATCAGTAATACAGTCACGGGTAAGTTGGGATATAGATTGCCACTTCTTAATTCCATTTTTATTTTTTTATTTTATTTATTTATTTATTTTTTTACTTCCTGTCTTATTTAATATATAAAAAAATTATAATATTATGTTATTTTCTTTTCTCATCACAAAACAATATCTCATAATAACATACTGAGAATGGCCACATTTTTAAAAGGTGAATTCGGACCCAATAACAGTCCTCGCCCATCTATCAATTTTTTTCCTCTGTTTAGATAGAGACTGTGTCTGCGAACTTGAAATATGCTGCTAGCATTTGCATGTTTCAGATACAATCCTTTACATCTGTTTTGACTGGATACATAACTATTCACTTCAGAAATAATCTGCTCCCCATTCTTTTCTGTGCACCAGAACTGACCAATCCCGACAGAGCTCCAGTACCCAACACGGTTTTGATTAGAGTGGGTAATGCCTTGGTGGCCAATCCTGTGAACAATCCTACGAAACCACCTTTCATTTTCAACTTATATATCAATTGTGTCAATCCTCCTCGATTACGATGCACTTTGGCTATTCTGTTAATTTGCATTTTGGTCCAAGCAGTTTTGTCACAGCCATTGCTCAAGTCTTGATGAGTTAATTTGAGTCTCACAGCTTCTCCATTTTCTAATGCTCTGTGAAGTTTGTCATTCTGACCTTCGGATATGTTTATGTTTGGTATTATGTATCTCGTCATTATTTGTTGTTTTTTTTTTTCATTGTAATTTTGTTAAAAATTTCTTTTATTTAATTTATTTTTTTAACATCCTATTATATATATAAATTGATTTAATTTTTTCAAAAAAGGAAATTTGTTACTTTAATTCATTTTCCTATTCTGCAAAAAAAAATTATATTTTTGGTTTGTTTAATAAACTATTTAACAGATTTTGTTTTCTTAAATTTTTCTAATGTGAAATCGCATAGTCACACGTTCACCACGAAGATCTAAAGCTCTCCATTTTAATCCATTAATTCAGTGTCAATACTGTATAAAGTATAGGTTATCACAGGCAAATAGACTAGATGTCAAGCTGCTCCATGATTTTGTGGACAAGAGAAACATCTGAAAAAAAAAAAAGTAGAACGTGGGCAATGTGCCACCATACACGTAACTTCCAGAGATCACGTCAACTTTCACCAATAGGCTATTGACAGAGAGAATGCCCACCTTCGTATGTGTTTTGATCTAATCCCAACATCTTTCCAAAAGTGTTATCTCCTCTAAAATCCACTCGATAAACCTCTGTCATGTCCAATATCGTTTGCAGAGTGTTGATGTTGGCAGTTATGTTGATGGCAGTTCCTTCTTGACTGTCAATCTTCATTCTAGTCTGAATGAGTTCTTTCAAATCGACTATGCTGTAACTGGCTTTGGGAATGGAAATCACGAATCAATCCAGTCCGTTCGAATATCTGAACATATTATTTTTCTCTGTGATGTTGGGAAACGATCAGTAGGTCTCCAGATTGATCAGGCCATCTCATACTTCTTATCCCTCTTCTATTCGAATGGAGGATTGAATTCTGCCATGAATCGAGTCTTATGATTGCTCACCATGACCAAAAAAGAATCTTTTGCAGTCGTATTATCCGTCATTCTTTTTGTGTTCTCAACTATCCTTTCTAATAATTGAATTTCGTAGTCTCACAACATTTTTTTTTAAATCTTTTTTTAATAATTGTATATTTTATTTTATTTATTATTTTTTACTTTCTACTTAATATGATTTTTCTTCTCATTATTAACTGGAATCATCCGGAATATAAAAATTGTTGAATACCTTCCTATATTTTCCATAGTGTTTATCAGATCGATGGCCACACAATTATAAGATGTGCAATCCCACACCAACTTACAAAATCTCTTGAATTCTTTTTTGATCATGTCAATGGCCATGTGATCATCATAAATGTGATTGAGATTCTTAAAATCTTGACGAAACATACACAATAAATCCGCATTCTCTCTTATGGTCTGTCTCGGCAATCTGAAATAATATTGAGATAGACAGAAATAGACAGAAACAGTTCACATTGCTGTGATGTCCTCGAACATAATAAGATTTGCACCAATTCTGTTTCTCCAACATCAAATCATCGAATATCATGAGATTTCTGTGCATCGAATTCAAGTTTTGAGGATCCGGTATGTTGTTTGCATTTTCATAAAATTGACACTCCACATTGGACGTTTTATCATTTCCGAGTTTTCTTGATGTTTCTTGCAAAATCGTTGCGGGTGATGGATCACATATTGCGAATTTGTCTAGATTTTCGAAGATTCTCATTATAACGGTCTTTGGCAAGTTTGCACTCAGAGCTTTTTGTCTAAAAAGAGACTCCTGCCATACATGAACAATCTATCATAATCCAACCAGTCTGGTCATAACAACAGATTCATTAACAGATTCCATGATTCGATTTCCCAAGAAAGAGTTTGTGATTCGACCTCTCAGTCTTTGGTGCATTCAACGATAAATCTTTAATTTCCATTCTCTTTGCGTATTTTTTTTCCATGTTTTTTTGTTTGTTTATGCTTCTATTTTAAAACTAATTTTTCAATTATATAAAAAAATAAATTTGTTTTTCTTTTAATTTATATTTCTTTCAATCCAGATCCACTATTCAACATCTTAGTGAGTTCCTCTATCGGCACAACACTAGAACCATTGAAATTTCCAAGTTACATGTTCACTAGAACCTTTTCCATCTTCAACAATAATTTCGCTCACTTAGCCGGTCTCATCAACTTTTGAAGTAAATCGGCATGCCTCTTGCCAGCCTCTGAAGCGATTCTAGTGCTCACTTCTGTCGTGGCTTTTTTCCCCACATCCATAGCAGTTGTTTTCTTTCCGACATTCACAGCAGTGGAAACAATCTGTTTCACCACATTACTGGTGAAGGTGCATGACAGTGCTCCCATCATCTAATCCAGCAAACCAGACCCACCATAGATGTAAGATCCTATAAATCCTGTATTTCATCGATAACATATTTGTTTCATTCGCCTTATTTTGTTTTTTTTATTGAATAATAATTATTTTGTAATTTAAATTAATTTTGTTTTACTTCCTATTTTTATTTACTATTATTTTTATTCATATTTCCCATTTCAACGCATTCATGATCGATTTATAAGTTTCTCTATTCAGCACCTTCTGTTGCAACAATTCGTCACATATGTTCACCAATTCGTTTGTCACTCCGGTATTACCTTCTTCTCGACTCGCCATCAAGAGATCAAAACTCTCCAGCAGGGCATTGGGATTGCAAGGAATGATCGTGGGCATTCCTTGTCCGGTGACGAACACTTTATTTGCATCCCATATGGGTTTCACCACGTTCTTCCACTTCGAACTTCTGCTCACTTTCAGTCTCCTCTCTCTGGAATCGTTTTTCTTTCTCATGACATTTGTACGGAGCAGGATATCGCTACATTTTGTAATCCTCATGCCCATATGCATTAGGTTTAGCCTGCATGGGCAGATTCCACAATCCTCTAGTATCTTCATATTCCTGATCTTCAATGATCAGATTATAATCGTTGGTTATTTCCACTTTTTTGTAACCTATGTAGAGTTTTCCATCGTCTCCCTCGCGCAAGCCGAAGACAGGGTCTGCACTCAACAGATTCATCTGCTATAAATTTGTGTAATCTTCACATTTCATACTGCTGGCATCTACCATCAGATCACTGATTGTGCTCACTGTAACCATTGATAGTTCACTCAGAATCTGTCTCAATTCTATCTATCTCAGAGAGACTCGGTAGAAGATACTTAACAGAAGGAGGATGTGGCTATGCAGGAGACGATGGTGTATAACGAGGTTGACCAAAGCGTGTGTAAGTCAGAACGTATGGTCCGTAAGGTCTATAACTAGGTGTCCTGCTTTTTTCTCTCAAGGGTTTCAACTCATTGACGAATTTCTCTTTTCATTTCTTCTTAATGTTCTGTCTCAGGTTTGAACAACTTGCCCGCTTCTTATTTCATCTCGATCTCTACCATTCGTTTATCCATATTGCTGTCTCGAATATTCCTCTTCACTTCTAAAAATCGACGAACCTTCTCATCTCTCAACTTAGAGTCTTTGATGTTTAAAAATGACATGCTTTTTTTTTTTAATATTCTTCCTTTTTCCTTTGTTTTTTTTAGAAATTTAATTTAAGTCATTTGTTTCCTTTTCGAGTTCCTATTTTTCATTTTGACTCTCTCAGCAATGAACCATCAGTTAGAAATCTAACAAAATCCCCATTAGAATAACATGGGGCAAAATGGCAATGTGTGCAAATCATCAGTCTTACAGGTGCCCAGAATGTGATGAATTACAATTTCCTATGGAAAAATTCCATAGAAAAGAAGCATTTTCGGCTTCGTCTTTTGTAGCCCACTTGTGAGGGTGGGAATGAAGGGAACACACTACAACTCTCTATTAAATCCCCATTCGAATTGCACTGAGTGAAAAGGAGAAAATGTGCAGAAAAGTTTGTTTTCGCAAATATCCTAGGTCAGCGATCTTGACTCTTACAACTTCCTATGGAAATTTACATTGAAAGAAGAACATTTTTTCTGTTCCACTTCGAGTTCAATTTCTATTTTATTTTCCCTCATTGGATTAACCTTAGCCGAAATAAGAGCTGAGGTGAAAATTTTAGCTGGGCTAGAAAATGTTTCAAGCTAAATTCTCATTTCTTTCAAGCTTCAATTTAGGGGTGGGCCAGAATGCATTTTTCCTGGTCAAGAAGACCCAATTTATATCTACTGGATGAAGTAGATACATGAGCAATATAAATTATTAAAGCGGTGCCAAAGGGAGATTCAAGCACCAAACTGACAATTCGAGTAAAGTCCACATTTTAAAATGTGTGCTGCTTACTGTGGACCTCAAACAAGAGTGCTTCCTTAAATTTTAAAATGATTCATTTGGTCCAACCTGTTCATACCTGGTCATAGATTCATATGTCGAAAAATGGGTTTCCATACGCGGCCGCCATGTTGGATGGTGTGCGAGGTGACCATCGTGGACCGTACACATGCACAAATGTTATTTCAGATGTTGTTAGCAACGCAGTGCATTATGGATCATTTCGTTGTATCATGCCAACTTGGAGTTATTTCCTTATAATTTCAATATTTAAATTTTGATTTTCATTTCAATATCGAATTTTATTTCGGCATTTTCATTTTTAAGCTCAACTTGACGAAGTCAAGCTGAGCTGTTGCTTCCACGTTTCGTCCGTCGGCGTACGTACGTCCCGTACGTACGTCCGTAGTTACGTTCGTATATACGTCCACAATTTCCTTTGGCATACCGCTAAGGTCGCATTTATAATCTGATTGCTTTGAAACTTGGTATGCTTGTTTGGGGTGACATCCAGATGGGAGCTATCCATTGTCTTCCATTTCCGTCAAAAACGTTGCCGCTGGCAACGGCCTTTGAACTTAGATTAATCAATATATTCCTTTGTCACATCCTACAGGGATCATTTATGATCGGATCGCTTTGAAACTTGGTATGCTCGTTTGGGGTGACCTCTATATGCGAGCTATCTATTTTCATCTATTTCCGTCAAAAAATGTTGGCGCTGGCAACGACCTTCGATGAACTTAATGTAGTTATGCATCAATATTTCCCTTTGGCACACCCTGCAGGCCACATTTATGATCGGATCGCTTTGAAACTAGGTATGCTTATTTGGGGTGACATCTAGATGGGAGCTATCGATTTTCTTCCATTTCCGTCAGAAAACGTTGCCGCTGGCAACAACCATTGAACTTAGTTCAATCAGGCCTCAATATTTCCCTTTCGCACACCCTACAGGGTACATTTATGATCAGATTGCTTTGAAACCTAGTATGCTTGTTTGTGGTGACATCGATTGTCTTCTATTTCCGTCAAAAAATGCTGCCGCTGGCAAAGACTTCAGATAAACTTAGTGCATTTATGCATCAATATTTCGCTTTGGCACACCCGGCAGGTCACATTCATGGTCGGATTGCTGTTAAATTAGATCTGCTTCTTTTGGGTGACCTCCAGATGGGAGCCATCGATTTTCTGTCATTTCCGAAAAATTGTTTGCCACTTTCAACGACCTTTGGACTTAGTTTAGTCTGGCCTCAACATTTCCCTTTGGCACACCCTACAGGGCACATTTATGATTGGATTGCTTTGAAACGTGGCATGCTTGTTTGAGATGACCTCTAGATGGAAGATAGCGATTTTCTTCCATTTCCGTCAAAAATGTTCCGCTGGTAACGACCTTTGAACTTAGTTTCAGGCATCAATATATTCCTTTGGTACGCCCTACAGGGCACATATATGATCTTATTACTTTGAAATTTGGTATGCTTGTATGGGGTGACCTCTAGATGGGAGCTATCGATTTTCGTCCATTCCCATAAAAAATAGTTGCTGTTGGCAACGACCTTCGATGCACTAGATGGGAGCTATCGATTTTCTTCCGTTGAAATAAAATATATTGCCACAGGCAACAACCCATGAACTTCGTTTAGTCAGGTATCAATATACCCTTTGACACACCCTAGATGGCACATTTATGCTCGAATCGATCTGAAACATGGTATGCCTGTTTGTGGTGATCTTCAGATGGGAACTATCGATTTTCTCCCATTTCCGTCAAACAACGTTGCCGTTGCAACAACCTTCAAACTCAATTCAATCAGACATCAATATATTCCTCTGGCACGTCCTTTAGGGCACATTTATCGGATCGTTTTGAAACTTGTTATGCGTGTCAGGTTGACCTCTAGATGTAATCTATTGGGTTGTTTTGAAACTTGGTATGCTTATTCAGGGTGACCAAGATAGGAGCTATCGATTTTCTTCTCATTTCCACCAAAAACTGTTGCTGTTAGCAACAACCTTTGAATTTATTGCTTCTTCGCATCAACATTCTTCTTTGACATGGCATACGGGGTACATTTATCATAGGATTGTTTTTGCGAGACCTCTAGGTAAGAGCTATCGATTAGCATTCATTTCTGTGAAAACAGGTGTTGTTTACAATAACCCTTAAACTTACTACATTTGTGTATCAACATTCTTCCTTTAGCCAGTCTTACAGTTTACATTTAAAAATGCATGGATTGCTCTAACGTTGTGCAAACACAATACTGTTATGTTGAAGTTTCACCACGTAACATTGGAACCAATGCTCTTCAATTTTGCCATTTCACTCTTATAACTTACCAAGTTCAAGTTTGTCAAGTTGAGCTGCAGTTTCATTGACACTTTCATTCATTTTAAGTTTGAATTTTTAAAACAAATATCCCCCTCCATCCCTATCCCCGTTTCCATCCCGACATTTCTGCATTAATGTCAATGACTGCTCTCCAAGCTTAATAATACGCAATGCGTGTCGAGTGCAGACAATCTTGCTGCAAACAAATATGGCGACCAAATCCCTCACAACGACAATTTTATAATTCCATACCGCCAGACAGATAATTTGCCAAACTTGACTTTGTCTCAATATATAGCCCTAGATGCAAAAAGTGACCTTAAACATCAATAAATAATAAGATGGCAGTGTTGTACGTTGATTTTCTAAATGATTTTGATGAAAAATAGCAATAAACATACCCATATGAAAACCACTAGATTTGTTTCATTTGTACCAAAAATAAAAATAAATAATAATAATAAAAAGTCATCTTTGTTTCAATGTATGTATAGAGTGAATGACTGAATGCTTTATTTGCAGAAAACATTATAGTACCGTTACATTTCATAATAAATATTACAGTATTTCAACAATTTGTTATAAAGAAACATGTAGGAACCGTATTTATTAAACAAATGGAATGCTGTGTTTAAGCCGGTTAATGGTACAGACTTTGCTAGTTTTCGTCAACAGATTATCAGATCGAAACATATACACGTGTTTAGATAGGTAATAAAACTGTGTCAGCAGATAAGAAGAATATTGCAACTTCTCTTCCATTTGGTAGATTATCCTTCCAGTCAGAAGTATTTGCAGACGAAGAAAAAGAGATCGGACGAGGAGTTTATGCTGACACTAAGGAACAGGTGGTCAGCGACTCTAGCCCCAAATGACCTGCGAGAAATGGGAAGAACGCAACCAGAGGTGGCTAACGCTCGTCGCCCAATCGGCGAGGTACAATACCATAAACATCTGAAGCAGTGATTCGAGTTACCGATACACATCCAAGAAGACCTCATCTGTTGGAAGCCGGAAAACTCTCAAGAGGAATTATTCTCCGACAAAGAAATGGAAATCACAGAGTTTTTTTTACAAACGAGCAGATGGAAGCTGCTCTTCTCCATTGAGAGATTACAACCTTCGCGTCACCAGGACCTCAGGCCGGCCTTTTTCAAGGCCAACAAATTCTTAAAAAGAGAACCTTTGCCCATAACAATCACACAATTAGATAAAATCACCTACCCACCCCCACCCCACCATCCCACCATCCCACCATCCCACCTCACCCTTCTACCGTGTATCCATAAAATTCGTCTGCGCGCAGCTGAGTATTATACATTGGATTTTACAACAATATCCACAACGTGGTATAAGTGACGACAGTGGATACCAAGACACCTTCCACCCGCGAAGCCTATTTACCACTACTGGGGAAAAACAAAGGTGACGGAGATTGGGGGAGAGATAGTACACTTGTTCACTTCCCATTTACCACTATTGGGGTAAAACAAACGTGACGGAGACTGGGATAGAGATTAGATTTCTTCACTTCGCATTTACGTCAAATTTGTTGTGTACTGTTGTCAAAGTTTTGGGTTCATTTGCCCGAGGGAGGTGCGTAGGAGTGTGGGAGGGAGTCTTAAAAATACTTCAGTTCAAAGTGTCCCCCGGAAATACAAAACAGCGCAGTTTCATATCCTCCGGGCAGTTTTGTCTGAGGTCCACCAGTAGGTATCCTTATGGCTGGGAAGTAGCGTCATCAAACACCTTAGAAATGGGCTATATCCGGGTACATTTGAGTCTCAAGGCGGCTGTTTTGCAATCGATTGCGGGGTTATTGAACAGGACTAAATTATGACTGTTGATTGCCACCGTGCGATGGTATTCATTTTTGTCGAACAGGTTCTGGACCATGTATAAAATGCTAATCTTACGATGATTGGACCCTTTTGTGGATAACTTTACAACTCGTTCGTCCCTTTGCAACATCAAGACGTCAATCATCAGGAGTGAGGGAGGTATTACCTCCACAAATTCAACTTCCAGCATAGTCTCGTGTAATGACTGCCACTCTCCATAACACCAAGTGTATGTTTAGGAACTGGGGTGGGGGTGGGGGGTGGGGGTACCATGTCGTTAATATTCTTAATTAACTTGTGGACAAAGGAGTTCTCTCCGCGACCCAGTCAGGAGGCAGTAGAAAGGTGGGTAAAGCGGGTGGTCCGTGGTGAAATGGGGCAGGAGTTGTAGGACTACGCTTTATTTATGTCGTGGAGGTGAAGATTGTATTGGGGGTAGGCGAACTGTTTCGGTTTTCATTTTTCGTTTCATTTTCTTCATCATTTTTCTTTGTATTAATATTTCACTACTGATTTGACACTTTATCTAACATGATATCTTTAATAATGTCTTTTTGAAGTTCACTTGTGAAACAGCATTCGTATTCACTAAACAAGGATGGTGGCATCATCAAAGCGGTAAGTCCCCGCCATACTTCAAATAATCTGTCTTTGTCAACACTAACCAAGACGTCATCTAAACAACTTTGGATCTTCGCTTCTTGTGTCGCTATTAAACATTAATCGTGTTCTTTTAACTCGGTGCTGAACTTCACAGTCATAACATTTTTCTTTTACAACTGTGTCTACCCATTCTTCTGCGAGCTAGGTGTCAGCATTGTTCAGTTCGTAGCACAGTTTTCTCGTTCTCGATTCAGAAATTGGAAATTTCGTGGCCTTTGGAAATTTGCAGTCGTCTAATTATCTCTTTTTCTGTTGTTCGGATATCTGCTGATCAACTTGGTAAATTGAGTTTTCAGTTCTTCCCATTCGTGAAAATCTACAGCAATACCCGTCTTGGTTTGTGTGGTTTCTTGATTAATAAATCGCCTGACCGGGTCTTTCAGCTCCCATTTAAACGTCGTGACCTATAGGAACGTTTCGTGGTTTGCAATGTTGATTTTTGGAGCCATTTCGTCTGCTATCTAAAATGCGTCAGAGCAGTTTGAAAAAGTAATATAGAATGACTGCCTCGTGTGGGCGGGGCTTAATCGTCAAAGAGTTTAACATGATAGAAACTACCAGCTTGCCTGTGATTAGATTGTTCAGGGGCGGTGGAACTGGGGGGGGGGGGGGGGCTTCAGGCCCTCCACTTTTCTGCCGGACCATGTTTTTTTGTATGCATATATTCTAACACAACCAATGACTGGTGAAACAAGGGGCGGATCCAGAGCCTCCCCCATATTTTCGCCAGTTATGTTTCTCTCGTACTGGTTCAGTTTCGATGGATTCCGGATCATTTTTTGCAGTAAGTGGCAGCAAACGCTAAAATGTATACAGTCTGTTAAATAATTGGTTAACCTAAGTAGAGCGTAATCTTGCAGACATACAAGTACCAAACCCACCTCCAAACAAGATAATCCACAGACAGTATAATTTGCTGTTAACGCCTGGTAAAGCATGCAGGTGAGGTCTATTTATCAACTTTGGTCGTTACGACCAAAGCTGATAAATAGACCTCGCCTGTTTGCTTTACCGACGTTTTTTAACTGCTCTCAAAGTGTGAAATGTTTCAAATACATCTCCTGAAAAATCTCAAAATATCCACTCAGATGCATGGAATGGGGATTTTGGGACCCTGGAATTTAAAATTTTCATAGCGACGATCATTCATCGCCCGATCCACCCCCCCCCCCCCCACACACACTTTGAAAATCGTTTGTCCGCCCCTGTTGTTAGCGATTTTTGATAGTACTGTAATGTCTGTTCTAACATATGTATCTGAAGTGTGGGGTTTTGAAGAAGCCAAGAAAATTGAAAGAGTTCATCTGCAATTTTGTAAGAAAATTTCAAGGGTGAAGTTGTCTACACCAAACGCGGGTGTTCTGGGAAAGTTGGTTAGGTTTTCATGTTTATTAATACGCCAGGAAAGGATCTTAAAGTACTGGCTTAGAATAATTGCCTAGAAAAACTCACTAAGATATAAAGTTTTTAATGACCTTCGTCTCGATTCCGATTCAGGTTTGAATTACTCTAATAAAAACTGGGAAAATAACGTTCACAATATTCTATGTAAACTTGGATTGTATGAGATTTGGTTAGTTCAAGATTTTATGGTGCCCCATTTTTCTGTTTTAAAATTAAGACTTTATGATTGTGCCCGACAAAATTGATCTGCGGAATTGGGAAATTCATTAAAAGTTAAGCAGCTAGGTTTTATCTAAGTCTGAACTTTTGTTCGAAGCCTATTTGATATTTGGAGTTATGTCATTGACCCCCCTCTTGAGGGAGTCAATGACCCGCCTTAGATTGGCTTCCCACTGGTTGCAAATTGAAATTGGAAGATATCAGAACACAAAACGAAACTGGCAGTTTTGTCTCTATTGTAGTGGGCGGAAGATTGAAAATGAGTATCATTTTTTGCCTGTTTGCTCATAAAACACAAAACTTCGGAGAAATTTATTCCGCCGCACTTCTGTCATTGGGCCACGATACAAAAGTTTATTTCTCTGTTAAATTCATCTTCAAAAAAGAAGCCTAAGAAGTTTGGCTCGATTTATCTATCTTGCTTTTAAGAAACGCGATCGTTTTCTGAATTCGTATCCTTAATTTGAAGACCTTAACTTCCATTCTTATCACACACTATTAGTGATGAAAGCAGAGCTCAATTCGGCCCTCTTCACCCTTCCTACTGTTAAACTTGTGCTTAATATTAATGTCTATACACGGTTTCCATTGGATATTATGTTTTTATGTGCCATAAACATGTAAATGTTTAATGCAATAAATAAACGGAAATTGAAATAACAGCTTTCTGTCCGCTGATAGCTTATGTAAACAGTACCCGTTTGTCGCGACACGAAAGACCTGATAAAACTGTTATGTAAACAACACTGGACGTTCGTTTGGCGCTGATGAGCAAACAAGTTCTAACGCGATTAGTCAACTTGACAAAGGGTCTTACAGCAGTATGTAATAGTTACTGGGGTGGAGCTATTCATGAATTTGAACAACCTGCCAACGTGCGGTATGTGACGCCGAGCCGCGAAGAGGCGAGGTATTACAGCACGTTGGCAGGTTGTTCAAATTCATGAATAAGGACAGCGAGGTTAGTAACTTACACGCCAATTCAGAGAACGCACGGACCCAGGTAAGGTAAGTAAGTACAGGTATTCAAGTGACGTCACTTGAGCACCTCGTCTATTGTTCTATCGGGTATTTCATGTCTCTTACCAACCTGGGGAAGACAAAGGAATTCGTGTGTGATTATTGGTAATGGCTTTCTCGAAAACAAGATGGCTGTCAATGACGACGCAGGAGAAGCACAGTAGGTACTCATGTCTAGAAGACGACTTTCATAAGGGGACGTTGCCCGAAAGCGAGTTAATGACTTACAAAATGGCCGCGTAAACACGATGGTCGTCCTGTAAAACACATTTAAAACAAGATGGATGTCAATGACGACGCACGAGAAACATGACGGGTAATCTTGCTCACAAGATGTCGTCAATAAATTCACGTGGCCCGAAAACAAGGTAATGACTTACAAAATGGCTACAAAAACAAGATGGCTGTCAACGACGACGCGTGGGAACCATGTCGGGTACTCTTACCCGCCAGACAGCTTTCAGAAGGTCACGTGGCTAAAAAAAAAACACGTTACGTCACAGAAAATTAAAATTTTAAATAACGAGAATGTACAAATAAGATGGCTGTTAATGATGACGCATTGGACGAATGTCGGGTAATCTTGCCTACAAGATGGCGTCCATAATGTCACGTGGCCCGAATATAATGACTTACAATATGGCTGCGAAAACAAGATGGCTGTCAACGCATGTGTCTGGAAGCGTACTGGGTAATCTGACATTCAAGGTGGTTTCTATAAGGTCATGTGGTCCGATTAAAAAAATGCTAATTAAAATTTAATCGTTAATTAAAATTTAATCCCTAATTAAAATTTAATCTCTAATTAAAATTTAATCCCTAACTAAACTTTAATCCGAATTAATTTTTAATCCGGATTAATTCTTAATCCGGATTATTCCCTCCCCCTCCTCTCCGGGGATTAGGGGTTTCCGCATGCATATACACAACTAGTTACTGTGCAATGTTGATATTCATTGAAGCTATTTCGTTTCGTCAAAACATCTGACATTATATTCAAGAGACGTCTGAAGATCAGTAGGGGAGGTACGAGGAACTTTGAAATGGTTGATTATCTTCCGTTATGTATTCTTTCTGAACTCTGCCTGCGTCGGCAGCATTCATTATTATAGCTCATTTGTATTGATTATCTCCCATGATGTACATGGCCATTTATCGCACCGACGAATGTGAAGTGATGGTACAGCGCCGGTGTCATACTTAGAGGCTGATAAGCCACTGGCAAAAACATTGTCCCCTATTGAGCTGTTTTCTGCCTGATTGTCCTAACAATTTTAACAACCTTTGAAGCAACAATTGTCACACTTGGTCATTGGTCAGCAAGTAGTCCCTAAGTGGCTCTAATCAATTGCATACATATCCACTAATAGGTTAAGGGTCAAGGCCACAGGGTCAGTAAGTTACATTTTGGCATTTATACAATTTGCACTTTACATTTACACTTCTCAGGAACACACATTCAACATTTTAAGTGGAAGGTAAATCCACACCACATAATCCAAGCAAATGTGAACTGGGTGACTCAGACCCGAAGCTAATGAGGATGCGACAGGCAATTTTGTTGTCCGTCGGAAAAAATGCTGATGGCTCGAATACCAACAGTTTCTATGAAAGGCGCTAATTTGAAAAGAGTTGACCATTTTAATCCCTTACCCAACGCCCACGGTATCAACATTTGTTATTTTAATCATTTTGTATCAATTTTTTTCAAAATAGTGAAAAAAATATCGTGCCCCCCACATTACTTTAATGAGCTAGTTCCAAACTGCTTAGCTTGTAAATTACTCGGTACCTAGGACGCTGTCCAGTTCGTTATGTAAAGGGTCAAAGAAGAATATTGAGTTTGGCTTCAAGTTCGTACCGACGGTCAACGACCCGGAAACATTGTCGGTGTCGGGTCAAAGGAGAATATTGGGTTTACCTTCAAGTTGATACCGACGGTCAACGACCAGGGAACATTGTCGGCAAATTTTAACTCTCGCTCCACCATGTCGAGAAAATTTGAGATCGTGGCTTAGGGCCTGGGATAACCTATCTATTTGTTCGATAACCTATCTATTTGTTAATTACCCGAATACAGAGTGTATCAGGGGCCCCGTGTAGAACATTACAAGATTTCGAAAAGCGTTTGCGAGGGAACCTGTGCATTTCTTCGACAGACAGACAGACAGACAGACAGACAGACAGACAGACAGACAGACAGACAGACAGACAGACAGACAGACAGACAGACAGACAGACAGACAGACAGACAGACAGGCAGACAGACAGACAGACAGACAGACAGACAGACAGACGGTTCATTGTGGGGTGAATGCAGCAGCAGTAAATCAACAGATCACAGACACCCCCCTTGTGGGTACATATTTTCTCTTCGCTTTTAAGCGACTCACAACGTCTTATTATGCGCATAGAACACAATTGATTTGTGGGGTTAACCCCACAACGTCGAAAAACGTTCGGAATGGTCGGTTGTACTTAAAAATAGATCCACAATGTATCTCTCATAAGCAGAAACAGCACACAGTTATACGCCGTCTTCTCATTGCCACATTTTCTCCCTTATTGTCCAGTGGACGAGTCAATAAGGGAGAAAATGTAACAATAAGAGCACAACAAAGTTTAGACGAACTTGCTTCATTTGCTACCCTAATTTATGTTTTCTTACTGACAGTACGGCCGCCGTGGACTGGTCACTTCCCACGGAGTGGGCAGTTTTTGCACGGACGCAATAATATTAGATTGCAAACACAAATTGTAGGAATAATCATTAAAATTTAATTAATGAAACACCGGGTACAACCCGGTGCTTCATTAATTAAAATGTTGCCGATAATGATTTTTATTACCACATAAACGCATGCGTGGATATCGCTGTCCACGCGTGGATCACGACCACTCCACGGCGACTGTACTGTAGTAGGTTTAGCAATTGATCTCCTAGACCCCCTAAGAATGACCAAAGTAAAATCAGGCTGAACCCAATGGAGATGCTTACAGGCAGGGTTTATGTGGTGAGTAATATCGTACAAACTATTGCAGATATTTTCAAGTTAAGAAGCCTGAAGTGTTATTTACTATATGTTCTTAACACATAAAAAACCGCAACGAAACCGAGCGTTTACCCTGAAACTGAACCGAAATCGAATCAGAAAAATCAAACCACTCCCCCATCTCTACTGTTTGTTTTTTACACTTTGGCTGTTTATGTCTGCACGATATCTCCATTCAGCTGGATTGCTGGAACTCTCATTGGTCACATACAGAACAGTATCTCAACCGCCCCATCTTAGGAGGTGATGGAAGTTACTGTAAATAAACAATGTTCAACCAAAAAAAAAAAACATTCCCCGAAGGTTTTCAAGTTCCCGACGCGTCGCCACGACCGATCACTTTTTAACTCTTTACCCAACGTAACAGCCAAACCCGTTCAGCGCTATTCACGAAAATCGCCAATTAATTTTCATTATTTATTTCATTTTTTCGTTGAGCTCGTTCCAATGAGGAGTCATAACCTATGTTTTTGAGACAAAAAATAGACAAAAAAATAGTTATTCAAGAATTTGTTTGAAATGCCATCTGCTTTTCATGTTAGGTAAAGGGTTAAAGAGAATGCTTTGATGCCCGTGGAAAATGAATATATTGATGATATGCATATTTACATCACACTTTAGTTATTTTTGACCAAAAAAACAAGGGAAGAGACAGGAAAGTCGATATAGTGTTATCAGTTTTCCGTGCTAGGTAAGCACCTTGACGCTTAATGAAGTGAAAGGCGTTACGTAACAGCTTTAAAATGATCGAATGTAATGAATAGGGGGAGTTATCGCGTTGATTAACTTGATAAAATCTTAGGGTGCACAGTTTGAGTTGCGACGTTTTTCGCTGACGTTCCTGAAATCCAGTTGTATTGAGAACAGTGGTATTTATGTCCGCACGATATCTCAGCAGCAATTAAAGCTACAGTTGCGTAACATGGCGCTCATCTTGGTCTAAGGCAAGGTCATGGAATCATTGTGTCCAATTGTAAATATCTACAGCTGTCAAGGCAGTGTTCGCAGAATGCATCTTTAGACGTTTTGGTGCGAAAACATCGCACCAAAACGTCTCAAGATGCATTCTGAGAACACTGCCGTGACAGCTATAAATATTTACAACATTGATGTCGTTTTGGGAAATTGATGTTTTCGTTATATATTGATGAGTTTTGATTTTATATCCAGCTGCTAGATCTGTGAATCATTAATGCGCGAATTTAAATGTCTGCATACACATGCACTGAGCCGATGTGTTCTTGACTAAAACATATGGTTACAATAGCCCGTATGTGAGCTAAAACGCCACCTAGCCATCTGCATTTAATACATCATAAAACGAAGGAGATAAGCTGATTGGAGCAATATTTATTAATTTTGGAACCCTCAATAAAACTGTCACAGTGTCTATTTTGGAAAAGACTAAAATATTTGCACTGGTTGCCCTTTCAAAATTGTGAGAGTTGAAAAATAAGGTGAGGTTGACAAATAAAATATGCCTTTTTAAGGTGAGAAACTGGATCGTAGTTGGGGGATCGCCAAATTAGAACACAAAAACACACGGCAACATATATATTTTTCAGTTCATTTTTTAATGAGATGATATACTAAGTGGATACAGGACCGTTTTCCCCCAAATGAGTTTGACGAGCTTAAGAGACAGCAAAATGTTAACACTGTCGCCAATGCAAATCATTTAGTGTATTGTAACCATATGTTCGTGGGTTCTTTGTACACGGAATGCCACTGCTACGGGGAAGTTTCAATCAACGGTTGTTCATTTGATCTTTCTATTTGGTCACAATGTTAATTTGCACTGCATAAAACAAGAACACATTTAATCAATATGAGTGCCAGGCCTGGCATTCTGAAAAATGCAGGAGGGCAAACAATCGCTCTCCTCAATCAGCTTAGGAGAGCAATTAGCTTTACACAGCATTTTAAGTATCCAGTTGAAAGAACTCATTGAAACTGAAACCAACAGACTACATCAGTGATTTTATTAACTTTACTAAGGTAAAGCGAAATCTCTTAGACATCTAGATGTCTCACTCAACAACCGAACACACACTTGACAAGACCTGTGTGTGTACCCAGACCTGTTGTCCAAGAAAGTCATATGCCTACCACTACCACCTCCCCCCCCCCGGGGGGGTTGAAGGTGGTAGTGGTAGGCGTATGACTTTCTTGGACAACAGGTCTGCTTGAATCTACAGTCACATCCTGGTGCAAGTGCTTCAAGTGACAGGATAGTAGTAATGGTAGTATATTATAGTGTCAATATTCCTTGAATAATTACCCCTCAAACTGTGATGTCAGTTGTTGAACTTGAAACTGACAGAAAAAAAAATATTTCTGTGACCCATTTTGCTTCAAATGATTGCAACTGTGTTTGGGTATGGTTGCAGCCAATACCTTTTACCACTAAACCACTTTCAAAATGAAATTACTTGATGTTATGTGACTTCGAAGTTAAATTACATTTTTGCTTTACAACAAAAATTTAATGTGAGCATAATACATGTAATCTCAATCATCCCAGACCAAAATATTTAGGAGGGCAATTTTTCGCTCTCCTTAATTCTTTCAGGAGGGCATTAAGGAGAGCTAAAAAATCACTCTCCTGAAATTGCCAAGCCTGAGTGCAGTATATAGGGTGGAACATGCAATCTGTAATCAGAATTTTGACCCAACAAATTATTGAATAAATCCTTTACCAAACGAATAAGAAACACCTGTCCGTGTAATTAACAAATTGAGCAGTTGAAAAAAATAATTTTTTTCAAAACATTTCAACAGAACCATATCATGTGACCCTCATTGGAACGGCCTCGTCGAACTCTTTCCAACGAGAGGTCACATTGATGAAATTGTGGCATAGTGAGCGTCAGTGGTCGTGGCTCATGGTTCGTCTAGTGGTCTTATAATGCAGTTCGGACGACTTCATTTGTAATGAAGACGTCTTTGGGTTGAGGTTGTGGTTCTTTTATGTTGCAGGCCGTCTGATCCGCGTGCTCTCTCGTGAATTCTTGTAGCAAAAGATAACTCGGACAAGCAGATCCTTTTCCGATTATCAATGCTTTTATTAACCCTTTGAACCCCAGCGGCTGCTTTTCCTGCCCAGAAACAAGATATTCCATACTTTTATTTAGTAGAATGACAAGATATGCCATACTTTTATTTAGTAGAATGACAAGATATGCCATACTTTTATTTAGTAGAATGACAAGATATGCCATACTTTTATTTAGTAGAATGACAAGATATGCCATACTTTTATTTAGTAGGATGGCTGCTGAGTTAAAGTGTGGGGTAGACCAATCAATATTTTTAACGTGCAGCCCCAAGACTGCACGTTGTAAATATTAATTTGTCTATCCCCAAATAATGAATATGGACTCTTCCAGTTGCTTCCATTGAACTAACATGGAAGATACCATCAGGGTTCAAAGGGTTAAATACAAAGTCTTAAGAACTTCTCTAAGTTCTTTCGTCAAACATATCAAAATAGTCTCAAAGCATCAAAATCTAACACACTTATTCGCCAATACTGGAATGACGGTAGTTTCCTTAGGACAATCAAGACTTCCTGCACAGCCAAATATTTCTTGAGAGTGTTTTTGAGTGTGATCGGAGGTATCTGTTCTGGTGTTCTGGTGGCTGTTATATATAGAATAAATAGGCACCAGGGCCAGTAATCAGATTTAAACGACGAGTAGGGTAAGAATTTTAACCACTCGGCTTGCCGTGTGGTTAAAACCCTTATTCTACGTGTGGCTCAAATCTTATTACCGTCCCTGGTACCTATTTGTTTAATTTATACCATGCTGTTAATACATAATCGACTTTGTCACTTACAATAGAGAAAAACGACACTTTCTATCGCAAACACACAGGGGTTTTTTGTTTACATCTGCGCCGGTGGGCAGTACTGCTGGCTGCACGTGAATGCTTTAATTGGCAGCTAGACACATCGTCAAAGTTGATTGAATTTACATTGCTTTTTTCAGTCAAATTTGTTATTAACAATTCTTAAATTTTATTTTAAATCTTTAATTGCAGGTATTTTAAACTTAATAAATCATTGCACGTAGTAGATAGCATCGCAAAACGTCGTACGTTTGAATGAAACATCGCGAAGTATAAATTTATCGAAGTTGGCAAATTGCGTCATGTTAAAGGTCAAGTTGGATGACCTTCCCACTATAAGTGTTAATTGTTTTAACCGCAGTAGAAGCTTCACACCGATAATGTGGTTAAAAGCCAAAATTTAACATATTGGTTTTTCACAAGAAGTAACAGAGGCGAGCATGGTATAAATACACTACAAAGAAGTGCGTTACTGGCCTTGGACAGAATTGCAAATTTATGCTGGCTAAGTATCACGCGTTCTAGAAAAATCAGAAAATCAGTCAGTAGATCAGCTGACATGAGGCACCTATAGCCAAAGATATGCCTCCACCAGTCCGTCCGGATACTCTAACATTAGTCCTTCAGCTTCAATTGACATCGGCTTGGAAGATGTCCTCTGTTGGAAGTCCGCGTGATTGTCTAGTCAGAGCGAGCTGACACCGGCTGATACAGGCTAAACATCACGCGACACATTAGGCAGTGTTCGAGTCCTGCAAATCAGGTATGATTTGGCAGAGCAATGGAACTAGTTGTCTGCCAATTGTTAAATTCGTGTCAACTGAACATTTCATCACGCCACTCCCAGAGTGCAGATGAAGTTCCTACACCAAAACAAATGGGGATGAGTGACGTAAGAGAGAAAGCTTCAGTAACCTTCGTCATCGCATATCTACTACCTTGACAGTTTGGTATAAAATTCTCAACTATTGGAATGTACTATTTATTCATTTATTGGTGCTTACCGCCACATCAACAGCGGAGGCTATATCGTGTCGACAAATAGTAATGGAGATAAAAAGATTTCACGAGAAAATATCCGTTTAAAATCAAGATAAATGAACATTAGCATGCCAGTGAAATAAATTGCGAAGACAGTAGTACATAATGATACCAAAAATTTGAATGAATGATGTGTAAATCAACTAGATGACAAAATACTTTTTTGTATATGACATGGAGTTAAAAGAATAAAACAACTAAAACTTGTTAAAAAGGTGAATTTTCCCGAGAAACAAGAGAATCTGGTGAGAAGTGATATTGTAAAATAGTTCTTTCATAAACGGTATATTATAATGTTGCCGCCTGATGTCCTTCAAATCAGTACAGTCTAATAGAATGTATAATATGCAAAGGTTACTGGACACATATTTGTCATTGACATAAGGTCGGAAGTGATGGAGCTTGTTATTTGTCGCGCCATTCCACTCCGCTTCCCACATAGATTTGATGTAATGACCGATATGTGGTTTAAAATCGTTGAAAGGAATTCCAGGTAACCAACAAACGCGATATCATATTGGTCAGACATGAGAGAATTCAACTTCTCATGAAGTTCCAAAATGGGAGGGTTCTTCAACTTGGGATTGAGTAAAACTAGCCAAGAGAAAAGAGAATCAGAAAAAATAATCGACTTCTTGCTGTAACAATAGAACTTTTATTTGGTATTCTGACTGAGGTGACCTGATCACCAGTAACAATGGCTGATGATACTTTGTCACCGTCTTTAGATCCATCTGTATAGATCCTTGCATATGCACTACACTCTGTTTTATTTCGGCATATTTTTGTTTAAATTAATTTGTAAAGAATTTGTCTCAGATTTTTTGGAGGAAGTTCAAAATAACAGTAAGTTTTCTAAGATCCTAAGGAGGAAGATGTGGTTCTCGGTCCTCTTTTATAGAATCAAAGTCAAGTGAGGCGGATTCCATATGGGGTTTAATTCTTACTCCCAATGGAGAAATATGTTTCTGGTGCCTGTGAAAAATTCTACATTTTGAGGGTCTGAAACAGAATTATAAACAGGGTTTGATGGGTTGGTAAGTAGCTAAGAATAATATTGGAGTGATAGTTTAATCCTGCGTTTCTACAGAGATCCCCCCCCCCCCCCCTGCTTCAGTGAGCATTGAATCTATTAGCGATGTTCTAAATGCACCCAGGCTAATTCTAATACCGCTATTATGAAGAGCATCAAGTGGTTTAAGGTACGACTTTCTTGCAGGACCATAAACCACACAGCCGTAATCTAAGTTTGATCTAATAAGTGATCTATACAGCTGGAGTAACATTTTTTGGTTAGCACCCTTGTCATTGATTCCAACTACCTAAATGAAGTCGAGCGCGTTTGTACATCTCACTCTTAGTTGTTTTATATAGGAAGTAGAATTCGGTTTTCTTTCAAACAACAAACCTAAGAATTTCACTTCCTTAACAACTTTAGTGATACTCCCATGTATTTTCAACTCCGGGTCGAGGTGATGTTTCCAAAGCTTACAAAAATGTACACAACTGACTTGGTCTTTGAGAAGTTGAAACCATTTTTAGTGGCCCGTTTTGAATTCTATTTAAGCACAGCTGAAGTTTGCGCTCGAAGGCATTCATGTTTTTGCTGCTGCAGCAGATTAAAAAATCATCAAAATACAATGAAGAGTCTACAATATTCTCAACAGCGTCAATGATACTATTGATTTTCACTGAGAGAAAGGTCACAGATAACATACTGCTCTGAGGAACACATAATTCTTGTCCGTGCGGATCAGATAATGTAGACCCGACACGAATCTAAAATTGGCGTTCCTTTAACCCTTTACCTAGCATGAAAAGCAGACGACACTTGCAAAAAAAATTCTTGAATAAGTAATTTTTTTCATTTTTTGTCTCAAAAACATAGGTTATGACCCCTCATTGGAACGAGCTCGACGAGCTCGTTCCAATGAGGGGTCATAACCTATGTTTTTGAGACAAAAAATGAAAATAAAATGAAAATTAATTGGCGATTTTTGAGAATAGCGCTGGCCGGTTTTGAACGTTACGTTAGGTAAAGGGTTAAACATTTTCAATAAAAAAGGCATACGACCTCTCAACACCATGTTGAAAAGATTTTTTTAAAATCCCATTCTTCCACCTTGTATCATATGCTGCGTTGTCCAGGTCAAATAAGTTGGCGACCACATGTTCTCTCCTTGCAAAGGTATTTCCTGTAAACGTTTCAAGTCTAACCAAATGATACACAGTACTTCTACAGCTTCTGAAACTAAACTGAACATTCGCAAGTAGATTGTTCGATTCCAGAAACCAGAAAAGTCAATAATTGATAATCTTTCCCGTGTTTTTACACAGATAATTTGTTAATGCAATAGGCCTGCAATTACTTGGGTTGCTGTGGTCTTTATCGGGCTCTGGGATGGGCATTATTGCTGCTTTTCGCCAGGAAGGTGGAAACTGGTCAGTCAGTAAAGATTTTGTCTTTGAGAAATAAAGGGTAAGCGTGAGAGTTGTATTTCGCGTTGGTTATTATTCTGATGGAGCGTTTCTGCTGTATAAATAATTTATTTATGACTCTGTTATTACCCCATACCCGAATTCCAAACATCAAATGGTTTTGCACAAGTGTAAAATACAGAATTCTTATACAGTCATGTGTTAGTTTATACTTTGCCTTATCTAAGATATAATTTACTCGACTTATTTTAGAGCAGACGTTTGATATGTGGCCGTATATGAAACATTCTCATCGATAGTAATGCCTAAAATTTTAGAGAAGGTTCAGTCAGATCTGATGCTACTCTAGTTATTTTTTGTTATTTATGATTATATCATTGTACAAGGGAGTTTTTCTTTTATTGCTTGGATTAATAATGATAAATTTTGTTTTTGATGTACTGAGTAGAAGATGGTTTGCAGAACTCCACAAGAACATTTTTTCGAGTTCTGAGTTAGTGTGATGTACAGTTACATTTGTGTCAGAGCCAGATGAATACAAAGTTGTGTCATCCGCAAATGACATGGGTTTCAAAGATGAGGCGTCGCAGAGATCGTTAACATACAATAGAAACAGAATCGGCCGAAGGTTCGAGCCTTGTGGCTCACCGGAAGTGATTAGCGCATGCACAGTCTCGTGATCATTGAAGGCAACGTATTCTGACCTATCCGACAGAGAGATTTTAAACCAATTCAGACTGACTCCACGCATTCTATAGTGTTCTAATTTGTGTAATAACATTAATGGTTTTGTCGAAAGCCTCCGAAAGGTCGCGAAAAATGGTCAGTATGTTATTTTTGCTTTCTTTATTATTTTCCTTGGTGACGTGCCGCCACAAGTAAAGGACAGGTTGAATTGCAGAGTGTTATTGTTGGGGAGTTAAAACGTTATATTTGTCTAAAAAATTATAAAAGCGATCTGTCATAATTTTCTACAAAACATTAGAGAATGTAGGTAGAATGCTAATTGGTCTGTAATTATTACGGTTCTGTGAGTCACGGGATTTATAAATGTGGACAACTTTAGCTATCTTCATACTGCTGGGAAAAATACCTCTTTAAAATGAGGTGTTGCCAGTGTGAGTCAATGGTGGAGCTATTATAGCAATTATATACTTGAGTTGAGACGGGGATATATTTTCGAAATCTGCGCTTTCGGCTTCCATCCCTTTTACGATATTAATTACTTCCTGCACGCAAGTGGTATTAAAAAAAAACTACTCGAAAAGGATAGACAAGAAATCGGAGAATGATTTGTCTTGTCTTTCTATCTTATTCCTAGCTTTGGTTCCTATGTCTACAAAGAATTTGTTGAATTCCGCCTGTTCGAACGCATTATGAATAATGTTTCAAAATGTATCATGACCTATATTTGGACAGTCTAAAACCAAAACAACTGAAATATCGCACTCCGAAAGTATACCAAAACAATTATGTATTGTCTCTTCATTAACTTTACGTGTAATTGTTGAAGACCCTTTTCAATAGAAAATGTACCAAAATGGTCAGAGACTTCCATTATTATAAGTCCGAAGACGGCAGTATGCGTGATGTGATTTGAGAAGATATGGTCAATCAGAGTGGCCGAGTGTGGTGTTACTCTAATTGACCTTGTAATATGAGGTAACAATCCTTGACTGAAAAACAAATCCGCGTGAAGCTTGTTGTTTTAGAATGTGAGTTCAGTTTTAACAGATCGATGTTTAAATCACCCAAAATGTACAACGTTTTGTTTTCTTTATTGAGGGCTTCCGTTGTAAAATTTCATTTGAAGAGAAAGAGATCTAAATCGGCTTTGGGGGCGTATTGAGTCTTTAGATAACTCCTATTAATTTAGAAAATTTACAATGTTTAATCGCTACAACGAGCGACTCAAAAGCATGTGATATAAATACAGTCAGATCATCTCTCACATGGTAGATAATACCGTGTTTTATGTATAAAACCAATTGTCCTAATTCGGCCTGACATTTTTAAAAGATTACGATAACAATTTAATTTATATGAGATGTTTGTTTATTGCTAAAATAACTCTGTAAGGGCTATTGCATTGAATTTTTTTTTCTTTCCTGTAGGGAGGATAGGAGACTGCATAAGGAGTCCCAGTGGGCACATCAACTTTTGAATATTAATATAAACAGGGAGAAATGACAGGAGTTATTAAAAGTTAAAGGAAACTCATCTGGTAGGCAGTAGGCACAATTCAAGCTATGTATTTTTAAAGGGGAATCCTCCTCATCGATTAAGTCAGCCATTTTGTAGTTATGCAAGTTTATGAAGTCGAATTCCGCCCCTCCAATCTCGTCCAAAGTAATGTTACCCGCCATGGTATATCTCAGTATCGACAAGAAGGACACAACGGCTGACAGGAAGATCGTTGCACAAATAATCAGAGTTCGTGGTACGGGGTTTGAACAATACACTCAATATATTAATAGTGATCTAACAAAGGATATACCGTTTGGTCCGCGGAAGAAGACAGGACAATAAATGTAAGTATAAAGAGATATTGATAAAAATATGAATACAATAATCCCCCCTCCTCGAGTACTCAGTTGACAACAGTTTGATTTCTTCTTGAAACAAATAATACAACTCCAGCTACGAAGTATGCCACAGACGAAATAATGGCAAAAGCAAATGCCACGTGCAAGTTTTCATTACGCATATTTGATCCGTAGAGTATCGCTCCAATCAACAAAGGAAAACCTGCAAAAGATACAATGAGACAAGGTAATTTAACAATGATTAGCTACTCGATATGTTATGGACGGCTCAAGTTTGCGAGAGTCAAAAACAAACTTTGAAAGCTTCTTATAATTATCACACGGTTGATATCACTGTCGGATGACCGTACAGGTTTTATTTATTTATTTATTTATTTATTTATTTATTTATTTATTTATTTATTTATTGGTGTTTAAGGTCACATACTTATGCACAATGGCTAATCGTGGCCGTGACAGTTTTACGTGTGGAGAAAGCCGGAGTAGCCGGAGAGAACGACCGAGCAACTGTCAGCTCCTCAACATTCTAACTCTGTTCAAGCAGGGTTACTGCTGTTGAAGACATGTGCACCATCGACGTACACTATGTCTTACTACTCGGCGTCATCGTACCCCTCTATAGGCACCCGGGATAAAATGCCTTGCCCAAGGACACAACGCTTGTCGAATCTGGGACTGTACAGGTGGATACACTCGCTACTGACGCCAGACACTGCTATAGTATTCAGGAGATCACCAGTTACATTTTCTGTCAGTAATTACCGGCATTGTTTCACCATGGACCGTTCCATCACCATACCTGTCGAGAGAACATTTTTCCATCAAAAATATTAGTGACAGGTATGTGTAATTAGCGTCATTAAAATACAGCATATTTTCATCATTGTGTTGTCTTTCATTTGTCAATAGACCATTCTTTCCAAAAATCACTTTTAGCCATCTTAAAGATACCATGAAAGTAATGGCAGTTTCTATTGACACCACTGCGAAAAAAACAGAGGGTGCTTAATTAAATTCCAAGCGTATACATAATGTGTAAATATCTCAACTTCTTCACTGCTGAAAGTCCATATTTGGGAATTATTCTGAAATGTGGGTACTGCAACCTGACGGCTTCATATTCAGTGGACATGAGTAGTAGGAGAGCGATGAATCAGCCCCGATTAGCCGGATCTAAAGCCGGATCTCACATGGGACGTCATAGTCATTTGCCCCAGTTACGTCATGTTTGATTGCTATGGTAGCCCGCGGCCATCTTGCGACGTCATCCCCCACAGTTATACGTTGTGCATATGCGTAGCGCTTGTTGTTTGGGTGACACATATTTCCGTCGACCATTTTGTTTACGGAGGGCCTCGATCTTGGTGTATGTGGTAGCACGTGATTGCTATGAGCCCGGAAGGCTTCTTAAAGAACGGGGGTATCTTTTATGTGTTAGATCTAACCAGAGTGAATCTAATTCCCCAAATAGACCCAACAATCACTTAAAATCACCAAAAAACACCCCAAAACTACACCCAGAATCCTCTTTTTCGGTCCAATAACAGGTGCGTTCCTTTGCTTTGTGTTAGAGTAACAAGCTTTTCAGAAACCCTTCAGGCTCATAGCAACCACGTGCTACCATTGATAGTAAACAAAATAGACGACAGAAACATATGTCACTTTAACAACACGCATTGCGCATGCGCACTGACACCACCTCTCACTAGAGGGATGAGGTCAAAGATGACCACTCAAGTGGTCTACCAAGACAACCAAACATGACGTAACTGGGTCACATGACTATGACGTCACATGTGAGAGCCAGTATGTTATCCGGCTAATCGAGGCCGATTCATCGCTCTCCTACTGCTGATGTGTTTCAAAATATCTTTGAACAAAAATTGTTTGGTGTGAAGGGATTTGCATTGTTACAATTGGTGGGAGAGTGCCTCATTTGCTTGAGGGTTAAAGATGAGATTACAAACTAACCAGTAACGTTCTTCTGCAAGCATTGTTGCATCTATGCATACAAAAATAATTGTTACAACAACCTCGCAATTATGAGAAATTTGCCTTTGAAGTTAGTAAATCTTGAAGATAAAATGATATATTCATATAATTTGTGGCCACTAGGGGTTAATTTTGAAATATTTGTGTGGTGATTTTTAGTGTATCATATTATACTCTTAATGTGTGAGTGTCTGAAAAGAGACATGGACTAATCTTGAATCTTGGTATTTGAATGAACATGTTCAAGTTGAGATAACTCCAATTCAAGGCCTGAAAACCGGGTGAGGGTTAAAATTTGGAATAAAACATATAACAGCAGAATTGTTCTTGGATAAAAGTTAGATAACTGCCAAAAATGAACAGTGGACAGAAATCGCGCATGGGTTAATGGCGAAAAGGCGGTAATTTGGCTACTTTGACATTAAAGTTGAACAGACAGCAGAGTAGCTCATACACCCACTGCGTCCAAACCAGTGAAGGCAGATACACGAAATCTTAAGAAGTTGTTTTACTGTCCTTGCTCGACAGGACAGTATCTTTGTCGAATGGCATGACCTCGTGGAAACAACGTGGATCGCATGGAAACCGCGGGGACGGTTCGTCCCTACTCTATTCCCAATGCAATGCCGTTTCCATTCGCTATTTACCTATTACCGGTCAAGTTTGGCATTATTTCTGTCTATTTGATGAACTGTTCAGCTTTAAATATACGCACATTCATATGGGACAGAAAGTTTGGAGTTAAAACTGCTTATTTTAGACCGTCCCGGCAGAAATTGACAACTCAACCCGGTGGCGAAAAAGCCGTCATCTGGCTAATTTGACATTCAAATTGAACAGATACAATGTCGGATATACGCCAATTATGTCCCGACCATGCAAGGCAGCAACTTAAAATTCTCAGAATGTTTTCTACTGTCCCTGCTCGACAGTTTAGTATCTTTGTCAAGTGCCGTGACCGCATGGAAATACCGTGGATCAGGTGGAAACCGAGGGCACGATTCGTACCTACATTATTCTCAGTTCAACAACTTTTCCATTCATTATTTTCCTGTCACCGGCTGAGTAAGGCATTATATCTGTCTATTTGATGAACTTTTCAACCTTAACTATTTGCGGCTTCATGTAGCACCACCAAAAGGCCACTGCACGATTACCAATATATTCAGGGATTGATTTTACGAAAATAACAATTATTCCGAAAATACCCACATGGGAACTTCTAAATATGCCAAGGTTTAAACTTTTGATAATAACATATAAAACAGAAGTTGTCATGCTACGCTTGCTGCATGCAGGAATAGAAAACATTCAGCACTCAATGAATTAGGAATGGAGTAAATTGTTACTTAAACCTACGAAATTCTGAAAAATGAGAGCTTTTTTCGACGGCACCTATCTTTATGCATCTGAGAGAGGGATTGCGTCAAACTTTACAGCAACCTTATAACAGAAAATATTCTTGGAATTGAACCGTGCATCAGAATTTCGAAAGCATTTTCGGATATTCTACTCCAAACTACCACTGCACGCTTATCAATATTCAGTGATTTTTATGAAAGTGTCAGTTATTCCGACCGTACCCATATGGGCAGTCTCGAATTTACCAACGGTTAAACTTTTAATAATGACATATAAAACAAAAGTTGTCATACCATGACTGCTGCATACAGACATAGAAAGCGTTCAGCTCTCAATCAATTAGGAATGGAGTAAATCGTCACTTAAACTTACCGAATTCTGAAAAACGTGAGTTTTTTTTTACTGCACCTGTCTTTATGCAAACACAACGAGCATAGGGTTAAACTTTACAACCAAACAAACAACGGCAAATATGCTCGGTAGGCAATTGTAAATACGAACATGTAAATCATTATTTTTCGATATTCCTTTCGAAAACGGAAGAAAAGTGAGCTCCAAATTAGCCAATTTTATGAAGAATTTTAGGGCACTCAAATTCAAGGCCCGAAAACAGGGTCAGGGTTAAAACTTTCAATAAAATATATAACAGCAAAATTGTTCTTGGATGAAGGCCCAATCATCTCATGGAAAAGGTTTTGAGACAATATGGATCCAGTGCTGAGAAAGTGCATGTAAACGTTGGCGAAAATAACAATTATTCCGACAGTACCCTTATGGGAAGTCTCAAATCTGCCAAGGGTTGAACTTTTAATAATAACATATTGAACAAAATTTGTCATACTTTGACTGCTGCAAGCAGCTATAGAGAACATTCAGAGCTCAAGCAATTGAAAATGGAGTAAATCCCCACCTAAACTTACCAAATTCTGAAAAATTGGAGTTTTTTTGGACGGTACCTACTTTTATGCAACCAGAATGGGATAGGGTTAAACTTTACAACCAAACTTATAACAGCAAATATGCTCGGTAGTCAATTGTGAATACGTACATGAAAAGTGTTTGAAATTAACTCTTTCCAAAATGATAGAAAAAGCAACCAAAGATGGCTAATTTTGGCATTTTTAAACGGTACTCTTATTCTCGCCCTCATTGTACCTAAGCGTTAAATATGAGATTAAAAAGTAAACAGTAACTTTCTTCCGCAACCATTGTTGCATTTATCCATACCAAAATAATTGTTACAACAACCTTGTAATTAGCGAAATTTGCCCTTGAAGTTGGTTAATTTTGAAGAAAAAATCTATTTTAATGTCATTTTTGGCTAATGGGGTTAATGTTGAAAGATTTGAGTGGTGATTGTGGTGTATCATATTATGCTCTAAATGGTTGGAAAATTTGAGCTAAATAACTGTAAACGATTTTGAGACATTCGAAAAATGGTGAAATTTTGAAGGTTTTGGCAGAATATTTTGAAAATACGCGGTTTCACAGATATGACGATACCGCATTTCATTAAATTTTATGACATTACACAAGTATGCCAAAGTTGGTTAAAAAAAAAAATAAAAAAAAAAAAAGAGAAGAAAAAGTTTGAAGAAGAAGAATAACAAGAGTCTTTCCCAAACTGGGTTTTGGAAAGCCTAAAAATTTTCGCCAATAGTTGTTAACTTTTACTTTTTCTCAAAAATCGCATGAGCCCCCGCCCCACCCACCCACCCACACACACTCCTCATTTGAACGATCTCATTCAAATCGAGGTGGTTTATACACTGTTTCCGAGGCAATTGTTTAAAACAAAATAATAAAATTTGAATGGAGTTGGTTTAAAAATAGCTCTGGCCGAAATGACCGTTATTTTAGGTGAATGATTAATACCAGGGACATTGCTATAGGGTTTCGCATGGGGGTGTGGGGGGGGGGGGTCACCTCTAGATTGCACCCTCATCCCCGGGAGGCAAAATTCCGACTACCACTGCACAATTTTCATGAAATGGGAAATTCCAATACCACCCCGTCCTCCCGAGTCAAGATTTTCCAACTACAGTTTTATAGTTCAGAATTCCATTTCTACACCCCCTACTGTAAATTATCGAACTTAAGCTCTCGGTAGTCCAACTACAAATCAATTTTTATTATTTATTACTTTTCAATCAATATGTGGAGGAGTTTCACTACTTTTGAGTCTAAAATTTCCATATTTTGGTCAAAGTCTAGACATTGGTGGAAAAATTGCTACTAGCGCCCAGTTTGAAATGTCCAACTTTTTGCTTTTCATGGCTGAGAGTTGATGCCGAGAGATCGAACTATTGTAAATTTGAGGAATGATAGAGAGATTTTGAGGGGTTGGTGGGGGGGGGGGGGGGGGGCGGCTGTATTTCCAGGATCTTAATCATTCACCAAAAATAACGAGATGGAGGGGGGAGGGGTGTGGGGTCATGCATGACCCCCGCCGTGACAACGTACCCGATTAATACTTACCTACAACAAGGCAGCTATTTTTAGCAACTGATCCAATGAACTTGTCGCCTTTCATCTCTGGTCCGAAGATATACGAAACCATACACACCATAACGGCAACACCCCCAACTGAGCCGATTACTTCGAAAGCCCTAATGATGTCAAGCCACTAGACATTGGTGGAAAAATTGCTACTAGCGCCCAGTCTGAAATTTCCAACTTTTTGCTTTTCATGGCTGCGAGTTGATGCCGAGAGATCGAACTATTGTAAATTTGAGGAATGATAGAGGGATTTTGAGGGGTTGGGGGGAGGGGCGGCTGTATTTCCAGGATCTTAATCATTCACCTAAAATAACGAGATGGGGGGGGGGGGGGGGGCGGGGCATGCATGACCCCGCCGTGACAACGTAACCGATTAATACTTACCAACAACAAGACAGCCATTTTTAGCAACTGATCCAATGAACTTGTCGCCTTTCATCTCTGGTCCGAAGATATACGAAACCATACACACCATAACGGCAACACCCCCAACTGAGCCGATTACTTCGAAAGCCCTAGTGATGTCAAGCCAGACTGGAAAACACAATCATTACTGTGTGGAAATTGGTTTTGAAGTAGTAAGTAAAATTTGATCCTACTATTCAGTTTTCGAATTATCCAAAGGGAATTGATGAAAGTTCTCAGCTGACGTCATATGTTCCACGGTTCGCCACGTGTCCGCCATACTGCAGATAAAATCTGCAGGATACAAGAGCCTAAATGTGTTACATGAGCAACACCACTAACCTTTTTCTGTCTCATCACTCGTCAAACACATTGAGGAGAAAATAACCCTATATCCAATTATTCATTAGTGGAGATCGTCACTGGATAGGGTGACCTAATGGTGGACCTAGGAAGTGACGTCAAAGCAAGGTGCATTGTCGGTGTCACGTTGGTTGTTATGGTAGTACGCGAACGCGGTCATTTTGTGACGCCATTGCCATGTGATGTATCGTGTTAGTGCGCATGTGCAGAGCACGTTATTGGGGTAATTCGCGTTTCTGTCCACCATATTGTTTACCGGAGGCCGCAATCTTAGCTTAGTTTCTATCACGCCACTTGGTTGCTATGTAACTGAAAGTCCTGCAGTAGGGCGGTGTGTTCTGAGAGTGTGTTCGATCGTATGGTGGGATTACATCTAATTGCCAAAACAGACCCAACAGTTACCGATAATAACCCAAATAGGCGCCATCTTCAATGCCATGTGGTGCTATAGGACCATTAACCAAGTAGGGTATGTTCAAGGGCCCATTCGATTGGCTCAGTGTATTCCGGTAGAAAAGAAAAACAAACTTCGAGTAGAACTTGGGTTTTGTTACTATTTCTAGCTTTTGTGACCTACTTACCCCAAACTCTCTTTGACTCCGATCTCTACCCCCATCCAAGTCTTTGAAGATTGAGTTAGACTGCTTCATTTCCCTGAGTCCATATCCGCCTACACAGTTCATTATTAAAGTGAAAGCCATACATTTATGAGAAATGCTTGCTTGCTAGTGTACAATATTCGCACAAAATGTGCGGTATATGGTTACACTCTGAATGTGTAAGTGCAAATGTGTCAGTGCACATTGTGTGCTCAACACATGAAACTCGGAGGCACATAAGGGTATTGGAGTATACTTATCAAACGGTGATTACTATTAGAGGATACCTCTTAGAGGATACTTTTGGAGGATAGTGTTTATGCTATTCGCTCCAATACAGATCCTCCCTTCTGGGCCACAGTTTTCATAGTTCCTCGACCACTTCTACGGCCTTGTGTATAGTCCTCGTTATGCGGCCTATGTAAGCTTCCACTGTGTTTATCCAGTGCTATAGTCTTCTATCACTACTGATGGCTTGTACCATGGCTATCTCTATCTGACCTGTGATGGAGCTTTCCACTGACTTGCAGAACTACGACAACTTTGCTGGCTATCTCTGGCCATGTATCGACCACTACCCTCGGCGAAGTCCTTAGGAGACTTATTCCGATCGCTCCATCCATCTTTGCCCTGAATAGTCTATACAGTTTCTGGAAATAGTGAATGCTAAGGTACCTTACATATAAGTTACTGTTTGTTGATCGTTACAAGAATTGCTTATGTGGTAGTTAACAATGTAAGTACGGCACATACCTGAAAGCCCGATATATCCTTATGTGCACACTAAAAACTAAAGTGTTAAAACTGACACTTTCAAGGTGTTAAACCCATTCTAACTCTTAGGGTTTGATTTTAACACTCAAAGTGCAATGCTTTAAGCACTTAGACATTACAATCGTCAGACATCTGAAACTTGAATGGATGGCACTTCCCATGTGTCTAGCATTGGTGGTTCTTCCAGAATCGTCCATAATTTGATTTGCGCTTGGTGGGTACATAATTAAAAGGACACAACGCAGATGACGCGGATCAGGCTCGAGAGTTCGAGCCTGATCCGCGTCATCTGCGTTGTTTCCTTTTAAGTGTCGCGACATTACACTTGTCAAGAGGTATTACTGTAACACCTGTCAAGTTCTGGGATATCTACACTTGAACAAAGTGCTAGTTCAGCACTTAGTAAGTGTTAAATACAGCACTTCAGGTGTAGTTTTTAACACTTTAGTTTTTAGCGTGTGAGAATGCACAATCTGCCACAGAAAATAAATATATCAAACTCGTATATACGACGAGAGAAGGGATTGTATAGGCGTGGACAGGCCAGAAAGGAAAGGGATCCACGGAACGTGTGGCTCTTGTTTGATGGAATGTTCTAACGCGCTATTGCACAACACAACCAACACAAACAACACATGGCAACAGGCTGGGTGTGCTGATATGTATCCCCCACAAATACTTTTATGAAGTTGAACTAATTGGCCAAATGGTACTGAATATGTTTACATTTGCAAATACATTATTACAGGAATGCAGGGGCGTCACTAAAGGGGTAATGGTGTGAGTCACACCACCAATAATTTTCAAGTCGAGAAATTTTTGTCAGGATTGGACTACAAATTCTCTCTTGCAAATATTCACATAGAATAAATAGGTACTAGGGCCGATAATCAGATTTAAACCACCAGCAGTGACACTTAAAATAGAGAAAATTCAGTCGCAAACACAGGGATTTGTTTTGTTTTCATCTGCGCCGGTGGAAGTACTTCCGGCTGCACATGAATGCTTGATTGACAGCTAGACAAATCTTCAAAGTTGACTGAATTTACCCAGCTTTTTCAGTAAAATTATTATTAACAATTCTTAAATTTTATTTTAAGTATTTAATTGTAGGTTTTTTAAACTTAATAAGTCATTGCACGTAGCAGATAGTATCACAAAACGTCGCATGTTTGATTGAAACACCCGGAAGTGTGAAGGTATCGAAGCTGGCAAATGTGTCATGTCAAAGGTTAAGTTGGATGTGGTTCCTAGATTGGTGTAAGATTTTGTAATGAAATTCCCACGAAAAACATTTTAACCACAGCAGAAGCTTTACACCGGTAGTGGGGTTAAAAGCTAAAATTTAACATACGGGCTTTTCACAGGTAGTAAGATTGGTAAACATGATATAAATGTACTTTATTACCATACTAGATTTAATACTTTGACTAATGTCACACACACAGTCGGTCATACAAATTGCATTTCTGCAACGACAGAGAATCTCTTTTAGAAAATGTCTGTGGTCATAGAATGCCTTTTTCCGAGATGGGGATACGAGTCGTATGTGGAGTCACTTGTTCGAGTAAATTTTTTATTGGGGTTCTTCAACATTTTCGACACCCAGTGTCACCTCTTGTCCGACAGTTTTACGGGTGGAGGAACCAGAATACCCGGTGCGAACCACCTACCAGCGGCGAGAAACTGTCAGACTCCATAACGTACTAACTCCATACAAGCAGGGTTAGCATTGGTTGAAGACGTGTGCACCATCGACGTGCAGTGCGCCTTTGCACACAGCACCGCCGAGCCACCAACGCAATTGTCCCCGACGGTTCAAACCGTGGACCTTTCGAATTGCAGTCCAATGTCGTAACCAATGCGCCACGGCTCTCCCTGTCCGAGTAATTAAATCGATAGCTTATTTGTTCGACGAGATTGGATTCGTTTGCCCAACGCCTGTTCCACTCACTGCTCGATAGCTCATTTGCTCAATAAGATTCAAGTCATTTGACCAATGCCTGTTCCAGTCACTGCTTGTCTTCCAAATATATCCTTAGTTATCATAGAAGTCTTCGTTATAGTTTAGCCCTTTACCCAACGAATTGGCCACACCCACCTGCGTAATATGCAAATTCAGCAGCTGAAAAATTTTTTTTTTTTTTCCAAAAGTGTCGACAAAACCATATCATATGACCCCTCGTTGGAACGAGCCTTCATTTGTTGAAATGTTTGGAAAAAATAAAAATGATATTTAAAATAATACACTTATTGTCGTCTGCGTTGGGTAAAGGGTAAAACCTATTTGATTTGCAAAACATTGTAAAATGTTTAGAGGACATGCATTTTTTCATGGGAACATGGTAGTAATTCATCTCCTCTTTTCTTCTTTCTCTGAGTATCTACACTCAAAACCCCGTTGCAATCTCGAATCGGGTAATTGTTTATTTTGACGTGTGTATATTGAACAAATGCTATATTTACTTGTAAATCGTATGCGAAGGAAAGGACAGGACTTGAGTGTTCAGCACTTGCTGTCCAACATTTTCGTTTATTTTGAAGAATAAACAAAACATATTTTATTTGCCACAATTTCCAAAAAGTTAGGAGTACAAGTTATACAACTTATTAACCTCTTGCCATACAATAAAAGATAATCTACACAGCGATGAGGCTCTTAGGTAATTAAATCAATTTACAACATGAAACAGATTTACAATATTTACATTATATATACTACAGTTAAAACTAGAAGTCATGTCATGAACTGCGCGCTTATCTAGGCTTAATTGCGCGTAGGAATTGCGCGCAATTGCCATATCGAATGGCATCCAAAGCACGGCAGGTTCTCCTGGTTACTCATAACAAACACAGACAACGTTTCTGCCAATGGACCTCCGGGTTACCCGGAGGTCCATTGGCTGAAACATTGCTTATACACAGACCATATGTACAGAATTCGATAATAGCCTTACTATGGTCATAACACGTAGATTACCGCGCATATCGATGTGCTATTTATGCGCATTTCATGACAGGACTTCTAGTTTTAACTGTATATATGTATACTAAGTTATGTATGCTGTTGGGACAGGTAGCCATTTATTTATGTATCCAAACTCAGAGAATCCATTTGGCTGGATATTGTGAGTGTTCGCTTCCCACACGATAGTCCCGATATAGCCATTTAGAACATAAGATGCCATAAAGAGCTTTCATAAGATTTAGCTCTTCTGTGCAGAAGAGAGGCTTGTTCCAGTATGTATCGAGAATGAATGAATGAATGAATGAATGAATGAATGAATGAATGAATGAATGAATGAATGAATGAACGAACGAACGAACGAACGAACGAACGAACGAACGAACGAACGAACGAACGAACGAACGAACGAACGAACGAACGAACGAACGAATGGAATGAATGAATGAATGAATGAATGAATGAATGAATGAATGAATGAATGAATGAATGAATGAATGATTTATTTTGCAGTATAATACATAATTGAATATGATAAAATAATGAGACGGATTAAATAATAAGCTGGGTAATGACTGGGTAATGACATAACCATAAAGATATCTTCCTGCCGCACCCATAAATTAGTTTAGAAGCACATTCCTGACAGCAGTCTCTATTTACAGTTGTTAGTTTTTTAAACAATCGTTGTTTAACAGATCAAATACCTTTACAGTTGGTCCATTCCGCAATGTGTAATAATTTGTCACCAAAAAGCTGAGCACAATTTTAAAGTCATTTTCTCCCTTTGAGACTTAAGTAACAAATAATATGGGGGTCCATTATACCTTAAGTCTAAATAAAAGTTAAAATACGTTATGGGACAACCACAGTAAAAATTACATCGCAGTTTGCCAGCTTGGCAACTCCGTAACAATGTGGAGTTCTGTGGAGCTCTAAGAGAGGACTCCCAAGAAATCATTCCTCAGTTCGGCGCTATCGAGGGGCGGAACCAGGACAGGCCGTTTGTTGCCGTGATACTGTAACTTAGCACCAGAAGTACCATACCGCAATACAACAAAATGTGTAACATTGAATGCTTTGAAGATCTCGTCCTTCCTTCTTGAAACCTCTTCATACTTTTATTTTTTCCATGTTAGATATCACCTTACGCAGAAGACACGAACTTAATGATATCATATATGAAGAAGGTGATAGGTAGGCAACAAAAGTATCAGATACATAAACAGACGGTTGAAATCCTCAAAGGGTTAAGACAGTTGGGAAGACTTCAGAGGTATTTTGTACAGTGGGGGCATACGGGATTATAACACCTGATGTTTGAGGTGTACAGGTTTAAAAAAAATTTCTGTAAGTGTCCTTTTAAACACGTATCTGATCTGATTTCGAATTTGCGGTTCTTCAATTTTATTCCATGCCCTTGGAAAAGAGTGTAAGGGATGTTTGGCACTATACTGTATTCTGGTTTTATTTAAGTGCAGTTTGCCTGATTGCCTTGTGTTTATTTCCGAAGGATTTGTGCAACTATTATAAGTATTATCGAAGCTAACAGGTATTTTTTTTGTTGAGCCAGTCATGAATAAACAGTAGTAGTTCGTGCATTTTGAATAAATCTTTGAATTTTAAGATTCGGAGATTTTTTAACATGTGCCTTTTGCTTTTTATTTGCAATAATGCGGATAGCCTTATTTTGTAGAGCAAATATCGACTTTGCGCTAGTCGAATGACCTGCGGCTTGAATACCATATAACATGTGGCCATGTACTTAGGAAAATAGTATTTTTAGATACCCTTTGTGGGGAGTCTTCTTGCCCCTGTTGTATAAATGGCCCATGATATTTTAGAGCATACAACAGATATATGCCGTTTGAACTTAAGATTTTCATCCATGTTAACCCTTTGAGACTTGAATTATCCCGACGTTCAAACGTCGCTGGGAATTCAGTTTCTTTAACGTTTTTTTTTTCACAATGCGACGTCAAACGTTGGAAAGTACAAATAACAAGATAGTTTTCACATTAGTGATTATCTGATTGAGGGCTGGATTATTTTTGGTTGTCTGAATTTGTATTTAAAAACTTGTTTTATTACAAATATTGGAGAGTACCCGCAGGCACTCTCCAATAATTTGTGACAAAACAAATTTACATAAACAAAATATTATTTGTGTTTGGCTGAATGAATGTAAAATATAAGTTAGGAAAGTGTTGGCTTTTGCCCTGGTATCTTCATTAGCTCACCTGAGCGAAGCTCAAGGGGAGCTTTACTAATCACTTTCTGTCCGTCGTCCGTCGTCGTCCGTCCGGCGTTAACTTTACATTATCGACTTCTCCTCCTAAACCACTAGCCCAATTTTATTCAAATGTTGGCTAAATGTTTATTACCTAATGCCAATTCAGATTTGTTCAAATGAAGTTGCCCCTCCTCCTGGGTGGTGCCACGCCCCCAAGGGGCACCAAAATCTTTGTAAATCTGCTTCTCATGAACCAGCAGTAGCAGAGACTTGATATATAGTGTGCAGCTTTCTTTTGAGGTGTAGACTCAGATTTGTTCAAGAGAAGTTTGTGGGGCTATACTTGGCGTCGTTATGGGAGGGGCAAAATTTTTTGCCCCGCCCAAAATTTCTATTTTCCAAACCGAGAGGCTAATTTGAACCAAATTTTTTGTGAGGGCTTATTGGGTCATGAGTACTTGATTTATGCAAAAAAAAATTTTTCCGCAGCCCCGTGGGAACCGCAGGAGCTAAAAATAGAAAAAAATTTAAAACGCCCATATCTCCAAAACTGCACGGCATTGAGGATTTTTTATTTGGTGTGCAGCTTCCTTAGGACCAACAGAAAGGATTGGTAAAAAAAATTGCCATCGGTTTTATCATAGGGTACAGTTTCGGGACTTTGAAAAAGTGCTGAGTCAGCACTTTTTAACACTGTAGGCAATGGGAAAAACATTAAAAAATCTTCTTCTCCAGATCCAGCAGGCAGAATCTTTTGATATTTGGTATGCAACATTGTAGGTTGGATCTGATTCAAGTTTGTTCAAATCGGCCCCTTGGGTTCATATTTGGGCTCAGTATAGGAGCCCGATTTCGAACTTAGTGCATTTCAGGCAAATTTCTTAAAAAATCGTCTTCTCCAGATCCAGCAGGCAGAATCTTTTGATATTTGGTATGCAACATTGTGGGGTAGATCTGATTCAAGTTTGTTCAAATCGGCCCCCCTGGGTTTATATTTGGGCTCAGTATAGGAGCCCAAATTTGAACTTACTGCATTTCAGGCAAATTTCTTTGAAAATCTTCTTCTCCAGATCCAGCAGGCAGAATCTTTTGATATTTGGCATGCAACATTGTAGGGTAGATCTGATTCAAGTTTGTTCAAATCGGCTCCCTAGATTCATATTTGGGCTCACTATAGGAGCTCGAATTCGAACTTAGTGCATTTCAGGCAAATTTCTTCAAAAATCTTCTTCTCCAGATCCAGCCGGCAGAATCTTTTGATATTTGGTAAGCAACATTGTGGGGTGGATCTGATTCAAGTTTGTTCAAATCGGCTCCCTGGGTTAATATTTGGGCTCAGTATAGGAGCCCGATTTCGAACTTAGTGCATTTCAGGCAAATTTCTTAAAAAATCTTCTTCTCCAGATCCAGCAGGCAGAATCTTTTGATATTTGGTATGCAACATTGTAGGGTGGATCTGATTCAAGTTTGTTCAAATCGGCCCCCCCTGGGTTTATATTTGGGCTCAGTATAGGAGCCCAAATTTGAACTTACTGCATTTCAGGCAAATTTCTTTGAAAATCTTCTTCTCCAGATCCAGCAGGCAGAATCTTTTGATATTTGGCATGCAACATTGTAGGGTAGATCTGATTCAAGTTTGTTCAAATCGGCTCCCTAGATTCATATTTGGGCTCACTATAGGAGCTCGAATTCGAACTTAGTGCATTTCAGGCAAATTTCTTCAAAAATCTTCTTCTCCAGATCCAGCAGGCAGAATCTTTTGATATTTGGTAAGCAACATTGTGGGGTGGATCTGATTCAAGTTTGTTCAAATCGGCTCCCTGGGTTAATATTTGGGCTCAGTATAGGAGCCCGATTTCGAACTTAGTGCATTTCAGGCAAATTTCTTAAAAAATCTTCTTCTCCAGATCCAGCAGGCAGAATCTTTTGATATTTGGTATGCAACATTGTAGGGTGGATCTGATTCAAGTTTGTTCAAATCGGCCCCCTGGGTTCATATTTGGGCTCAGTATAGGAGCCCAATTTCGAACTTAGTGCATTTAGGCAAATTTCTTAAAAAATCGTCTTCTCCAGATCCAGCAGGCAGAATCTTTTGATATTTGGTATGCAACATTGTGTGGTGGATCTGATTCAAGTTTGTTCAAATTGGCTTCCTAGATTCATATTTGGGCTCACTATAGAAGCTCGAATTCGAACTTAGTGCATTTCATGCAAATTTCTTAAAAAATCTTCTTCTCCAGATCCAGCAGGCAGAATCTTTTCATATTTGGTAAGCAACATTGTGGGGTGGATCTGATTCAAGTTTGTTCAAATCGGCCCCCTGGGTTTATATTTGGGCTCAGTATAGGAGCCCAAATTTGAACTTAGTGCATTTCAAGCAAATTTATTAAAAAATCTTCTTCTCCAGATCCAGCAGGCAGAATCTTTTGATATTTGGTATGCAACATTGTGGGATGGATCTGATTCAAGTTTGTTCAAATCGGCTTCCTAGATTCATATTTGGGCTCACTATAGAAGCTCGAATTCGAACTTAGTGCATTTCATGCAAATTTCTTTAAAAAATTTCTTCTCCAGATCCAGCATGCAGAATCTTTTGATATTTGGTATGCAGCATTGCGGGGTGGATCTGATTCAAGTTTGTTCAAATCGGCCCCCTGGATTCATTATGCACTAGTTTGAGAATGTGTGCAGGATGCTGATGGACCAATACTTGTTAAATAGCTGCTGATCTCCGGATCGAATCAAATGAGGCGGTCACTAGCTAGAACATACAATTGAGTTTTGGGTGAAAATATAATCGTTTTGTTTTGTTGTGTGAGGGGGTTTACCATAGAGGAGGGAAGTTTCAGATGATGTATCGAATCTTGACAGTCGGAAAGTGTATTGCCTAGGGCACTGTACCGTGGGCAAATGAGCAGATAGTGATGAGCGTTTTCACAGGAATTACCACACAGGCAGTTTGGCGAGTCCTAAGTATAGGTTTTGAACTTATCGCTGTTCAAGTCAGAGCAATTATTGCGTAATTTTTCATGCAAAATGTTTGCCTTCCGTTTGCTTACACGGAAATAAAGAGGTGGTTTGGGGATGTAGTTCAGTTGTGCATATGTTTGTTTAAACTCCGTCATTGCTGCGGCTCAGGTGAGTACATTTGGTAAACTTTTCCAGTTTTTTGTGGTGGCTGGGAAAAGGGATTTTTATATCGTTCCGTTGTTGCCGGACAATACGTCAATCTGGTAACGTTGCGAAGATTGTACATCGAGATATCATGCATTCTAGGTGGTAGCAATGCGTTGGGATATTTTTGTGCTTCGTTGTTCATAATTTTGTCATGCTTTGTGGCATTTTTGTGCTTCGTTGTTCATAATTTTGAATAGGGCACAGTATTTGTGCTTTTCGCGTCGCTTCCGCCGGGAGGGCCACCCAAGTTCAGCCGGAAGTTAATTTGCTGGGTCAGCGCGCGTCAAGCCTGTGATAATATGCGCAGATCAAACTAAAGTCTGTCAATATATTTTTGTATACAAGGGAGATAACTCTGTTCAGGTTGATACAGACTTTGGTAAATGAAGCAATCTAATTAGACGTTCCGAGACTTGAGTGAAGGCAGATGTCGGGATCAGAGATAGGTAAAACTAAGTAGAATGCTGGAACGAGTGTAGCCATATTAGATAAAAGCAGGTGATTATATAATGTTTTGTGGAAAATTGTTGGGTTATTTTCGCAATTAGATGTACTCCAATCGAAAGGAGGCACAGCACTATATTAGACTCCTTTCCGGCTCTTAACAACCACGTGCCACCAAAGCAGGAATGAAAACACGGAATTCTCGGGGAATCCGAACCAAATAAACAGTTTTTGGGGGTTCTTTTTGTGGTAAGTCAGTTTTTTCCGTACAGTCTAACACACTCTTCGGGCCCCATACGTTGAGTAGCAACATGGCAACTACGTGCCACCACAGAGACCAAACAGGGGCGTAGCTAGGAGGTTTCCAGTGTAGATCTCTGAAAGTTCTAACTATGGATGGATACTTAAAGGGGTGCCTCCATGTCTCCCCCCCCCCCCCCGCCTCGGGAGCAGTTTAAATGACTGCAGCTAAATATTTACATAATTTGAGGTTTTAAAACAGCACAAAATGACAATTTCTTGTGGTACTGTAGTCTGTAAGTAGACGTTATTTGCCTTCATTAGGCATTGTGCCAATTACATGAATGTACACGCATGGAGAATGCTCAAAAATCAGTATTCAACCAATAATTTATTAATTAATCATCTCAAATATGAGGTCATGCCGAGTAGTGAGTACACTTGAAATGACCTCATTGACTAACAACCTTTCATTATATTTACAAAGTATAAGTAATACCAAATACAAATCAAAAGTTTTCAATCTGGCTATGTCTGTCTTTCATGAGAGTACAGATCCAAAGAAAACTGTGCACAATTTTGGTTGTAACCAAAAATTCCAGGACACAGCCTCAAAGTCAGAGGGAGCACATTTTGAGTCCTAATTGCAGTCTGTGAGAGCATTGCATATAAGCTTCATAATATGTCCCGTATACTGGCCTCATAAATCGACTGCTTATGACTATTGTGAGCAACAAATTGACCATCTTGTTTGTATTTCTGCAATTTCTGGTATAATTCAGGAAACGGTTTGCTGAGAAGTCAAAAAATCTTTCATTGTTCGATCAGAATTCTGTCTATGGGAGTCTGCGGTTGGAATTTTCACTAAAATGTAATCCCGCATTCGGAAAAGGCCTCCGTTACAACAATGCTTTGAATTTCCAACTGTTCGAATTTTTGCCTGAACAATTTCCAACAATCTTGATTTTTGGACAAATATTGGCGGGGGGGGGGGGAGGGGGGCATACACCCCCTGTAGCTACTTCCTTGAGACCAAGATGGTGGCATCCAGCTGACAAAAGGAACGACGAAAACACGCGTCACCCTAACAACACATACCAGGTACTACACATGCACACTAACACCACGTATCATCAGAGACTTCTCAATACGGCCGCTCACTTCGGAGACAACTTCCACCTTGCGTCACGTGACTATGACGTCATATCCGGGTTCCCGACGGAGTTCTGCAAAAAGGGCAAGGTCCGTCCATCCATAACTACTTATCATGTAGCATGTCTGTAGAAAAGTTGGGCGGGGGATACGTCCCCGGCCTATCCGCCTTTGTTATCCGATGTAACAACAGAATGAATGCTAGCTAAATCTGGTCCATTTCTTAGATGGAGTACTTGTCGAATTTTATGTGAACAACACTTACTGCCTACTTAATAATGCTAATAAACCATAATCTCTGAATATAAATGACATAACAATTTGTGCAACAACACACGTGCAATTTATGGAAAACGAATGGCTCCAAAACGCATACCGTTCTTACCACAGGTATCGTAACATCATGGCGGGACCTGAGTTATCAGTCAAGTATAATTTCTTACCTTTTATTACAACCATAAGACCTTTAATTTACACATCTACATTTTTTAAAAATTAATCTGCCCCTACAAATAAAGACAGATCAGATCGTTGTAAACAATGCCAGAAACAAAAACAAGCCAATCACTTTAGCTCACCATTATCACAATCACGGGACTCAATGGTATGTGACCTCAAATTAACCCTGATCTAACAAAAACGTGTTCAATATATAAACCTATTCGTTTTGTGCCTACATAATTGGCTATGTACCTTTATTGGAACGAGCTCGACCATGGTCAGTTTTAGACGCAATCGAGAATTTATACTGCGTAAGTGTGCTTACGGGTAGAGCCACGTGAAGCACTGAAATTCGATTCGATACGAATTCGTCTCGGTGAATCGATTCGATTCGGATCGGGCTGATTCGATAATTTTCAAATCTTTGTGATGTTTCCAAAATCCAAGTGTTTCCTCTTGAACCCTTCTTCTATCGTGAGGTCTCCTGTACACGAGATCTGGGACAGTACTATAAAACTTTTTCAATTGTATTTTCTCGAATTATATTTCCTACTTATTAATATAACTGACCAAAATGAATCAATAGCATTTTAAAAGACATGGCAATTTGCCAAGTGGCAAATTGCCACATCTTTGAAAATGCTAATGGTCCATTTCAGCCCATTTAAAGTCGTAACTAGAAAATACAATTCTAGAAAATACAAGTGTAAAAAAAGTTTCATAGTATTGGACCCTGATGATAGAAGACGAGTTCAAGGAGGTTCCGCTTCCGAAACTTTTTTGATTCTGTTTTTGAAAATTCTTCTTTTTTGATTGACTTGACCAAACAGACAAATCGGAGAATACGGATATTGACATAATACAATACACGGAGAGTGGATTGTAACTAAATCACACGCAGAGTGGAGTTATCACCCAAGCTATAACTTTCAAATTTTGTACATATCGACAAAAAACACAAGCAATGTTTCAGCCAATGGACCTCCGGGCCTAGCACGGAGGTCCATTGGCTGAAACTTTGCTTGTGCTGGTTATGCTTTGCAACAAATTTGCAATATTCCTCGGGTGGAATCTCCACAACACGGGCGATTTAGTGATAATACACTCTCACCGTACTGTATATGCTATATTCTACACTGCAAAAAATATAGGTTCTCTTAGAACCAAAACTGGTTCTAATCTTGTCCCTGAGATGGAAACAGTTCAGTTTAAACAGTATTTATTTCAAATCAAATAGATTTATGAAGATTAACATTAAATATTAACAGAATTAAATATAAATTCAGCCGTAAGTTTAGAGCTTATATCAGGTTGTCTCAAATCATTATAAAGCAAAGGAGATATGAACAGTTGGCATATCGAACCAGTTTTGGTTCTATACAGAACCAAAACTGGTTCGATATGCCAACTGTTCATATCTCCTTTGTTTCAAAATGTTTGGCAACTGCGTTGAATAAGCTCCAAGTTTACTGCTGAATCTACTTCAGTTCATGTAATATTCTGTTAAAACTGAATGCTAATCTTGGTAAATTTATTTGATTTGAAATAAATACTGTTTAAACAGAACTGGTTCTATCTCAGGGACAAGATTAGAACCAGTTTTGATTCTAAAGAGAACCTATATTTTTTGCAGTGTAGGGTTGTACGAAAGTTCAATATCAAGAAATGGAAAAGCAGAGTTATTGGATTAGATATTCGATTCGATTCTAGATTCGATTGGAGATTCAATTCTATTTGACATTCGATATTCAATTGATATTTGATTCAATCTTTGATTCGATAATCACTTCGAGATTCGAAATGCTTTGCCTGATTCTATTCGACTCGAAATCTGAGATTCGCAGGGTCCACTTACGAGAAACAGAAATAGTAGAGAGACATTGATATTTTATAGATTATTTAAAATAAAAACATATCAGGCATGAGTGGTGTTCGATAACTCGCAAGCATATCTCAAAGTAGTAATGATGGAGTTAGAAGTAATGGTGGCGGCATAATCAGAGGCAGTGGACGTGGACGATAATACTGCTGATAGTAGAAGTCTGTAGTAGTGGTGATGAATTACTTTAGTGCTGGGTTAACCTTTTACCCAACGAATCGCCCGCATCCGCCCGCGTAATATGCAAATTCAGCAGTTGAAAAAAAAATATTATTTTTCAAAATTTTTTAACAAAACCATATCATTTGACCCCTCATTGGAACGAGCTCGTCGAGCTCGTTCCAACGAGGGCTCACATGATATGGTTTTGTTGAAGTTTTTTGAAAAAAATTAAAAAATGATATTTAAAATAATAAATTTTGATATCGTCTGCGTTGGGTAAAGGGTTAAGACGGTGGTTCGACGACAATGATATTTCTGATAGTGGTCCCTAAACATTCGTCCCCATTATTCCCCACTAGTCCATAAAATATGGTCTAACGTAGTCCCCAAATACCCGAAAACGCGTGTGTGCTGTCTGATTTGTGCGCACATTGTGCACTTGCGCGCAGGCACACATTAGCACATTTTGCATGTGCTGATGTGTTACGTGTGCTATACGCTCATTGTGTCCTTACAGATAGTGACACCTTCGGTGTGTTATCAGTCCCATACATATATTAGATACTGTTGCCCATTAGTCCACAAACATCGATGTCCACTAATCTCCAATGGTTCCCACTAGTCCTGAATGGTTTCGAATAACCCCCAAAGATTGATCCTCATTAGTCCCCACTAGTTCGTTCCCAGAATATGGTCTAACGTGGTTCCCAAATCACCTACATGTGCATATGTTGTGCGTACACTGTCCACTTACATACTGGCACATCTTGCATGTGCTAATGTGTCGCATGTGCTATGCGCCATACAACCACATACTAGCAATTTCAGCATGCAGACAGTCCAACGTACGTAGACAGAGACCAAATTTGCGATAGAAGCCAACAGCAATAACTTAATAGCAGAAGGCAATCGTGAGCGCCTGGTACCGGTTGTGTTAGCAGCGGTTGAATCTGGGAGCATTGGATTTGTAGTAGCTAAACAAACACTACTAGCAGAAGCTAGCGGTAGCGGGGTGGAATATGATCAATTCTTTTATAGCCGATAGTATCGTAAGTGTCTCTATTGTTGTCTATTGACAAAAACAAATGCAATACTGATTCGCAAATTAGTAGTCCCAAAGACTGGTCCGCATTAGTCCCCAACATTGGTTCCCACTAGCACCCAAACAGTGGTCTCCGCTGGTGCCCAAATACCAGCATGTGCTGCATGTGCTATTCGCACATTGTGTACACGCACTTCTCTAGCATCAGTGGTGGCAATATAAGCCAAGGCCCTGGATGTAAACGGTAACGGTGTTGGTAGCAGAGCCTTTGTACTGGGTTAAGACGGTGTTTAGACGGTGGCCAGACAACAGTGATATTTCTGATTCTGGTTCCCAAACAATGGTCACCAAACTTTGGTCCCCAAACATTGGTCCCCAAACATTGGTCCCAACTAGTCCTAGAATATTTATCCCCGCTAGTCCCCAAATAGTCGTCTCTGCTGGTCCCCAAATGCCCGAATGTACCATGTGCCGCATGTGATGGGCGCACATTGTGCACTTGCACACAGGCAGATATCAGTACTTTCGGCCTGGGCTCCTGTGCTGCGTGTGCTATTCCCACATTGTATACAATAACGTACGTAGACAAAAATCGCAATCCTTAGAGCGAAGAAGGAGGGGAGTTAAGGTGATTAGATCGATTTGATTGGTTGTTTAGTCTTGGAGAAGTGGTCTGTTGATTGTTTAATCCATTTTAGTAATACACCTAAGAAGGAATTCGGGGCAATTTTGGGATCAAGTGGAACAACGAAAGTACTAAAAGTTATTGCATATTCCAGAAGAACGGAACAGTATTCTAGGGAAGAATATGCCGAAGGACGAGGCCGTTTGCGCTAATTTCATATACTCCCATTCAATCGATCACACCTTTTGGGGTCCCTATCGTCAAACTTCCAGGCTCATAGCAACCCACATGCCACCATAGAAACAAAGAAGGTGGCCACCTTGATACAAAATGGACGACGGAAACAGGTGTCATGCGTACAACTTCACCCATCACCATGACCATGATGTCACAACATGGGTTACCATGACAACCATGTGGTATCATAATGAAAAGCGGTATGACGCCAAATGAGAGCCAAAAATGAGAACCAGAAGAATGGGGGACGAGTAGGCCATGGCCTACCTCTATCGTAAACTTGAGACACTATAGGTTGAGTTCTATATTATTCAACTTATTGAGTTGATATGGTCGGAAGCTGGTACGAATATGACTGGCGCCAAGACGATGTTTTGTTTTGTGTAAACCTAAATTAGATCGCGAATGTAAAATTAATAGTCAGCAATGTCGCAAGGTCAATGTACACACAACACTACCATTCTGTTTCTGTCCATTTCTGCTTTCTTGGTGATTGCATTCAACACCAACACTAAGACAGAACACAGCGTACGATGGATTACGGGGGACTGGAATCAACCACCATGATTCCTGTCCCCCGCATTCTACCCGAGCTGTGTTCTGTATTTATACTACAATGAATAATCGGGGGGTGGGAGAAAATATAGAGCAAAGCAACGTTTATATTAATACATTTGCAGACTCTCAAATTGTGAAAACCCATTGTATATTCATGTGGCATGTCAGTGGACAATTGGGTGTAGTGGGTACGTTAACCCTACCCCCCCCCCCCCCCAGGTTCAGCCCCCTCAATGTGATCCAGTGGAGATTGGCTCTATAGCCGTCAAGGCAGTGAAGTATTGTCTTTTCGGTTTCAATGGGGATTCTGGTCAGCTTCAGCAACCTTCAACCTTTCCTTCTCTTGATACACACCAGTGAAGAGGTGTAGTTGTATGGAAGTAGTCGATTCAATGCGATTTATTTTTGATGACTTGTCGAAAATAATCGAGCCAGTGGCATTTTAGCTGCTTCTTGTAACTGATGGTACCGTGACCAAGAACAACTACTAATGGATTTACTCTTACAATTAGTGTAGGATATTCTCATGACTCAGAATAAATGTTCCAAAGAAAAAAAAGTTTATATGAAAATAGTGACGAAGAGATAAGTACAAATTATTTTGTATATGATGAGTGCAGAACAGCTACCCGCCGATCGGTGGGGGTGGGGGAGGGGTGGGGTGAGGAGGCGGGGTAAACCCAATGTTTCATGCCTTGATAATGTAGTTGTAGTATTTGTCAGCCGGGAATATGGTTAAAACTCTGAAATTTTTCTGACGCGGATTCTGAAACTAATTTTATCTGACTGTTTACTAAAATCTTACCCCCGCATCTTGTAAAGCACGAACTCCAGAGACCATAGTGATTGGTGCCATCTGTAGACCAATATGGTAAAGATAAAGAGAGCAAATCCAAAGCGAGAGCACCCGCACCGATTACAAGAGCAACAATAGCTAAATCCATTTTGAATAAGATATACTTTCTGACTGACTAATGAATGTAACACAAAACACCTTTTGTTATTTAATTTGAATACCAGAAAATCAAGTTCCCCGTTGGCGATTTGCATACGCCATTTATCAAAGTTATCTCACCGACTGCGCGTATTGAATACTTATCCTGTTTCCTAACGACCATTTCCGGGTAGTGATGTTCACAAAAAGTGTCATTCAAACTTCATTATTTTTTAACTCTTACAAGCCGGGAGTCGAGTTTTCTTGTCTGTGATGTAATGCCGTAGGTAATGTGGCTGTGACGGTTCGTCTATCTTTGGACTGGGGGAGAATTAAACACTGATCAGGTGCTTCTAGTCAAGTGTCGTCTGTTTGAATAGACAGACGACACTTGACTAGAAGCACCTGCTTACTGTAAGTTTTTTGCGATATGTCATGTTCAATAAATTCATTCTGATTCCCCGGTTTCTAAGCGTTGAAATCAATTTTATCTCCAAAATATAGTTCATAACCCTCTCATTGGAACGAGCCTGATGAGCATGTTCCAATGTGGGGGAGGGGGCGGGAGCTATGTTTTGGAGGCAAAAATGACAATTTTTCAGATACTCAAGGAAATATGTTGCAGTGTCGTTTCCACTCCAGTTGGGTAAAGAGTTGTATAAAAATTCAACGTGACGTCAATAGGTGAATAATAAACACAAAACAAACCTGAGAAGACAGGCACAAATGCACTACACAAGTTATGTATAGAAAAAATGGTGGGAATGTGGATTATGCAAAACATGAAATATGATGCCAGCAGTAAGAATGTCTCTTCTGAAAGTCTGCTGTGATATTTTTATTAAAATGGACTTGAAAATTAAATTGTGCTAAAATGGATGAATAGTCGGAAAGGTTCTTTACTATTTTGTTAGGAAAGGTACAAATCACTGTTGTGTACCTGCTAATGAAGAGTATGTTTAAGATGGCGGCGTGTCAACAAAGAAAAAGATAGGTGTCCACTTCGAACCGCAAATTCAATGCTTTTTATCTAAATGGTTGGCATTGTTTATATCCCTTTCGATGAAGGAATAATTTATTCAAGGGTACACAAAAGTGCAAATGTTGAGGCAATTTCGTACCCAAGTTTGGACACTTTAGTGTTTCTTATGATGGTTTTGCGTTAGAAAGTTTATGAATAGTCAGAAGATGACATAACCGATCGCCCCGCCTTCCATATATTTACTTACGAGCTCCTAATAAACATACATGCAATGTTTATTTTTAAGGTTGATTATGCACCCGGTATTAAACTTTTTGGAATCTGCATATTTTCATTGAAAATTATATCAACGCCATGTGAAAGTACTACATACCGTGCGGCGGTAAACTGATGTATCGAAACGATGGTGCTTTACCTTCCGTCCACACTGAATTAGGTCACTATCCTCGTCATGTAACTCACAGACTGTGTGGAGATGTATTTATTGGGTTTTAACGACACATTACATCGATGGTCGTCAGCGCGCAAATTTCTACAAAAAGCGTCGAATTCCAGCTTGTTGTCGGATATGAAATGCGCGAACATCGAATCTGTGATGTTATTTTCATGTTTTTCTTGGTGGAATCTTCATTTCGCAGTTCTGGGATTTTATTCTCGAAATCTTGACCCATTGAAGAAAGTGTGTCGCGTACGGCACTGCGAAGCTTTGAAACAATTGTTTCGATTCTATAGTGTCCCGTTGAATCTATTCGATTGGAGTCGCGCTGACTGGAAAATTTTCTAATTATCGAGATGTTATCAAATTCCAACACAGAGTCTCTTTTTGAATTCTTGAAGAGTTCAATGAGGTTCTGCTTCTAAATCTACTTCGTTTCTATTTAATAAATATAGCATGGCTTTGAGTTGACTATGTCAAAATAGTGGTCCTCGAGGAGAGGATAGTCCCGACGCGTAGCGGAGGGACTATTCTCTCCTCGAGGACCACTATTTTGGCATAGTCAACGAAAAGTCATGCTATATTTATTATATTAGATGTGTGTGTGTGGGGGGGGGGGGGGGGGGGTTCTTCATCGGTCATATATGCAAGATAATATTCTTATTCACAGCCAAAGAGAAAAGAAAATGGTTCAGGGTTTAAACGGGTAAACTAAGTTAATTCTGCCACTCATAGTTCTGAGATAGAGAGGTAGAGAACCAAAACCCCAAGAAACACAATACCATTATTCCATTAACCCCCTCCCCGCCCCCAAACCTACTACAAACATCACTTTCGATACACATATTTTTATTTCTCCAAACTAAATGTAATAATGGATATGGGACGAGATGTCTTGTAAAGTATTTACGCTTCAATGGAATTTTCTAAGCGAATTCGAATGTTACTATTTATAACCGTGCACTATTACCGTGCACTATTCTTTTTTCAAAAATGATAGTAGGTCTGTGCGATTTCGCTGACGAACTATCGGAAAATAGGGTGTTTCTGTTCTACCAATCAGAACGCGGGAAAGTCACGTGACATCTAATATTCTGGAATATTCAGCCTTTTTGACTGACTTGCTTCAATAGATTGATAATATTTACATCTTTGAGAAGGTGAAATATCTACAACTTAGAGTGGCAAGAATTGATTCCAGATTCGATTCGAAATCCTATGCATGATTCGATTCGACCCGAAATTTGAGATTGGCAGGAATTCGTGAATTCGACGCCAGGAACTATGTCTACCAATCGAAATATATACAGAACGTGGAGGGTGAATTGTAACTAAATCACCCAGGGAGTGGAGTTATCACCCAAAGTATCACTTTCAAATTCTGTACAAGTGGACAAAAACACAAGGAATGTTTCAGCCAATGGACCTCCGGGTATAACCCGGAGGTCCATTGGCTGGAACTTTACTTGTGCTTGTTGTGCTTTGCAACAAATTTGCAATTTTTGCTTGGGTGGAATTTACACTCTGTAGGTGATTTAGTGATAATACACTCTCCATGTACCGTTTACTTCGACAGACAGACAGACAGACAGACAGACAGACAGACAGACAGACAGACAGACAGACAGACAGACAGACAGACAGACAGACAGACAGACAGACAGACAGACAGACAGACAGACATAGCCAATAGTGGCCACAATGCAGAAAGGAATACTGCCCATAATAGAGTGCATCTTGTTAGGATATAATCCGAAAATGTGGACACTAGATTTGAAAGAGAATCATAAAAGTACTTCCCTCATGTTACGTGACCAAGTATATACCTACCACGATATCACGTGTACTAGAATATTTTTGAATAGACCATAAATCCATACCGTGACACATAAACTATAGTACCACGCGCTGTCTAAGGAGCCAACTTCACGAACGGCTCTCTGGCAGGTTTCCGATAATTTCATTATTTCGAGGCGAAAACCCATTGAATGGTGTAGATCATCAACTACCCATTGGTCCCCATAGCGAAGTAGGTTCCATTATAGAATCCAAGATAGCAGCCTTCATCAAACAAAATGGCGATGGCAATCCGTATCACCATAACACATGCACCACTCTTGACCATTCTAAACGTGCCACAACAAGGCCTACACCAAACTTACCACGTCACTCCCCCACCTCATTCGCCTTACCCAAATGAGTCAAGTTTGGATTCGTGATATTGAGCTGTCAATTATCATCTATTTTTGAGATATCATAACAACTGTTCAATTTTTAGGCGTCTAGAAGTAGAAACTTTTTATGAGCGCTTTAGAGATAACTAATATAACAAACAATCAGTTCGCAATTGTTTGTCGTTTGTTGATGTTTAGAGCTTATTACTTGGTTGATTTCATATCGGCCGAGATATCTGCCAGAGGTAACTTCATATCAGCCTGAGACCGAAGGTCGATGGCTGATGTGAATTTACCTAGGGCTGATATCACGGCGGGCCGATATGAAACTAACCAAGTAATAGCCTCACTATTTATTACATCAAGACAAAGAAGTACAAAATGTTCTCAAGCGGGTTACATTTTTATTACAGCATGACAAAGGAGTACAAAATGTTCTCAAACGGGTTACAGTTTTCTAACAGTGTTATTCATTCTTATTCTTTTCATGAAGTCCGAAGTTTCCTCTTCTTCAAGTTCAGCTGACTCTTCAATCCCTGCTATGTCTTCTTTTTACTCTTTCCCCCACCCAACCCTTTACTTATTACCATCATTAATTTCTCATATATAAATATTACTCCTTTTTACTTGGTAACGCCAGTTTTAAAAGATCGATTGCTTTCGACGAATAACAGCGAACGATTTCGTCGTAAATAAAATGGTTGTGTCTAGTAAAGAGACGCGGTGGGGGGACTAGCTTGGTTCATCTCGGCTGATATCGGCGTCATATCATGCGAATTTGAAGTCACATCAGCCGAACTTGACAATGGGTAATTGTAGGGAAACTTTTCATAACTGATAAGTTAAAAATAATATTATGTCTTCCTCAATCAGATTAGTCTTGAAGTCAAAGGCAACTTGATGCACACTGAACCAGAGTATAGGCGCTATAAAATCGGCTATTTACAAAAAGGAGATTTTTCATTCGTGTCCACGTCATATACGCCTCTTGTGTCCGACGTTGTTCCTAAACCCATGATAACACCTGGTTCTTTGTCACGACTGCAAATATCGCTGAATGCTGACCTTTCATCCATACATTTCCGAGCCGAGAATTGACAAGTGTTGATGGAGTCAGAGAAAAGTTCTATCGCTCTCACGTGACTGCAGGAAAGAGATGCTAAAAGATAAAAAGAAAAAAAAACAACAAAACAAAATGAAATTCTTACAATATTGAGTACCGTCATACAATTTAAAAAAAAAAACCTCCGAAACAACACGGACAGCTGTGACAAAATAAAGTCAAGCCAAAGGTCGAGGTTTCCACGCCTTTGGGAAGAATCGCGGTGCAGCGCCGTAGACGGGTCACTTTCCACGCGTGGGCAATATTTTCACGGACGCAATAATATTAGATTTCAGTACCCTAATTATAGAAATAATCATCAGAAATTTAATTGACGAAACACCGGGTACAGCCCGGTGCTTTATTAATAAAACTTTGTTGATGATGATAATTTTTATTACCGGTAAACTAAAGCGTGGAATCACTGCACACGCGTGGATTACGAGCAGTCCACGGCGACTGTACTGTACGAGTTGAATTGGGGTGACTAGGGGTATGTTTGTTACATTTTCAGTTTTTACCTGTATATTTATTGGCATGCTTTGCATTCTAAATGTTCCTCAATATAATTCCGTGCACTAAATCTAATTTTTCACGAAAGGTTTCCAGGGTAGTAAAGATTGTTACAATGGTTATAAACATGACGTATTTTTCTCTAATCGCAGGCAAAAACTGCTGAGAAGAGTTGTTCAATACAATTATGATGTGTCTTACACATTTTACACTGATGTCGACGACAAGACACAATCACCTGCAATTGGGGAAACGTTCAAGCTTTTTTCAGAACAAATAGAGACAACCGACAGCCGATGTTCCCGGTTGTAGTAATGGCATTAGCATGCACTATAGGCTGGGAAAATGACTTTTTATGTCCTCATTTGGCAATGTCCCCGTTTATTAACAATAGATGACTTGTTCATAACTTTTCGCCTATGTTTCCAAATAAGGTATGTGTGTGCATAAGTTAGAACCTGATTCAACACACAACAAACATGTTTGTGCGTGAGGGTGGTTAGGGCGTGTATGTGTGTACGAGCAGGAAGATTTGCTTGCTCCGTGGTTGCACCGCCTCTGGCTGTGTGCACTGCATTTCACTGGGAACGCCATAAACCAGGAAACTGCCATCATAGATGGAAAGAGTTATTTAGAGTGTGTACATATTGTTTCGATTAAAACTATTGATACGGCAGCATTCAATTCTCAACTAGATTAAGTTGACTTGGGAAATAGAAACAATGGCACCCTATATAATTAAACCCACTAAAAAACGAAATTCGTTAATACATCACGTTTTCATTTTTCCTGTCCTATTTTTTTTATATTGCTGAAGCATAATAATCCGCCATAAATATTTCTAAATTTTTTTACGTACATCAGTATTTTGCTCAGAACGCTCAAAATGAGGTTGAAAATAAAAGATATAGAAAAAATGGTAAAATTGACGTCACTGGCATCGGGCGTGTTAAATTGAAATGAAAAAATAGGGTTAACAACTTAATATGATCACGAATAGGTGTTGTTTGTTTCATAAGTGTGCCCTGTATTGTAAGTTATTGCGAGGAATTGATGAAAAATTGGTTTGAGGTTTGCTGCTCGGAGCTTTTGCTCACCCGAGCCGCGAGACCATACCTACAGCCCCAAACCCAAATCCTGAAATGAACAAGGTAACTCGAATGAACAAGTCAACTCTAACGATAACAAATTAAGTCAATAAAACTCTCGTGTACCCCAGGACGTCACTGGACAACAAAAAATCAATAACTTAGATAAAGGTCGAAGTTGCTCCATCTCATTTCAAATTAGTATGGACTGGTGGGTTGTGGGTGGGTTGTGGGTATACATTCAAAGAATGATCACAGACCTAGAAAAATACGATTTTATAGGCAGTATGCACTTTGAACCTCCCCCTATTGTTCCCATCGTTTTAGGTATTCCACTTGTTGACGTCAGTCAGTAACACATACCAGTGGAGCCGTCAACATAGAAAAAACTGAGCGAGCTCTCATTCGACCAGAGGTCCTGGATTTAAGTTTTATTGGAACATTACGTATTGTCGGATTACAGTTCTAAGGCGTTTATTGTCCAGCCAGACGAACAAACATCACAGGGACAGATTTTTTCTGTTCGGGTGTCTGAATGTTTTTCACTACAAAGAAATGTCAGAGAGATACGAGGAAAACCACTCCGTGAAAACTGACATGCCAAACGGAGTACTTTATTGCATTTCAGGTACTACAATAGATGATTTGGAGTGCCTTTCAACACGTTAGAAATTTCGAATCGTTCACCTAAAAATAATTACATTGTTAATGCAGTTATACGTTTTTGGTCCAAATACTCAATTCCCATTGGTCAGCTGGATGAAAACGTCATAACCAAATGTAATTCATTTTCCAAAGAATGTATTTGGTCGACCTTTGACCCGCATTTATGTTCAAGTTAATAATTTGTGATATCTCAAACAACTTACAAGAAATGTCAATTGACAGTGTGAAATTATTTCAGTGATTTTATTCTTGAACTTGTTGTCGTTTCATAGGTGATTATAGTTTACTGATATGTTAAATAAATTGTTTTGAACATTCCAAGTTTCGTTGCGAAAGACGGCAATTTGACAAATTTGGGTCAATGCCGAAAACCGGCGCTCAAGTCAGAGTTGTACACTTTGTCTTTTGTGTGAGAGTGGTTTTTCGCCTCGTTCGTTCGTACATGTTTTATTCCGTCTTTCTGCTTTTGTTGTTTGGTAAAAAGTAGTTTAAACAGTTACGCAATGTAATTATATGGATTGAATGCATTTTTTATAATCTTCATTGGAGTATGAACGTGTGGGAATGGGTACAAATTGTATGAATCCCTTCGGGATATTGTTTTTATATGATATGTTTTTTCGATGATCCGTGAGTCCAATTGTATACAGCAAACAATCGAAAAAGGAAAATGTGGTTAAAATGTTCGTGAAAAACATGGAATCACCAAATCAAAAAAATGTAGGATCGATTTAAAATTCTCATGACGATGAAACCTTTGACAAATGAACAGAGAAATGAACACCGAGATGCGTATGACTGTTCTATTTGACGAGGATCATTGTACGACAAGCCAACATACGCATATAGAGAGGTCAGGGTTTACAACCATCACCCTGGCCTTTATAGAGAGGGCCGCCCAGAAAATGTAATTTAAATCTTCAGGGCGCGACCTTCTGTCCAGTCTATTCTCATAATACACCGGGATACGATTCTCATGTGTTCATCAAAAGCATTGGTGTCCGTGAAGGCGAAGTTCCGGGCATTACCGAAAACGAAGAGCAATACATTTCGTTTACCAAAAAGGCGGTGGTAGGCAAAGTTAAACGGAAGGAAGAAGATATGTCGAACACTCCAGACAAACGTTTCGTGGATAGTTACAAATTCACGGCTTCTAGCTTGAAAGTTCTGGTCTGTCATTTGAAAAAGGACAAATGTCTTATTGTATCTCTAAATTTCACCAGCGATAAATATACACAGAACCGCACATACTTTCGAATGGGTTAAGAATTATCTGAGTGCTTTGGTCCAGGATATCACTATATCTTAACTCATTCAAACATATGTGCGATTCTGAGTTTATCACACACCTCCCATGTAACAACCAATCTTCACGAAAATTGAAATAAAATCACTTTTCAGCTGGATAATTTCCATGTTTCCTTCGATGTCAACAAGACATCACTGTTTGGTGGTGGGATACCAACCCTAATCTTGTTTTTAATTTTTACGACATTCAATTGGTCGAAACCAATTGACACCGATCAGTGTCACAGTCACGATCATCAAACTTCAAATATTGACTAAACTGCGGGGAGTAACACAACAAAAAGTTAGGAAAATTGCTAATAAGGTTGGCACACTCCATAACTATATGACCAGTTGTGGAAAGTATTTGTCAACGAACAAGCAGTCAGAATTTATTTTTATTTTGTAAAATTTTCTCTTGAATCTGATTGTTTAAATATCCCGGGTAAGCAAATATAAATGAAGAACTTGGAATTTCCAAGTGATCTCGACTCCGGTTCATTTGACGAATGATGATGTGTTTTATTTAAACGGGTTCCTTCTCTGTTTACACTGGAAATGAAATCGAATGCGTTTTGTATCTCCACATGTGCGATACAACTTTCCCAATCCCTTTTGCAAATTAAATGCGAATACAATATGTTTAATTAAACTGAACTACAATTTTATTTTTATCGTACAGGCAGAACAGTGGAAATCTTGTGTTTTACGTTAATAGTTGTGTGATAAATTAAACAGTTACATGGAAGGTTTAGACAAATTTAATCCTTTATCTAACGAATTTGCTGCATCTGCCTGCATAATATGCTCGTGGAGCTCGTTCCCATGAGGGGTCATATGATATGGATTGAAATATTTGAAAAGTTTGAAAAAATAATATTTAACCCTATACCCAACGAATCGGCCGCATCCGCCTGCATAATATGCAAATTCAGCAGTTGAAAACATATTATTTTTCAAACAATTACAATGAAACCATATCATGCGACCCCACGTTGGAACGAGCTCGTCGTGCTCGTTCCAACGAAAGGGTCACATGATATGGTTTTGCTGAAAGTTTTTGAAACATTTGAAAAAATGATATTTAAAATAATAAATTTTGATATCGTCTGCTTTGGGTGAAGGGTTAAGATAATAAATTTTGAAGTAGTCTGCTTTTGGTAAATGGGTATAGAGTCGTCATTACCTTCCAAAGAACAGTTTTAGTCAAGACTCTATGAGGCTTACATTTACGACGCGGACACCCACAATGTGTGGCAACTACTTGACATGAAATCTATGAAATCTATAAAAAGATTACCACAGTTTGTGTCTCTCTCGAAATTCAGCCTACAGTAGTAGAATTATGCTGGGCAAAGTGTTAAAAAGGGCCATTAAAACCCATGTTGAAGTGTAATAAAAACTATAAGAGTACCTCAATGTACTCGATAGACATGTCATAATTATATAGCCTTGGAAAATATGAAAGTTAGTTTACACTTATAAACACAGCAGGTTTGATGAAAATTACTAACAATCACAAACCTTGTTATTAATACCTGCCAATCACAGCACAAATTGTTATAAGACGAACACCAGATGCGCTCACAGGTGTGCACTCCAATGGGTACCATAATGTCAAATATTAGGATAAGCGCTTGACGAAGATGGGGACAAGACCTCTATAACGTCAGTTATACCCAGATAACTCAAAACTGAGCCGAGAGGTTGACGATTCTCGGACGTTCTGGTGTGTTAAATTATCAAGTTTGATAGGATGTTGGTCCTCTGTTGACGAGGGGGGATTTTAAATTGACACTTAATTGTCAAACTGTTCTATTTTTTCTGTCATGTCATTATCTTTTGAACTGGAACAGTGGCGTGATGCTTCATTCAAACTTACACAATGAAAACACCAAACCACACTCCTTAAAGACCAGTTTTTCAGTGGAAAATCATCCGGAGTGGATAGCCGTTATACCCAATTCCATGCAGCAGAAGGGGCCAATTTATCCTGGGATGAGAAAGATCGACTCATGTATAACAACATTATAATTTTGGGCTCCAATATGTGTGATCTATTAAATGATCTGCTGTGAAAAAGAAAAGATTTTCAACCTACAGGCTGGAAAATTTTGGCAAACATCCTTAAAGATCAAAATATCCCAAGGGGTCTGATCGGAAATAAAGAACGTATGGACTTTTTTCTTCCAGAAAACAGTATCTCTGCAAAGCTGCGTTGGACCAGCCTTTAAAGAGAAGCCCCTGGAAAAGACTGCGAATTTGGGATGGACTTCATAGAAGCTCTAATGAAAATGGACGAAAAAGCCAAAACTCACACCAATTGGTTATCATTCCGAATAGCCGTATATGGCGGTGTTCATTTTACTGCAAATTTCATATTCATTTGTAATTTAATACTAATCAATTTGACTAGTTTCGACCTCTGGTTAATATCGATATCTAAATAAATGGAATGTTTCTCAGATTTCTTCTTTGTTTTTATTTGTGGTGTCTCCTAAACTACAGAGTGCCCTTCTTGACATTCACCAACTACAGGAAATACACATAATTTATGGAATTTAAGCAATTATTCAAATGCTGTGATTTGATAAAAATTTGGCTGTTATTAAGCGGGTACATTAATAATATTCGGGGAATGTGGTCATGACATATTTAATCAACAAAAAGCTGGTACACAACGCATTCTCGTGTATTATCTTGTTTTTTATATAGGCATTTGCGAGGGAAAGGTCTTGAGTTTTGTACAAAAATAATCGTTTTAGCACATATGCTGCAGTATGGTTCAATGAATCAGATTTCGTTTCGATTTGTGATGTACGGGGGTGGTAAAACCTAGAAAAAACAACAGCTTGAACGCAATTAGTTTCCACCCATACTGTATCGGTTGAGAGAGAGAGAGAATTGAAACGTTTGTTGTGATCATGGTGGGCAAAGGGTCGGTCGGGTTGGCATAGTCAGATTCATTAAACATGCTAATCGGCGTGTTACATCAGTAATTATCATATATTTTTACTCAATTGAAAACAAAATAAAAATATATAGGTCTGTAAACCAGCTGCGTTTATTTAGAATGTCTGCAGAAAATACTCTACTTCATTACATCCGGACATCAAGTTCAAGTTATCATTAAACGTTTGCAGTTTATTCTAAATAAACGCGGAGTTCTCCAGCTCGAAGTTCAGAAGTCATTGTCAATCCACTGGCTAAATTCAAATAACATTCATAAATTATTCAGGTCTTAATAGATTTAAAATACTATTTATCATTATTTATTTATTGGTCATTTTCTTATGCGCGATGGCTAATCATAACCATAACAATTTTACCGGTAGATTCCGGAATGCCCGAAGAGAACCATCAAGCAACGACGAGTATCTGTCATCTCACCAACGTCGTAAATCTGGACTGTCACACAGGTTGGGTTAGATTGTTCGAAAATATGCGTGTCATCGACGTGCAATACACCTTAGTACACGCCGTCATCATGCTCCCATGTGGATAATTGGGGTAAATTACCTTCCCCAAGGACACAATGCGGGAGTTCGAATAGTGTACGTAGCTTTGGTGCAGCTCTAGGTGGGTTATATTTTCCCAAGTTTTGCACTTTTGGGTGGTTAAAACAGAATCGCATATCCTTTTACCATTTTTTGATCGAGTAACAGCATTTTTCAACTATTAAAATGCGGGGGGGGGGGGGGGGGATGAATGTACTGTTGATCCCCCCCCCTCACGAAACATGTAAAACGAAGGGGGGCTTGGCCTGTTATTATAGAATTGTAGTTTTTTTCATTTATTCATTTAACGACAGTTGGAGCAATCCGGAAAGAAGCATCATGCAGAGGCAAACAACTGTCAAAGTTGTACACAGGGTTACCATTGGCTGAAGTTAGTACGCCATAGTACACAACGTTACCGCCCACCCCCACCCCACATGGGTAATTAGATAATGGTAGCTCTTTCATGCTTTTACTTAGATGGGTGGGTTATTCTTCAGTCAAAGTTCAAAAAATAAAACCTTCGGGTTTGTAATAATGCGGGTGTGATTTTTCTATGATTAAACACAGGCCGAAGTGTTATCACCCAAATTTTTCATTTTTAAATGCACTGGTCCACAATTAACTGTTAAACACCTAAGGGCTGTTTTGATAACCGACAGACACTATTTATTTATTGGTGTTTAAGGTCACATATTTCTGCACAATGGCTAATCATGACCACGACAGTTTTACGGGTGGAGCAAGTCAGAGTATCCAGAGAGAGTCACTGACCAACGGTAAGCAACTGTCAGCTCCCCAACAGACTAACTCCACACAAGCAGGGTTAGCATTGGTTGAAGACAGGTGCTCCATCGACGTGCAGTATGCCTTAGTGCACAGCGTCACTGTGCCCCCACATGGGCAATGGGGATGAAGTGTCTTGCCCAAGGACACAACCGACAGACACTCATGAATAAATCGATACACGTATTTCTGTCAAACTAATCTGCCATTTTGTTTTTTCGAGAAGTGTCTTGTGGAATAAATTATTTAACGAAAATTATTAATATATTATATTAAATGAATATACGCTATTTATTAGGGGGATTACATCATAGCAATTAAGTTTATTAAGTTTTTAAACATATGACCGCACACTTGTCTAACTCACCCCTCCTCATAACCTCATTTGACCCCCCTTATTTGATGAGGAGCGCCTCCACCGGTCAATCGAAATATGCATCTCTGCTACTTGTGGCGCGATGATGGTTAAGTTGAATCAGCTGAAACCTGCAAGTCGCGCATTTAAATGTCGAGATTTGACATTTCTCCATGTTTTTCAAATGTATTTTTCCTATTATAGGATTTCGGACAAAACATGCACTGGAACTCCTTGGCATCACCGTCTGTACGATGTACTCTTCCCCTCTTCTGTTGAATTTGCTTTTGAAACACAAAATTGACAGTTCAAAGTACCTTCTTGGTGGCTTTTCAGATGATCCGTTAATTCATCTCTTGAAAGTATTGGGGCATAAAGTACAGCCATGTATAGCCTCTCCCCCATGTACAGTAGTCTCATGGTGATTTCTCTTTTGATTTTTTTGAGAACCAGTTAAAACGCAGAAATCAGACCATTAAAAAATCAATGAATTTGAAAATTTGAATCTCAGAGTCTGGAAGAAAGTCGAGTGTTGATCACTAATTTAATGAGGTTTTTATTACGCTCATAAGTTTTGAACAATAGATTTTATTACCTCAACATCTGTCACTCTCGTATAGTAGTTCACGTTTGAAAAAAATCGATTTAATTACGCCCAGACACAATGCAGTGTTTACCTTAACACATATCCAGATCAGAGTCAGTCGATAGCATTCATGTATATGTCCAACGGTCGGCGAACTTTAATATTATTTTTAAATATATTATTTTTTATCTAATAATATCTATTATTTTTTATCTAATAATACATTATTAGTACATAATGTTTAAAAACATTATGTACTAATCGACGTAAACATTATTAATTCATTTATAAATATACTAATTATTATAAGCAACCCTAATTACACTCATTAATTACATTAAGTATGCAAAAGTCATTAATTAAATTTATTTAAGCAACAGTTATTAAAGTGATTAAAAAAATATTCATTAAGTGACGTCATGTTAATTACCTTACGTAACTTTTTAATTAAGATGATGTCATTCCCTGTCCCAGGCCACCGGCCCAGACTACCAGCCCAGGTCTCCGGCAGAACTGGGTCAAAACGGACCAACATAACTACTGACGTAACATACATAAGCAACAACCCACTCCATCAATCAGATATCCTAGACGTGATTATTACCAGGAAATCACTAATCCGGCAAAGTGGAAGACATATTTGTAGGGGATGATGAGCTGGGCAGTGATCACCTGCCAGTTCGCACCACTTTGAAATGTAATACTGGTCCCACAAGATATCCCCCCGTGAACAGGAGGAACCTGAAAATGACTGTAACCTCTTTAGAAACATTATCGAAGTGAAAGTAAATGCAAATGATCCCTTAAATGCCCATGAACTAGAAAAAGCCTGCACCCATCTTAACGAGGTTATCAACAGTGCACCAGATGAAATCTGTCTCAAGCAAACAGTAAAGACGCGGATAAACAGAATAACCCAAACAACTCTTCAAGTAATTAAACAAAAAAAGAAAAGCCTCCTGGGCTTACTAATCAGAGAATGATCAAATAAAAAAGCAGAACTTAAAACGACGTATAATCGCTTACACGGAGAAGTGAAAAAGGTCATAGCTGACGACAATCGCATAAGATGGGAAAAAGCAACAGAAAACCGAAATGGGCTGAGAGAACCTAAGAGGTTCTGGAATACATTTAAAACTCTTACTGGCCAAAAGAGCAAACATGCCAATAATAATGCTGTGAAGACTAACGACGGAACTATGGCCATGGACAACAAGGAAAAAGCCAGCGCGTTTGCCGAACTTCTAAAGAATGCATCGTCCCCAAGAAGGGAACAGATATAACAACGATTTTAAGGTATTAGTAAATAAATTTGTCCAAGATAACAACTCAGTTTTCAATGAACCGAATTTCGACCAAAGGCATGAAGACGGGGACGACCATGAATTAACCGAGCCAATAAGCGTAGAAGAGGTCATGGGTATAATCAGAAAATGCAAGTCATCTTCGTCCCCAGGAGAAGACGAAGTTTCTAACAACGTAATGAAACAGTGCCCCAACATCTACTATACACTTACCCAACCCCTAAACTGCTGTCTCTCCTGTGGGTACTTTCTTAAATGCTGGAAAGTGGCCACAGGAGTCATGATACCTAAACCCGACAAAGACCTTACCAGCCCTTCTAACTACCGCCCAATTAGCTTGCTTTGCCGTGTTAGAAAAATATTTGAGCGGAACCTCACTATGAGACTTCGCAGCTATCTCGAATCAGTTAACTTTTTCAACAAATGGCAAAGAGCGTATAGGAGTCAGAAAGAGGGACTCGAACCCGTATATAGACTGGTCGATGAAAGCAGCATTTAGTCAAAACGAAATCGGAACAGCGTTCTTCCTGGATGTAGAAAAAGCATCCGACTCGGTATGGCACATTGGCATGAGATATAAACTAGCGAAAATGGGATTACCCACTAAAATTCTGAGGATCAAATTATCATTTCTAACCGACCGAAAAATCAAGGTGAGGGTTAACCGCGAGGTGTCAGAGGAAGTAATCTCGAAGCGGGAACACTAAAAGGGTCGGTTCTAAGCCTGCTTCATTACATAATATATGTGAATGACATAGAAAAAGTAGGGAAAAACTGTGTTGAACTATCGCAGTTCTCAGACGATAAAAGCATGTGGACGGCCAGCAAGTCCTGAAACATAATTAAACATCGTCTACAGAATACCATTCGCGATCTTGAGAGCTGGTGCGTCCTATGGCGCATCAAACTCAATGCCACCAAAACTCAAAAAGTTACATTCTTCAAGAAGCCAAAAAAACAGTACCCAGGGCCGATCTCCAGTTATACGATCACAAATTAGATGCAAGCAAAAAGGCCAAATTATTGGGATTTATAGTTGATAGCAACCTCAGTCTAGTCATGTCTACTACATTACGGTTAGAGCTACTGAGCGTATCAATTTTCTGAAGATGATCAGAGGTAAAAATTAGGGAGCAAACAAATATGTGCTTCTCAAGCTTTACAAATCATTTATATGCCCGGTACTAGAATATGGTGCCATAATAACAAGTGACCTGAGCAAAACCAACATTCTGAAGCTACAGAGGATTCAAAATTATGCCCTGCGTGTAGCACTGTGCAAACCCAAATGGACACCGATAAAGGAACATCACGAGCTAGCAAACATAGAAACTACTGATACGCGATTAAAAGACCTACAAAACAAAACCCTCGACAGACTCCAAGATAGTGAATTAATGGTTGAACTGAACGAACACCGATCCTTTAACAGAAAAACAAAATAAATTTTCAGAAAATAAAAATTATATAATATAATTAAATTGCGCGGAGTCAGTGAGGATTGCCTCGATACTCATTGAGAATTTAGGGATTGAGTGTGTGAGGATTGCCTCGCAACTCTGCGTGTAGGGAGTGGCTCCAAAGAAACTCACCCCTCACCCCATCCATAGCAACAATCACACAACAGTCGCAATATACAATAGCCGATACCGATCTTTCTCTCTACCATTAACTTTTCTAATTGAACATTCTCAAATTTTCGTGCAACCCCTTATCAAGAAAACGCATGGAAATAGTAGACGAAGCGTAGGAGGAATTGATACAACCTGCCTTTCTGTTAACATACACAGGAAACCACTAAACACCAGGCAAGGATTGAAACAAGCTTGCCTAGCTCGAACGAGTGTACATTTTAAATAATCATTTGAATAACGATTTAACAGCCTTTTTAAGAGCTTTTGGGTGTGTGTATGTGAGAGGGTGTGTGTGTGTTTTTTTACCCTCCAATCACTCCGTCATCTGTTCTCCCTGAAGACAGACCAGGTGGCCAAGGCTCAGCATCCACTCTCCCTTATATTCTGATGGATGACTCCCAGCTTCAAAAACACATATTGGTGGACTTTTTCCTTTTTGTAACCGTTATGGATAGAAAGTTACAAAGAATACCAAGAGCTAAAAAAAAACATGACCACAGTGATCACGTCACAAAATATTAACTGATATTTGACTCTCATTTATTAACGGAGGAAAATGTCAATACTATTTGCAAGCGCTGTTTCATGCAAATTAGGAACCTAAGCTATATTCGTCGTTACCTCTCCTCTAAGTCATTGGAAACTGTAGTTCATGCTTTTATTTCACCCCACTTGGATTTTTCCAACTCGCTTCTTATTGGGTTGCCACAGTCATATATTTCAAAACTACAGAATATTCAAAATACAGCTGCACGTATCATCACAGGCTCTAAACGCTATGATCACATAACACCACTACTAAAAAAATTGCACTGGCTCCCTGCACGGCAGCGGATTATTTTCAAAATTTTGGTTTTGGTATTTAAGTGCATTCATGGCTGGGCACTTAAGTACTTACAAGATCTTCTGGCAATTAAAAAACCTGAAAGGAACTTGCACTCCTCCTCACAAGTCAAGTTTCAGATTCCCTTCTCTGGGTCCACTTTTGTAAATAACAGAGCTTTCTCTTTCGCCGGACCTGCACTTTGGAATAATTTACCAGTTCAGGTTCAGGGATCGAAAGATCTCAACCAATTCAAAACAAATTTAAAATCACATCTTTTCGGAGAGGCTTTTGGCAGTATGTAACTTGCTGGTCTTCACACCTTTCTCAGTCTGTATATATTGCCTTGATAGTCATGAGCTCATTGCTTATTTAACTGTACAGCGTTTTAGAGAACTTTGTGATTTTACGCTTTATAAAATTTCCTTATTATTATTATGGATAACATGCTGGGGCTGCTCCCAAACCAGCGACTGTTTGGGATTCTTTTTCTTTTTCTTTTCTAAAACAACCAACAAACCGCGGTTTCAGTGTTACCATAAATATACCCAAGTCTCTAAGCAAACACAGAGCAGAATTGTTGTAGTTATGCACAATTCCTAGTCATTTTCCAGTCCGAGGTTCTCGGAGATCTGCATCCACTACCATACTGCCAGTGAGCACACTCAAACCAAATAAGATTATTGGTTCTCGCTTCAGACCCTCGTGATTTCGTAAGCAAATAAAGTTATAAAGCAAATAAAGTCATTCGGGTCGCAAGGGATTTAAATCCCATATCGTCCCTGTGCGCCTTCGGGGCGCTGAAATTTTTCTTTCATCAGAGGCCATTTTAAACTGCTAGGTGGGAAGCTCAATATTAAAACAGCCCTTTTAAGGGCTTAGGGTGTGTGTCTGTGAGTATGTGTGTTGTTGTGGGTTTTTTTTTTGTTTGTGTGTGTGTGTGTGGTTTTTTTTTGTCATCAACCAGACACTCTCGGGTCAACGCTCACAGCCGACGGATGTATGCTTATCTTGTTGGTAAATTGAAGGCTGGGCAGATTGTTACTGCCCTCAGAAATAACTACCGTCACCTCAGTTAAACGAACATTGTTAATTTTCCAATGTAAATTTGTATTGATGAATATTGATGAAGCTTGTATAGAGTTGTAATAGAATAAATTTACGCAGAGAAGTACTTGCCGATAGTAGGGGCGTGCCAATATATTTACTTGCTTGCTGATCCGTTCATTAGCTGAAACTTCCAATATATACCTGATTGCTGAGATACCAAGATGGTACGCGGATATTCAGGGCCAACGTAGAAATAACCTTTTCCAAAATCGAAAGACGAACGAGAGTACTGAACAAGCCTGAATATAAGCAGACTGTCATCTGCAAAATGAGGTCCTCAGAAGGTGAATTTGGTGATGATACCCTGCACAGCAAGGTTGCATCATCGAATTTACCCTCTATGAACCTCAGTCTGAATTAAGGTCTCGAGATAAAACAGAAAGATGTACCTAGAGGATAAATTGGCCCACTGTATGGGATAGCATCAGCAAATTCACCCCCTGGGGACTCCATTTTGCAAATGACAGGTTGTTTATATTCAGGCTTGGTACTGAAGTCTTTGAAATCCTAACCTCACTCTTCCAAATCCACTAGATGATCACCGGCAAGATATCCTGCTATGCCACAGGTGACATGGTTAAAAAAATAAAAATAAAGAATAATATTTCGATAGATACGGGATCGCACCGCCTCACGAATTAAGGAATTATTTGAAATCCTTTGTCTGTTAATATCAATATATCTAATACAGCCTCGAGATCAAGTTCTTTTCAGACACTTCTGTCTCTACATTCTCAAGAGATGTCCCTGGGATATCATTTTCAAGCCATCCTCATCGATTTACATTAAAGATTTTTTTACATATGAAATAAAATAGATTCGAAAAAATAAATTAACGCGTGGGTGGTGATGTCCACGCATGCGTTTACCAGGTAATAAAAGTCATCACCAGCAAAATTTTAATTAATGAAGCACTGGGAAATGTATCGTTATTTCAAACAGAATTTTGGAAAACTATGCCTTTTTTATTCAGTTATCACCAGGAAGCATGATGCGACCTGGTTTTTATTTCAAGAAAGTGTTTAAATTTATTGCCCCTCAAGTTTAATTATCAGGAATGATCGTTTGTTTCTGTCTATTTCTTGAGTTATGATCCCTCGATAAAAACAAAGGCCAAACATAGTGTAAATGGGCTATGCCCATTTACATAGTTTGGCCTTTGTTTTTGGGGGGTTCATAACTCAAGAAATAGACAGAAACAAACGATCATTCCTTATTTACTCCAGGCTTCTCGATACTTTTGTCTTGTACTATACCTTCCGTTATGTTTAGTATCTTCATCATATTTATTTATTTTCTTTTAATTATAATTTATTTTTTCTCTTTCTTTTTTATATATATAGTCGTGAGCCAAAAACGGTCTTTTGCAATTGTTGTTTCTAAAACGTTCCCGTGATCTCATCACCATCAATGCGTTCATCTCATAAGTGATGGGATCGGTGTAAAGCACTCGAACGAAGATTTCTTCAGTCCATCTAGAAGTGTGACCTTTTTCGAAGTTTTGTTTTACTTTGTAAATTCTCACTCGCTCGCATCAAATTTCGGTCGCATTTTTGTTTTCGTCGTCAATCGCATATCGTCCAGAACGTCCACATATTTCTTTGTCGAATTGGCCGTGAAATACCTCAGCATTTTTTCCTTCATAGTTCCATTCCATTGTTCGATGACGCTCGATTTACTTTCGCTTTCGGTAGAATAGATGGTCGATTGTCAAATTATCGTCGTTTGTCCATCCATAATTTCTCCATTTTTCGCGACGAAGAAGTGAAAATATTCCCCAAAGCGTCTGCCAGGATCATCCCTGATTTATTTTTCAACGGTCTCACCTATAAGTAGTTCGAAAAATACGTGTGTGACTGTCAATATGTATTTCACACCTCCGCTATGGTGGAAAACGAATGCATGTCTACCAGATCGTCTGCCTATATGCGATCTAAATCCTTGATGAACACTCTCCCCTTGTGAAATTTATGGCATACTGGTTTAGGTAATTCGTTAGTTAGAGCATTCGTGATAAAAAAAAAACATTTTATTTCTCATTCCGAATCGACGTTTCGTTCCGATATTATCTTACAGCCTATCGAATGTTCGAATTTCTGCTTCGTAGGATTCACTATATTTTTTAATCTTTCAACATCGTATCGCATAAGTCGTTTCAATTTTCTGTATTTCGCATGACAGAGATCTTGACTGTAGACCCGATCCACTCTATTGGTGGGTCTACTCCGCGAATTCGGTGTCAGATCAACATTCAATCGCTTGTTCAATTTCGTACCAGATGCTCTGACCGCTTTTCCTGCTGATGCATTTCAAAAGGAAGATCATTGTCTGTTGTTCACCGCGAATTCACCTTTTTAATGAATCAAATTTTTATCGAGCCGCTTACCTTACAGACAACTCGAAGCATCTGTCAATTATATTTTGTTTGTAGTCTGCGCACCTTATCCGTGCTCGTATAGTTGTCTTACATTTTACGCAATAGATTTAAAATTTCTGTTGTTTTATATTTTTTCTTTTTTTATATTTCTGTTTTCTATATTATTTTCACACCCATTCCTAACAGTTTCGCTAGCCTTGTTACGGCCTTTTCTATCAGGTTATTTTCCTCTTCTCTTTGAGAACCTGACGCCTCTTGATTCCCCTGTCTTCTTTCAAAGAGTGGAATTTATCTTTGTGCTGTGAATGTGAAGATATTCATTACAAGGAATCTGTATTCTCTCTACACCTTGGATATCATGTTGAATATGAAATTGAGTCTGGAATCGGCCAACACTTCAATCTTATCATGTCTGTCGGTTTTCGACGATATTTCTTTACTCATGAATTTTTCTATCGTACTGAAAATGCAACCGCCGTGGTGATACTTCAAATGACAATCACCCCTGGAACGGTTGCTATAGCGCATAATGAACTTAGTCCAGCTATACCCAGTCCCAGAGACTCGGCTATGAGAGCTACACCCGCGTCGATGATTTTTCAGATGTTGCCTTACCTTGATATAAGTTGCGATCGAATCCTAACAATCTCCCAAAAGAATCGTCTATCTTTGTGCTGTGACTACGGTTTATTGATGACATTGACTTGAAGTGGGTTGGAACAGTCTGATCGCATGGACCTGTAGCTCCCATGTTTAGTATCTTTCGCGAAGCATTGGCATTGGCGCTAATTTTAATGGACCCGTGACCATTTATTTTCCATTTATTTTCTTTCGCAAGTTTTTCATTTATCATTTTAATTGAATTGATTTTTAAAAAAGAAAAATTCACTTTTTATATTTTCTCAATCTCAAAAGTCATGTCCGTTTCTTTTACCTGAACGGTGACCAAGAGATTAGTCACGTATATCCTGTCCATTGTTATCACCACCGATTTGATGTTTTTCAGCACACTCAACAATATTGATTAAAATAATATCTTACGCGAAAATTATTTCCCTTGAGATTACTGAACTTGCGAGACGAAATCCAATTGAGAAGGCAGTGAATGTGAGTGGTGAGGTGTGAACTTTCTGAGACTTGATGTGCGTGGATGAATGACAGACAATGAGGTGTGAAATAGCGACAGCAATTAAAGCAATTACTATGTAATTTCTCATCTGTCTCTGTGTTATTGTACACTCGGAGAATGTGTTTTCATAACAATTTGGAAGTTTTAATTCATCAGAGAAAAAAAATTGGAAAACCACATCTGACAGACTTTTAGAGTATTAAAAAGAACAATGTCTGTATTTTATGCAACGATGCGCACACTGTTGATGCAATGAATATAAAAAAAGTTATAGATTACCAAAAGGGGCCGAAAAGACAGTTTTCTATTTTTTTTAAATGGGTTTCTACTGGGAATAATAGTCCAATGTTCAAATTGATTGGGGGAAAAAGTGTAACGAGATAGCTTTTATTTGCTTATACTACGCCACAGGAAAAAAACTGTAGTTTGTGAAATGATGCGCACATCGATGATAAAAATACACAAATATTAAAAAAAATACGTTTTTATATGAAGTTCCCGTCAATCTCAGTGTTGAATACCTGAACAGCTTTTCCTAATTAAGGGGAGGTAATGTTATAGAGAATCGCATCAAGGGAAACATTTTCTTGGCCATGTTTAATCAAGTCGCTCACCCTCACCTTCAAGTCAGTGGAACTGCCATGCGCACACGCATGGCTCCATCTTATGGCGACTCGAAAAGGTGATTTTATTTTCTTAACATTTTGCAATGCCCATCGCATGGCTACAGTTTATTGATGCCATTGACTTGAAGTGGGTTTGAACAGTCTGATCGCATGGAATGTATCTCTTGTTGCAATACTCTTCACCAGAGAATAAAATTCACTGCTGAAATTTCATCACAGAGCATTACATTTCTTGACACCACGTCACGCGTTAACAACAAATGCATTGTTACTAATTTGTATTGCAAACCAACAGTACTTGGAGATTGGAGTGTAACTATCGGAGTGGAGTTATCACCCATGCTATAACTTTCAGATTTTGTACATATCGACAAAAAACACAAGCAATGTTTCACCCAATGGACCTCAGGGTTTACCCGGAGGTCCATTGGCTGAAACTTTGCTTGTGCTGGTTATGCTTTGCAACAAATTTGCAATTATTGCCTGGGTGGATGTACCACTTTGCGGGTGATTTAGTGATAATACACTCTCCACATGTTGTACAGACAAACACCAGTACGTGCTTCCGTCCATTTACCATCCGAAATACTTTGTAAGGAACATGCCATACAGTCTCGCAATCAGAATCAAAAGGATTTGCTCTGTCTGACCCAACTGATAAAGAAACTGCCTTCAGTAATAAGAGGACGCAACTTGTGAGCCGAATTTACAAGCGGAAGCCAGTGGACAGTGTTAGCTTCAGAGTTGATAGCTTGCCGCATGACAAACTGATGCACTATCGCCCCAAAGTTCAAAATGTGTGTATACCATTTGATACCACATTCCATGCAAATGTTTCAAGCCTATCCAACATCCTTAACCCTTTGAACTCTAGTGGTATCTTCCATGCCAGTTCAATGACAGCAATTAGAAGAATCCATATTCATTATTTGGTGTAGATCAATCAATATTTTCAACGTGCAGTTTCGGGGCTGCACGTTGAAAATATTGATCGGTGTACCGCACACATTTACTAAACAGCCATCCTATTTAATGACGTAATGACGTATCATGTTCCTAGCCGAAAAAAAACGGCCGCTCGGTGTCAAAGGGTTAAGAAACACTGGGGGCTCACTGAGAATGATCTAGCTTAGCTACGATTTTCCCCAAGTCACCAGTTTTTGATTTTGAACGGCCAAACACTATTGGCGACATTCTTGTTCGTGATAGTCTCGTGCTACCCAGCTCCAAACTTCGAGCCATCCAAGCTTGCATGTGGAAAGGATGATTGTAAAAAATATGTGATGAGGCCTACAACCGATTCCAGCGCGGGAGAAGAAATATAATTTTTCTGCCGCGGCAGACTGCAAAAGCCCCAGTTTAGTTTGCGAAACATGTACTCCATTTCATAAACGTGTGAACAACCATTGGTCATTCGCGAAGATGGAGCGTAACTATTCCATCACACAACATTGCATGTCCACAGACCACTCATTCACTTCATTCGGGCATTTATTATTGACTGTAAACCCGACTGGAATAAAACCTAGCGAGTTTTCTGAAGAAACATTTTGTACCGAACAACATTGTACATACAGGCCCTCAGTCTCAACAGACCTTCCAGTTATTCTTGATCCCTGAAAATTTTCGAAGGATATATCAACTCACGTAAAAATGGGAGTTTGGGAAACTTGGATTTTCTTCGGGAACAGTTTCCTTCTATAACTTGACATTTCTCAATGGTTTTCATTTTTTCTGACCCCACTTTGTTGCAGAGGCGGTGTGGCCGCATGATCCGCCGGCAAAATGCCCAGTGGACCCCATATTACGTGGAGCCTGGGACTCAAAATGAAGCAGTCCGACACATGTTGGTGGCTGAAATTTCGTAAAGAACGCACAAGAGGCGAAATGGATCTGATTGAGTAGAATGCCAGTATATTGAAATGTTCTCTGTGGACTGCCAGTCCACATAGAGATTTCAATATACCAGCAGTCTAGTCTGCCACTGATCGTTCAGATGCAAGGGAGCAGCGTTCTTTCAATTTAAAAAATCAAAATTTTCTCCTATTGTGCCGACCTATGGTCGGCCCGATAGGTCCTCACACCTTCTCAACCCCAAATGACACCATGTCTTTTGTGTAAACTGCCATTGATCGCTCAGATGCAAGGAAGCAGCGTTCGTTCAGTTCGAAATATCAAATTTTCTCCGGGTAAGGGGCCCGCCTTGATGCATTTCTGTGTTAATTTTCTTGGCCCAGTCCTCCCGCCCTGCTTTGTTGAAGTCGGAACCAATTTTCCAGAGGGTTACCTTCATAATCTTACCGACTAGTTTGTGCGTGTGTTTTGTGTTTTTCTTAACCTTTTGAACCCGAGAGGCCGCGCTTTTCCGGCACAGGAGCATGATAGGTCAATGTCAATATGTTAAGGGAATGTGTGAGGTAGCCCCAAGGCTGCACGTTGAAATTATTAATTGGTCTACCCCAAAACTGAATATTCGCTCTTCCAGTTACTGCCATTGAACTCAGATACCACCAGGGTTTAAAGGGATAATCTCTGTGTACTCTGATGAAGTTCCACGGTAGGCCGAAAACGGGAAATGAGTGCTTTACGTGTTGTTTGGCGCGTAATTTACATAACAGAACAAAGGTTTGCCCATACCCGTATATCACAGAAGAAAAAAATTAAATGATAACAGTTTAAAACAATTCTTCATATGTCTGTATAATTCACTGCAGTCCACATTTACATGGAATGCAAAAAAGTTTTGGTCATTTTACACTATGTACAGAAGATTCGGTAAGTACTTTCGACACTTGAAGTCTCATCAGACCGACATTTTAAATGAAATATACCAGAGGATTATGTGAATATATAGGATCAGCTCTTTCAGCCCTGTACGCATACATCTGCTTAAAAGAGAACTCAGTGGTCGGTTGGCGATCAACCTGATGGTCAACCTCTAATTAAGGAGGAGAGTTAGTACTTGATTTATCACGGAAGTTTCAGTGCTAATTTAATCCGACGGTCGTGTCGTGTCACTAGGTTGGATAATTAACGAAAACTCCCGTGAAACACAAAATAGATTCGCCATATCGCTTTCAGCAAGATTGTGTGCATTGATCCTAAAGAGTTTATGGTGTGATGTTACACGAGGGATGAAGAGACCCATGACCGTAGTAGTTCAAAACACCACTCAGTGGGTAACAAACTGTCGTAAATTAACAGATATTGCGTCATTTCTGGGGAGGCCATTCTGAGGGGCCATCCGGTGTACGATGGACGGCTCTTGTGTATCGTCATTCTTACTTGGCACAAATGACATTTGCAACGTTCAGACTATTGTGGTGATACTATTTTTATTTTTTCTAAACTGTGTCGATACGGTAGACTCTATCCTTATAGCCCTCTGCATGTGAGAAAATGGGATCAAGCTATGAACTCAGTCTGAAAATAACGCTTTCGCGGGTTGTGTAATCTAAGTTATTTCCAAATGCAACAAAATACTGCATTTTAATTGGCTGGGAGGTATGGTGTAACTTGCAATCCACAGTAGCTTTTTTTTCACCGTGGTTAACCACGGTGTAAAAAGAAAAATACACAATAGCAGGGTATATGGCTGAAAATGTACCCATTTTTAATTATTAATTCATACCTTCTGCTCGGTTATGTTAGAACAAAAAAAAAATTCAGCAAATTTAATATTTATGTGGAATAAAATATTACAGATATGGATGTCATTGAGCCAGGTCCAATGACATCCATATTTGTTTGGTTTTATTAAGAAACTTACAAAGTACAAATTTTCTGTCAGTTTTTTCCACAGTGTAGGTTAAAGTATAAAGCACACCAAAATTCTTGGAAATAAATCCGTTATCCTTGTGTTTTCCAGGGTGTATGGTAATTTACACCGGTCTGGGAACTCATACACCCTTCGGCTTCTCCTCTGGGTGTATGAGTTCCCAAACCGGTGTAAATTCCCATACACCCTGGAAAACACAAGGATAACTAATATTATCATTATGTAACAGTGCTTCACAGCACAAGTTTATTTCATTGTTTGCAGCAGAATTGTTTGGAAAACTTTCCAAAGAAAAGTTTTAGGTTCTGGTATAGTCCATTCCAAGATAAATACAGAGATGTCTACAATATTTATTTCCCATCTCACTACACTCAGTTAAAGCTTAGAATATCTAACAGGGTTTGTACTCCCTGTGGGAACCTCTTGAAACTGAACAATGCTTGTTTACAGTGGTAAACAAGTTCTTTTTCACTAGTAAATTGGGGCTCGGTAAATGGCGCCTGGGTGAACTTACTCTAAAAAGGGCAACATAAGTATAAACGATTGGCTAAATTTGACTTCATACCTATGTTGTGGTTACCAGATAGCCATAGATGCTGAAAGTTACCTAATCCCAATACGCAAAAGAATAAATAATAGGGATTATATGAATGCCAAGTATATGTGAGTGCACTTATTTTATTTATTCATAACTAAAACAGTGTTACTATTTGGAATGGGCGGGGGGGGGGGGGGAGGGGGGGGGGGTTAAGGGTTAAAAATATTTTCGAACGCAGATAACAGATTTTCGGGACAGTATTACTTGCATACGATAATAGTACTTTTATCTTATGGAGTGGGGCGCGGTGGCTCAGTTGGTAGAGATGCAGGCTGCAAGCCGAGAGGTCCTCGGTTCGAATCCCACCTGCGGCAACCGCGTTGTGTCCTTGGGCAAGACACTTCACCCCCATTGCCCACGTGGGGGCACGGTGACGCTGTGTACTAAGGCGTTCTGCACGTCGATGGTGCACCTGTCTTCAACCAATGCTAACCCTGCTTGTGTGGAGTTGGTATGTTGGGGAGCTGACAGTTGCTCCCCGTTGCTCGGTGGTTCTCTCCGGGTACTCCGGCTTCCTCCACCCGTAAAACTGTCACGATCATGGTTAGCCATTGTGCAGAAATATGTGACCTTAAACACCAATAAATAAATAGATAAATCTTATGGAGTAGTTTGAAGACCTTTCCATTGAGAGCTTCACATAGGGGTCTTTCGGGCTATAACGCTGGCGATTAATTCACATCGAAACATACGTCGTTTCATGTCTATCACAAAGATAATTTGACGCACAAATGGGACACTAACTTCTTGCAGATGTTACAATACCTAATATAATCTTCGTCCTTTGTATTACAATTGATCACGGTCTGTGATTACATTTCGAGGTGACAGAAGAAGGAGGTTTCATCGGTTAAGGATAATCGAGAAGACTTTTTAATTTTTCCACATATTCATAAATATCTTACCTCCTACAGACTGCATATAAAACCATATACTGCCTGTCAACATCAACATACGCTGACAGCTATGGGTAATCTCCCCTTTGTTCATTGATTATTCAAAATGGCGGCAGCCGATAAATGCTTCAAGTTGAAAGATTGAGTGTTGGAAGTCCATATTTGGTCTGAAGTGCAGGTTAAGCAACTTAAAAGGCTGCATATTCTGTGGATGTATGTCATGTTACCTTCGAAATGAAACTGTTTGGTATGTATGCATTTGTCTTGTTACAATTTATGGGAGAGTGCCTACTCTCCCATAAATTGTTACAAGGCAAAGACACGTGAACACATTGTGAGCATTCTCTCATTTAATTTTGATCGCTGTTGTTATTAGTTCTGTGCATCGATGACAGCTATGGGTAATCTCCCCTTTGTTCATTGATTATTCAAAATGGCGGCAGCCGATAAACGCTTCAAGTTGAAAGATTGCGTGTTGGAAGCCCATATTTGGTCTGAAGTGCAGGTTAGGCAACTTAAAAGGCTTCATATTCTGTGGACGTGTGTTATGTTACCTTCGAAATGAAACTGTTTGGTATGTATAAATTTGCCTTGTTACAATTTATGGGAGAGTGCCTGAAGGCACTCTCCCATAAATTGTAACAAGGCAAAGACACGTGAACACATTGTGAGAATTCTCTCATTTAATTTTGATCGCTGTTGTTATTAGTTCTGTGCATCGATGCAGCAGTCGGTAAGTCGGCTTCGCTCTCGTCCAATATGAAATTAACTGACACCATATATACCATATTAGGCCACCAACAAACTGTGTAACTAATAATATCATCGAGACATTTATTTTTTGGTAAAATATCCATGGCTTTATTTTTTTCCCCATAAATTCATAAATATCATCTCTAAAATGTCCTTTTTTAAAATAATTATTTTCATTTATTGCAGTCATGTATTTATTTATTTGTTTATCTATCCTTGTTTCTTTATTTCTTTATTTTCTTTTACAGGATTTGTACGGTATATTTGCTATCCGTTCATAAAAACATTATAGGCTCTTGTTACACGGTCGTGAGATTTTCCGCTAGTCTCAATTAGCACGGACTTTCGGGACTCGAAGGTTACAGTTTTCAACCCCAGAGTTGCGGTTGATCGAATCTCTGAGAGAAATGAATGGAATCTTATCGATATCAGTCTAAACGTCTCCATAGGATTCTCAAATTCCGTATGAAAATGATTAGTGGCCATTATTAATTGGTAGAGCACTGAATTATTTTTGGTCATCAAAATTTCATCATATGTCTTGGCCTTGTTACAATTCATGAGAGAGTGCCTACACTGTAACAAGGCAATTCCTAACAGACAAAATTCAAAGGTAATATGAAGCTCATCCACTAAAAATGATGTATCTAAGTTGAAGCACCTGCACTTCACAATAATGCCAACGATGGGCTTCCAGCACACTACCAGTTAAAAGCAATAGTCCACTTATGCTGCTATCCCTAGGTTTAATACACGGCTCCCCCGCCATCTCACCTTCCCTGCCCAGGTTCCCGTTATTTATATCTTTGATATACCGATGCGAAGTAGTAATAAAACAGAAAACAAAGCTGGCGAAGTTCGGAGGACCAGAGTTGGAGTTTTTTCTTTATTTAACGGGCGCCGTAGGCTCGCGTGAAATACAGGAATAAACTTCAACAAGGGTCGTCGCTTCCTGACCTCAATGCTCTACGTGGACTATGTACTGTATTTAAACCACGTCTACAACTCAAATAAGTCGATGAAGCTGAGATTTTTAAAGAAAAATATCAACTTCGGCGGCCTTTTTACATTCTTGCTTGATAATGTTCTGTGTCGAAGTATTTCATTCGCATCAAAACATTAATCAGAAGCGTAATGACCAGTGAGATGCATTCTTTCGTAACGTTCTTACCCTCAGACCACTTTTAACCCCTGAGATAACTAGCACTTTCGCTATGTCTGTTGCATCAGGTAATTTTGAATACACTCAAAAATCGTGGTGTAACGAGTAATGTGTAACTCCTCCTTGGTATGTGTATAGTAGAATTATTGTGGTATTGTATCAAGCTGGGTGTTTCAGTGCACTTCTTACCTTTATACCTATCGCTTTTTCTCCTTCTCAGCAGTTTGTTTAATATGTATTTGCCCAAGTTTTTCCAGTTGTTTCTTTTACAACCGGGCTGGTTACGCCCATTGTTTGGGTAAAAATCTACATGCCCTAAAGTTCTCTTTGTACCAAATCCTACAAGTTTAATGCAGAAAAAAATAAATGTTTAAGAAACATCTGCCTGTGCAACATCATACGATAAAATGCCCTATCCACAGTATTTGGGTGTGCATTAATTTTATTTTTATAACTGGAGCCCCACGAGTCAACCAGATGTCACTATTATAAACATAACTGCTTTTTCCAAACTTGTATTTAGCTCTGTAATGGGTCTATACAAAATCCATTCATCCTAGCCTGTCCTTCGAAAGTACTGTACGGTTTTCTTGTTATACACTTGTGAACTAATGCAGATGCTAATCAAATCGATCTGTCATGAAAAAAATGTTATTTTTCACATCGACAGTAATATTGCAGTAGTAATAGGAAAGCGATGAAACGACGCTCATTGGCCAGACTCTGGTTGTGACGTCATAGTCACCTTACCCAGTTACACCACGTTTGGTTGTCATTGTTGCCCGCGTGAGCTACCGTGTTGTGACGTTATCCTCCGTAGTAGAACGTGGTCTCATTGCGCTTATGCAGTGTGTTTTGTAAAGGTGACACTCCTTTCCGTCGTCCTATATGCTTACTGGAGATCGCAAACTTGGTTTCTGTGGTGGAACGTGATTGCTTTGAGCCAGGAAGGCTCTTTAAAGAGGGAGTGTTTTCTGAGGGTGTGCTCATTGAATAGGGGTGAACATTATTACTCCAAATATCCCCACAACGACTCTAAATCACCCAAACAATTTATTAACCAGAATCCTTCTTATAAGAGTAGCACATAGTACTATAAGGCGCTACATATTAAACTGGAATACATCTAATTAACACAAACAACCCAACAACTATTTATCTAGTTCTGTCTAGTTCAGATTTCCCGCTAAATCCTCGTTTTCTAACTACTCTGGCTACTCTCATCCCACCATTCCCGGGCCTGTACTACCTATGTTAAAACTTCTATCTACCTTGGACTCTACCCATTCCCATTTCCCCGTATGTGTCTGTGTGCTAGCACACGATGTGTAACAGTGTGTCATTATCACATTCAGTACATGTGTAGACGCTGGATGTGCTGATACGTGCTTGTGTGCTAAATCACAATGTGTGCACAACACACACAGCACATGGGCACATGGGATGAAAGGGGAATTTTATAGGCAGGGCCAGAACATAGAAGGGATTCCAGGAACGTGAGCCTTGTGTTTGGTGGAATGCGCTTGTGTTCTAGTGCATAATGTGTCACAATGTAAATACATCAAATGCAGCATATGGGCACGGGCTGGATGTGCTGTTATGTGCCTGTGTGATAATGTCCAACATGCGCATAACCCAAGCAGCACATAGGTACATACGAGTATTGGAGGACACCTATGACATGATGATGTAGTACTGGATGAAATCTATTGGATGATACCTATTGGATGACATCTGTCATAGAAACCAGTGGTTTATATATGCGGGTACTTGCAAGGATAGTTTCAAAAAGTTACATAAGGATATATACATTAACATTTATTTAATTCTTGTTTTATCACGATCACAGTATACACTTTGTCCAGTTCATAGTCAGCTTCCCAAAATCACATTCTTCGTCGAACAGATCTATGACTGATAAATAATTCTTCCATCCTCTTCTTTCTTGAGAAGCTAATACCCATTCGATTACGGACTTCTTGTTGCTTGACTTAGCTGAATTTTTAATTCTGCATATGTGCTCCTTGAACATTGACAGCTTAGTTTTGTTGGTTGCTTTGGTTTCTGGTATTCTGTGGGCAGGTAAGTCTATCACTTCATTCTTTGGAGCTCCTTTGATGGATTGGTCCTTCTTTGATGGGTCTTTGCTTTTAGTTTGATTTGCAGGATGGTCTGTAATATGACACCATGTAATGTAACACCATTCTTCTGAAAGAATTCATTCGTCTTCTGTTCCAATTGTTCTTCCTTCTCGGATTGGTCTGAAGCCTGTTCTGTAGTTGGGGTGGTAACTTCAATGTTGTTTTGTTTTGCAGTTTCAGTGGTAGCCTCATTGTTCTTAACTTCATTCTTCTGAACTTCATTGTTTTGAGTGGTAATATCAGTCTTCTTCAGTTCGATGGGTTTTTTTCATCTCTTTCATTTTCTTGTTTCCTAGTGCTCTGTAAGCAGGTAAGTCCTTCACTCATACCATACAGCCTCTCCACATATTTTAGTTTATTTCCAACAACTCCCGTGCGCTGATCTGGGCCAATTCCTGGGAAATCATCCTCAATCCGGCATCCTTTTTGAAGACCTTTCTGTGGAAGGTGCCTTTTAATCTGAATACTGTCGTCGACCCAGACACCTCCCCTCTTCGACGGTCAGAACACAAATAAATTTATTTTTATACAAACGGTCATATTCCCGATCTTCACGAAGTCGTTTAGAAGTCTCTTGAATTTTCCATTGTGTTGAGTTCTTGCAAAAATTTATAATGTGCTCCCGCGAAGATAGGTAGATATATCTTTATTCTGCAGGATACCAATACATTAGCTACAGTTTAACATTACAAATTACAAGAACATAAATAGAGGATATGGAATGAGTGTTTTTCTCATATAATATTTATGAAATGAGTCTAAGAATTTTCCGTTTTTGGCGAGCCTCTGGCGAGCCCAAATAGAAAATTCGGACGAGTTTCATAAATATTATATGACAAAAACACTCATTTCATATTCTATTTATCATATGACACACACACGCACAAATTAGCCCCACTAAGTATGACTTTTGAACCCATCACCTAACTTGAGTTGCAGACGACACTTGGAAAAAACATCCTCGTATCGGGGGGGGGGGGGGGGGGGGGATACTAAAAATTGCAAGACGTGATGTCCTATTTTTTATTCAGCTCCTTTTTACACCCACCCACCCCTACGTGCAAATTTTCTACTACCGTTCTCAGACACCCACCCCCACTCTCCCATTAAAATCCAAAGTAAACTTATAAACTTAGTAGGCACAGCTGTCTTTGGGGGGGGGGGGGGGGGGGGTCATAATGTTCTTAAACTGGTACCACCAATTTAAACCTCTGTGGCCTGTTGTGGGCCCCAATCTACAAATGACAAGCTGTTCATTATCAGGCTTGGCCGTAGCAGGTGTACATATACGGGAACAAATTTTCACTTGAATTGTTCTGTCAGTATTCTCAGGTGTTTGCTACTTTCCTCTTCTATCCATACAAATTATATTAATAAATAAATAACTTGGGTTGAATTTAATGCATCAGAGAGAATTTCCCCAAAATACTGTCTGCACATTTTCTGCATTTCGAACAAGACACCCACCCCTACTAACGTGTGACATTTTCCCAGATTAAGCCCAATTTTCTCACATATAAAGCCTCCTGATGTTGTATTTATGTTAAGAGTGTGATGTACAACATCCTCTTTAAGGTTCGAAACACAAATAATGGTATATATTAGCTGATATATTGATATATTTTTAAAAAATTTAAGTTGGAAATACACATTTTTGGCGCACTCAAGAGACCCACCCAGCCCCACGACACGTCTTGCAAATTTTTGGTGCCCCCCCCCCCCCCCTGCTCGTATAACTAAAAATTTTCATTTTTTGCTTACAAAACATAGGTTATGACCCCCTAATTGAAACGAGCTCGCCGAGCTCGTTCCAATGAGGGGTCATAACCTATGTTTTGGAAGCAAAAAGTGAAAATATTAAAAAATGAATGGCGTTTTTCTTGTAGGTAAAGGATTAATACAATATAACCCACCCTAAATAGGAAAGATAACGTAAATTCTCCCTACTGAAATTATGCAAATGTGACCCAGTTGTATTTTGTTTAGCCAATCAAATTGTCCTGTTTTGAAATTAACCAATGAAAGCTCCCAACTCTAATTGTGCAAATTATGAAAATGTGACTCAGTAGTATTTTGTTCAGCCAATCAAATTGTCTGGTTTTGAAACTGACCAATGAAATTGACGGAAGGCTTTATTTATCACTGATTAATGTGAAAACAAAATATCAAATGTTTTAAAGTGAACAAAACGGACGAGTCATATGATGAACAAGTATACATCATGGAAATGACATAGCCTGAAAGGCTGTCTTCCTGCCATTCCCGTACAACAAATATGTTTGGCATCAGTGTAACGAAAAAAAATACTTATCAAGGACAGGAATATCTGACAGTTCGTTTATGATTCATGGGGCTATACGGGATCAAAAGATCAAATGTTGGGAGAAGGAGGATGAGATAACATACGGTACTGACAGCTGATACAGTCGCCACAAGCTGAGTTGTCACATAAGGTGTTTGGACGGGAATAATTGCTTAAAGCTCTATGCGTTAGAGATTTTTTAAACTTGAGTCTACTGTACTGCTGAGTAAGCGGGTCTATACTATTACAAATTCATGGGATGGAGTGGGAGGGCAATTTGCGGAAAATTGGGTTCTGTGTTTGTATGTTTCTAATTTAACGGTCTGCATTGTATTCATCTCCGAATCTGTTGACCTAAAAGGTGCCATCGAATGGTATGGGAAGTTTTTTGTTCATCCAGTCATGCATAAAGAGGGAGACGTAAAGGCTGTAGAGATCGTTAAATTTTAAAATGCCGCAATGTCTGAAAAGAGGGTCTGTGTATGAGTTGCATGCTTTCCTAGTTATGATTCAGACGGCTCTTTTTTACAGCTTGATAATTCTGTTGGAGTAAGTTGAATGACCCCAAACCTAAATACCATATACGCGATTACACTGAATCAACGAAAAATACAAAGACTCATTGCCTTTGAGGGGAAAAATTTCTTCGCTCTCTTTAGGGCGAAAAATGCACTTGCCATTCTTGAGCATACCCTAGAAATATGATGTTTAAATTTCATATTTTCGTCTATAATACACACCAAGGTATTTTAGGGTGGTTTGATCTTGTTCATTAGCAGCGGCCTCAATGTTTGTATTAGTCAGAGATAATTTAACGTCGTTTACCTTATGTGAATCATTTTGTGAGTGAAGCAGCATATATTTAGTTTTAATGGGGTTGAGGGCTAATTTGTTGACAGAACACCAGTGGTTTATTTCGGCTAATTCGGAATTTACACTATCTGTAAGAGTAGAGTGTCAAGGTTGTTGCCTGATCTACGTGCCGTTGTATCATCTGCAAAGGAAAGTAAATTGAGCATAGTAGAGTTACTGATATCGTTAATGTACAACAAAAATAGAACGAGACCAAGAAAAGACCCTTGAGGTACGCCGTTATTTATGGTTACTGTTTCTGAAATGGTACTCGAGAACGAGATGAACTGGCTTCGGTGGGCTAAATAATTTTGAAACTACTGCTGGGCAAAACTTCTAAAAACTAGCATTCAAGTTCCCGAAGTAAGATTGAGCGGTCAATGCGGTGGAATGCTTTCCAGAAGTCTAAGAATATAGAAAAGGTGCAGTTCTTTGTCGGTTTATCATTTTCAGTTACCATGCTATTCAGCAAGTGTATTATGCGGTGGACAGTCGACTGGTTTGTCCTAAAGCTAAACTGGTACTTGAAGATGTTACTTTTATCTATAACCCCCACTAGTCTTGTACATTAATTTCCCAAGTACTTTTGAGAACGTGGGTAGGATAATAATGGAGTGTTAGTTTTTAAATATTTGGCGGATCATCAGACTTGAACATCGGTATGACTTTGGCTATTTTCATTTTGATCGACGTGTGACCATATGAAAATGAAGTTTTAAGATGTTTGTTAATGGGCTGACAATTTCATAAGCGACTTTCGTGGACAGTTCGCCTTGATCCCTTGTTGTTTTAGAGGACAACTTAGAAATTCTGAGAATAACTTCCTGGGTGTTCGTTGGAGTTAGAAATAATGTGTTTCCGTTAGTTTGTTTCATGTAATGTGAAAACTGGATGTTCGTATCGGGCACTTGTGCACTTACTGATTTCCTAATGTTGGCGAGGAATGTATTGAATTTATTGCCAATTGCTTTGGGATCATTTACAGTAGTATTATTATAAAAAACAGTATCGGGTGGTTCAATTTTTTAGTATGAGTTATTAATTGCTTTACGTAGGATTTCCCACGATTTTTTAAGGTTATTTTTATACTCCAGTAAAATATTATGATAATAATCTGATTTGCTAATGCGTTTGATCTGGTTGAAGATTTGACAGAACTGCTTTCAGGCCGCTATATTTTGAGCGGCTGAAGATTTCACCTTTTGGACTGCAAGTTTTGTTTACGTAGGGAAAACTGTAATAGTCTAGCCATCATCCAGGGCGAGTGTTTTATATATTTCGAGGAAACTGATGTTACTTTCAATGGGAAGGCTTCATTGAATGCTTTTTAGAAGATGTTGAGAAATAGGGCATGTGCCAGGGTGGTATCGGTAGCATCGAAGACACAAGAAAAATCACTGCCTGAAAATGGTCTCTTGGCGAGTGATCGATGCTCTCTTTCGTGAACAAACGTTTATGAATTTTGGTACGGCGTGCGTTTTTCTTCCAAGTTGCCGATGCAAAACGTTGCAAAGTAGTTGTTGATGTCAGCAGAGAAATCGTGACTAAAGACATGGTCTATAGGAGTTGAGCAACCTGAGCTGATCATAGAGTCAATAAAAAGTTCAGATATATTATGATTAGTGAAGTTGAGTAGGCTAAGGTCGAAGTCACCCATAATGTAGGTTCTTTGCTCTCGAAGTGGATTTTATTCAACTGCTCGGGCACAGTGGACAAAAAAGGTCAAGATCAGCTTTTGTTACAGTGTTGGGCCTATAGATAACCCCGATTATGCATTTCTTTTTAGAGTTAGTTTCAATGAAATGGGATTCAAATACGTGAGGGATAAAGATTGACAGATCATTTCGATGTTTAATGCTGATGCTGTCTTTGATAAATAATCTTACACTTCCCATGCCACCATCGTTTGCAAGTCGAGTGCGATGGATTAGAGGGTGATAACCTTCGAGTTCAAAACAGATATCCTGTTTGACATCGAACATTTCGTTTCCACGACATCAAATAAATTCTTCCCAGGGTGCATGTCATGTAAGAGGTTTTCGATATTCTCAAAGTTAGGTTTCAGACTTCGGCAGTTTATGCTGAAAAGAGAGAGTGCCTTATTTTTGCTGGGATTTTCCTACTGAATTTTTCTGGTGTGTAATATTTGCAGCTGGGGTTGACGGTGACGTATGGAGGGTTTGTGTCACTGTCGTCATTTCTCAGTGATGTGTTAAACTCAGATATGTTGTTATAAACATCAGACGTCTGGATCTCATAATATGAATATATCATAGTGTGGTTAATTGTACATTCTTTCCTAGAATGTATATATGTATACAAGGTAGTAAATTTATGATAAACTGTTGCGGATGAGAGGGAGTGTATAATATAGAGAGTAATCACTTGATTGGACTGGTTACGTGAAATAATTCATGAGAGGTGAGGAACGTTGTACAAACACGAGTGCGCGAAAGCGCACGATTTTTTTACAATATAGTCCCTCGCCTCGAATGAATTATTTCACGTAACCAGTCCAGTCAAGCGATTACTCTGTTTATTACTTTTCATTATTAACGGTAATTATATTATTTAATCCTTTACCTAACATAACGGCCAAAACCAGCCAGCGCTATTCTCAAAAATCGTCAATTAATTTTCATTATTTTTTAATTTTTTGTCTCTAAAACATAGGTTATGACCCCTCATTGGAACGAGCTCGTCGAGATCGTTCCAATTAGGGATCATAACCTATGCTTTTGAGACAAAAAAATGAAAATAATAGTTATTCAATAATTTTTGTGCAAGTGTCGTCTGCTTTTCATGTTAGGTAAAGGGTTAAAAAAAAACAACAATGAAGTCCCCATTACACCCATGGCAAAGCGTCTTCGTTTGCGGGCATGGATACATGACCCAATCGTTGATTGCATAATTCACTTGTTTAGTTATCGTTTATAATCAAACCGGGAAATCCCAGTACATCACACTTTGAAAAGTAATAAACATTCTTACCCCGAATGTATATATGTATACAAGTTAGTAAATTTATGATAAACTGTTGCTGATGAGAGGTAGTGTATAATACAAATAATAATATGGATACGTTCATTTAAAATGGTGTTTTGACAATTGTCAATCGCAAACTTGCGTTGCAATCAAGTCACTAACAAAAAAAAAAAAAAAAAAAAATACAAACATATTTACAGATGCGGGCATAAGTGCACATGTCCTCATTATATACATACTCACTTACAAGTATATGTGCATAACCGTACTAATATATATCTTACCTCCTACAAGTATCTGGGAGTTTCATTGGTTCAAAGACGTCACATGCAGACTGCATATAAAACCATATACTGCCTGTCAACATCAACGTACGTTGACAGCTATGGGTAATCTCCCCTTTGTTCATTGATTATTCAAAATGGCGGCAGCCGATAAATGCTTCAAGTTGAAAGATTGAGTGTTGGAAGTCCATATTTGGTCTGAAGTGCAGGTTAAGCAACTTAAAAGGCTGCATATTCTGTGGATGTATGTCATGTTACCTTCGAAATGAAACTGTTTGGTATGTATGCATTTGTCTTGTTACAATTTATGGGAGAGTGCCTACTCTCCCATAAATTGTTACAAGGCAAAGACACGTGAACACATTGTGAGCATTCTCTCATTTAATTTTGATCGCTGTTGTTATTAGTTCTGTGCATCGATGCAGCAGTCGGTAAGCCATATTCGTTACACAGTTTGTTGGTGGCCTAATATGGTATAAATGGTGTCAGTTAATTTCATATTGGCTTCGCTCTCGTCCAATATGGAATTAACTGACAGCACATGTACCATATTAGGCCACCAACAAACTGTGTAACTAATAATATATGACCAAACCTGGCGGTGTGTTATGTGTATACTATCACTGTCAAGGGTGGTTGGGGGATTTTGGGTGGGGTAGATACTGATTTGTTTTTTAAATAAAATATCTACACTGTCCAAGGTATGTGTGTTGTGCAAGCACGGTTTAAGCTCGGTTGGAACTACCTGTGAATCACTGAAAGGGAGAGTGCAAGGGATACTCGAAAAGATTCACTGACATGAAAACACACGCATGAAATGCATCCACGGGAATACATAACTGTGTGATAATAATAATCCTTTACGTTTACATGCACGAGAATAAATACGATGGGGTTAGTGAGGTTCAGAGTCAATGGTGCATAACGGCGTAAGTAAAAGAACGTGGGCATTAATGTATTACGCGTCATTGGCTTCTCTAACACTGATTTCAAGTTATGTGGACGCTTCTTCAACTGCATCTTCTTTATCCATTGCCGGATTCTGAATCTTCCATTGCTGAATAGTTTCTTGGTGAACAGTGACGACAGGATGATATTGTATCCGCTGTGTTCGAAGAACAGATCACAATTGATAAATTTGTTACCAGCGCGTCCTTTTATATGCCGAGGATATCTGACAACACATTGGCAGCGAGTTTGGGTTGCTTCCCTAAAAATCCCCTCCTTTCTGTGTGATCTGTCTTTTTTCTCGATAATATTGCTAGCCTCTGGATTTGGTACTTATATGGAATCAGCGGAGCTTTATCAGATTTTGTCTTTAGCACATTATAATTCAACATGTTCCTGGCACATATCACATACGCATTTTATCAAATCATCATTAGCTGTCTTGATCATAAGTTTTGCTTCACACCAGTCTGCATACTATTGAAATCGCACTAGATTTCAATTTCTGTTCGGTCTTTCAGTTCCGGTCTCCTTCTTTGGTTTTCCCGTTTGTCTCGTGGGACAGCATTCATTTTCGTTTCGTTTGCATGTAAAGGTGCTGGAGACGTCTTTCCCCCAATGTCTGAGGCAATGGACTTTCATGTCTTGACTCTTTTCCGGTCAGAGGACAAATGAGTTTGTGGTGTCGTATACATCCTTTTTATACTTTTCTTATGGCTAAAATTTGTGTATTGAGCGATAAGAGAAAATCACATTTCCGTAACAGACTTTTATATATGGAAATTCCATCAAATGTCAGCAGCTTCAATACACTGTCGTGTTCTCTCAGGTCGCTGTATTCCGTTGCATTCGGTTGTATCTTGTCTTCGATGATGCTGACAGCACATCTACATAAATGTATTATCAAATCTTCACAAGCTATTTGCAGAATGGTATCTCAAAATTTCAGTGCTCCAATCAACAAGAGAACGCAGGCCTGGCATTCTTAAAAATGCAGGATGGCTAAAACCCGCTCCCCTCGCATGGCATAGACGAGCGATTAACTCTCCGCAAGCTTACAAAAGCTAAAATTGCAAAATGAAGTTTTACTGTTAATGAATTCTGCAAAGTGGGCTTTGTACATTTTGTTTGGTGCCGCTAACAAGGTAGTCTCTGTGAGACGGCTAAACTGGCCCTCCCACACCTCCGGGAATTGGCAATGATGTGGGAGGGGCAGTGTGGCCTTCTTACAGAGACCACTAACATACATGTAGCAGAGACCTTAAAAGATGTGGGTTTTAGGCATATGCTGGTAATCATTATTTTCTAAGGCCAGAAGGGTTAAATTCGCCCTCCTTAATTTTTTAAGGCGAGCAATAGGCGAGCGAATAAATCGCTCTCCTGAAAATGCCCGGCCTGAGAACGTATTCTGCATCTCTCTGTGAATGGGCCTTCTCTTCATACTTTCGATCCGCTTTGGTATCTCTTTGTAAAGCGTAACTTTCTTGATATCTCCTTCTGTTGTCTGGTCGGCTAAACAATATCTGCAGATCCGAGAATTCAACATGTCTTCACTCGAAGACGGTCGGGACACAAATGAGCTGAAAACCGAGCTCGCACCTCTTTTAGCTCACTTGACTGAAAGTTGGGATGAATTATTGTGATCACCCACCCTCAGTCGTCCGCAACCATGGTGTTTGCACCTTCTCTTCCAAAACCTCTGAACTTATGTCAGTTAAATTTGAGATGATTGCTTGTTCTGACATCGAATTTGTTTTTGTTCAAAGCAACTTGCGCAGCCCCATAAAGAGGGGGCGGGGTAAAATGCTCCAAATTTAAAAAAAGATCTTCTCATGAAACAGTGGGTTCAGTGACATGATATTTGTTGCGATGCTTTTTTTGTGATGAGCAATATTGACCTTTGTAATGGGCGTGGAAAGAGTTTTGGCCCTGTCCGAAATTTCTGTTTCCTAAACTGATGAGCCGATTTGAACCAAATTTAGTGTGTGGTATTATTGAATCATAAGTACTTAATTCATGCAAAAAGGCGAAAAGAAAATTCCCGTGTCCCCGTGGGAATCACAGAAGCTAAAAATAGAAATATTTACAAGCGCCTATATATCCCGAACGACGTGGAACGGAGAACTGTTAATTGGAGTAAAGTGGAATGGTAAATAATTGCCATCGGTTGTGTCAGGGAGTTCAGTGCCGAGAACCTAAAAATTCTGAGTCAGATTATTTGCAAAAAGTAAAAAAATTCTTACCGAGAACCAAGATCAGAAGATTTTGATATTTGGTATAAAGCATCCATAGGGAAGGCGAGGCGGGGTGGGGTGGGGGTTGGTGGACTGGGGCAGATGCAAGTTTATTAAAATTTAGCCCCTTGGTTTATATTTGGGCTCCCTATGGAGAATAATCTTCAAAAATCTTCTTCAAAACCACCGACAAGAATATTTTAATATTTGGTATACATCATCGATACGAAGTTCAGATTCAAGTTTGTTCAAATCACGTCCCCCAGTTAATATTTGGGCTTCCCATTGAGGCCCGAATTTTAGCTTAGTGCAATGTGAATAATAATAAAATCTTCTTCAGATCCATCAGTCGGAATCTTTTGATATTTGGTGTACATTGGGAAGATTAGATATAATTTTGTTCAAATCATGTCCCTGGGTTAATATTTGGGCTCCCCATTGGAACCCGAATTTTAACTTAGTTCAATATGAGGAATACTCTTTAAAACGCTCCTTCTCCAGAAACAGTTATCAGAATCTTTTGAAATATGGATTACAAAATCCTTACACGTGTTGGATTCAATTTGTTCAACTCGAGTCCATCGGTGAATAATTGGGCTCTCTTTGGTAGGCCTTCTCCAGTTCTACCACTCAGAATCATTTGATATTTGGTATACAGCATCCTCGGGAAAGTCAGATCTATGTTTGTTCAAACCAAGTCCCTATGTTAATATTTTGTCTTCTTATTGCAGCCCAAATTTTAACTTAGTCCGATATGAGGAATAATCCTTAAAAATCTTTAAAACTCTTTTTCTCTGGAAACACTGATAAGAATCTTTTGATATATATACTATTTAAAAAGTAGGGGATATTTGATAAAAGTGAAATATATGAAGAAATATATTTATATTTTCGTCAAAAAGACAGTTGAGGCATTGCACTGTGACATCTGGTGAATGATTGCAGTGGTAGTTGGGTGTCTGACAAGCACATCTTCCACGCACTGAGCTATATAAGACATGGACGGCCAGTCAGAGAATTTACCACATTCAGTCCAAGACCTCAATACCGTGTAAATCCTCCTCAGTTCGTGGGACAAGCGCGGATCCGACGTGGCATACTACTCACCAAACGTCCAATACCAGCTTGACTGATGTTATTCCATTCTTCATGCAGTGCAGTAACGAGTTCCAGGGCATTGGTAGGGGCTGCTGGCGTTATCGTAGGCGCCTTCCAAGCATATCCCAGGCGTGCTCGATTGGTGAAAGGTTTGGTCTTAATGCTGGCCAAGGCAGTGTAGCGATGTTCTGCTCCTGGGTGAACTTTGTTGCGACACAGGTCCTGTGTGCTCTTGCAATGTCATCTTGGAAAATGAATCGACGGCCGTGGCCTTGTGCAAATGGCACCACAGGAGCTGCTAACATGTTGTCACGGTAGTACTGCCCTGTGACACGCCCTTGGATAACATATAATGCTGTTCTGCTTGTCATGGTTATGCCTCCCCACACCATAGCCGATCCACCACCAAAACGATTGTGCTGCCTAACGGTTACGTCATGGTATCGTTCGTTCCGCCGCCGCCACACTCTGTTTCGCCTGTCATGAAAGTCGATAGTGAACGTCGATTCATCGGAAAACATGACGTTGCTCCATCGACTTTTGTTCCAGCGCTATCGTGCTCTACACCAATTACGCCTTGCTGCGATGTGACGTTCAGTCAAACGTGGAATTATTCGAGGTCGTCGAGCGTACAAATTCAAGCTGAGTAGGCGATTTCGGATAGTCTGACCACTGACTCGCACATCAGTCGCTCGGTGCAACTGCTGTCTAATTTCTGAGGCACTTTGATGGAGGTTACGTAATGCTGTGGTTCGGATGAAAAGTTCCTGGTTAGCAGTTGTCGCCCTTGGACGACCTGACCGACGTCTGTCGTCAACATTGCCTGTCTGGCCGTAGCGTTACCACAATCTGCTAATCACCGATTGAGTAACGTTGAGAATTTGAGCCACTGCAGTCTATCTGTTGCCAGCTTCCAACATGCCAACGGCACTTAAACGTTCGTCACGTGTCTGTCTTTGCATACCTCAAATGATACGTTTCGACCAGAAACTACTGATGAACGAGTTTATACCAAGAAAAGAACGATGAGACCTCCGAAAAAGCCCATCCAGTACAAATGGAAATTTCAAAACGTACCCCAGAGACATTAACTCGGAGCTCGTGCGAAAAATGTACGAAGTTTTTGTGGGCCGGTGGTATTCATGATTCACACTAAACTTGGTAACATATTGATGTGTCCAATAACGCGTATCCAATGCCATTTTCCGAAAATATCAACTTTAGTTTGGATATCCCCTACTTTTTCTGAATAGTAAAGTATACAGAATCACTACAGAGGTCGCATTCAAGTTTGATCAAATCATTCCCCCTGGTGTCTAACTGGCCTCCCTGTGGGAGTCTGAATTTCAGCTTAGTACATGATGGAAAATAATCTTTAAAAATCCCCTTCAGATCCTCCAGTCAGAATCTTTTGATGTTTGGAATATAGTATTTTTACGGTGGTCAGATTAAACTTTGTTCAAATCAACTACCTCGACTAGTATTTGAGCTCCCTATTGGGGTCCGAATTTTAAGCTGCTTCAATATGAGGAAAATTCTTTAAAAATCTCCTCACGAACCCCCAACCAGAATATTTTGATATATGGTATACACCATCATGGGAGTGGGGAGGGGGTCAGTACAAGTTTTAAAAACTCAAGTCTCTGAGTTAGTATTCGGGCTCCTTCCTTACCTTAGTCCAGTACGATCAATAACCTTTGAAAATCTGCTTCTTCAGATCTAATGGCCAGAATCCTGATTTGGAGGGGGGGGGGGGGGGGTCAGTTAAGTTTGTTCAAGTTAAGTCCCTATGCTTATATTTGTGCTCCCTATTTTCCGTTACTGGAAATCTGGGCATTATTTGTTATCCAGTGCGGTTTGTGAACGGTTGCCTTAGGACAGAATTTTCGCCAAAATCATCAGTCAGACTAATCTATTGGTAAAATGGAAAGCAGGTATTCTATGTAATCCCCATATACCGCAACACTGAACCATGCGGAAAATGAAAACCTGTTCCGCATGTATGTGCGGAACGAAAATCATTGACGGACTATTGTTAAATAGAAGCGAAATTCCACTGGAATTTTCTACAAATCGTGTAACGCAATTACAATTTGAATCGCTATCGACAGCTGAAAATCGTCCCCTGAGTTCCAATGTGTTCCATGTGCCATTAGGCACATGGAACACATTGGAACTCAGAGGACGAAATAAGAACACGTATTTCCCTCGCAAATTTAGTTGGCGATAAAATGTGTTCCTTTTGTTGATAGTTGTCGAATTAAATGCTGAGTGTCCTTCTAATAATTGTTTTTTTATAGACGTGAAGGCAGGTAATAAACACAGAACGACACACTCCTGCGGCCTCTCTTTTTATCCTTCCGCGCTGGCACTCATGCTATATCGATTCACCCATTCACACGAGTGTCTCGTTTTATGTATGTCCATTTCGAGTGTAGTCAACTCAAGGTATACGACTCAAAGCAGTGTAATACCGTTAAAGTGTATATGTTTAGTTATTTTCTATTACTGTTATTTATTTTATGTCACTGTTTAATTATTGTGGCATACAGCTGTAATATAATGTTTTTTCTGTAAGTAAATTTTTTGATTCTGTCACTCGATTGTGGTGCCAGGTTTTATGCCTTCTGTTTTGTGGAGTGTCACATTTTTTCTATGCAAGTCATTAGGCACCAGTTAGCAGGGCAGTGGAAAACATTCTTTTACATTGTACAGATTTTGATCATGCCAGAGGGCAGTATTTCTCTATATGATCACTAAAAGATTTTTTTCACACGAGTCCGCACAAGGTTCTCTCATTTCTTAAAGTAATCAACCTTTTTAATATTTTTAAAACTTTTTATTCTTTCAAACTAGACTCTTAACCCTTTACCCAACGTAACGGCCAAAGCGGGCAGCGCGATTCTCCAAAATCGCCAATTAATTTTCATTATTTTTTTCATTTTTTTTGTCTCAAAAACATAGGTTATGACCCTTATCGGAACGAGCTCGTCGAGCTCGTTCCAATGAGGGTCATAACCTATGTTTTTGAGACAAAAAATGAAAAAAAATAGTTATTCAAGAATTGTTTTTGCAAGTGTCGTCTGCTTTTCATGTTAGGTAAAGGGTTAAAGTCTCAAACTCAGCAGGTTGATTTATAAGGTATTCACTTTTCTTGTATCGTCACTCATTACTTTTCATATCACCCTCTCTTTGCCGTTTATATTGTAATTATTTCATATTTTTATTCAATATTTTTACTTCATAATAGACATGTGTCATTTCAACAGTTTTCTCGCCACGACAAAACCTTAGCTAATGATGTAGCGTTAAGTACAATAAATGAACAAAGTAATAAATCATGAAATGGCATTCTCTGTTCCTCACGCTCCTTATCTCGTTCAAATGGCAACCAAGAGCCAATACTATATTACTCAAAGTTTGCTTAGCACCAAATATTTGACATATCATTGTGAAATTTGCTTGTGACATATTTGCGATATTTTTGGTGGATATGATTGAGGAATGTATTGAGGTGGCCCCCAGTGTTTACGTTAGCTCTCTTGACAGGCAGACTTTTCGTGACAGTCATGGAAAGCATGTACCCCTTGATTTTCATCATGTTTTCGTGTACTGTCTACATGTACATGACATGTGTAGGGTATTCAGTCTTCATTTCAACACAAACCCTTGTGATTTAATGATTGAATATGGCAAATACAAATGTAAGAAGACATTTGTCTGAAGCAGAAATGTGGCGGGCTGTAGGGAAGGGGGAGCAAGGGGCTACCCATCGTCAGGCTGGTGAAGCCCTTGGTGTGCACCATACGGTGATCACTAGAGCATGGACAAGATATAGCAGTATGGCACACCAGTAAGACGGCATGGTGGTGGCAGAGACAGGGCAACATCTGCAGCTGAAGACCAGTTTTTGATCATTCAGGCCCATGGGAACCGCTTTGCCACAGCAACCCAGCTTCGCAGTGACCTTCAGAATGCATCCGGGGTAAATGTTTCGACGCAGACTATCCGGGCAAGGTTGCACGAAGGTGGTCTCCGATCGAGAAAACCATGTATTCGCATTCCGCTGTCCCAGAACCACTGCCAGGTACGATATGAATGGGCCATGGACAACGTTCGATGGACCAGAGAAGATTGAACACCTGTCATTTTTGCAGATGAGTCAGGGTACTACCTAGACTACACAGATAGGTGTTCTAGGGTATGGAGAAGACCAGGAGAGCGATTCCATGCAGCCAACATTGCTGAGCATGACCGCTATGGTGGAGGGTCAATCATGGTCTGGGGCGGCATCAGCTGGGATGGACGTACAGAGCGCTGTGTCCTTGAACGTGGTACATTGACTGCACAACGGTATATTGATGAGATCCTGGATGGCCACGTCAGATTGTATGCAGGTGCAGTTGGTGATAGATTCATTCTGATGGACGATAATGCCCGTCATCATGTTGCCCATGCTGTCGGGGAGTACCGGCAGAGGGAGGGGATTGGGCGTATGGACTGGCCAGTAAGATCCCCTGACCTTAATCCAATCGAACATGTCTGGAATGAGTTGCAGCTTGCAATTTCACCCCGTCCAGTCCAGTCAAGAAGTGTCCAGGAGCTTGGTGCCATGCTGGTCCAAGAATGGAACAACATCCCACAAAGCACCACCAGGAACCTGATTGGGAGCATGAGAAGGCGTTGCCAAGCTGTAAGTTACAGCAATGGGTCTCATACTCGATATTGGAGCCATACCAGTTCGCTTCGTCAACTTTTTGGCATATTGAAAAGTTTCCTCTTTTACCAATAATATCCATTTTCCATGGTTATCGTATTGAAAAGCTAAAAAATAATGTCAAACACGAATAAAATCTTAATTTCTGTACTTAAATCATTAAAGATATAATTAAATAAAAATATATACACTTTTCATTACAATATTTCAACTAAAACGTAAAACAGGTAGTTGGGTGTACTTGGTGCTTAGCAAACTTTAAGTAGCATATAAAACTTTTACAATTGTGTTTTCTAGAATTGCATTTTCCACCTTTTAATATAACTGACTAAAATTAATCATTAGCATTTTAAAAGACATGGAAATTTGTCAAATGGCGAATTGCCAGGTCTTTGAAAATGATAATGGTTCATTTCAACCCTTTTAAAGTCATAACTAGAAAATACAATTCTATAAAATGCAATTGTAAAGGTTTTATAGCATTGGCCCCTGAATCAGAGGGGTACTTCCTGTGTGAATTTTTTTCAGGAAGCATAAGAATTCGTGTCATCTAATTAAAACACGGGAACGCCTGACATAACTATTGTTAGCAGTTTGATCTCTATAGCTGTAGCTTATTAAGGTTAAACCTTTGCTATCGTAATGGCTAAGACCGGCCAGTGGTATCCAAAAAAAATGCCATTCAAATATTATTTTATTCATTTTGTTGTTTGAAGAACATAGTTTATGGCCCCCATTGGAACTGTTTAGTATGGCGTAATAGGAGAAATCATCTAACTCGTCGATTCATCGACGAAACATAATACAATGGGGTACACTAAAGAACAGAATGTCACCATAGAATACCTATGGAAAGAAGAAGTCTCTGTGCAGCTAACAAACCAAAACAAATGTCGAAGAAAATATTAAGCACATAAGCAGAGTTTTATTTAGTACATACCCAGCTCAGTGATATGTTCCGAATCTGTATGTATGACATCAACAAAAGTTGCATCTCCATCATCCAATCTCACAATCCGGTCATATTTAGCAAATGCAGGCCCAGCTGGATCCAATCCTTTCATGAAACAGAAAATACTTCAAACCATAACCTTTTATAACAGTATTGTAATCACAAAAGAGCGGACGGAGTATTTCGACCAGATCGCAACTGGGTCGTTTTTCTGGTAGAAATTCTCTGTCGTTTTGCCTCCCTGCGACACCGAGGAAGCTAGCATGTCGAAAAAAGAAATGCGCGAACACTGAATCCCAGGTGCTACTTTCCTTTGCTTTTCTTGATGCAATCTGAGATTTCGCTGTATTTTATTGGCAAATTCTGGAACTACTGATGCAAGTGTGACGCGATCTGATCGCGAAAGAGACTGCTTTTTGGATCACAGTACATTATATTAATAGATTAATACAACTGCACGCCAGAAAAGTTATTTGCGCGATAACCATTGTTGAGGAAGACTAAGGCATGACTGATAATTTTAAAATACTCGAGACACTGGAGAGTTTTTCTTGTACAGAGAGGTGCATATGTCTTTTTCATTTAAATAGCCAACAGAGCCATAAAAATTCGAAACTTGATGGAATAAACAGTGTATCGATTAACTTCCTTTTGCGTATCAGGAATTATTTTAATTGGCGAGTCAATGAAATACGCAAGGTGATGATATTCCGTCAATATGCTCCCCAAACCGACATGTATTTGTAGCGCAGAACGCATTAGGTGAGTGAGTGAATCTAAAACCGAAGCCTAAGAAATGGTATAAGACATATTTTCACGGAGAAGAGAAAACGCATGGAGATCAAATATAAGTCCTTGCAAACTGTTCTACTAAACGCGTACATTCAGCATGACAGCCGCCCCTTCGCCAAACATCCCTGTTATATGTCGCTACGTACTTATCTGAACAATGATTCAGTCCAAAGGCGCCGGAAACATCCGTTGGCAAAATGGACGGGAGTGTCAAAAACTTGCATTCGACTCTGTTTATGAGTTAAGACCGAGAATTTACAACGTTTGATTAACTGCAGTGTGGTACTCAATAGTATTGGCATTATATATACATATCACGCTCACTTTTGTCATAAGTGATGAGTTTTGTTATAGTTCCCACTTTTATAATAAACATTGCCAGGTTTTGTCATAAATTTGGTTTACCCTTTACCCAACGAATCGGCCGCATCCGCCCGCGCAATATGCAAATTCAGCAGTTGAAAAATAGTATTTTTCAAAAAAATTTCAACAAAACCATATCATGTGACCCCTCGTTAGAACAATCTCGTCGAGTTCGTTCCAACGAGGGATCACATGACATGGTTTTGTTGAAATTTTTTGAAAACAATTAAAAAATGATATTTAAAATAATAAATTTTGATATCGTCTGCGTTGGGTGAAGGGCTAACGGTTTTGTAACAAAAATCGACACATTTTGTCATAAAAAATATCACCACTTTAGTCACAGAAAGCAACAGTTTTTTTAAGACATTGCTTTTTTTTCACTCACATAAAAACCCTGTTAGGTTTTACCTAACCCGTGTAAAAATGACAACGAAAATTACCAAACACACCAAGAAAATCAACACGGAATGTGTAACAAGCTGATCGCGTAAAGAATTACCCAGGGTAAGGTGACCCCAGGCGCCAGCTTAATAACAGGACTCTACCTCATTCAGTGAAGCGTCAAACATGTGGAACAAGCCTTACGAAGATTTACCATTGAAAATTTCAAGGGCGCCGGATGTGCGAGAAGGGGGAGGGCGACTGCCGTTTTGCTCTCAGAAAATGGAAAAGGGGCAGTTAATGTACTTTTTCGCCAGCAGTGTGCTTGTGTCACATACTTTTACCGTAACTTAGAAACTTTAGAGTATTCGTTTCTAACTTATATTAAGTGTGCCAATGCCAATGTGGATGTGTGTGCGTTGGGGGGGGGGGGGGGGGGGGTAAAATGTTCGGGAGAGAGATTTATTCGCTCACCTACTGCTCGACTTAAAAAGATTAAGGAGGGTGAAAACTAGCCCTCTTGGCCTTAGAAAATAATGATTACCAAAACTGCCTATTCCTAAAATCCAGATCTTATAAGATCTCTGCTATGTTTGTGGTCTCTGTGAGACGGCTACACTGCCCTTCCCACACCTCCGGGCCTTGTGTGAGGGGCAGCGTGACCGTCTCATGGAGACTACCTTGTGAGCAGCACCAAATAAAATGTACACTGCCCACTAAGCAGAATTCCTTAATAGTAAAACTTCATTTTGCCATTTTAAGCTTTTGTAAGCTTGAGGAACTCTAATCGCTCTCCCAAGCCATGCGAAGGGGGGGGGGGGGCGATTTTTAACCCTCCTGCATTTTTAAGCATATGCCAGGCCCGAATGACAACGTTTGGTCGATAATCACCGATGAAAGAAACTATACAATCAGCGGGGCAGACTTTTAACGCTCTATATCGTCCCTTGAGTGGACAGTACTATTGAGTGTTACATTAAAATTTATGGTACGTTTCAAACTCATGGTTTTAACTCATGCACAGAGTCGTGCGACCTGTTTGGTACTTTGCCCTCCTCGCCCTCAAATGCTTCCGGTGCTCTGGCGAAAATCTATGTAAAGCAGAATGTTTCAAGGCAGTGGAACGAATAGACACCCCGCGAAGACTTGATCTAAGATTTTGCTTGTTGTAGCAGTTGAGAAGACGCCACAGAATGTAAAACCTGGTGAAAAAATCATCTGCGAAATAACAGTAGAATGTCACAGATGGACGCGAGTGTATTTTGAGGTGATAAAACATAGTTTACGGGGCCAAGACAATCAGACTCGTTTTCGTTTCGACCAATCAACGTGCTCTAATAGCATCAGTGGACTGTGCGATCAATGAACTATGAATCAGCTATATGATTGAGTCCATACACTGGCAGTGACCGTGTATGAGCCCATACACCCCTCTACTGGGCGCCATTTGGTTTTCGATTTAATTTCCCCACCTCGGGTTTTCGCCTATTTTTGTGCAAATAAAAGACAATTTCCTGATACATATTCAAAATGAAGCGTCTGGATCTTTAATTTATTATTTAATTCATTTAGTGGCATGATAAATACGTTACAGAACATTTACTTGCCAGGTATGGCGTCATGTGAGGCTCAGCGCGATCAATATTATTCGGCTCGGCTACTATTGCCTCGCCTAATATTAATCTCACCAAACGTCCTGTAACTTATAATGTTATTCTTTACTACTATGTTAACATCGTACTCCACACGTCTTATCGTAGGCATTGGCATACAGGAAGTGTAGCACGTACGAAAAATACAGCAGATGCCAAAATATATCAGGGCAGCAACATAATAATATTTTATGTAGCGCACATTCGCCGGTGTGTTCTCTAAAGTGCACGACAGTAAAAACTAGATGGTGTCATTTGTGTGCAAAGCACACTATAGTATATCCCCGCCTTTGCATTCTTGATTATTGGTTAATGATTGATACAGACAGAAATGAAAAGGTATTACATAAAATTTGAAACCTTTTTGCACATCCAGAGACCGCACCTGAACATATGAACACACTTTCAATGTTTTGAATTAACTCCTCTAGGAGCCTTTCGCAGGAATCTGATTCTCTAATTACAAATGTGCCACTAAGGGTGCCACATGGTGCCGAATCAAAAGTCTGAAATCTTTATGCACATCTAGAGACCGTACCTGAACATATGAACACTCCTTCAACATTTCTAGCGATTGTCTAGCGACAAATGTGGCACAATGGGAGCCATATGGGGCCGGATAACAAATTCAAAACAGTTATGCACATCTAGAGGCCCTACCTGAACATATAAACACACTTTCAGCGTTTCGAATTTAAACCACCAGGAGCTTTCACCTGAAACAGATTCTCTAACGACAAAAGTGGCGCCACGGGCACCACAGGGGGCTGAATTAAACATACAAAACCTTTTATGTACATCTAGAGTCCCTATCTGAACATACTTTCAGTGTTTCAGATTGAAACCTCTAGGAGCCTTTTGCTGTAAACTGATTCTCTATCAACAAAAGTGGCACTACGAGTGCCACACGGGGCAGAATCAAAATTCTGAAATCTTTATGCACATCTAGAGTCCCAACCGGAATATATGAACACACTTTCAACGTTTCAAATTTTAACAGCTAGGAGCTTTTGGCGGGAAACTGATTCTCTAACGACAAAAGTGGCACCACGGACACAACTTGGATCCGAATTAAAAATCCAAAACGTTTATACACATCTAGACATCCCACTGGAACGTATGAATACACTTTCAACATTTCGAATTAAAACCCCTAGGAGCTTTTTGCCAGAAACCGATTCTCTAACGACAAAAGTGGTGCTACAATTACCCCACGGGGTCGAATCAAAATTCCAGAACCTTTATGCGCATCTAGAGACCCCACTGAAACATAATAATACACTTTCAACGTTTCGAATTGAAACTCCTCGGAGCCTTCCACCGGAAACTGATTCTCTAACTACATAAGTGGCGCTATGGGTGCCACAAGGGGCCAAATAAAAAATTCGTAACCTTTATGCACATCTCGAGCCCCTACTGGAACATATGAACACACTTTCAATGTTTCGAATTAAAACCCCTTGGAGCCTTTCGCCACAAACCGATTCTCTAACGACAAAAGTTGCGCCATGGAGCCAACTCAAAAATCAAAAACCTTTATGTACATCTAGAGACCCTACAAGAACATATTAACACACTTTCATTGTTTTGAATTAAAACCACAAACCGATTCTCTAATGACAAAAGTGGCGCTACGTGTGCCCCACGGGGCCGAACCAAAAATTCAAAACCTTTATGAACATGTGCAGACCCTACTGGAACATATTAACACACTTTCAACATTTCGATTTAAATCCCATAGGAGCCTTCCACCGGAAACTGACTATCTAACGATAAACGTGGAATCAAAAAACTTTATGAATATCTGGAGACCCTACTGGAACATATGAACACACTTTCAATTTTTCGAATTAAAACCACTAGGAGCCTTTCGCCACAAACCGATTCTCTAACGACAAAAATGGCGCTGCGGGCGACCCACTGGACCGAATGAAAAATTCGAAACCTTTGTGCACATCTGGAGACCCTACTGGAACATATTAACACACTTTCAACATTTCGAATTAATACCCCTAGGAGCCTTCCATTGTAAACTGATTTTCTAACAATAGCAACAAAAATGACTTTACAGGTGCCACACAGGCTGAATCAAAATTCCGAAACCTTTATGCACATCTACAGATGCTACCGGAACACCTCAGCATAGTTTAAATGTTTCGAATTAATACTCTTGGTGATATGAAGTCTGGACGTATGGACGGGACGGGACAGACGGAACGGACGGACGGAGGTCATCACAATATTCCCACTTTTTAAAAAAAAATGTCGGGATAACAAGCAAAATGATCTCCTTCCCATAACAGCATGTTCCTCGAAAGACGAACTGCATGCACTTCATGTTTTTCTCCCCCACATAATCGATGACAACGGTTCGAAAAAAACAGGGATCTGGGTGTTAAGGTCGGGCCAATGTTTGGGCCGTTCCGGCGCCCTACATTAATTAAAAGTTTTGCTGATTATGTTTATTTCGTGGTAAACGCATGCGTGAACATCACGTGTTGATTATGACCAGTCCACGGCTGCTGCACTGTATACAACAGAGTCCACTTAACTGAATATCTCGAAAGAGTAAATGCTTGAAGATTGAAAAAAATCGTGTAAGCTATGGAAGAATTGCTCCGTGAGCTCTGTACAACAAGATATAATATTCAGTGTATCACCAAAATCAAGAAAATCCATGTTAACCCTTTACCTAACATGAAAAGCAGACGACACTTGTAAAAAAAATTCTTGAATAATTATTTTTTTTTCATTTTTTGTCTCAAAAACATAGGTTATGACCCCTCATTGGAACGAGCTCAACGAGCTCGTTCCAATGAGGGGTCATAACCTATGTTTTTGAGACAAAAAATGAAAAAATAATTAAAACTAATTGGCCTTATTTGAGAATAGCGCTGGCCGGTTTTGGCCGTTACGTTGGGTAAAGGGTTAATTGGAATTCCTGTTATTTTACGGGCACAGTGGGTATTCAATTCACATGGTTCCAGTATACAACCTAACTTATCGTGAAGGAGAGTTTCTTAATAAATGGATGAATAAATAAATATTATCAGTGCAAATCTTTTACCTGTGATGCGTCCTAACGCTTGAAGCCTCTCGCCAGCATACCCAGCTACATGTGCCCCCAAGCTGTGCCCAATCAAATGAAATGTTGATATATCGGCTTCCTTGTGTTCAGCTAAAGCTTTTATGAAATTCGCCAGTAATGCTCCAATAACTCTGGTATTAGCTGCGCTCTTGTAATAGCGTGAACGCCCAGCACCTTTCCCCCAGTCAACAAGGAAAACATTTGTCGGCTCCTGTAATTCAAAAGTATTTTTTTCGTACGTTTTTATGATGAAATGCATATGCAAGTTGTTGAAGAAGTGGCAACGTTTCAACAGTTAAGGTGTCATATAAGAAAGGGGAATTTGTTTACTTTGAAATTCCCTCCTTTGATATTCCATAAAACAAAGTTATATATACACAAATTATATAACAAAATGAAAGTTGAGATGTACAGAACTCGGAAAATATATGAAACCAACCCATAGAGTTGACAGCAGGCACCAACGGCTCCTGGACGTCTGCTATCGTATTCCTACCAGAACTGATCACAAAATAATATTTCAGGCAAACAACTTGTGGCAAAATGTGCTTCACATATCCAAGACCATTGAAGCTAGGACATCAACATTCTTCAAAACGCAGTGACAGAGCTGCGTGGGGGTAAATTCCAAAACTCTCGGCTTTGTTTACATTGTCGGTTTATTTAGATTTTCGGTCCAAGGTCATCGGACCGAAAAAGCATAGATATACAATGCCGTCTAAAATGAAATAATGAGAAAGATCGCCGTAATACTGCATACTATATTATTTGGAGATTGCCCAGTTGCCATATTACTTGCAAGGTATCATGACAACTGTTGGGACTTCTTAGAATTACTATTTTGTTTTTCGAAGAAAATCTGTGGTATCGGGTGATTTGCGCAAGTCCATCGAACATAGAATCCATATTCAACAAAAATGCAAACAATGCTGTCCTTTTCCTAAATTTAGTCCTATCGCTGCGTCTTCCTGACGGGTTTTGGATGCCAAGCTTCGTTCGTGTATATCTGAGGGCTATGTGGCCACAAGTTGTTCTCTGAAAATATTATTTTATTATCAGTTCTGGTACGACTTGGGAAACAGACTTCCAGGACCCCTGCTCTCAACTCTGTGAGTTGATTGCATATATTTTCCGCGTTCTGCTCACCACAACCTTTATTGTGATGTATAATTTTTGTATATTTAATTTAAATTTATGGAATAGCAGAGGTGGAATTTCAAAGTAAACTAATTCTCCTTACTTATATGGCTCCTTAACCGGCTTTCCTTGCGTGTCGAATCAGAAAGGGAACAATATTAAAAGCCTCGCATTATTCATTTCATAACAAAAAATCGAAAAATCGAAAAAATGGTAAAAACACATTTACTTGCCAAAATGGAAACAAATGATGGAAATGAAGACGTGGGGCAAAGGGAAACTTAGTGTTCACACAAAACAAACTAAACAGACTTACTTTGTTCCAAATTGTTGGAGAGCGCTCTTATAGTATTCCCCGACAGTTTGCAATATGGTGAGTTTAATGGATGATTTATGACTACCAAAATTAACCCAGTCCTAAATCGGTTAGGTGATCCATTTGTATATGATGGTCCAGAAGAACGACCCTTGATTCTTACTCCCCCAAGCTCTTTGTAAAAGCTGTTGTAGAGGAAAACAATTTCTAGAGGTATTTTGGGCAACTTGATGCAACACGTTACTAGCAATGTAAGACTTATCCATCCCCCGGGTACATTATGACCCAGAATATATGTCCTTGACCTTCACACAGTATTAGGCCATTCCTACCCTACACAGAACACAGAATTAAGGCTCCCCCACTCACATAGTATTAGATCTTCTCCACCCACCCACTCAATCAATCAATCAATCAATCAATCAATCAATCAATCAATCAATCAATCAATCAATCAATCAAGCAATCAATCAATCAATCAATCAATCAATCAATTAATCAATCAATCAATCAAAAGTTACAGCAATACAAAACATAATGTATCTTTATGCAACATCAACCCTCATGCATCATTAACCTTTAAGGGGTGGACAATGGTCCTGAATTCCCACTAAACTGCAATCTGTTCATGTCCAGTTGCTTGGCGGTGATTTCAGTCAAGACTTGACTGCCTGTTAAATCCGCCAAGACTTGACAAGAAGTCACCGTCCAGGTGATTATTGTCAGCAGGGTCTCCTAATGATGCCATGTTAAAGGTACATGGTCTGAGGTCACAAATGCCTGAGATAGGCCTTTCAAGGATAGGGCGTGTTTGGGCAAAAGAATGCTAATATTGTGCTCATTGGCAGTAGCATTTGTGGCACTGTGGTAGATACAGGAACAATTTGTTCTGTATTTTCTGGTGGGGATTCCCTCTTGGTACTATCAGCAAATCTCAGTCAAGTTAGATACCGAAAACTGAACTTCGATCAAATTCTGGAACATCGATTTGCGTGTTTATGTGCTTTTATTTTATTTATGTACTTATCTATGTTTAACCCTTTACCCAACGAAGACGATATCAAAATTTATTATTTTAAATATCATTTTTTACAGTTTTTCAAAAAATTTCAACAAAACCATATGATGTGACCCCTCGTTGGAACGAGCTCGACGAGATCGTTCCAACGAGGGGTCACATGATATGCTTTGCTGAAAGTTTCTGAAAAATAATATTTTTTCAACTGCTGAATTTGCATAGGGCGGATGCGGGCGATTCGTTAGGTAAAAGGTTAAATTTACTTTCATCTTTTATGGCTATATCATGCCCGTAATTAAAGCATAAAATCAATACCTACGTTTGAGGACCTCTTCCTCGGGCGTTGCTTAGAGGTCCTAATTTAAAAACAAAACGGAACTAAATCACTATAGTAAGAATGTACTACATTTTTTTCGGAGTTCTGACGGAACTTTAATTTACTCCCTATTTTGACAAAAGTTTGCAAATGTCTCATCTCGGCGATTCAGAAAAGGTCGGACAGCATCTGCTTGTACTGACTTCCGGGAAGACACAGTCCCTTGGTTGAATTATTGTGCGCTGCAGTTGCTTGATGCAGACTTCGAGCAATACATTCAAGACTGCGTCGGTCAAACCAGCAGTGCAATGACAAACTGATTGAAAGAATAATCTACAAAAAAGTTCCCCATCCCCCAACAACAACAAAAAATGAAGAAAGAAAACCCACCAAAAACAAAAGTAAAGTAAACAAGGGGGAATAAAAACAAAGAAAAAGCAAAGACAAAAAAAAAGGAAAAAGAAAGAAAAAGAAAGAAAAAGAAAACCCTAAACAAACAAAAGAAAACAAAAACCTGAAACAAAACGATTATTTATTCTCTTGGCTCCTGGGCTTTTCTACATTTTTTTTTATTTTTATAACAGTTCGGGTTATTACAGTCGCCGTGGGCTGGCCGTAATACAGATGTGGACAGTGATGTCCTCGCAAGCGGTTTCCAGGTAATGCATATCATCAGCATTAAATTTCCAATTAATGAAGCACCGGGTTGTACCCGGCGGTTCATTAAATAAATTATTGATGATTATTCCTGTAATAAGTGTTTCAATCTAATATAATAGCGACCGTGGAGATAATGCCCACTCGTGGAAAGAGATCGCTCCACGGCGGCTATACTGCATACAGATCTAGTTTTCCGGTCATAACCCAAAGTATCACAGGCTTTAAACCTAAACTTTTAATTCCTTATCCGGGCGGGCACAGAACGTTCCTTTTACCCATCTTATGCAGACTCGTGGAATAAGTTACCAGAAGCAATAAGAAAATTACCGTCAATTAGCACTTTCAAAAATATGATATTGGATGAAGTTGTTAACCCTTTACCTAAACTGAAAAGCAGACGACACTTGCAAAAAAAATTCTTGAATAACTAATTTTTTTCATTTTTTGTCTCAAAAACATAGGTTATGACCCCTCGTTGGAACGAGCTCGACGAGCTCGTTCCAACGAGGGGTCATAACCTATCCAACGAGCTCGACGAGCTCGTTCCAACGAGGGGTAATAACCTATGTTTTTGAGACAAAAAATGAAAACATAATGAAAATTAATTGGCGATTTTTGAGAATAGCGCTGGCCGGTTTTGGCCGTTACGTTGGGTAAAGGGTTAAACCACCACCATATTTTCGTAATGGCAAAAGGAAATTAAATATACTTTATAGCAAAACTAGGTGCGGCTGCAGTGACGTAAACAGTGATAAATATCTAAATGACATTGCAAATTCACCATTTTGCCAGTGTGGCGAGGTTGTCGAAGACGCAGAACATTATTTTTTCGAATGTCAGCTTCAACTAATGTGTGAGTTGACAAATTTCAACATAAATTCATTTGATATTCTTTCAAATGGTGACATGCAGTTGCCAAACAATACGAATGCACTCATATTTAAGGTTGTTCAAAATATATCTATGCAACTTGGAGATTTGATTGGTGCTAAGTACTCTGGGGCAGCTACAGGGTGAGCAACATGCTCATTTGCACGTCATTATTATTATTATTATTATTATTATTATTATTATTATTATTATTATTATTATCATTATTATTATTATTATTCAACAGAGCCAAAATTAGCATGGAATGGACATGACAGACAACAACCCCGTCCTCCTTTCCTTTCCTTTTTTCTTTCTGTAAAAATAACTACTCAGTCAAAGTATTTTTGTAATATGTTTCTTGAAATTACAGGACTGCTGTCATGTGATATATATATTTGTTAGATAATATGTTACATGAGAGGAGAGTTTCCTAAGTGGCAAACACTTGTTCTCCAATCATTTTTGGACCTTTTTGAGACAAAAAAAAATATGTTTAATCTACAGAACACGACACTTGCAGGACAATGTCTTAGATAACTGAACAATTTCATTTTTTAGCTTCAAAACATGGCTTTCAAGCTAGTTCCAATAATAAGTCACAAGATATGTTCGGAAGCTAAAACTGAAAACATATGTAAAATTGAAATGGCGTTTTGGTTGGCGAACTGCACAGTACGATATAACAGATGTATTAGATAAAGGGTTGACAATGATATATTTTTAAGATAATACCTTTTTCAGAAGTTCTCTCTTGAGAGACTGGAGTTTTTGTTCGAAGCTATTTCTTTTATAACCATGAATTATAAATTTAGTTGGTAGTGAGTGGTTGAACTGAGACTGAAGTATCCCATTTATTTGTGATTTGAAGTTAATAGTAAGTGGTCTGTCCTCGGTTTCTCTGGTGTAAAGAAGGAAGTGTGGATTGAGCTTTTCTGGAGATGAAGGTACTTCTTTCCGTGCGTTCTTAAATGGCTTTGTATTTGTAAAGCATCCAATCTGTTTATAACATACTCGTCTTCTCTGTCTCCCCCATGATGAAAAAAACCATCCTGTCAATAAAATCACTATAAATGAAGCGACCCCTAAACATAGTCAAAGTCAACAAAATGGGATGTTTTTGTTAGATGTTAGGTTCTGCTCTAAAGTTTTCAAGGTATTTTCGAAAGTGAATGCCCATTGTGGATTATTCGAATGCAAATACCATGCAACGTATATATCTTGCCCATGATATGCATATATTATTTTCTAGGTATGATTATCTTTCCCCAAATTGCCTATTATTACACTCGGCTGATATGATTTCAAACTCGGCTGATATGACGCTAATCTCGGCCGATATGAACGGCGCTCGAGGTGGCATCCTTGATGCGTTACTTAGCGCAGCTGTTTTTGTTTATAGCGAAACCGTCCACTTTTATTCATCGAAAGCAATTACTAACATTGGCGTTACCGAGCAACATGCAGTAGTTTTTGTATGGTGAGGAATTGGTGATGGCAATAACTAAAGGCCAATTTACACGATACAACTTTTGTTGAAAAACTTCATCAAACATTTGGATGATGATGTTCGCGCTTGTTCAAGGTCACGTGATGTCCCTATTTGCACCATAGAACTTTGTTCAAGATTGTTTATGAATGTTTTGGGGATTTTTCGGAGGGAAATCTCACTTTTCCATCATGGACTCCTGACTGTGCGATCTGATTGGTTCAAGACGTAAACATCCTCGAAAATTGATCAAATTAATGTGCATGCTCTAACGTCGTCCAACATGTTCGCGCTTGATCGCGCTTGTTCGCAGATGTTCAAATTCCAATATACACCATAAAACATTTTCTCTTGAACATCATCATACAAATGGTGGTTGGAGTTTTTGAACAAAACTTGTATCGTTAAGTATTAGGTGGATGAGGAGAAAAGAAGAGCGTTGGAGACAAAACAGTTAACGCAAATTAAGGTTCATAGTGGTAAGCGGAGATGCGGTGAAGTGAGAGGAGAGATAGCTTAGCTATCCGAACGTTGCGACTTCTCCAGTGGGGAAGCCACGACGTTGGGATAGCAGAACTAGTAGAAGAGGAAACTTGGAATTTTATGAAAAGAATGAGAAACAATAACACTATCAGAAAACTATAACAGACCTGAGAACATTTATAACTAATTAATTTAGTTTAGTAAATAATAAGGTTTTTACTGGATTAGTTTCGGATCAGCCGAGCTATCAGCCCTCATGTAACATCACACCAGCCTTTTTCCTTCGGTATCAGGCTGATATGAAGTTACCTTGGACTGATATAAACCTCCCTTCACCCAATTACCACGTGGGGAAGAGACCTGCCATCGAGAACAGGAGTAGGGTTATCTGGAGGGTTCGCGATCGCTACTGAATTGGTCGTCGCACTTGCTAGTTAAGCTTTCACAGGCTTTCGCAAGCTTTCGCATTGCTTCACCCTTAAATAAAGACGTTGGGATTATTGTGGGCTGATATTAAAAAATAGTGTTCAGTATTCTCGTCCCTCTGAGCGACATCGATCAGCCGAGAAAACAGGATCGTCGGATTGATCCCAAATTTCTGGTTGTCGATCTTAACACTATGACCGAGATGATCCAGCGCTTTGTCCTGCATGCTTCGTTTGATTGGAGTTTTCAAAACGTCATGACAGTTAAGAGTGTTATGAATAAAATGGCTTACAGACTCGATTTCATGATAATTTATTTGGTCCTTGTCTCCCACAACCAGCCCAGTAGGGAGTGACCGTAAACGATTCTCATTTATATCAACAGGTTCGTGAACGTCAAACCATTCATGAATACATCGAGTGTCTGAATAATCCCCCTTGAGTCTGGCGGTACTCATATCAATGTGCTGTTCAATTGTAAATGTTTAGAGGTCCCGAGTTCAATCCCCAATCGGGACGACCCGCGTTGTGTCCTTGGGCAAGGCACTTTGTCCCGGTTGCCTACATGTGTGCACGATGACTCCGTGTACTAAGGCGTACTGCACGTAGATAGTGCACATGTCTTCAACCGCTGTAACCCTGCTTGAGCGGAGCTTGAACAGAGTTTGAATGTTGAGGAGCTGACAGTTGCTCGTCGATGCTCGATGGTTCTCTCCGTGTACTCTGGCTTCCTCCACCCGTAAAACTGCCGCGGTCACGATTAGCCATTGTGCATAAGTATGTGACCCTAAACACCAATAAATAAATAAATAAATAAATAAATAAATAAATAAATAAATAATTGTAAATGTTTAACGTTGGTGATTGTCGACATTGCGTTGTGAATTTCAGCACACCTTTGAATGAGAACCCACTGAAGACGGACAAAATCGGAAAAAACGCTTACTCCTAATCAGACCGCCTTGACTCTTAATAGAACGCATGGGGACCTGATCAATTGTCAGGTCGATGGAAAGACCCTTCCAGGGTCACTTTCTTCGTCGGTTGAAGTGATTTCTTTTTTCAGCGAAAAAATTTATATAGCCAAGCATCATTTGGAGGTACAATCGAGCGCTCTTTGCGTAACTAATTTGAACTGTTTCCGCGAATAGATTCGATATTCTGCTCAATGATAGATATGGAGGCTTCAATCACGTAAGCGTTCTGCACTGGTGAAGTTCGTCAGGAGGTTTATATACTTTCATATTCTGAAGCCAGAGCTTCGCAGTTGGTGATTTCTGAGCTAACCTGGAGATGCACACAATCTTCTATTTTCACACGCTCATCGCATTCTGCAATATCTGATATATCTGATAGAGGAACGGATTTGTTTCTGAATCCATCGTACAGATCCCCCACGCAATGACATCTGTCTGTTTCAACTAATCCAGCTCAGAAACTTTGGTACTCGCAGAAATATCCATTTCAGGACCCTCTTCTCTAACAACGCGTGGATCACAAGGAACAAACAGGAGTGTGTCATTCAGAACATAAAGAGCGTTCCACCCTAGATAGGCGTCGTGATACCAGTGATGAATAGCGTTTCATTCTTCGTTACTTCATCTATCACTGCGTTTATTTTGTCAACGCTCTTTATTAACCATTTACCTATCACGAAAAGCAGACGACACTTGCAAACAAAATTCTTGAATAACTATTTTTTTTCATTTTTTGTCTCAAAAACATAGATTATGACCCCTCATGAGAACGAGCTCGTTCCAAAGAGGGGTCATAACCTATGTTTTTGGATACAAAAAATGAAACAATAATGAAAATTAATTGGCGATTTCTGAGAATAGCGCTGGCCGTTTTTGGACGTTACATTGTGTAAAGTGTTAACTGAATTTAGCGGTTAATTTTCATGATATAGTGGGTGTTATACTTACTTTCCCAGCGGCGATCCATGACGATGATTACTTCGCTCATTTTTGTTTCAGAAACCTGCATAATGATCTGAGAAATCTACATTTGTTGCAAATGCTGGCCAGAAACAACGTTGAAAATTGCCAAAACGGGTGGTCCTCTTTGGAGCGCTGTACAATTTTATTTCCAAAGCGGATTTTTTGGATACATTATAGAAGGAATACCTCAAATGAGTTAAAATCCAATGTACTACCATTTTGTCCGGCTTCTCCTCAAAAACTATTCTTCTCGGAGAAGATTTTAAAAAAAATTGTTCACAGGGAATTCAAAAAGAACATTATAAGAAACTAATTACAGTAAAATCAAACACGGCAATCACGAAGATGCCGATTGTGTGTAAACCTGATTAACTCTTAATCCGCTGTGTATTTTCAAGATATTTTTCATTAAATTTAGTCATGGCTACTTCGAAGCAGCCATGACTAGATTGATTAAAAATTCATCTAAATTTAACTCAAGAAATCAATAGTGAAACTAGAGGTGCGCATCGGAGATGCAGGCGTTGAGTTGTGACTACTTTTTTCATGAACTCTTTTTTGAAAATCAGAAAAGTCATCGCGCTGAGCTCAAAATTCGTAAAAGGTGACGCTAATGATCTCAAAATTTGTAAAATTGGACTAATTAAGGCCCATAACTCTGTAACGAGAAATTTGATCTGGCGAGTTTCGAACTCGCTTGAGATATTATTGCAAAAGACCTGTATGTCAAATATCAGCCAAATCGGCGAACGTTTGTTCCAGTTATTGCGATAACGAGCTCAAAACTCGTAATAAGATATTGTTTGTTTATTGTAAGATATTATGTTGTTATTAAATAATGAGAAACTGAGATTCTAAACTATGCTTAGTCCCGGCTGCCTAACATCCAACTTTTGAAAAAAAACCAAACATTTGTACCCCAACCGCTGCTCACCTTGACTGAGAATTTCCCAACTGCTAACCGTGAAGATCCAACTGCTGAAGAAATTCGAATGCACACTCTGGCCTTGAATTCGAAATATAATGACTTCAGGTTCTAGAGTCGAGGATCGTATCCCGAATGCAACAAGCATTGCAGATGGCTCCCTGTTACACTCCCTGGACGAAATATTTTATACCATGTTCACCTATAGTACTACTTGTGAAAAGCCCATATATTTAATTTTAGCTTTTAACCCCACTACCGGTGTAAAACTTTTACTGTGATTAAAACGTTTTCAATGGTAAATCCATTACAAAAATTTACACCTATAGTATGAACTATATCCAACTTGACCTTTGGTACGACCCAAAAGCCGACTTCGATACATACACACTTCGCGATGTGTTATTCAAACAAACGACGTTTAGCGGTACTATCTACCACGTGCAATGACTTATTAAGTTTAATATACCTACAATTAAATATTTAAAATAAAATTTAAGAATTGTTAATAATAATTTGACTGAAAAAGCAAGGTAAATTCAATCAACTTTGACGTTGTGTCTAGCTGTCTAGCTGTCAATCAAGCATTCACATGCAGCCGGAAGTACAGCCCATTGGCGCAGATGTAAACAAAACAGATCCATGTGTTTGAGATAGAAATATAGTTTTGTCCCCATTTTAAGTGACAAAGTCAATTATTTATTAAGAGCATGGTATAAATAAAACAAAAAGGTACAAGGGCCGGATTTAAAGCACTCGTAGAATAAGGATTTAAACCACTTGTAGAATAAAACCCTTATCCTACTCGTAATTTAAATCTGATTACCGCCCCTGGTGCCTGTTTATTCTATATGACTCCAGTTACAAACTCCCATGAACTTTGTTTAAAAAATCGCTAGGTGACTTTTACAAACGGTCGCAGCTACAGATAAAATGCCACGAAATCTAGGCATGAAAATAGGCATGAAATTTCAAACTATGGAACATTTTTGGCAGGATTAGTTGGTGGGGGAGTGACTGGAATGTTTATGGACATATTTGGACAGCCACAAAATGTAAGAAACAATTTGATTTGGGGGAGGGTGGGGGCAGCAACATGTTTGGTCTCAAATGCCAACCTAATATCACGAATCGCGAATCCTCGAGTCTCAAGCTGGCACCTAATATTTTGTGTAATTAATTTATGGGCTGCCGCGCCACGATCCACGTACCAACTTTTATATGATTATGAATGCTGATACCCGAGGTTCGTCTGTTTATACCAACTTTTAACTGGAATAGTTGAATACAAACGTCAGAAAACGTCAGCTTGAAACTTAATGGATACCACCCACTTGTAACTAATACACGTCCCGGTCCCAACGAAGGTAGAGGGCGTATTGGCTTGTTTATTAGAACCGATTTAAAGTACAGTCTACATGAAGACCTTTCAATGTTTACGTTTGTCGAGATATTAAACAACAGCCTATCCTTAATTATTGGTGTGATATATCGACAAAATACACCTCCTAAATCTGACCTTGATAGGTATATCTCTACCTTGTCAACAAGTACTGAACAAATAAACCAGGAACATAAACATCTTACATTATGGGCGATAAGAACGTTGATTTGCTAAAATTTCAAACATATAGCAAAACAAATAAATATATGGATACAATAATCAGTCAAGGGCTCCCCCACTTATTACCAAAGCCAACCCGCGTGACCGGCCATTTCACTACCGTGATCACGTCCTCTCTTATTGTTCTTCAGATAACAACAAATGTGGGATGGTCATTACAGACCTCGTTGACCACTTTGGTACATTCTATTGTAAATCCACTCCGGTAAAGGTAGAATTAAGAAAAATCTACTGTGACTCCAATCTTTAGTGAAGAAAATCTGACAGCATTCAGACTTGTTAAATGGTACTGATTTCTCACCGGTACTGGAGTCAAGTAATGTGAATGAGGCATATAATACGTTCATAGATGTGTACGTGAACGCATTCAATACTGCATTCTCCCTTAACCATTTACCCAACGAATCGCCCGCATCCGTCCGCGTAATATGCAAATTCAGCAGTTGAAAAAATATTATTTTTCAAAAATTGTCATCAAAACCATATCATGTGACCCCTCGTTGGAACGAGCTCGTTCCAACGAGGGGTCACATGATATGGTTTTGTTGAGATTTTTGGAAAAATTTAAAAAAAAATGATATTTAAAATTATAAATTTTGATATCGTCTGCGTTGGGTAAAGGGTTAAGGAAATAAAATCTAACAATAAATAAATAAGGCGGCATCCTTGGATTGCAAAACGTCTCCTACAGTCATCCATAAATAAAGAAAACTGCGCAGAAGCTGAAATTTCTAACCGAAGAAAACAAGAAGACGTACAAGACCGACAGTTACATTTTCAAGAGATTGAAACGAAAAAGTAAAGATATATATTTACGAAAATATCTTAATTATGAACAAAAATAACATGAAAAAAACGTGAGAAATCCTTAGGAGGGCTATACATAAGTCTAATAATCAACTGTTGCCAAACATAAATTTTTTAACCCTTTGACCATCGTAACGACCAAAACCAGCCAGCGCTATTCACAAAAGTCGTCAATTAATTTTCATTATTTTTTCATTTTTTATCTCAGAAAACATAGTGTATGACCCCCCTCTTTGGAGCGAGCTCGACGAGCAAAAACAAAAAAAAAAATAGTTATTCAAGAATTGTGTTTGCAAGTGTCGTCTGTTTTTCATGTTAGGTAAAGGGTTAACTAATAATGACGAGATAAGTGACTCAAACGAAATTGCCCACCTCAACTCATACTTCCCAATAATCGGTCAAAACGCCTCCGAGAAAATCCCCAGGTATCAGTGTCCATTCACAGACTATCTGACCAGACCAAATCCGAATAACTTTTCCATGGTATCAACGTCAGCAGATGAAGTAATATCAGCAACGAATCTAACGAGACCCCAAAACAGTACAGATAGCCACAGAATATCTACGAAACGTCTCAAAAACTCAATCTATGAAACAGCTGATACATTGGCCAGTATTATATACATGTCTCTATCAAGTGGAATAGTTCCCAATAAATTGAAGATTGCAAAAATATACCCATTTTCAAATCAGGGCATCCTCAAGAAATCAACAAGTGTAAGCCTTTTAGCATACTACCGGCATTTTCCAAATTACTGGAGAGGATAGTTTTGATAATAAGATTGTCAAACTTTTTATCCAAAAATAAACTTTTGTACCCATCATCAGAGTGGCTTAAGGGCAACTATACACCCATACAACAACTCCTTCGTAGCATAGCCAGCAATAATGACCAAGCCAGACAAGACTGCACATTATCGTCTTTTAGATTTTTCGAAGGCATTCCATACAATTAATCACAACATTCTGCGTAAAAAGTTAGACTTTTATGGTATTAGAGGACAATCTAATGAATGGTTCAGGAGCTACTTACATAGACGCGTTCGGTACGTCTCTTACGACGGATGTAACTGAAGTTATCCTTGTGTTTTCCAGGGTGTATGGGAATTTACACCGGTTTGGGAACTCATACACCCTGAGGCAAAGCCGAAGAATAAAATCTTAAAATTGAAAGACCTATATAACACGAGAGTATCCGTATTTATGTTTGACTGACGCCATTCTAACTTTTAACTGGACCTCTTATCGTTTGCAGATGACACGTCAGTTCCTCATTCTCACTATTCTCACCTATATAACACGAGAGTATCTCTATTTATGTTTGACTGGCACCATTCTAACTTACCAGAGACCCTTTTCAAGTTAATATGTATGAAATAGGAATGGTAACGAGACAAATAGGACAAACGTGATGTGGTAAACCTCGGACAAACTTTTCCTCCCAGTTACCCGCTTATTCCTTTCCGAAAATATGGAAGGCATTGAAAAGAAGGTAAGAGATATCCCGTCTAGAGGCCTATTTAAAAAGACACTTTTGGAACATTTATAAACTCGTATTCGTCTTGCGTAAGGTGCAGCAATCCAGAATGTAGTGATTGCATGCCTTCCTGAGAAACATGTGCCGAAACTACTATAAAAAATATTAAACGATGGCAACAAAAATGTACATCACAGTCAAACGGAAACTATGCAACTTTGTGACAGATGGCACAGTTAGTGACAGTTTATGATATTGTTATTAGGGACTGGTCCCAAAGCTGGGGTCTACTATCTCATCATATTTCATCTCATAAATAATTCCTGTCTCGTCCCAGTCAGTATGTCATATGATATCACTGGGAACATGTTCAATCAAAAGAAGATATCCAGAGGGTCCCCGATCTGTGACGGAGTTCGGAGAACGAGCTCACCAGATTGTATCTGAGCCAAACCTTCTGCAAGCCCAGGCCTGTTTTGCTGGACTAGCTTCGCGAATTTCGTTGTAAACCGGGAACTAGTTAACAATCTAGTTAATCTCCTGATCCCCAACCCAAAGAAGACGCCGAACCACTCACTTAATGTAACGTCTAAACACGGTCATTGTAATAAATGAAAAAGCTGCTCTTACAGGCTCGTTTTTCGCTTCCTAAACACAGTTTAGGACCCCTCTTCGGGCTAGTGCAAAGAGCTTGTTCCGATGAGGAGTCGTCGGCTGAATGTGGGAGGGGAATTGAAAATTTACAAGCACCTTCAGGTAAAGGGTTTATCATACACTTGATCAGACGGTCATGAGGATTTCACAGTGGGAACCTCGGGGAGTGAAGCTGTGTTGGTCTAATGTGGTAGACAGGACCCGTTTTATTGGTAAAATAGGCCCAGATAACAATGCCTCTAAAATGGGCAACGTGAGTATGAACGATTGGCTGGAATGACGTTATATCCATGATTCAGGTACGCTCTGCCATTAGGATCGATCCTCAGCCGGGGAAGGGTCTCAAAGTGTCCGGACACGATCTGTCAGCATCATTTATGGGTTTGATGCTGTCACAGTGTATCGTACATTCGGGTGGGAGTGTTAAATGGCTGTCCACTGTGCGGAGAGAGACGCACTCCGTGTAGGCTAAAAATCCCTTCCTAGTATTCGTGAAAAGCGAGGCCACGAAGCTGCCGTTACGTAGGTCATTCCACACACCTCTGCCATTGAGCCAAGGAGAGGCGTTAATATTAGTTTCATAACTTGTTCGCCATTACTTGTAAAACAAATAATATTAAAATAAATAATCTGTTTGGAGCTATTACATGTAAATTGTCATACATAAAATTGTTACAGTTCAGTACATATGTAAAGCATACCTCTGCTTTTTTAAGTGCATTCAATAATTATTTCATTCGCGACGCGAAGGAGAAATAAAACTTTTCAATGAGCGACCTGCGGTCGCTTGTTGAAAATTTAGATTTCACTTGCTGTAGTGTAATGACTGTAATCGGGTTGAAGGTATTGACTTCACTTTGTGTTTTGGGTAACTGTCACGGCGCCTTTGAGTGACCACTTGGGTATCTCCTCAGTTTATCTGAGTTCGCGTAAGTCAACCAGCGGTTCGGGATTTGCTTTTCAGACAATACAACATGGCATTCTGTTTTCTCTATATATACTTTTTTATAAAAAAAATAGAATATATATATTTATCGAGCTCTTTGAGCTTTCACACAGCCCCATACAACAACATATACATTCTATACTCGAGCCTCCACACAGCTCATAGCTCCAATCAACAATATATACAGTCTATACTCGAGCTTCCACACAACAAAATAGTCTACCACAACAACAATAACACCAATACTGTAGCGTGAACGCGAACTTTAAGAACTAGTATGATGATAGTTTTCTAATGGCAGTCATATTCTACCCAGTCAAGAAAAATGTGATTGCTAACAAGGAGATCATTAGAACGGCATAATGCCCCGATCTGGGCACGTACTGTTTTTTTATAGTGGGTACAATATGACTAAAGAATCAGGTGATCTGTTCACGACTTGCAAATCTTCTGAAACATCCTGATCAGCTAAGCTCCAAAGCTTCTCAATACTGTCCCCGGTCACTGAAAGAATGTCGGACTGAGGGCTGTTAATTTAATCAAAGTTTCAATAAAAATCTAGGTCAGATGCTGTTCTGCAAAACAATGGATCAGTTTACAAATAACTCTTCAATTTTATTGACAATTGTTATTAAAATTCGCAGAAATTGTATATTCGCTACTACAATATGTTTCTATAAACATTAAAATATTTTGCAGGTTCCACATGAAACGATTCGGTACAGTGGTACCTAAGAGAACTCATTTACCTACTAGCTATCTACTGTATTTTAAATTATATTTCCTATAACTTTATATTAATTTACTAGAGCGCTTATGGCCCTCTAGTATATTTTATTACATGCGTTGCCTATTATAAATTTGTTTTACGTTTTAATCCCAAGTTAAAGCAATGTAATTACCCGAAGACGACAAACATTTCCGTTTAAAATCCAGCAGAACATTTTAACGAGTTTGTTGCGTGTTCGTTGGTTGTTTTCTCACTGTGGTTCTCCGGTTGTATCAACAGCGAAAATGACGCTAACGTAATAGTATGCCTTGTGTAGGTCATGTGATATAGCTATAGTGTCTGAAAGTAACCCGAAACACCAAAAAAATGAATATTCTAGAATTATTCGCTTGCATAATTAGTGATTGTCTTGAATACCCATCAGGTTTTTCCAATAAGCAATTATACATGGACAGTATATCATGGCAGGAAATTCAGTGATGACAATGATCTTCAATGATTATTGTACGTTTAACTGATTTTCAGTTAAAACTAGAAGTCCTGTCATGAAATGCGCACAAATAGCTCGTCGATCTGTGCGTTAATCTGCGCGTTATGACCATAGTAAGGCTATCAAATTCTGTGCACATGGCCTATGCACAAGCAATGTTTCAGCCAATGGACCTCCGGGTAACCCGGAGGTCCATTGGCAGAAACATTGCCTGTGTTTGCTATGAGTAACCAGGAGAACCTGTCGTGCTTTGGATGCCATTCGATATGGCAATTGCGCGTAATTCCTACGCGCAATTAATCCTAAATAAGTGCACAGTTCGTGACAGGACTTCTAATTGTAACTGTATCTAAATCGCCGACAGACTATGTTTACTGATATAGCCCATGTAAGATACGATAAGAAAAGTTTTTTGCAGCAAAAACACCAAGGACAGGCTGATTGCATGATATACACATATCAATAACAATAAGTGTGAAGATAAAACAACAATATATTGTATGGTAATGATAGTATTAACTGTTGTGGTAGTATGTCATATATACACCTGGAACTTAATTAAGCACCCCCTGTTTTTTTCGCAGTGGTGTTAATAGAAACTGTCATTACTTTCATGCTGTCTTTAAGATGGCCAAAAGTGACTGTTTGCGGAAAAAATAGTCTATTGGTAAATGAAAAACAACACAATGATGAAAATATACAGTATTTTAATGGCGCTAATTACACATATCTGTCGCTAATGTTTTTGATGGAAAAATGTTCCTTCGCCAAGTATGGTGCTGGAACGGTCCATGAAGAAACAATGCCGGTAATTACTGACACAAAATGTAACTCTCCCGAATACATTATCAGTGTCTGACGTCAGTAGCGAGAGTATCCACCACATGCCCGGATGATAGCCTGAACCCTCCTTCTAATGCTACCAGTAAGCCTTCCAAGAAAGTCCCAGATGTGTTCTAAGGGATTCAAATCTGGGCTCACTGCACGTTAACGTAGTGTTGTAGTAGCGTTGTTCGTAAGAAGAGCACTCACAGCATGGGAACGATGTGGCATGGCATTGTCATCAACGGGTGGTTGCCAAAATGAAGCACGACAACCGGATTGAGACTGTCCCTGATGTACTGATGACCACTGAGATTCCCACGTACAGTCACCATATCGGGTTTAAATCATGAGGGAGGCATCCCCAATTCATTACTGATCCTCCACAATAAGGAGCAGTAGGTCGGGTGTTCCTGAACACGTAAGCAGTATTTCTATGCCTTCACACTCCTAAGCGACCATCTGTGGCATGAATCAGGAACCAAATCTTCTGTGACCAATGGACTCTGCTCCTCGACCTGAGATTCCTATGTTGTCGTTCCATACACCACTCTTTGGTGCCAATCGGACAGAACTGGACACTTGATGATGACCCTTCTGGACATCATACCCAGTGCTTTAATACGGTTTCGGGCAGTTCTTTTGACAAATGCCTGTTGGGGAGCCAATGGCGTTTCAAAACCCCACTTGAAGAAAAAGAGTCACACCTATCGAGGTTTGTCAGACTCCAATCTTCTCTGGGGGAGGTCTTTTGGGGTTGTCCAAGCCCTGGTCATTCCTTAACATCGTTGGTTTGTTGATGTTTTAGGACAAGCCGGCTGTTGACAGATTGACTATAGCCAAGTTGCCTTCCAATAGCTTTGAATGGCATGCCTGTTGCATGGCAACGATTTGCCATCTCAGTGCCTCTAACAGTCTCCTCCTTACCATGTCAACATTTATTTATAGAAGAAATGACCAGGTATTGCATGTGGATGGTAGTGTTGTTTGAGACATACGTGGGAAGCATGCTTCACGTGGACGATGGGGTGTGTTTGGGGTGCGCTATCAATCAGAAGCATTATATTTCACCAGATGAAATGTACTGCAAGACATGGCAATCATTAAAACACAATAATCAGTAACAACAACTTCACTGTCATGAAACATTTCAGAGGGTGCTTCATTAAGTTCCAGGTGTATATAATTAACTGTTATCGGCAACCATTGCTGCTGATGGAGCTCCAGCTTGCGTTGTTTAAAAAAACAGGATTATATTACAGATGATGTTACACAGCTTGAGTTCATTATTTTCCACCACGTATGTTTACCCGTGATTACATCCCAGATAGACGATGTGCAAGTGGCAATCCAAGAAAGGCGACCCAAAATGGACGATTCCTAGAGGGACTAGTCTCGGATGGGCGATTGCCAGATAGACATAAAGGTACGAGATAGACGATTCCCAGATGGACGAGTCATTCGAGAGTCCGACAGTTGGTAGCCACTACTAGTTGGTTCTTTCTGGGTACTCCAGCTACCTCCACCCGAATACCTGTTCGACACGTTGTGACCCTAGTTGCTGAAAGTACGTTAACACCAATAAACAAACAAACAAACAGTTCCAAAAAATCGGTGGCAAATAGTGTGTCAACAGTACTGTTAGAAATGTAATGATTTTGCTTCTAAAGTCCCTATAAAGGCTGACCGGAACAATGATGCCCAACGAACAGCCATGTAACGTTTCGACTTATTATGCCCCCGATCTCTGAAGGGGGATTTTGGGGTATCTAGTGGATCCGTCCGTCCGTCCGTCCGTCCGTCCGTCCGTCCGGTCGTCCGTCTGTCCGTCCGTCTGTCTCATAGTACAAACATTTTGAATTGTAAGTCCAAAGCCATAAGTCGGATTTGGATCTCCTTTGGTATGCTGATAGACACGCGTAGGGGAACCAACATGCACAAGGAACTGGTTCCGTCCAATATTTTTCCCAGACTTAAGGCTTTTTTCACTCTTTCGACTTTTTTTCGCCATGGCGTTATGACACCGTCGGAGGCATATGCCACGCTTCACGTTGTTCTTGTTACTAGGGCTCTGCGAATCTCAAACGTCGGGTAGTCGAATCCGGAATCGAATCAAGCAGAGATTAATGAAATGAAACGAATCTCGAATCGAAACTAAACATCTTGACTATTCGACAATTTCCCGACTCGAACTGAATCGAATTATCTGAACGATTTCGAATCGAATCGAATTGCGAAGCTTCACAAGGCCCTACTTTTTACAAATCATGTACTTATTCAATTTTTTTCTGGAGCAAATACTATAAAACTTTTACAATTGTATTTTCTAGAATTGTATTTTCTATCTATTAACATAAGCGACTAGAATAAATTATTAGCATTTTAAAAGATATGGCAATTTGCCAACGGCAAATTGTCACATCTTTGAAAACGCTAATGGTTCATTTCAGCCCATTTAACGTCATAACTAGAAAATACTATTCCAGAAAATACAATTGTAAAAATATTTTAGTGTTAGCCCCTGTTCTTAGAAGTAGACAAGGTGTGAATCAGTTTCGCAATCATGCAGGCTTCCCGGGCTTTTTAATGTGTACATTTCTCAGGGTCTGTACTCATTATGTACACTTAAATAAGATATTGTATTTATCAACCTCTGGTGGGCGGAAAGAATGGAATCCCGCAGCTAAATTATTTACCTTGCGTCTGTTCGACAGGCAGCACAAGAAACAACGCCAATACAATTCCGAAGAGTGAAGTTAATGAAAAATACAACATTCCTCTTCTTTGACGTGCGTTGCAGTATGTCTTATCGTAGATCCTCGTGAAAATAATTATGCCGGTTGCAGTTCCTCTCAGCCCGTCATGAATGTCGCTGAAGTGTGCAATGCCTGTGTCGATTGCTTCTGTTTTAGTAAATAAGATAACGTGTTCAGACCAGTAATCGAAAACAATTTTAACACACCGCTACTAATCGTTCAGCTATTAATTTGAAATTGATCACCAATGTTTAAAAACGTGCCCCACTGAAGTGAAGATACCTGTTCAATATGTTTGTGTTCTAGCTATAGATTTTGCATGGTTATCAATTGTCTGCCGACATACACTATTTATTCATTTATATTTTGCTCCCAAAATATGTTTGCCCTCCAAAAACAACCCAACACAAGTTTAACACAGCATCGAGCCCCAAAATGGTCTCAAGTATAAAGGCTACAAATGCCTCAGATTCGCACTAAATAGAGCACAAAAGTTTGCGAAATTGTCTCCGGGGGGGGGGGGGGGGGCGGGGGGGGGGGATGAAGAAAATCTGAATTTTCCAGTATCACAACACAATAATCCAAACAAGTTTGGAATGCTGTTACACACGGATTGGCGTGAGAACATTGCATGTTCTACAATGAAGTAATCGCTGAACAGTTTTGCCAGCAAACCTGGCGGAGTAGATGTTCTAGGCCTGTCTAGCCTCGATATTCTCTAAATAACAAAACAGTTTATTGTTTGTTTGTTTAATGGGGTTTAGCGACACTTTCAGCATCCAGGGTCATACTGCGTCGGACAGTTTTTTACGGGAAAAGGAAGCCGGACTACCAGTAGAAAACCACTGAGCATCAGCGAATAACAGTTGAACTCTCCAACTTACTAACCCGGCCCGTGCAGGGTTAGCATCGGCTGAAGGTCAGTGTACCATCGTCGTGTTCTAAGGAGACGTACACAGATTATTGCCGACCCATGTTTTGAGCCACTCAATCCTCGCGTTTCAATCAAAAAAGGATATATTCATTGTTCGGTCGTATACTATTCAAAAAACGTAGGAGATATCCAAACAGATGTTGATATTTTCGGAAAATGGTATTGGATACGAGTGATTGGACACATCAATATGTTACCAAGTTAAGTGTGGATCATGAATGTCACCGGCCCACGAAAGCGTCGTGCAGGTTTTTCGCACGAGTGCCGCGTTAATGTCTGTGGAGTACGTTTTGAAATTTTCATTTGTACTGGACAAGCTTTTTCAGAGGTCTCATCGTTCTTTTCTTGATACAAACTCGTTCATCAATAGTTTTTTGTCGAAACATAACTTTTGAGGTATGCGAAGACTGACACGCGACGAACGTTTAAGTGCCGTTGGCATGTTGGAAGCTGGCAACAGACAGACTGCAGTGGCTCAAATTCTCAACGTTACTCAATCGGTGATTAGCAGGTTGTAGTCACGCTACCGTAAGACAGGCAATGTTGATGACAGACGTAGGTCAGGTCGTCCAAGGGCGACAACTGCTAACCAGGATCGTTTCATCCGAACCACAGCATTACGTAACCGCCATCAAAGTGCCTCAGAAATTGGACAGCAGCTGCAGACTATCCGAAATCGCCTACTCAGCTGGAATTTGTACGCTCAACTACCTCGAATAATTCCACGTTTGACTGAACATCACAACGCAGCAAGGAGTAATTGGTGTGGAGCACGACAGCGCTGGGACAATCGTTGGTGGCGCAACGTCGTGTTTTTCGACGAATCGATGTTCACTCTCGACTTCCACGACAGGCGAAACAGAGTGTGGCGGCGGCGGAACGAACGATACCATGACGTATCCGTTAGTCAGAACGATCGCGTTGGGTGTGGATCGGTTATGGTGTGGGGAGGCATAACCATGACAAGCAGAACCACATTACATGTCATCCAAGGGCGTGTCACAGGGCAGTTCTACCGTGACAACATGTTTGCAGCTCATGTGGCGCCATTTGCGCGACGTCACGGACAAGATAACAATGCAAGAGCACACATGGTCCGTGTCGCTACAGAGTTCGTCCAGGAGCAGAACATCACTACACTGCCTTGGCCAGCACGAAGTCCAGACCTTTCACCAATCGAGCAAGTCTGGGATATGCTTGGCAGGCGCCTACGACATCGCCAACAGCCTCCTACGAATGTCCAGGAACTCGCCGCTGCACTGCAGAAAGAATGGAATAACATCTGTCAAGCTGATATTGGACGTTTGGTGAGGAGAATGCCATGCCGGATTCGCGCTAGTCTGGCGAACCAAGGAGGGTTTACAAGGTATTGAGGTCTTGGACTGAATGTAGTAAATTCTTTGTCTGACTTCCATGTCTTCTACAGCACATTGCGTGGAATGTATGCTTGTCAGACACCTAACTATCGCTGAAAACATTCACCAAATGTCACAGTGCAATGCCTCAACTGTCTTTTTGATGAAAAGATAAATATGTTTCTTCATTTATCTCACTTTTATTAAATATCTCCTACTTATTTTGAATAGTATGTTTTGTCACAATAACGGGAGTGTTGGGACAGGTTCTTGAAATTACTTGATCTCAGACTGGTAATCAGAATTCAAATATTTCTGTTTCCGGGTTGGCTATATACTGCGATATTTGCAGCAGGGGCGACGGAACCAGAGGTACACAGGGGACATGTGGCCCTCCTCCTTTTTTCGCAGACATGTTACGCGGTTACACAATGAGTTTATAACTGACACATACAAACATGCCAATACAGAGGCATCCATGATATATATTATATGCAAATCCAAACACATTCAGTTAAATTTGATCACGGAATTACACCTTTAGTCGCTCCGGTCCGTCCCTTGTACTTCAGCTGTCTTCCAGGTTATGGACCACAAAATAAATCCCATTGACCATAGTGTTAACCTTTCACTCTCTGTACAACACACCAAGTTGTTTTTAAAAAAATACCTATACATTTACAAAGTACATCATCTCTTGAAAAAATTAAACTGGAAAACTGGAAAAAAATGCCACATGAAATTTTAGTTTAAATTTCGAATTTTCACAACTACCATATGGTATTGCACTGAATGACCTTCACACTTTTCCCCCCCATGCCTCATGTTTTTGAGAGATTCTCACACATTCCGGCACCAAATTACAAACAAACTTATTAATCCTTTCTAAAGTGGACGAATCAAAATTTTAATCTCCCCACGTAGACGGTAGGTTAAATGGGTGTCAAGTTAAATTATCCTAGACAAATATATTAGAGTACGTCTGGGTTGTGAAAGCTGTTTGCACAAAGTGTTCAAGTGATCATAAGTTGTGTCGTTAATTGTAGTCCAGTCAGAGTATGGTAGACCTAGACAAACTGTGTACAGAAATGAGTTGAACATTTTCGGATTCTCTGAACATCCCTCAACCACAGAAAAATAATCCGAGCTCGAAGTCATACGCGTTCTGGAGAAATCCAATGTGGCGGCAATGATATCCACCAAAACTAGCAAAAAATGAATTACACTCTTAACTCCCTTATTTGACATAAAAATATGGCAATTGTGGCTTATTTAAACCATGTATCGTGATCTACAGACAAAGCTCCATCATATGGTACCAAATTCGACTATTTAACATGCTATCAGTGTTTTGAATTACTGGGAGAATTAGCAAAATTACCCATCAATTATAACGCGTAAATTAAAACCTTATGTCAGCAGCTGTGTTCACATTCATTTCTGTCTATCACGTGGATCACAATGATGAACGGTATTAGGGTTAACTATCGACGGATCTGGTGATAGAGCAGAATTTAATGAGAAGTCTTAAAACGGGTGGTGTTCTCACCAGTGGTAGTGGGATGACGGAATATGAACGAGCTATTTATGTCTTTTCTAGACCTACTTGTTCTGAAATTAATAACGACATGCAGAAGAATATATATAGAATATACCCATAGTAGCTTGGTGTGCCGAAACGAAATTGAAAAAGAAAGAGGACCTTTTTCATTTTAACAACATAATAACATACTATTTCGAGTTATGGATGCTTAGCATGAGACAATGTATGTTTGTTAAGTTTTGGTGTTTTATGGGGTAAAATCATTTAAAAACGTAATAAATAATCGGCACTTTCATTTCACTCTTCGCGAGGCGACGTGCGATAAATTTAGACAAGTTCGCATTCAGGTCGACGTCACCAAAGGTCATCTTGGATGTAGTTCCACTGTAGGTGTAAATTTTGACTACTGAAATCCCATTGCTGACGTGTTCACCGCGGCTGGTGTGTAAAGCTAAAATTTATGTCATAGGCTTTTCATATATAGTAGAATAGGTAACCATGGTGTATATATCTGGGTGTTCATATAACACAAGTGAGCAGCACAAAGATTGGGGAAAGGCAAATAAATCCAGAGATGAGCACGATACGAGTGTGTAACTGTATTGAGGCATTTACAGGAGAGAAACCCCTTAACACGTGTGTCCGGTCTGGGGAATGTACTGCCGGGCGTCGTTTCCAATCTCAGTAATGTCGATAAATCACATGTTATTGGTGAAAAGTTGTATCTAAAATGGTTGTCATGTTCGCCAATGATTAAACTTTTACGACGAAGGATCAAGTCATCCAAATGAATGACAAATGTGGACTGAAAGTGGACGATGTGATTGTAAAATAGATCCACAGCTTCTCTTCCAGAGACTGGTTGCTTTTGCTCTGAGAACAATACCCGGCTGTGTTTTCTTTTCTGAGTTGAGTACATACCTGACGTCTTTGCTTGAGTCTCCTAACAATCTGAGAGAGGCAGACAAGCCTGCGTTAGCGGAGGCTATCGTTCAATAGTCACACCAGATGCCCATTTTGACTGCAACTCTCTTCAATATATTTTAGACGGTGGAATGCTCATGCTTTGGCTTCCGTGGGCTAGGGGCAAAACTTAGGACAAATTTGCGAGGCGCATGTGAACTTTGTCAGGTCCAATTATCCGGGGAAAACTCTGTTTTTCGATGGCCAAATACACACTCCAGACGACTTGGGTCGATGGGCTGTACAGATATTATCATCGACTCCAGAAACTTTATGAGTTTTAATAAGTAGACGTGTCTCGCTAATAGTTAAAACAAGCAAGCATTCGTCACATTGTTCGTGGATATCTTGCGCAGGGCGGAATAAGTACCATACATGCAAATGGTGAGGCAAATGCCCTTATAGTTCGAACTGTGATTAACATGGCAAGCCATGCACCTGTGTGTCCCTACAGGAGATGATACTGATCTTCTCGTTCTCCTAAGCTACCATGACATATCTACTTGTATATCTTGCATCTAGGTCTAGCTCAAAGAAGAACAAAGGTATCTGGGATGTACAGGAAACTAAAGAGAGTTTAAGTGTCGACATATGCGCACATATTCTTTTTCTACATGCTTTTACTGGTTGTGATACTACATCACGGATTTCTGGAGACGACAAAGCTACTGCTACTGCTATCAAACTATTTAGATCCAGTCCACACTTTAGACCTGCCGCTTAGATATTTTGTAAACGTCACTGTGATGTGAATAAAGATGAAGCGATCTCAGTTGGCGAGTCACATTCATTTGCCTATATAAAGGTGTGGCGACTGATAACTTGGACATTTTGCATGGGTCCCTCTTCACAGAAAAGGTAGCCAAATCGGTGTCGGCTGTCAACCCCAAAATACTCCCACCAACTAAGAGTTCTGTTCATTATCATAGCACAAGACGCACCTCCAATTATGGTAATGCAGAGGTGAAGATTCGTTGATAGCCACATACTGGGGGTGATCTGTGAAGGAAACTTTCTGCATCCTTTGAAAACAAGCAAACTCCCAGCGCCCGAAAGTATTCTGAAAATGGTTCACTGTAATTGCAAAACTGACTGTAAGTCGGCACAGTGCAGTTGCAAAAAGGTTGGCATGGCATGCACAACCGTGGGTGGGTCGTGTAGAGGTATGAGCTGTGACAATACGCAACAGCCAATAGTAGACGAAGATTGAAAGTTTAGGTTTGTCTATTTTGTTTTATTCTATTTTTTGTTTTCTTGATAGGAGAGAAATATCTCCGCTCTCTGGGTTAGTAATGTGCGGTATCTGTAAACAGTGTGTCCTCATGCACCCAAATACATTTTCTTTTTTTTTGGGGGGGGGGGGGGGGGATTTGTTCAGAAAGTTGTCTATAATATCCCTGTCCATCAACCTATCCATCCGCCCAAATAATCCCAATGTTTGGGGATGTAATTGTAAGGTGATTATTTTGACCCTGTTGTAGTCTTATTCTGAGCAGAGGACATATTGATATGTTGGCATCTGATTCCTATTATTGTAACATGCCCGGTAGTTATTTGCATTCTGCGGTTCATTTCAAGAACATCACATTATTTAGACTAAAAGTGAGATTTGGTGGGTTTTTCTGGTTGATATAAACCTCAGAATGAATATGCACACTGAGCAATCATCTCGTACACAAAGAAGCCGGTTCGCTCGCACAACATCGTATCGCATTGACCGCTTTTGGTTCATTTGCAATCTACGCGAACCATATAAAATTTGTAATTATGAGTGTTCCACACGAATGTTGTGGACAAAATTGACGCAGGCTATTTGCGGATGGCTACCCTCTATTTATAAAGTATATCATATTTTGTCATCTGTGCACAAATCCCGTCTCTACACCAGAAAACATACACAAAAATACAAAAAAAATCGATTTTTTTTCGAATTTTTTCCGCCAATTTGTCAGCTATCCTGAATTCAGATGAACAGTTCTAATGTCAAATGTATCTCAAGTTATTATAGAATATATATCCATTGTAATGGAGGCATCTTCTAATGATCCATTAATGCATAATGTCATCAAAACGCAGTACTATAAAACTTTTACAGTTATATTTTTCAGAATTGTATTTTCTGTCTATGGAAATAATTGAAATGAACCATTAGCAATTTCAAAGATATGGCAATTTGTCACCTGGCAACTTGCCATATCTTTTGACACGCTAAGGGTTCATTTCCGTCACTGATAATTACTGGCATAAAATGCAATTCGGGAAAACACAGCTGTAAAAGTTTTATAGTATTGGTCCGTGATTTGGCATTTGTGATCTTGAGTCTTTCCTCAAATACAGGCAAACGGTTTTCTACAAACTTTTGAAAATTTGTTTCTAGGTTAGCAGATTTTAGTCGTATATTGACTGGACTATTTTACGTAGTAGGAATTGTAAATTGTACTGTTTGATGACTAGTCCGTTCTGAGAGTATACTTTTCGCTGGTAGAAAATGTTATGTCGGTTCAGGGGCGAATACTATAAAACTTTCACAGTTGTATTTCCAGATTTGTATTTTCTGTTTATGGAAATAACTAACTGAAAAGTGCCATTAGCATTTTTCAAAGATGTGGCAATTTGACAGTTGGTAAATAGAGGATATGGTTTCTCATATAATATTTATGAAACGAGGCTAAGAATTTTCCGTTTTGGCGAGCCTCTAGCGAGCCCAAACGGAAAATTCGGACGAGTTTCATAAATATGATATGAGAAAAACACTCATTTCATATTCTATTTATCATATGACACACACACGCACAAATTAGCCACTTAGTATGACTTTTTAACCCATCACCTAACTTGAGTTGCAGACGGCACTTGGAAAAAACATCCTCGTATAACTAAAATTTTTCATTTTTTGCTTCCAAAACATAGGTTATGACCACTCATTGGAACGAGCTCGTCGAGCTCGTTCCAATGAGGGGTCATAGCCTATGTTTTGGAAGCAAAACGTGAAAATATAAAGAAAATGAATGGCGTTTTTCTTGTAGGTAAAAGATTAATACAACATAACCCACCGTAAATAGGACAGATAACGTAAATTCTCCCTACTGAAATTATGCAAATATGACCCAGTTGTATTTTGTTTAGCCAATTAAATTGTCCAGTTTTGAAATTGACGAATGAAATTGACGGAAGGCTTTATTTATCACTGATTAATATGAAAACAAAATATCAAATGTTTTTAAGTGAACAAAACGGTCGTGTCATATGATAAATTGCCATATCCTTTAGAGTACTGATGACTCGTTTCAGTCATTTATATTCACTCGTGTAAAACACAATTCAGGATAATACAATTGTAAACGTTTTCTACAAACTTTTGAAAAATATCCGGGTGCGATCGAGAAACTGGGTGATGGATGGTTCAGCGCCGAAGGTAACAAGATCAGGCTACAACACCTCTCGCAGCTCGTGTGTGACCATGAGGTACCTGGACAGAAAATACATCAATCGTATCGAGAAGTGCCGTTATACAATTCTATTGGCGAATTTTCTATTGTTTCTGTAGACCGTATTTTTCTACCTCACGGGGGTGCCGGAACGGCCCAAACATTGGCCCGACCAAAACATCCAGAAATCTGTTTTTTCGAATTGTTACCATCGATTGTGTGGGGGGGAAAAAATGACAGTGCATGCAGTTCGTCTTTCGAGGAACATAATATGACAAAACTCCCTGACAAATTGCCTTTGGCAATTTGGCAGGGAATTTTGTCATATTATGTTCCTCGAAAGACGAACTTTAATGTGGTGTCCCCGCATAAATGTGGGGACCCAGGGCGTCCGCCCAGTCTGACCATTCGTAAATCCGACCCTGCCCGGAGAAAATGTTTCAAAAATGACATCTCTCAGACCCGTTTTGGGGCTACTTCTTTAGTATTCCAACCGCTTCCGAAGCGGTTGGAATAATAAAGAAGTAGCCCCAAAATCTCCTCATCTTACGTCAAATGGTCATTAATAGCCGCCATTGACGATCTTTGCGCGCACTATTTTCGGATATCCGCCAGAACAAAATTAAAAAATCATAGCCTAGTTATTTGATATGAATGACATTCGGCTGAAGCTCGATCACAAAAATTTCATGATCGACAATTTTTTTTGCCCCGACATTGGCACCGGCGCTCCTGCCTCAATATGCTGGGCTCTCAGAATAGCTCATCGTTTTTTAAGACATGCACAACAGTTAAGTTTCACCTACAGGGAAGGAACTCACTTGTAGTGACTGATAAATCTATGAAACTATTAAACTACTTGTGCCGGCTGGCTCTACCAGAGTTACTGTTACAGACTAATTTGTAAAAGTATAATGTTAAACAATTGATAGATCGCGTACTCGTCGAACTGTCCGATGGATCGCACAGAAAATTCAGTTGGGAGTACACTGGCAACCCAACCATGTGTCCAACCGCTTTCTGGGGGACGCTTTCGGTATTTTGAGTGAAAGTTGAGACCAGTACTTGCATTTCTTCTACATTTGAGAAATCCATTTTATCCGACATACGTCGAGTTATCTTCCACTGAAGATCTTGCGCGGATTCCGTATTTGTTACGTGTTAATTGTTGCTGATTGGATAGTTCTAGACGCCCTTCCTGACTGGCTGTCTAATTGTCTCAAATGTGCTTGTGAAAGATATGTACGGCGAGACGGTAGGGTTCCCTACAAAATGATAAGACACGTGAAAAAGTCGTAAAGACACATCAGAGTGAGGGAGTACTGTTCGTTTCAAAATAAAAATCAATTATATCAACAATGTGCGCATCTTGACGTCAGGCAGAGACTATCTTTTCCATTAATATAAAAGTCATGGGGCACGTTTTGCTAATTTTTTCATGTGGGAAGAAAAAATCTTCCAATTTACCGTAAAGGACATTTGCTAAACAAAAGCCAAAGAGGACAATTACTTAATTGATTCTAATTAGCATGCAATAAGAACCAAGTTTCCTTTTGTAAAGTTTAATAAACGAAAATGACAGACAGTTCCGAGAGCTGCCTGTTATTTTCGTTTATTAAAAGTAACAAAAGGAAACTTCGCTTTATTTTCTACTGATGCCATAGATATTTTGTAAACAATTACATACTTCTTAATTGAACCTTCCTAGCCCGTCTAATAATTTCAGGGGAGATAACTTTATCGACAGTCAGTTTTCATTACGAGACAAGTCGGAGATTTCTCACTACAGCTTGGTTTCATTACATAACTGGTTAATTTTAACTCTACTGGTTAACTTTCATATAATTACTGGTTAATATCACGCTGCTGGTTAAATACTACGCTACTAGTTGTTACAGTTCTCCTTTTGAACTTTTCCGTCACTATAGATCGGTATGCTGAGGTGTACTTTGTCTCCCTTGTTGTTTGTTTTGCGCCCGGAGGTTTTTGCTGACCGAGTTCGGAAGGACCCCGGGAGAGTGCTTGTCTATTCCGGGTACCTTTGACGAAGCGAAATCCCCATACGCTGATGATAGTGCTTGTATTTTGACCTGGAACAAATCAATGCAAACATTAGTCTATTGGTTTAACCCTTTACCTAACGTAACGGCCAAAACCGGCCAGCGCTATTCTCAAAAATCGCCTATTAATTTTCATTATTTTTTTCATTTTTTGTCTCAAAAACATAGGTTATGATCCCTCGTTGGAACGAGCTCGTCGAGCTCGTTCCAACGAGGGGTCATAACCTATGTTTTTGAGACAAAAAATGAAAAAAAATTAGTTATTCAAGAATTATTTTTGCAAGTGTCGTCTGCATTTCAGGTTAGGTAAAGGGTTAACCGTTTCAGTAGAGCCTCCTGTTCAATAACGGATGTGAACCAAACTGAAGGATTGGCTCTTCGTAAATGGCGTTCTCGTTCTGAACACCCTCTTGGTATATCGTACCCACACCATTTCCCACATGATGGATGATAACTTTTACCCGTTAGATTTCAAAATCCCTTCAGAGTTGCGTTTTTTTAAAAAGTCGAATCATTTCTGTCTTTGCTGAGTTACTTTGGTTAATTGTAACGTTGCAAATAACCAGTGAAATGTATTTTTTGATTTTTGCGTGGTGTCTATGGAAAGAGACCCTTGCCCGTTTCATCGTACACTTGCCGAAATACGAAGACAGTACTGGTGCCATTAATTCAGTTGCTCAAATAAGGGGCCTAACGATTCGTTCTCTTTCCTAAGCCAGAATGCAAGGCATAGTGGAAACCTTTAGTTCCAGATATATGATGGGTTTCGCTTTACACCACACTTTTATTCTTCTTCAAATTCTATTCCACACACGTCCTGGAAGGTGCATTTTATACTAAATGTTGATTATTTTTTCAGTTATTTAAGCCAATTGTTGGGAATGATGTGAATCAGTGGTTACGGCATTGGACTTCAAATCGAAAGGTTCGCGATTAGATCTCCGCCAGAGGTGACTTCGTTGTGTCCTGAGGCAAGGCACTTAATCCCGATTGCCCGCGTGCGGGGGCGGGGGGGGGGGGCCTGTATTGAGAGACTATCTGTCTTGAGAGACCACTGCCACATTGTGTGGATTGTTTGTTTTACTCTTTAATGGACCTGTCGGGGACGTGGTGGCGTTGCGGTAACCGGTTCTCGTCAGATCACCGAAGTTAAGCAACGTCGAGCCCGGTTAGTCCTCGAATGGGTGACCGTCTGATCGATCGATTCGGACTCTCGCGTTGTGTCCTTGGACAAGGCACTTAACCCCGATTGTCCACATGGGGTCACGACGAGGCCGTGTACTATGGCGTACTGCACGTCGATGGTGCGCATGTCTTCAACCAATCTAACCCTGCCTGTGCTGCAGTGTGGAGTTGCGATGTTGGGGAGCTGACAGCTGCTCGTCGTTGCACGGTGGTTCTCTAGGGGTACTCCGGCTTCCGCCACCCGTAAAACTGTCACGGTCATGATTAGCCATTGTGCATAAGTATGTGACCTTAAACACCAATAAATAAATAAATAAATAAATAAATAAATAAATAAATAAATAAATAAATAAATAAATAAATAAATAAATAATGGACCTGTCATGGGACACCACCTATCTTGAGAGACCACTTTTGTCTGGCAAAAAGGGTGGTCTTTCAAGACAGGTTCTACTGCATACTCACCACAGGATCTGGGAATAAACTAAAATTAGGTCTGCCAATTTCATCCAAGAAAAACAAATTTTCTTGATAAAAATCCACTAAAATAGACTACAGACTCGATCTTTGAGGGAATTCACTCCTGTGTATCACCACTCACACTGTAGCTGATTGTAGGGCGTGAGTGTCGAAACGAATATAGATGTCGTGACTTCTTCCTCCAGTGTCACTTGTACATTTTCGACAACAACGGAAAAGCCTGCATTTGGCCACATCCTCAATGGCTGGAGTGTGTGTGTGTGTGTGTGTGGGGGGGGGGGGGGGGGGGGCGTACTGGGAATCAGTGTAAGGAGGAATGTCTGAAATAGACGCGATCCTAATAAATTCCACCTTATAAATAATAAGGAATGGAGAAAAAATACCAAACATAACCTTCTGTTCCAGAGAAATATAGATAGGAAAAGACTTGTATGTGAGGGTGCTCGTTTTCAATAAATAAGTGGAACCCATTTTAGACAACTGGTAATAACTTTGTATATGACCGCTTGTTCGACATGGTCGCACGGCTGGCTGAAAACTCACCAGCAGTAATAAGTGTTTGGGTCTTGCAATGCTATAATATATGAAATTCTTTTCTTCTATTCTAGAATCATTGGAGTTTTAAGGTGGTCTGACGAATCTACGACAACGCAAGGAAAAACACTAATTTACACTTTTCTTGTAAACGAAAATACCCCAAACCCCCACCAGTGTCTTGAAGGTTACGTTCAATCATACCTTCATAAACAGAAAACTTTACGTCCATTCCATCGTCGTTACTTTCGTTAGCCATTTTATCCGAATATAACCAAATGGACAAACGCGATTAACGACGATGTAAGGGACATAACTCTCTGTCTTCTAAGGGTGGTTTCCAAGAGGGATCATGTGTTTGTTCGTTTGTTTGTTTATTGGAGTTAAACAACACTTTCAACGGCCAGGGTCACGTGGTGTCGGAGAGGGTGTCACATGACAGCGTGTCGTCAAAACAAAAGCCACACGAAGATCCCGAAGTTCATTAGATTAAACATATTTTATTTGCCATTCAACAATGCAAATCAGGATTGGAGGACAAGTGCTGACTACTTAGAAAACCCTCCGCTCCTGTACAAACTAATAGATTTGAAATAGCAGAACAAAATATAGCAATATGTAAACATTATACACAAAAGAAGTTAACTCAAAAGAGAGAAAGAGAAATAAAGAAAGAGAGAGAGAGTGTGTGTGTGTGTGTGTGTGTGTGTGTGTGTGTGTGAGAGAGAGAGAGAGAGAGGAGAGAGAGAGAGAGAGAGAGAGAGAGAGAGAGAGAGAGAGAGAGAAGAAAAACTGGTAAAGCAGATTGAAATCAAAGAAGACAAACAAAAAAAGAACAATATACAACAGAAATTCCAGTGATGATACCCACTTCCCCCACAATTTATTCAATTCTAAATTCAGTTCTAAGTTTAATTTAATGTCGCTAAAGACCAGTTAATCTTTGCGTGCTCATTCCACGTCCGTACTAACCTAACATCCGCCGATTGATTGTCAGGTCACGCTGCGAGAGGACACCCACAGTGTAAGTTAGATCACCTGTATAAACTTGGAAGATCATGAAACCAGATCAACCACAAACCATGTAATCCGGTTCAGATGCGCGCCATTTCTCTGTAGCCCACTTGGATCTGGTGTAACCCGCCGGAAAAAGTGTTATTTATTTATTTATTTATTTATTTATTTATTTATTTATTTATTTATTTACTTATTGGTGTTTAGGCTCACATATTTCCGCACAATGGATAATCGTAACCGAAAAACTGATGGCGGAGAGAGATGAAACACACGTCTATTCGACGTCTTCAAGATTTAAGAAATGTAATAGTGATATTTATTTTCAGGTTGAAGTCTAAAACATGTTTCTAAAATATAGTGAGCATATCTTTACTCATGTTTTCTATGCGGCTACAATGAACAAAATGTTCATGTATGAAGTTTAAACCGGAATGGTTGTTTAAAAGAACTCTTCGCATTCTAAAAAAATTATTATGCCACATACTAAAGACACATATCAAATTTGGATTCAAAGGTACTGTCCACAGGTTTTTGATAAAAAGAGAGATTTTGCTAAATTGCCTGGTAGATTCTTTACGAATAAGCTTATATCACCCTAAATTGCAAAAGGATAAACAATTTGACGAGTACCTTCAAGGCTGCCATATTGTATATTAAAATGCCCCCCAACCAGTTATAGCATATTTTCTCCAATATCTTATTTGTTAAGTCAACCAGAAAAAAAGCTATTCAACTCGCATGCCAAAGACCACAACGCAGCCAACCAGTTAAACTCTGAAAAGGGAAAAAACGTATCATTACATAATACTTTCATCGCATCTAAAGGGTAGTTATGGATGTTATGATGCCACCATTGGATTCGTATAATAATTACACTGAATGGTGAATGAGATAATGAGGAAATTAGATTTTGGTGATCATCATTTTGTGAACCAAGGTGGTTTTAATATCTCAATAGTATGGCCTAATTCTGTGGAACAATAAACCCATGCGAGTCGAATAGCTTTTTTTCTGGTTGACTTGTACAGGTCCATATCCTCAGTAACTGTGAAATTTTATACATAGCCTCACACTTCAACCAAGGCACACTTTATTAGATGTGCTATATCAATTTTTTTGTTTGTTTCACCTTTTTTAGGATTCCCCACGCGCGGGCACGGTGGCGCAATGTATTCATTCATGAGTTAGTGCGTACTGGATGTCGATGGTGCATCTGTCTTCAGCCAATCCTAACCCTGATTGTGTGGAGTTAGTACACTGGGGAATCTGACAGTTGCTCGGTGATTCTCACCGGGTAATGTCAAAGACATATGAACAAATTTTGATGGCCAGAAATAATTAGTGCTCTACCAGTTAATGGTCAAAGTTGAAACACCAAAATCCTTTCAAGTGCATCTTTTTGCCACTTTCAAACGTCTCCGTAAATTATTCAATTTATTATTTACTTATTGGTGCTTAAGGTCACATACTTATGCACAATGGCTAATCATGACCGTGACAGTTTTATGGTTGGGGGAAGCCGGAGTACCCGGAGAGAACCACCGAACATCGACGAGCAACTGTCAGATTCCTCAGTTTACTAACTCCACACAATCAGGGTTAGCATTGGCTGAAGACAGATGCACCATCGACATGCAGTACGCACTAACTCTTGAATGAATACATAGCGCCACCGTGCCCGCGCGTGGGGAATCCTAAAAAAGTTGAAACAATAAAAAAATGAAATAGCACATTTAATAAAGTGTGCCTTGGTTGAAGGGTGAGGCTATGTATAGAATTTCACAGTTACTGAGGATATGGACCTGTACAAGAGAGCTTCAAAACTAGAAAACCTTGACCCTTGTTTCAAGAGTAAGGGGATTCTGGGTCCATGAGGGTCCCACACAGCAATCTTTGCGCTAAGATGCTAGGATCCAACTATTGAAGACAGCAGTTTAAAATACGCGTTGCAGGAAGCAAACTCTCACTGCACGGTCATCTGTGGGAGTAATTTATATCAGAACCGTTCAGGCACTTCAATTTGCCCTTCGAGGCATTTTTCACACGACTGCTCGTATAAGCTGGCCTTTTTAACACATGACCTCATCCGTGCGTACGTCCGTCTGTCGAGACTTAAACTCGAGTGCTACATTCTGGTTTGCTGGATATGGCCAACAGGCACTTGTACGACTTATTCGACTTGGGACATTATTCATTTCACACGGCGTTCAACAAGATTTTTGTGTACAGATCGACATGGAGAGTAAAAAGCATGTCGTGTGACTTCTTTTACGTAGTGTGACTTGGAAGGTGGTGTTGAATATCTATTAACTTCAGATTACGTGTAGGCAGGGATGAGGTTGGATTGGAGCCACCAACGAAAAAGTGGTTTGGGTAAGCTTGCCTTCTTTTGTATTGGTATTTGAGGTCACATTCAGGACATACGACAACATTGTGGCCGTAAAATAGGAATGAAGTCAATCTTAACCAATCCTTTAAACCTATGCTGCCTATTTCAGAGGACTTCCACCTCAGGTATTGGTTATAGTTCCAGTTTGCCTTCCAACTTTCTTAAATCCCCCCCCCCCCCCCAAAAAAAAACAAATATGATTTCTTAACTCTCCGAGTACTTTCAGTTACCTGAATTTTTCGAATTTTCATTATTCACATACTGTAGGATTCGTTCTGGCGTATCCAAAAAGACCTCACAGAAAACAGGCGTCTAACTTCTTGCTTTGCATGAATATGAGTCAGTTGGGGAAGATGATTAGTAATCGAGGAAACCAAAGACGACGTGTCCTCTTACAACCAATTTAAGACCTCATCCGTCCACAGCGATCTCGTGGTTTAGTTAACCCAAACGTGCCAATCGAGCGTGATACAACCAGGCACGCTGAGCGAACGGAACAACCGATCTGCTTCAAATCTCCACTGGATGCCAACCATTCTGTTTCATCAGCGCTAACACAACTATGCTAAAGAAAACAACGCACCCGATGATGTTATTACGGACGATGTTACCCCGAATGTCAACCAAAGAATGTTAACCAAAGATCACAGAGTCAAAACAAAGCAATCAAATACTTGTGTTGTTAACGCCGTATACCTGCTGCATCAATGCAATACCTTAATCATAAATGAAAACTCCAAAAAGGCATTTTGCTGTGAAAAAATACTTTTAACTTTTTTTTTGTCTAGAACAAGCTATAGCTGGATTTGTAGAAAATACCAACGAGATAGTTAAACCAAACCTTCCGTCTAGTGTCAATTACCAACCACATAAATAAAAAAAATATCTTCAGTCAACTCAACTAACACGGCTCCGGTTTAAAAATATCGTCGCATTTGTCGAAAAGACACTCTGGGGAGTTTGTTGTTATGTAAGTATATCATCATAAGCCCCCTCCTACCACTGAAAGACCAACAAAATTTAACCCGTCGTAGGTTGTTTATCGACCATGTGAATGGAGGTTCGAAAGTCGGCAAAACTGCATCATACACGACTAAATCGAATCACTCTTTGAAAGTTTAATCTCGCCAACAGAAAACACATTACCAGTTACTACCACATTGTATAGACAGACTTCAACCCTCAAATGAATTCTTGTCCATGTTTACACAAAATGCATGCTGTTTAATCCTACTTCTTTCATAGTGAATCGTGTGCTCAGTTGCGTTGAAAACAGCTTGTCCAGCTGTTCCGTTTTATGCACAATGTATTTTTTTTAGAGAGGGGAGGAGGGGGTTGTTTGACGATAAACCGACACTAACGACTGCCCAGATCACCTCGTAATCGGGCAGTTTTATGGGTGGAAGGAGCCAGAGTACCACGGAGAGAACCACTGGGCACGATGTGCAACTGTCATACCTCCGAAGGTACTAACTCCGCACAAGCAGGATTAGAAATGGTTGGAGGCAAGTGCAAAATCGGCGTGCATTACGCTTCAGGACACAGGGATGTAAGCGATCCACTCTAAAAAATCCTGAAGTTTTTAATCACATCATTTCTGGCTAAGCATCAAGGGCAAATAGAGGACTTTCCATGAAAGCTACAGCTTTCTCGGAGGTAACAGACTGGTCCTGAGTCAGTTCCCAGCCTTTAGCATACAAAGTTCACAGATTGTTCTTCCCACACGATGAACATCCCATTTGGTCCAACTCAGTAAAAATCCTGAATTCAGGAAAAATCCTGAAAACTTACATCCCTGAGTACACAACGCCACTTGGGAAATCGGGATTACGTGGTCTGCCGAAGGAAAAATAATATTTGAAATAATAATTTGATATAATGTGTGCTGGGTAAAGGGTTCTAAGGGCCATAACTGCTGCAAAAATAACCACGATCTGATCATTTCATTAGGGCCATGCGAATCGCAAATTTGTCTCGAATCGAATCCAAAATCGAATTAGACAGAGGATTTTCATTGGAACCGAATGTCGAATCGAATCTCGCCGCTCAAGTTGTAGGAACTTACAACCATAAATATTGTTTTCAAAGCCAACTCGTCTGATTGGGTAAGTCTCTCATAAAAGCCGAATATTCCAGAAACGGAATCAAAATATTTCGAAATCAGAACCTCCTTCAACTAGTCTTCTATCATTAATGTTCAAGACGAGGAAGCACTTGGTAGGTATTGAGAACACTTCGAATCGAATCGAATCCACTACGTTTCACACACATCTACCAATTATACTGTGAACCCTTTGTCTGACGCACACTATATCAAAATGTATTATTTAAAATATTATTTTTTTCAAATTTATCAAAAAATTCAAACAAAACCATACTATGCGACCCCTCATTGGAACGAGCGCGACGAGCTCCTTCCATTGGCGGGTCACATGAAATGGTTTCGTTGAAATTGAAAATAATTTTTTAACGGCTAAATTTGTATATTACGCGGACGGATGCGGCCGAATCATTAGGTGAAGGGTTAATGTATGTCGAAAGTGTACAAAACTGTTTGAGAAGTGAAGTATGAGATGCTAGCATTAAGTTGTCGGAAAACCATCTGTAAACTTCATGCACATCAGTATTCGTCGTGCAATACACCTCAGTATGCAGCACCTGCGTGCCCAAACGAGAGCACTCAGGAATAAGTGTCTTGCCCAAGCACATAACGCAGTTACCGCCGTTGGTCTTTCGCTTTAAAGTCCAATACCCTAACCACCGAGCCACCGCCTTCCTAAATGTATAGATGCATAACAAAACCCAGACTAAACCATGTTCCATGAAAACAGTCTGTCTGGTCCATCTCCCTTATCATAGTCGGAAATTGTGAAATGAATACACTGGAAAATGCACTGAAAATGGGCGGGAATTTTAAAAATGGGTCGATCCTTTCCTGTCAATCACTTGGACCACAGAACAATGTATTGATGGTTTCACTGTCATGGCATCTGTCTGACTTTGATTCTGTTTGTACACCTTAGTACTGGCCATGCTGGGTCATTTCTTTAACTTCTGTCCCATCAATTATGTTGCAAAAGGTTAATTTTTCTGTATTTTTGCAACAGCAATCGTAGCATTAGGGTGATAACTTGGGTTTGCCAGGGATAGTTTTGCTTTGGACTCATATTGGTTTGTTAGACTCCTAGAATTGAACATTTTTGCTTCTGGCGTCATTGACAAAGGAAACCACAAGCAATTATTCAGTCGAATTCATCTTACAAAAGCAGCTTCCATAGCATAGTATAGCCCCACACAACATTCATGATATATAGCTTCCATAACACATAGAAGAGCTGCAAAGAATTCCCCAAATCTATTTAAATAGCTTTTGAAAAGGGGGAAGGTGTCCGAAAATGTTGCGGGAAAACAATTTGAAATAAAAAATACAGTTGCTGGGTACCAAATGAAAAACAAATTGTCAATGTTCCTGAAATTTTTTTCCGAACCCTCCCCCAACCGGACATATCATTGTAATACATGGCGTAATACTAGAACCGTCATCGGCGGTTTCAAAAGTATAGAGTACTATCCGCTGTCAACGCATCCTTGCAAACACCTACTCTTTAATACATTCCAAACTCGTCAACCCCCCACAATAAAGGAAATTGCATTTCCGTGGATCCATTTTTCAGACTATTTTCCTAAGGGGCCAAACCATGTTGGGACCCCAAAACACCTGGATATTTGTGCCACCACCCCTTCCTCCTTACTTCAGTTGAGCTTTCACAACCTCTGCAGTGTGGGATTGTGGGAAATAACTTTCAGTCAGCGTTTAGATTCCAAGTCAGTTCGTAGAGAGTGAATCAACAATAAAGCACTCACGGAGTGAACATCCCGTTCAGTTTCATTATGTGAAAAAAAGCAGAAAGCTGCAAAAATTAACGTTTTCTCCAAGACAGAAATACTCCACCAAACCAATAGTTTCATGAAAAACTGCACTCTTATAAAAAAACAACAACATGAGTTAAGTTAGTTACAGAATGGGGGTGCCGAGTTGGTAGCGACGTCATACACTCCCCTTGTGTCGGGGGACGTACCCAATCCCATGACAACACCTTCTTCTTCGTTTCTGCTGCACTTTCCATCTAGAGCATCATACTCGTCATCACATTTCCGACCATGAAACACACAATTGTTAATGGAGGCACGAAAGAGCTCTATTGACCTCATGTGGCTGCACGCAAGAGGACCTGGAAATTATAAAAAACGAAATAGAAATAAAAATAACAAAAATAGCTAGTCAGGAACTTAACCCTTTGACGTCTGGTGGTATCTTCCATGTCTGTTCAATGGAAGCAATTGGAAGAGTACATATTTATTAGTTGGGGGTAGACCAATGAATATTTTCAATGTGCAGCCTTCGGGCTGCACTTTGAAAATATTGATTAGTCTTCCACACACTTTAACTTGGCAGCTATCCAACTTAATGAAAGTATGACCTTTATGTTCCCGTACCGGAAGAATGGCCTCTCGGTGTTCGAAGAGTTAAAGGTACATGTGGGTTAACGTCTATTTATTGGTGTCTACAGTCGCTTACGGTACTATTATTACAAAAGCGAATTGAGAATTACGTTCGGATCGCGAGTAGGTCGTGATCCGGTTGAAATGATCTTTTCACGTTTCTCCCCATAGCCGAGTATTTTTTACCCTCCCGTGAAAACAAGAAATGCAAGAACACTGAATCTGAGACAGTGTATGAGATGCTATTTTTGTGTTTCGTGATTATTTTTTGGTGTTTAAAGTCACTTTCAGCATATTTGGCTATATCATGACCGTAACACAGGTAATAAGTCAAGTTAAGTCTATCGTTTACACCCATGTTGTCAATATTGGAGGACTTCCCCTCTCAGGTATTGGTCCCGAGTCCTATTTTACCAGTAAGGCAGAATAAAGCCGAACTTGTGTACCACAGTAAACCACAGTAAACATGCACTTCTTTACTTCCCAAAGTTTCGTGCCTGGGCTTGATTTGCAATATTTTATTTCTAAAATCTCGACCCACTGGTATATCAGTATGTCGCGACGCGATCTCATAGAGAAAAAATCCGCTCTTATGATCACAGAATTGGATAAATTGTGATCATTCGCAATACAGCAATCGCAATGTGAGTAAAAAGTCAAGTTTTGCCATTTTTTGTAATTAGGTTGCCCACCTTGATCGTATCGTACTGGTAATGCAGTACATGTACACTACAGTATACAAGCACAACTCAATGATCTGAGGTTGACATGCGGAGAAGTATGACCGGGGGCACTGGTCACGAAGGATCTCAATTCAGAAGCTACCGAGACTGAAAGTCTTTTAACTTTTTTCCACAATATCATATGTAAAACAAACTCTCCGTCAAACTTCAAATGTTCTTGTAACTGGCTATCAGAATTAATTTATTTACAGAAGTTAACAGGCTTTTTTGTATGTATAGTTTCCAAGAAACATTTTATCAAAATAGAACAAAAAACATTGGTAATTATGAAAATATTATGTAGAGGCTTGTATTAATCAAGTGCGCTTTGTAATGGTTTGTATGAGTGAAAGAAAACCATCTTGATGCTCTAATTCATCTGTTCATTAATTAAATGAGACAGTTATTATCAAAGTATCTGAATTAAACCATTGTTTCTATACTCCAGATCTTAGCCTGGACATAGAATTCTGTCAGTCAATCAAAGGTTCTACAAATTGGGACCCAAAAAATCTCAAAGTTTGAGTCGAATCGAATCAAGAATTGAATCGGGTAAGTGATTTCGACTGATGAATCGAATATCGAATAAAATTGGATCTAATTTCCAATCGCGTCAAATCTAATCTAGGCTCGAATCTCACCGCTTTCGAAGCTGTAGATACTTCACCTTCTTAACCATTTACCTAACATGAAAAGCAGACGATACTTGCGAAAAAAATTCTTGAATAACTAATTTTTTTATATTTTTTTTCTCAAAAACATAGATTATGACCCCTCATTGGAACGAGCTCGAAGAGCTCGTTCCAATGAGAGGTCATAACCTATGTTTCTGAGACAAAAAAAAATGAGAAAAATAATGAAAATTAATTGGCGATTTTTGAGAATAAGGCTGGCCGGTTTTGGCATTTACGTTGGGTAAAGGGTTAAAACTGAGGATTATAGCAAATTGTGTAAGTCTCCACTCAGGTATTGCATTCAACAGAGACTTGGGTGTTTGAGCAACAAATCAATAACAAAAGCGAAGTATTCCTGCAAAGGAACCAAAGTAATTTCTGAAAGGGAACCTCCTTGAACTCTTCAGCTCTCATCGGGTCTCCTTTACAGGAGACCCGATGACAGAAGAAGGATTCAAGAAAAGACACTTTGTAGGATTTTGAAAACATCACGATGATTCGAAAATATCCGAACTAGTCCGCCACATGATTTTGAATTAAATCGAATTTCAATGCTTGGCAGAGCTCTGCTAAAAGTGTTAACACTTACTTAACTTGTAAGGACATTTCTGTGTTGTCCATCAGTGAACACAATAAAAACAAATTGAAAAAAGTATAAGATAATTAAATCCTGCGGCCATGTAAGCTTGGATTATAACATTCCTGACACCCATCCAACCCCCACTCCCATAACACGCAGTATATAGATTAGTATACTTGTTTGTAGATAGTATTTTGTGGATCGGTTGGAGTAGTTTTGGGAACCACCACAGCCATCAGCTCATACTACCCACAGAAACTGAAACTTATAGTCCAAGCATACAGATTTCAGAAAATGTATTGCTCCATGCATACAACGCGATACTAAAAACTAGTTGCCGTGGGTTTTCCTGCAGACATAGTGGCATACGTGTATTCGAGCATCGTGTTTTCAAAGGAAACAAGGCGTTTGAAGGATGATGCCCATTTCAGTCCTAACCCACACGCCTCAAGGTAAGAGTACTCGAATCCATTTTTCTCCTTCTAAAATGACATCTGCACTGCAAAAAATATAGGTTTTCTTTAGAACCAAAATTGGTTCTAATCTTGTCCCTGAGATGGAACCAGTTCTGTTTAAACAGTATTTATTTCAAATCAAATAAATTTACCAAGATTAGCGTTCAATTTTAACAGAATATTACATGAACTGAAGTAGATTCAGCAGTAAACTTGGAGCTTATTCAACGCAGTCGCCAAACATTTTGAAACAAAGGAGATATGAACAGTTGGCATATCGAACCAGTTGTGGTTCTGTTTCGAACCAAAACTGGTTCGATATGCCAACTGTTCATATCTCCTTTGCTTAATAATGATTTGAGACAACCTCGTATGAGCTCTAAACTTCCGGCTGAAACCCCCTCAATTTATGTTTAATTCTGTTAATATTTAATGTTAATCTTTATAAATTTATTTGATTGGAAATAAATACTGTTTAAACAGAACTGGTTCCATCTCAGGGACAATATTAGAACCAGTTCTGGTTCTAAAGAGAACCTATATTTTTTGCAGTGTGTGCTGAGCACGATCTTCAGTCTCAGATATCGTGGTGTCAAGAGTTTTCTGAAAACCCGCTGAATTATTTAACAAAAAGGCATCTAGAAAAAATTGTTTTATAATTGTGCATTTGGGCGATTTATAAACGTAATTATTAGTATTAACCCTTTCTAAACTGGCGTCCCGAATGGTATCGTCTCAGACAATTCGGCGAAATGGGCGAATCCACTGCATTTATAGGGAGTTTGATTATTTTACATTAATCCTACAGCTCATACGAGTTAGCTTCAATAATGGATCACGCCATGTGCTTTTTGTGAAATGTTTAGAAAAATATTCTTATATATGTTTTTAATTGTGCAATTTGTGTATTGTGCCTGCCAATGCGGCCGATTCGTTAGGAAAGGGCTAGGAAGCCATAAACCATAAACACTTTGCCTATTGTAACGGCCAAGTTAAGTCAATATTGTTCATAAAAACGGGCATTCAGATCTATTATTTTTTGGATGTGATCCTCATTGGAACAAACTCATCTGTCTGTCTATCTTCCAGTGGAGAGTCATAAACTACGTTTTGGGGTTAACATAAGAAATTCAGAACCCATCGGCTATACAGGCATCTAGAGAATATTGATTGTAGAGGCCATTTCACAGAACCCCTTACTGTTAGATGGCTGAGCAATATTTTTTTCTGAAATGGTTTAAAGATTTGTAAGAGCTTTTAGTCTTGGGACAATTGCTCTTGTCGCTGTTCACCTCAACCGGCAAGTCATAAATCACCTGGAACATAAAGGGGGGTAACCGTGCATTGACACTGCGGGGGTTTTAGGTAAATACAGTACGTGTGGAGTGTATTATCACTAAATCAAGCGCAGAGTTGAGATTTTACCCACGCAATAATAGTAAATTTGTTGCAAAGCATAACAAGCACAAGCAAAGTTCCAGCCAGTGGGCCACCGGGTTAAACCTGAAGGTCCTTTGGCTGAAACATTGCTTGTGTTTTTTGTCCTTATGAATAAAATTTGAAAGTGATATTTTGGGTGATAACTCCAGTCCGCGGATGAGTTTGTTTACAACCCACTCTTCACGTACTGCAAAGTAATCTGGTTGGGTCTACAAGCACCTAGTCTAGGGCAGAGGTCGGAACTGGATCAAAAATAGTTACGAGTAGCTAGATCGACTGCTAGGTCCAGAGTGGAGAGATAGATAGGTTGAGAGCAACCAGTCATAGCCATAATGGGACTCTGTATAGGCAGAAACCGAGGATGCTTGGAGGATTTGAGCCAGACAAACAGCTGCCGGGTTGTTTTCAGTGATTCGACAAACTTATATCGAATCAAACTCACCTTCTTTTGAAGGCTTTATAGCATTACGTGTATCAAGGTATGAATGAAAAACGTGAAGTCCATTAAAATGCTACCAAATAAAGTCGGCTTATGTACCTTTTGTCTCTATTGTGGTTCATCTGGTTCCATAACAACTATGTGCCACAGTGGAACTCAAGATGTCGGTCTCCAGTGAACAAAATGGACAATGGAATCGCGTATCACACAAATAACACGCGCACATGCATACTAATAATAATAACACTTCGGCCGGCCGCTGATTTGTCGCGGTTCTCGTATGAGAAGGCCTTGGTTATCCATGTTCTACCAACTGCCTCCCTATTCCCGCGCTTCTTCTCTCCTCCCAACATTCGGAGACGAACTGCTTGATGATATCCCTTGCCCCATTCTTCCCAATCTCTCCGATTAGTATATTAACCCTCTCCTTTGAGTCGCCCCTAACCACATGTCCTTCATTCTCCCATCCCACTTCTCCATTATACTCCCCGTGAATCTTGTTTTTTCAGACTGGTATTTTGGGCATTCTATAAGAAAGTGTTCCAGTGTCTCCACCACGCCCACGTTACACATCTGGCACTCCTTTTCACTGTTTTTCCCAATTTTTCCCCTCAGCTCCAGGGACCGCGACCTCAGCTTGAACAACAGTGACCCTCCCAAAGGTGCCATCAAGGTACTCTTCAAAACCAGGCTTCTCTTTATCACGCAGGCCACCCAAAGATCTCTTTGATTTGACCCCCTCTCGCCAATTACAATCCTCCATGACCCTTTCCCTGACGATCTTTTTGCCCAGGTTTGCCCCAACGTCAAGGTCCGAGATCTCCATTGAGTAGTTTTCTACTAGCTCCCTCACTTGGACCATCCACCCCGTCTTGATATTTTAGTTGAAAGTTCTCAGGAACATTACTTTACACCATCGGCTATCGGGGAGATTTACCAAATAATTAAGATAACCGAGTTTCAACAGGTCTATCCTGTCCTTGATCCTCATCCACCAAAGCTCACCCCTGATTGCTTCTAGTGCTGCGGCATCACTCGAGCCTGTTATCCATCGGCCTGCATCGTTCTGCAGGATTTCCAAGCTCTTGACAGCTGTCTGGTTTAGGGGTACAACTTCCGTACCGTATGTTATACTTGGCAGACCCACCATTTCCCAGATGGTTTTCCTCACGAAAACCTTATTGAAACTGTTTCTCCCTATAAGTTTCATTTGGTTAAGGATTCGCTTCCCCTTCAGAATCAGTTTATTTGTGTGGTTTCGGTAGATGCCTCTTCCTGTGATGTTTATATTTACCCCCAGATATTCATAGTCACTAGTCTCTCCTACACTAAGAAGTCTACTGCTACCTTCCGGAATGCAGAACTCCCCACTCTCCACCTTCGAGTGGGGTCCACTTTGCGGCCCACGGGTATAACTTTGCTCTTGCTTTCATTAAGTTCGAGTCTCCATTTGCTCCCATATTTCCCAACAATTCCCAGCATCTTCTCTAACCCCTCTTCGCTTTCTGACACTAGCACCATATCGTCTGCAAAAAATAGCCCTGGGATCTTCAAGTCACCAACTGCAACCCCCTCGTCGCTATGCAGGAGTTCATCTCCTAAGCCTTTGATGTACAATGCAAAAAGAATTGGCGAAAGGATACACCCCTGTTTTAGGCCTATCTCCATAGGCACACGTTTTGTTGTAATCTCTCGGACTTCGTGTGCAGCGAAATCAAAACTGAGGAGGTGCGAAGGGTGATCTCAAAATTGAGGAATGGAAAAGCGGGAGGGGTGGACGAAATTCCTAACGAGTTTATCAAAAAAGGGGGAGAGGAACTCTTGAAAAGCCTAACTGCCCTATTCAATTTAGCTATAGAAAAACAATAGGTCCCAAAGGAGTGGAGGGAAAGTAAAGTGACATTTATTCACAAAAAGGGGGAAAAAGACGTCTTGCATAACTATCGAGGGATCTCTGTCAGCAGCAACATTGGAAAAGTCTTTTGTAAAGTCCTGTATGGGAGATTAGAGGAGGTGATTGAGGAGAAGGGTTTTATGGGAGAAATCCAGAATGGCTTCAGGAAGGGAAGGAGAGTTACTGACCATCTTTTCACACTATCCCAAATGATAGAATCCGCGAAAGCAAAAAAGAAAAAGATGTTTATGCCTTTTTGGATATCAAAAAGGCATACGGTAGAGTATGGAGGGAAGATATGTGGCACAAGCTGGAGGCTATGGGCTTAGGAGGCGAGTTTGTTGGAATTATGAAAGCATTATATAAGGATGTACAGAGTGAACTTAGCCTGGGAAACATTACAACGAAACGTGTGCCTATGGAGCTAGGCCTAAAACAGGGGTGTATCCTTTCGCCGATCCTGTTTGCATTGTACATCAAAGGTTTAGGAGATGAACTCCTGCGTAGCGAGGAGGGGGTAGCAGTTGGGGACTTGAAGATCCCTGGGCTATTTTTTGCAGACGATATGGTTCTAGTGTCAGAAAGCGAAGAGGGGCTAACGAAAATGTTGGGAATTGTTGGGAAATATGGGAGCAAATGGAGACTCGAACTTAATGAAAGCAAGAGCAAAGTTATACCTGTGGACCGCAAAGTGGACCCCACTCGAAGGTGGAGAGTGGGTGAGTTCTGCATTCCGGAAGGGAGCAGCAAACTTCTCAGTGTGGGAGAGACAGGTGATTACGAGTATTTGGGGGTAAATATAAACATTACAGGAAGAGGCATCTACCGAAACCACACAAATAAATTGATTCTGAAGGGGAAGCGAATCCTTAACCAAATGAAACTTATAGGGAGAAACAGTTTCAATAAGGTTTTCGTGGGGAAAACCATTTGGGAAACTGCCAAGTATAACATACGGTACGGAAGTGGTACCCCTAAACCAGACGGCCGTAAAGAGCTTGGAAATCCTGCAGAACGATGCAGGCCGATGGATAACGGGGTCGAGTAATGCCGCAGCGCTAGAAGCAATCAGGGGTGAGCTTGGGTGGGTGAGGATCAAGGACAGGATAGACCTGTTGAAGCTCGGTTATCTTAATTATTTGGTAAATCTCCCCGACAGCCGATGGTGTAAAGTAATGTTCCTGAGAATTTTCAACTCAAATATGAAAACGGGGTGGATGGTCCAAGTGAGGGAGCTAGTAGAGAACTACTCATTGGAGATCTCGGACCTGGACGTTGGGGCAAACCAGGGTAAAAAGATCGTCAGAGAAAGGGTCATGGAGGATTGTAGCCGTAATTGGCGAGAGGGGGTCAAATCAAAGAGGTCTTTGGGTGGCCTGCGTGATAAAGAGAAGCCAGGTTTTGAAGAGTACCTTAATGGCACCTTTGGGGGGTCACTGTTGTTCAAGCTGAGGTCGCGATCCCTGGAGCTGAGGGGAAAAATTAGGAAAGACGGTGAAAGGGAGTGTCAGATGTGTAACTTGGACATGGTGGAGACCCTGGAACACTTTCTTCTAGAATGCCCAAAGTATCAGTCTAAAAGAATGAGATTCACTGGGAGTATAATGGGGAAGTGGGATGGGAAAATGAAGGACATGTGGTTAGGGGGAGACTCAAAGGAGAGGGTTAATATGCTAATCGGAGAGATTGGGAAGAATAGGACAAGGGATATCATCAAGCAGTTCGTCTCCGAGTGTTGGGAGGAGAGGAGAAGCGTGGGAATAGGGAGGCAGTTGGGAGTACAGGGGTAACCATGGCCTTCTTGTCCGAGAACCGCGACAAATCAGCGGCTGGCCAAAGTGTTATTATTATTATTATCAAAACTGAAGTACAAAACAAAGATTTTTAACAAATCTTATTTCTTATGAAATATCTTATAATAATTTGGTGAGGAATAAAAAAGTGGGTTTTTAACAAATCTTATTTCTTATGAAATATCTAATAATAATTTGGTGAGGAATAAATAAGTGAATTTTGATATTTTTAATGAATGAATTCTTTATTTCTGACTTTATGATTTGCGCTCTCTCAGACAAGATATGAATCTGAATATGAAAATTTACCTATGTATTTCTCACCAAAATATTATTATTTGATATTTTATAAGAAATTAAAAATATTTAAGTCATTTTATCTACTTCAAAGGTGGACACATCTTTAATTTGTCAAGGCAGCTTGCCAATTAAGATGTTATTATATCAAAACAGATTAGTTGATCACATACACTGTTTTTAAAGCAATGATGTCATCAAAAGTAGACATATCTTTAATTTTCAATTTTTCACTTTCAATTTCAATTTATTTCTCCACTTTTACCCATTTCTATGGCGTAAAGTGTAAACGTAGTACATTTTACAATAATATACAAAACAAAACAAGATCGCGCAGGTCCGTGGTGGTTATTACATGAAATAATAAAATATAAGATACATGTTTGGGGAACAGATGTTTTGGCTTTCGAGCTTTTCAACAGGCGTTTAATTTTAAAATGGTCAAGTACTCGCATTCTGTCGAAGGGGGGGGGGGGGGGGGGGGATTCTGATTTTTAAATATTCTATCGTATCAGCCATGGTATTTGTAATCAATCAATATTTTTCATTTTAGTTAGGAATTCGATCGACTGTATCCTGTCTGAAAGTGTGCGATGTGCTCTGTCTTTCGTGATACAGTCCATCGGGTTCCAGGCCCTATAATTTCTTTACATCACAGCCTCCAACAACTGTAAGTATTGTAGATATTCATGTGATAAGTTGAACAGGCATCATATTGCATGCAGGGTTTTCGGGTCAATTTTAAAATTATTTTCTTTCATCTGCATGCTTATTAATATATCGCGATGCAATATGTACCATGTTAAAATGATTCGACACATTACATTTACCCCAGAATTCTTCCTCCCGCAATGCACGGTATGGACGAAAAATGGCAAGGAGGATTCTCCTTACGGCGAAAGTTGCGTCTGTAATTGCGGGAGGGCGATCTCAGAAATGCAAGGTGTTTAATGTTTTTAGCAAGCTTTTTTGCACAGGCGATATTGAGCAAAATGCTGTTGAAAGCCATTGTTACATAAATATGATATGCACGACGACGGTATTGTTCTTCCACATATTTAATCTGGTAATTTTATCAAATCTGTAAATTTAGCTTGGGGAAGGAGTGGTTGGAGGGAGGGGATGGTAGAAGTAATGAGGTCAGCCGAGAGAAGGATGTAAATTTGATTTCAAATCCCTAATAAATTTTGCTAGATTGCGAGTTTGTTTAGTATTTGAGCTAGCGAATAAACTCTGGACTTTGTAGATGCTAGGGTGTCGCCTGTAGAAGGGATTGATGTATTTAGTCCTTAATTCTTTTAATTCGTCGGACAAGGATATAATGGTATTCGTCGCCAATATCAGCTTGACATAGGTTGCATTTTCTTTGGGACAGTTCTAATCCCGTCCAGCTACCGGTTTCGATCGGGAGCCTATGATTTCTGACTCAAAAACGGAGAAGGGGGACGGCCAAAGATGTGGGCAATTTTCGGAGGTATTCTTCTAAACCAAAGCTAAGTTTAATTACCTTGTAAAACTGGTACTTTCCAGAATTTTCTTTCTATGTTTGATCTCCATTCTTGTAAGAAGTTATCCTGAAATCTCTCTTTAATTACGAAATTAAAATGTTTCCTATTTAAAATACTCTGATTGATCCATATGTTTGTCATTCCTAATTTGTCAAGCAATGAAGATATGTAATTAATCCAGGAACTTGTATGCAACCCACTCAGATGGTTCAGATATAAAATTGAGTAGAGTGTAGTCGAGATTTTATTTTCCTTTCCAGATACTAATTGAGCCCAGTAATTTAGGGAACGGATCTTAATTTTAATACCTATGGGTGTACCTATGTCTCTATCTAGACAGCTTGCCAATTAAGAAGATGTTATTCCATTCGAACAGATTAGTTGATCCCATACACTGTTTTTAAAGCAATAATGTCTTCAAAAGTAGACATATCTTTAATGTCTTCATCTGGACAGCTTGCTAATTAAAAAGATGTTTATTCAATTAAAACAGATCAGTTGATCTCATACACAGTTTTCAAAGCAATAATGACTTCAAAAGTAGACAAAATGCTACAATTGTAGATTAAATTAACCCTAAACAATTTAAAGAGAAAAGATAGAATAAAGTTGTGGAAGAACCGAAACACTAATAGAAGAATGTCGAAAGTAATGGAAAAAATTACAAGGACCAGTTTGACGCCCCCCCCCCTCCCCCCCCCCCAAAAGAATCCAACTTTATTGGTCTGAGGGTATTTTGTCCGACGGTATTTTGTCCTACCCATTGAGGGTATTATGTCCTAAGGGTATTTTTTAGGGTATTATGTCCTAAGGGTATTTTGTCCGAGGGTATTTTATCCTACAATCCGAACGGTATCCAGACAAAATACCCTCTGACACCGCACTAGCTGATTGGTTTCATCATACCAGCCCGTGCAACACAAGTTGCCTGACAGTTTTGAAACCATAAAGTTTCCCCATACCAGCCAGTGTTGTATACAATCTGTATACTTCCCGACAGCCTGGAAACTTTAAAAATTTGTTGATAGCTTTCATCATACAAGCCCGTGCAACATAACATTGCCTGACAGCTTTGAAACCTAGAAGTTTCTTCATACAAGTCAGTGTTGTTTACATTTCGTATTCATCCCGACAGCTTGGAAACTTCACCAAACGCCGAGTTTCTAAAATACAACCAGTACAGTACCCGACTGTCTGACAACTTTGAAACTCAGAAGTTCCATACAGCAGGCCTGCACTTTCCGGAGTATTCTGTGTATTTTTGCCAGCTTGGGACATCACCAAACGGCGGACAACCTGAATTACTAAACAGTTCAACAAACAAACTGTGATAACTCGAGATCCTTCCAACGAAGGGAATCTAACAAAAGCACCAATACTCAAGTGCTATTACCTGACCAGTGAAAATAAAAATAACAAAACATTCTTTCTAATAAAACACATGGTCCTCACACCCTACCAATACTTTCTGGTGTGAATAATATAATTGCACAAACTATAAACAAACCTCCAATACAGTGCAGTTGTCAAGTGCAAACAGTGAATCAGTGAAAACAAAGAAAACACCTGGTCTCCTCAGACAATAAAAGCTGTAAGGTTTGAACAATATAATTGCACCAGCTGAGACAGCCTTCAACGAAGTGCAATAATTAAGACTCATACAGTTCTATGATGTATGGGGACTTTCGTTCGATGGGATATGGAGAGGTATGTGCAAACTGTCAGGAAATCCTCCGCCTACTTGAGACAATTGTTAAGTTTGAGGGGGAGATTGCTGAGCTGAAGGGAAAACTTGGTAGGGCGGGGCTGTCTGGAGTTACGCCTGTGAAAGTAGCTTTCCGAGAAGGATGGGTGGTTGTCGGTGGTTCCAAGAGGAAACATGGGGGTAGAACCTTTGATGTGAATGAGGTAGGTGATGAGGTGGGGGCTGCTAGAAAAATACGTAGAACAGATGAGGGGGGCCCAGGCCGGAGCAATGCTGTAAAGCGTTTGGCGTGGACTATCAAAAGTGGTAGGAAAGGGGGGCCAGAGAAGCAGGTAGATAGGGGTGTAAAGTCCAAAGGCAGTGGGGAGTGCAGCACCAGAAACAGATTTGATGTGCTCGATTCGGAAGAGTTAGAGGAGGAGATGGAGGTACTTGCAACAGATAGTAGGTTGGGGTCTAGGCCAGGAAAAAGGAGGAGGGATTCGGTAGAAGACCAGGGGAGTAGTCCAGGTAGTTCAGGGCCTGGAAAGAGACGGAGGGACAAGGATAGGAGTAATCCTAGGTCAAAGATACCGATACCGATATTGATTCCGAGTGGGGCTGTTGGAGAGGAAGAGGACGCTGTAAACAATAGGAGACTAGAGGAGATAAATAGGGCGAGGGACAAAAGTAAGTTGGTGGTTGCGGGAAGTAGCATAGTTCGGGGGATCGACAAGGTTGTCTGTGGTCCGGACAGTAAAAATAGAACAGTTCTGTGCTTTCCAGGGGCTAAAGTGGAGGACCTGAGGGATAGAGTGGACGGTATTGTAGCTGGGTCGGGGCCTGATCCGGTAGTGGTATTACATGTGGGGTCCAATAACATCAGGGAGAGGAAATCAGTTCGTTTGGTGGACACATACAAGGACCTAATTAGTAAGCTACTTAGCAGGAATGCTCGGATCATCGTTTCAGGGGTGCTCCCCGTTATGGGTGGTGGGAATGAGAGGAACTCGCGGATTATGGCACTAAACGAGGAGCTGGAAGAGCACTGCAAAGACTTGGGAATACATTTCATTGACCACTGGGACTCATTCTGGGTACAAGGAGAGTTGTATGGGCGAGACGGATTGCATTTAAGTAGGATGGGTACAGACCTGTTGGGCCAAAAAATTTTACAGGTGGCTGGGCCTTTTTTGGAGAAAAAGGGGGTAGGGGACCACAGCCGATAACCCAGAGGGGCACAAATGCTGGGAACATAGGAAGAACAACAAACATGCACAACACAGGGACACACCAGGGTTATAATAATGTGCCAGTGATGACAAAGAAACAAAGATTCATTAAGTTTGGATACTGCAACATCCAGGGTCTGCACAAGAAAGTAAGCGAAATATCAACACTGATGGACGAAGGAGACTTCGATATAATGGGTCTAAGTGAGACGTGGATAACACGGGATGAGCGGGCTGATCAGATGAAGGGTTGCGTGTGGATAGGAGCTGGGCGAACTGAGGGTCAGAAACGGGGTGGGGGTGTTGGCATCTACGCTAAAGAGGAATTACAGCCCTCATTGATTACAGATCTCGCAGAAGCAAGGACTCAGATTCCAGTATCCAACGAAATAGTCTGGGCAAAAATCAAGTTAGGAAGCAGGAGTGTTGCCGTTGGTGTTGTATACTTAGCAGTGGAGGGAAGTAAGCCCGAGTGGAATGATTCAATATATACAACTCTTAGATCGAATATCACAGAGCTTGAAAGCAGAGGGTTCAGTATTGTCCTAATGGGGGACTTCAATGGGCACATCGGGGATAAGGAGGAGGGCATACAGGGAGGTGATAGGAAAATTAACACGAATGGGAGGAAGATGTTGGACCTATCAAAAGAGCTTGGTTTAAAGATCTTGAACAGGGATGCGAAATGTAAGGGTAAATGGACCTGGGAGAGGAACGATAAGAAAACAATAATTGATTATATACTCACTGACATTAGCGTATGGAGGGAGGTTATAGATGTAGAAATAGATGACGAGGGAAAAAATGACTTGGGTAGTGATCACAACCTGATAACAGTTAAGATTATGGGCAAAAAGACGAATAGAGACAGAAATACCTTCAAGGAAGTTTGGGGACTAAAACAAGGAGCCGACTGGAAGCAGTTTCGGGAAAAACTAAAACCAAGTCTTGAATGTATACCTAGGGATGCAAATGTCCAGAGTATTTCAGATGGCATAGTAAATAGCCTAACAGAGGCAGGGAAGGATTGTATAGGAAGGGTGAGGGTCCCAACGAGAGAGCTTGGATACAGGGTTAACGAGGGACTGAAAAAGGCTATAAAAGAAAGGAAGGTAAAATGCGCTGCTTACAGAAGAAGTAGGAAGCTTAAAGGGGTGGATAACAATGACACGAGACTAATGAAAGGAGAATATGAACTGGCACGGAAAAAGGTGAATGAGATAAAGAATAATAATAGGAAGGAGCGCAATTGCAGTCTTGCCAGAACAATAAAGAAAACGGGGGGTTCGAGCTCAAACGTATTTTGGAACTGGGTAAATAAACGGGGGAAAAGTAGTGTGCAGAGTATCAAAGTGGATGGGGAAAGTACAGAAGATAAAGGCCGTATCGCTTCAGAGTTAGTCAAGCACTGGGAAAAGATAAACGATAGGCGATGGGGCAGTGGGTCCCCACCAAAAAGAAATACACTGGTGGAGGAGAACCTATCCAATCGTGTATGTAGCGAAATAACGGCAGAAGAAGTGCGGAACGTGGTCTCGAAATTAAAAAATGCTAAAGCGGGAGGGACTGATGAAATTCCGAACGAATTCCTCAAAAATGGAGGGGAGGCACTTATTGAAGTCCTGACAAACCTTTTCAACCTGGCTCTGCGAAAGCAAGAGGTCCCCAGAGAGTGGAGGGAAAGTAAGGTGTCGTTCATACACAAAAAGGGGGATAAGGAAGTTCTAGATAACTATAGGGGGATATCAGTTAGTAGTAACATCGGAAAAGTATTCTGTAAGGTCATATACAGTAGACTAGAGGAAGTTATTGAAGAGAAAGGTTTTCTAAGAGAAATTCAAAATGGTTTCAGGAAAGGACGAAGAGTCACTGATCACCTATTTACACTCACCCAACTGATAGAATCAACAAAGGCTGAAAAGAAAAAGATGTTTCTGGCATCTCTAGATGTGAAAAAAGCGTACGACCGAGTGTGGAGGGAAGGTATGTGGCGAAAGCTCGAGGGCATCGGACTGGGGGGTGACTTTGTGGGAATCATGAAAGCACTGTATACAGATGTGCAAAGCCAACTCAGTCTAGGGAGTATCACTACAAAACGAGTCCCTATGGATATAGGCCTCAAGCAGGGGTGTATCTTTTCACCGATTTTGTTTGCATTGTATGTTAAAGATTTAGGGGACGAACTAATTCAGAGTGCGGAGGGGGTAAATGTTGGAGACATAAAGATACCAGGCTTATTCTTTGCGGACGACATGGTGTTAATGTCTAGAACTGAACAGGGGCTAGAGAAATTGCTGGAAATTGTTGGTAGTTATGGGAACACTTGGCGGCTCGAACTAAATGAAAATAAAAGCAAGGTAATACCCGTTGGACGTAAGGTAGATATGACGAAGAGATGGAGAGTGGGGGAGTTCTCAATCCCCGAAGGGGAAAGCAAACAAATCACTGTAGGAGAAAAGGGAGAGTATGAGTATCTAGGGGTAAGCATAAATATAACGGGAAGAGGGGTGTACAGAAATTACTCAGCCAAACTGATTCTGAAAGGGAAAAGAATTCTGAACCAACTAAAACTTTTAGGGAAAAATAGTTTCAACAAGGTCTTTGTGGGGAAAACACTATGGGAGAGGGTGGGTTTACCAAGTATAACGTATGGCACGGACGTGATTCCATTAAACCAAACCGTTATTAAGAAGTTGGAAAGTACTCAGAATGATGCCGGCAGATGGATAACAGGGTCAAGTAATGCTGCAGCTTTGGAAGCAGTAAGGGGGGAGCTTGGGTGGATGAAAATCAAGGACAGGGTAGATTTGGGAAAACTGTGTTACTTTAACTACTTGAGAAACCTGCCTGACAACCGGTGGTGCAAATTGATGCTCGATACCATTTGGAATTCTAATATAGAAACGGGGTGGTCAAAACATGTGAGGGAACTAATGGACAGTTACTCTATAGAGGTCACAAACATAGAAGTAGGAATGAAAGAAGGCAAAAGGTTTGTCAAAGAGAGAGTCATGGAAGATTGCAATCGAAACTGGCGAGCAGGGGTTAGCGTGAAAAGATCACTGCAGGGGTTACAATATAAAGAAAAGCCAGCTTTTGAGAAGTACCTAGATGGCACCTTTGGAGGGTCACTGCTGTTCAAACTGAGATCAAGATCACTGGAGCTTCGGGGAAAAATTGGGAGAGATGGGGAAAAGGGATGCCAAATGTGCCACTCTGGAGTAGTGGAGACCCTGGAACATTTTCTCTTGGAATGCCCACAGTATATACCTCATAGAATAAAATTTACTGGAAGAATAATGCAGAAGTGGGGTGAAGAAACAAAGGATAGATGGCTGAAGGCGGACACGAGGGAGAGGGTAGGAATGCTTATTGAAGAAATTGAAAAAGAGGAAGTGAGGGACACTATTAAGCAGTTTATATCTGAATGCTGGGAGGAGAGGAGGGGAAGAGGGGGTGGGGTGCAGGGGGAATGATGGCCTTCTCTTATGAGGACCGCGACAAATCAGCGGCTGGCCAAAGAGTTATTATTATTATTATTACAGCATTTGAGATTTTCCAAAAACAAACACACTAACAATTTTTTTTGGCAATCTGCTACAAGCAAAACTACGGCTGTAAACAAGTTATAACACCACATCGAACAATAAATGGTGTGTCGAAGTCCACACATAAGGTGACCGATATTATACAATTTTATTCTCAAATATCGACCACGTTTCGATAAACTCGGACGTTTCAATAAACTGAAGTCCTGAAGTATTTGTTTATTTGAAAAAACCGTAAAGGTTGAAACTAGTCATACATAGCGGATTAAATTCCGGGCAAGTACCAATGGGCTTCGGGTCAAACAAATTATACACCGAAGCAAATTTAAGCGCTATAATAAAATTAGCTTTTTCGTCACGAGCTCAAAGCTCCAAGAGCTGACAAAGGATAAAATGCATTGCTCAAGTGCTTTCAGTCCAACGACCATATTTCTTTAGTGTTGACAGTTATTTACTTAGACAATGGTCCAGGCCTAATTATTAAAATGGGCATACCTCAAACAATTCAGCATGCACATATCGATAAGCCTTTTAATACTAGCTTCATATATCTTGCATGCCCGAAACTGATACGGCCTTACATGTTGGTATTATTCCGACCTAATAATAGGGCTGCATCCATTCACTGGAATATTAACAACCCTGACATCATTTGATTCATATCGATCAACATTCAGTAAAGCACGTGCATTCAACAATGTACCATGCACTCACAAATGTGCCCTAGAACGAGGGCTAGTATAATATGGTCTGCATCCACTGAGTGACATACGCGCCCACGCCTATGTAGCATGCGTTCACAGATGAGCCTTAGAGCGAGGGCTAGGGGTGGATGGAGGAAACGGGTAGCTAAGCCATTCACCCTTAGTTCTCCACCAGTGCCATCGCTTAATACGCATAGCTAACATCGAAGCGATGCCAGAGTGCAATCATACTAGACGCTGTTTCATATGGGCTGCATCTACCAAATGGTCAACATATGCGCAACAGGACACATGTAATGCCAACATCATAGTTGATCGACCTTCCATTCTGTCAAGGTCGGCAGTCCAACTCAACTGTCGTATCACCAACGTCAGCCTGAATTACCTACCGAACTGTCTTCAGGAAAATACACATTAATGTCAATAATGACATACCCAGATAATGGGCTGAAGTTTTGAGCAATACCATAACCAACATGCTGAATCACGAATTGACAGATTCTGTAAAACCGTACTTGGCAAAGGGTTAAAATAAATGCCTACTCTCATCGAGCCAAGAACGAGTCATTTCAGTGTAATAGGCAAAGGGTTAAAGTGTATACCTACTCCTGCTAAACCTTTCACTGGCCATTTAGCCAATTTCGCCGCACCTGTGAGCGCGCCTAACTTCCATAACGGATACTGAGACCCCTGATGGGCATCTGCTGACGCAATATTACACTCGCGACCAGCAGTAATATTCTAACAACACCGCACGTACAACAATTTGCTTAAGCATTAAACCTACCATCTTAGCGCAAAACGCACTGTACGGAGGAGCTACATGTTTAACCCTGGAATGCCCACCCAACATGTGGGGAACAAGTTACATTGTACTTCATTCATAACAGTACCAATTAATTTTACACTACGGCGGTCAAATATATTACACTCATGACCCTTTAATAGTGCCCAAACTTGTGTTTTGTAGAACAGCACTTAATAACATGTAACAATGGATAATACCAAACCATGTGCTGTTGTTTCCGAACGAGTCATTCAGAAAATGACGAATAAACAGTGCCTACCGGCCAATAATCACATCATGTGATATTCTGTTGCTTACAATGATTAAAACAACAGACGCTAATAAACACTGCAGACGTGTTCTCTGGCATTTGTGGTTGAACACTTGTATGCACCTGCCACAGGCGATTTGAGTTGGGTTTCAACTTTTCCAGGTAAGTGGCGAAGCATTTCACTCGGCAGTATTCATTGTCTTCGGGATCAGCAGGTATATGTATGTCCCGAGAAACCCTGTTTGTCGCCAGCGCGGTGGTTCTTGGACATTTCGTCCTGTGTTTTGACAACGAATTTTCTGCCATCAGGAAATTTACAAATGAAGAAAGTGCCCTTGGTCATATTCCATATTTTCGTTCGCCTGGCGACATAAATACAACCTGATATTCTTTTGTATACGATTGTATAAACCGCAGGGAGTTCTTGGTGACAGGTTGATACTATTATATATTTTTGTAAGATCACTGTCATTGATCTGTTCATAATGAACGATCTCACCTTTGCCACACATTTTTATTTCTGCCAGTGCTGTCTTGAAACATTCATTGGCTTCCGCAAATTTAGGTTTGGCTACAAAGTCAAATGTTTTCCTGTAGGATGGAGCTTTCATATACATGTTTAGGGCGTGTCGCATATTTTTAACTACAGAGACCTTCTACACTTCTCCTTTTCGACCTAGCATCCATGTAGAAATGTGGCCCAGACACTCGTTCAATTTAACAATGTCAAAATTTTCAAAATCATTTTCTTAACATTTTTCTTCCAAATATTCTCGGAAAGCCAATGCACCTACAGAATTGGTCTCTTTCGTGTTTTGGGGAATCACATTCGCCCGTTTCGCAATTATTTCTTCAACTGAATGATTTTCAAACTGATTCATTCTTCAAAATATTTCACACGTGCAGCAAATGATTTTTATTTGCATTTCTTCGGGAATTATTGACCACCCCATTCGAGAATGGTTTGGACGCTGAGCGTTTTACCTGAAGTTTTTGCAGGGCAGCTCGTTGTTTGAGGAAAGAGAGGAAAGGTATTAAACTATCAAATACTTGTTAATGAGACGTACATAATATAATGCATTCAAAACATGCAATCAATTTTCTATGGATCATTGGGGAATGTAATTATACCTTCTTAGAATGATCACTGGTCACGTAAAATACGATTTTATAGGCAGGATTCACTTTGAATCTCCTCCCATTGTTATCCTCTTTTCAAATATTTCGCGTGGTGAAGTCAGACGGTAACATATGTCAATAGAGCCGTTAACATAGAATATACTAAGCGAGTTCTTGTCCAATCAGAGGAGGAGGATTTTAGCCTTATTAGAACATTGTGACATTAGTTACCGAGTCCCTTTTTATCAGTAAAACTACTGCAGTAAACATCCCCACATGGAGAAATTTTCCTTTAAAAGTCACCTTTTCTGAACGTATATTTTTTTCAGGCTTGTGTATACTAGTGGATAATTTTGAAATTAAATATCTAACAGATAATGTGTTCCCTCCAGAACGGTGTGGAGATCTATCTCTTATTTCCCGTCTGTCTTGGGGTCAGGTATACAAAACGTTTCTAAATTCTTCGAATTTTAAAATCTCTTTGAGCGTACTCTTTCTTTGCGAACCAGAGCAGGCATTGGGTTGAAACCGGTACCAACACTTTCAAAGGAAAACACTTATTGACAAATAAATCGGGATACAACCGAACAACTCGATTTTATTATTCCATTACTAGCCCCTATTGGCGAGAAGAATAGACCAAGAAAAGAATAGACCATCTGTTGAAAGGAGGTAACTTTCAAGCATTTTGGTCTTTTATAAAACAGGTGCGAAATGACCCCAGGAGTAATTTCTTTGTTAGTGCAGTAGTACTTCCTGGCTGGACCACATCCTCTTTTAACTTGTTAACAATTTTTGTGGGTGCCGTAATGGCATCTTGAAGAACGCCACTAGTGGGTCTCAATGCTGGGTTTAGATCCTAGATAAGCGAAGCAACTAAAAAGTGGAGAATTTGGAGAATCAATGGCCTTTGTTGAGAAAGCTGTTAAATGAGACACTCATGTTAACCCTTTACCCAACGAATCGGCCGCATCCACCCGCGTAATATGCAAATTCACCCTGAGTTCAAAAAATAGTATTTTTCAAAAAATTTCAACAAAACCATATCATGTGATCCCTCGTTGGAACGAGCTCGTCTAGCTCGTTCCAACGAGGTGTGACATGATATAGTTTTGTTGAATTTTTTTGAAAAGATTTAAAAATGATATTTAAAATAATAAATGTTGATATCGTTTGCGTTGAGTAAAGGGTTAACCCTTTGAACACTGATGGTATATTGCATGCCTGTTCAGAGTCATCAACTGGTGGAGTCTATATTCTTATTTTCTGGCCTGGTCTGGTCGTAATCCACGCGTGGGCAGTGATGACCCGGCATGCATTTACCAGACAATAAAAATCATCACCAGCAAATTTTTAATTAAATGAAGCACCGGTTTGTACCCGGTGCTTCATTTACTGAAGTTTTGATGATTATTCCTATAATTAGTGTTTACATATATTATTGCGTCCGTGGAAATACTGTCCGCGCTGTGGAAAGTGACCAGTCCACGGCGGCCGAACTGAACGTCACAATGGTTTCTGTAACTATACTCAACATTTCGCCGCCTGAGTGCTAGAATGTTCTATGTCCCCTAAGGGACATAGAACATTCTAGCACTCAGGCGATGATTTATTGAGCAATAAATCTTCTATTATATGTTTTGGGGGGCGCGGTAGCAAAATCGAGGTGGAACAACAGAAAAAAGAAATGAAAGATAATAAAAAAAACAAATAAATTTTCCAAGTCTTGCCCCTGGATGGGTGAGTGAGCCTGAATAATCATGCGCCACATGTTTCTAACAAGCACTAGTCTCGATGCGAAAGCTAGAGTTTCGTGTATCTGAAATGGAAATGGAGTACACAAGATACTGATTTGTGTAAGCGCATAATTGTTTTTTGAATGTTTCAACATGACTGTTCAAAGTGAACGCTCTAATAAAATTGTTATTTACTGTACATACCATTTTCTCCAGTAGACAGAAAGTTTTCCAAGTTGTCCCAGTTGTTTTTCTTACAACCAGGCTGGTTATGTCCACGGTTAGGATAAAAATCAACATGTCCCAGTGCTTTTTCTACGCCAAATCCTACAGGTGAGTAATAGAAAAAAAGTTTTTTTTGTACTAGGAAATGGCTGTTCGATAAAGTAGGAAATAAAACTAACAGACAAAATAGCAGAAACAGATTCTGTTAGCAATTTAATAGGATTCACGCACATTTTATAGTAAAGAACACAACCACTTTTCCACTCACTTGGTTTTATTCCGCATCACTGGGTAAATTTAACCATGCTGTTCTTTGCTATAAAACTTCAGAACACTGCATGACCTAGCATTACGTTCTAACTATATCACTCATAGAATAGTACAAAGCCATATGTAGGTTGATAGTACAAGGGGCAAACATTGAACCAACAGGGGCACAGACAGTACGTCCTATACAACCGTTCTAAACAACCAAGTATAACAATGCCCGGCTTAGCATTACATGGTACCCAACCAGTTATAGGACTGTGTAACGCCAAAAGTAGATTGATATTTCCAAGGGCTAAGAGGGGATCCCACCGCATTACACAACCTTGTATTACTCCCACCTACTCCATAATGCCGCCTGGGATGGCATTACATACCAGTCACAGGGTAATATGAAGTATTAGATGGGTTTGTAGTAAAAGGGGGCAACATGGGACCTATAGGGGTAAAACCGTCCACATAATACTACCATATCTGTCCAGTACGAGAAGCCCGAAACCCCTTGACTCGAACAACGTAATGTCGGATTGTACAATGGACAACAACAGCAGTCAACGTTTCTATGACGCTGCGTGCGTATCATGATGTAAGGACGTCAACAGCAACGTCAACCGTTTCGCGGGAAAAAACTTTCAAGAGAACACGACTTCCCATCATATACCCACACTATATTTCCCAAACCATACCCATGCATGTATCACTATATATACCATAGCATATTATATATGCCGTACGTATACCACTTGCTGAATCTAGCTGGTTGGAGCCGAAGTTTTACTCAGGAAAAAGTTGCTTTGGCAAAAGGGTGGTTCTTGTGGAAATTTAACACTAGCTGCTCCGGCAAAAGTCAAGGTGATGGGCCCTAAAAACCGTATGGAACACTTGCTTCGTACGGATTTGAAAAAAATGAAAATGGAGGAAAGGTAACATGCGTGTGATAAAGCTCTGTATGAGACTGAATTACAATGTGATGGGGAAAATGTACATCCTTTTTGTTCTGTTTAACTTAATATGACATGCTTCTTTCATCTAACACAAAATCTCTTCCAACCTTTTACATTATTTTCAGACGCCTTTCAGTTTTAAGGAAATGTCCTCCGCTAAAAGGGAACATTTTTACAACCCATGAATGACAATGTACTTATCGACACATACGGCTGTATTCCTTTTGTACGTTATGATCAATAGTAGAGCCCTCACCCCCACACCAATGATCTTTCCTTTCGCCTTTGCCATAATGTTCAGCAGTACATACTTTCACACTCGACTGTCAAGGAGGCACAAATCAACAAGGACAGGAAGAGCTAGAAGGCGTACGGGGGAAAGAAACTAAGTTGTCGAGATGCCTATGAGCCAAATGGTATTTAGAGGTTTAGGTATCATAGTTGGGTCCTGCGATTTAAGAGTAATCCAGAATTCTAGAAACTATTTGTCTGGGGACCTAGAATCTATGTCTTTTGTGAGATCTATGTGACATTTAAAACATAAAATAATGTGATGCTGAAAACTTAAAATCAAATAATTATTCAGTAGTGTTCGTAGTAAATTTACAACAGTAATCCTCAAACAATTTAACCTATGCGTGTATGCCTCTCGTATTTCATTAGAGCAGGGGAGGTACGAAGATTAGGGGTTAAGCCCGATTCGTCACGGCTGTGATGGTTCATGACCCGACTGACTAATATTACAACTACATCATCGGGGCATGCCTTCGACGAAGGCATGCCTTGATGATGAAGTTGGAATGTTAGTCAGCCGGGATTATAGTTAAAAACTCAAAAGACTTTTTGGCAAATTTTTCAGTGAATAAATGGGTACGCGGTGGCTCAGTGGTTACGGCATTGAACTTCAAACCGAAAGGTCCACGGTTCGAACCCCGCCAAGGGTAACTGCGTTGTGTCCTTGGGCAAGACACTTGATCCCGATTGCCCACGTCGGGGCACGGTGGCGCTGTGTACCAAGGCGTACTGCACGTCGATGGTGCACTTGTCTTCAACCAATGCTAGCCCTGCTGGTGTGGAGTTAGTACGCTGGGGAGTCTGACAGTTGCTCGCCGTTGCTCGATGGTTCTTTCCGGGTACTCCGGTTTCCACCACCCGTAAAACTGTTCTACACGAGGTGACCGTGGCTGTAGAAAGTGTCGTTAAACCTCAATAAATAAATAAATAAATAAATTTGACAGACTGTGTGCATGACACAAGTCTAAGTATCTAATCTGGACTTTTAAGAACGTACATGATTACTTGCAAGAGAGAAGAGAATCGTTATGTAGATTCCAATCCTGACGAAACTATCCTGACTAGACTAGAAAAAAACTATTGGGGAGGTCACACACGCTAAATCCCCTTCAATGACGTCCCTGCATCAGAACGTGTGGTGCCTGTCCTTCATATGTAAATATTTGAAATAGCAACGGATCGACTTCGAGCGTCAGAAATAAGAGAAGATCGGGAGTTTGAAAGCCGTTGGCTGCTTAGGAGACTGGAAGTTCATGCATGATTATCTTGGCGCCTAACCATTAAGGGCCGAACTAACTTTTGAGGGTGAGAAAATCTGTACATTTTGAAATGAATGTCAAAATTTCAGATATATTTTTCTTCTTTATGTATTTATTCACAGAGAGTTTATCTTTAGTTAGATGTCTAATAACTCATACATACCGAGATTGACAATTGGTTCTGCGTCTGTATGTATAATATCAACAAACTTTGCGTCACCATCATCCAATCTCACAGCTCTTCCATAATTTTCGAATGCCATGCTAGCAGGATCCAGCCCTATAATAATAATAATAATAATAATAATAATAATAATAATAATAATAATAATAATAATACCAAAACACAACTGAAATTATAGACAGTTTGGATCATATCTGGATATTCTGTGTTCAGCTTTAGGCAACTGGAATTGCAGACGACACTTTGAAAAAAATGCAGGAATAAAGCCTAAAAAAGTTAAAAATTTGTTTTTTAGGCCCTCCCGCATGTCCTTTTGGCTGACGCATGCTCTCTTTTTATTACCAATGTAAGCTTAAAAAAATTAAATCGTTTATCTCTGATATTTTACCCAAGTTATTGAAATTGATAAATTTGTCCCTCGAGTGCAACAAGGCTTTGCAATGCTTTAGCTTTGCAAAGCCTTCTTGCACTCAAGGACGAAATATACCACCACCCATGCTATTCTGTAGATTATGAGGGCTAAAACATAAAACAAACCAAGAAAATGAACTTTTTATTGCAAAGAAATAATTACAAAAATAAAAAATAAAATAAAAAAACCGCCCGCCCACATGCAATTTTACAAAAAAACGGCCTGAGGAACAGAAGAGAGACGTTGTGGGGCCTAACTAAAACAGTTTATTTCTTGTCTAAAAAATAAACTGAAAAATGCCGTTAAAATACGGAAAAGGTACTGACAGCCAGCTGTCAATATTTCTACCGTAAATATGACACTGAGAATATCGTATTAAACTACTTTTGGCAATGCCGACCGATATTTTGTTCGATGTCGGAGCAAAACCGAGATGAAATTTATTTTCTTTTCAATATATCAGAAGATTACAGAATAGACAAATTAATATCTGTAACCTACAGACATTTGGCTGCAGGTCAATTAGCCTACCTTGAAAATTACATTGACTCTTCGAAAACAAAGTAACGTTCGAAATGGAAGATGCCATTTTGCAAAAAGCGAGAGTTGAAGAGTTTAATGCGTTCGTTCTGAAAAAAAAATTCATTGGTGTTCAAGTTCACTTTCCGCATATTTGGCTATAGCATGATCGCTACATAGGTATGGAGTCAAGTTTAACCAATCGTTTATACACGAACCAATGTTTCCAGTATTAGAGAATTTCTATGCAAGGCGTTGGTTCTGGGCTCTATTTTTTAAGTGAAGCAGAACTCGTTTACCGCTGTAAACAAGCACTACTCTACTTCCCAGAGTTCCCACGTGAGTTCGTTCTGAAACACTTTCCTCCTTGCATTGTACATGAATACTCCTCTCTAAGTTTTCATGTAGTGAAACTTCAAGTAGTAACAGTAGTTACCATAGTATTTACGTTAGAAGTGCCGGTAACTGGTAGAAGTACCGACAACTGGCAGAAGTACTGACAACTGGTGTAGAAGTAGAAGTAACGGTAACTGGTAGAAGTAAAGGCAACTGGTAGCAGTAACGACAACTGGTAGAAATAAAGGCAAACGGTAGAAATAAAGACAACCGGTAGAAGTAAAGGAAACTGATAGAAATAAAGGCAACCGGTAGAAGTAAAGACAACTGGTAGAAGTAACAGCAACTGGTAGAAGTAAAGGCAACTGGTAGAAGTAAATGCAACTAGTAAAAGTAATGGTAACTGGTAGAAGTAACGGCAGCTGGTAGAAGTGACGGTAACTGATAGAAGTAACCGCAACTAGTAGAAGTAAAGTCAACCGATAGAAGTAAAGAAAACTGATAGAAGAAAAGGCAAACTGGTAGAAGTAAAGAAAACTGGAAGAAGTAAAGGCACTGGGAGAAGTGATGGCAACTACTAGAAGTAAAGGCAACCGATAGAAACAATGGCAACTGGTTGAACTAATGGCAACTGGTAGAAGTAATGGCAACTGGTAGAGGTACCGGCTACTGGTAGAAGTAAAGGCAACTGGTAGAAGTAAAGGCAACTGGTAGAGGTAAAGATGACTGATAGAAGTAACGACAACTGGTAGAAGTAACAGCAACTGGTAGAAGTAACGACAACTGGTATATGTAATGGTAACCGGTAGAAGTACGGGCAAGTAGTATAAGTACCGGCAATTGGTAGAAGTACTGACAACTTGTAGAACTAAACGTAACTGGCAGAAGTAACGACAACTGGTAGAAGTAAATACAACTGGGGAAGTAAAGACAACTGGTAGAAGTAAAGGCAACTGGTAGAAGTAAAGGCAACTGGTAGAAGTAACGACAACTGATAGAAGTACAAGCAACTAGCAGAGGTAACAGCAACTGGTAGAAGTAGAGGCAATCGGTAGAAGTAAATACAACTGGTAGAAGTAACATAACTGTTAGTAGTAAAGGCAACTGGCAAAAGTAAAGGCAACTGGTAGATGTACCGGCAGCTGGTAGAAGTAAAGGCAACTGGTAGAAGTAAAAGCAACTGGTAGAAGTAACGGCAACTGGTAGAAGTAAAGGCAACTGGTAGAAGTGAAGGCAACTGGTAGAAATAAAGGCAACTGATAGAACTACTGGCAACTAGCAGAAGTAACAACAACCGGTAGAAGTAAAGGAACCTGGTAGAAGTAAATACAACTGGTAGAAGTAACGGCAACTAGTAGAAGTAAAGGCAACTGGTAGAAGTAAAGGCAACTGGTAGAAGTGAAGGCAACTGGTAAAAGTAAACACAACTGGCAGCCGGTACTTGTACCGTAATTTAACGGTAATTTTGTGACAGTGTAAAGCTTATGATTCCTCACTAAAGAGAACTAAACAGGTGATGGACCATCGGTCATGTAATGAATAACGCGGACTATCGGGATTCGGGACATCAAACCGGAATAGAAGGATTGTATGAAGACTGTAGTACAATCCGTATGTATTAGATAGCCACTAGAGGCAAGGTTTAATCCCTTGAACGGGAATTGCATGGCTCTGTGGCTCCCAGTTCTGAAAGTCAAGCACAATACCCGGGAAATTCATAGACCATGATATCAAAGATTGCCTATTATAGTTTATGAGATTGTGGTGAATATCAGTTTCTGCTGAGACCAGTATAGCCGGTGGCGCTACGGTTTAACCTCGCAAACGGGAATTTTCAGATTACTGGATCTAAAAATCCGTCCAAATGCTAGGACATTTATTGACCAGTATCCGAAATGAACGGTTGCGGATCGCAACCTTTGATTCCCGGTTCTGTCCTATGAGCTTCGAGGGTATCATGGCCGATATTCAGAAACGAGAACCGGAAAGTCCCCAGTATCGTGACTGACTTTCATAAACGAGAACCGGGAAATTCCCTTTCCCGGGATTAAACCCTAATTAGAGGGTCTATCCTTCTGAACCGTGTTTTAGAAAAAAAATATTTGGACGAGACACGTGGACATTCACTACTTTTCCGACTCATACCAGTATTATCACAAAAAGACTTATTAGGGTGTAATCTGTATAAACGCAATTCATTTATAGATAATATGTAGTAGAATTTATGTATTCGTCTTTGTCTACACTGTAACTAGTATGGTTCGTCTCTGTCAGTTGGTGAATCCATAGAATTGCCATTTCCTCGAGACACGATGTTGATTATATTCGAATCGAATCTCAATGCTCTTCAATTTGTAGATAACATCTTACAATATGTTGCAACCGTAAATATTGCCAGTCTACAGTTAAGTATTGTATGCAACGGCGATTCGTCTGTTTCGACATACTAATAAAAAAATGGAATACTCCAAAACGTAACCGAAGTAATACTCTGAAAGTGGGGTACTGCAATATACATGGTCTCTACAGGAAAGCAAGTGAAATAGCTGTACTGGTCGAGGGAGAGGACTTTCATGCCCTGGGCTTCAGCGAGACGTGGTTAAGGCATGGTGAGTGGATAGGCAAAGTAAGGGGGTGCATGTGTATAGGTGTCGAACGAACTGAAGGTCAGAAAAAGGTGGAGGGGTAGGCATCTGCGTAAAAGAGGATTTAACACCGTCGTTTATCAGAGATCTGGCTGATGTCAGTACCTCGACTGAGGTGTCTAAAGACATTGGACAGGTAAAGGTTAATCGAAAAAACAAAAGTGTTGCCATTGGGATTGTGTGTGTGCGGTGGAGGGAATCAAATCTGAATGGAATGACTCAATACACTCTACACTTAGGTCCAATATCACGGAATTGGAAAACATGGGATTCGGTATAATTCTGATGGTACACTTTAATGGGCACGCTTGTGACAAGGAAGAAAGCACCCAGGGTGGGGATAAGAAAGTCATCAGGAATGGAAGGATGCTATTGGACTTCACAAGTGAACTTGGTCTGAAGATTCTGAACTGGGATGCGAGGTGTAAGGGGAAATGGACCTGGGGGATGAACGACAGAAGAAAAATAATCGACTTTTTTCTCTCAGATATCGATTTATGAAGGGATGTGATAGAGGTAGAATTGGACGATGAGGGTGAAAGGGAGTTGGCTAGTTACCACAACTTGATTACAGTTACGATCAGGTGCAAAAACCATGTAAGAAAGAAGGGAAGCTTCAAGGAGATTTGGGGACTTAGAAAGGATGCAGGTGAAGTCTGAAGAAAAATTGAAACCAAAGCTTGTGAATATACACAGAGAGGCCAATGTCCAGGAAACTGCAGATGTCATGGTTGCGAACCTAGAGGAGGTAGGGAAGGAAAGTACAGGAAAGATTAGGATGCCAACACGGGCACTTGCCTAACGGAGGTAGGGAAAGAAAGTATAGGAAAGATTAGGATGTCAACACGGGCACTTGGGTACAGAGTGAATGACGAATTGAAAAAGGCCATAAAGTGCAGAAAAGTCAAATGTGTTGCGGACAGGAGGAGTAGAAAACTCAAGTGGAAAGCAACGAGGGGGAGGGTAGAAAAAGAAAGAAGAAAACCAACAACCACAGAAAGAAGAATACCAACAACCACGAAATAAAGTAAATGAAATCAAAAATGATAAGCGGAGAGTACGAAACTTCAATTTTATTAGGATGATAAGAATGGCGGGGGATCAAGTTAGAACGTGTTTTGGAAATGGATAAATAAAAGAAGGAAAGGGGGTCGAGTAATGCCACAGCAGCAGATGCAATAAGGTGTGAGCTTGGGTGGATGAGGATTAAGGACAGGATAGACCTAATGAAACTCTGGTATCTTCACTATTTGGTAAATCTCCCCGAAAGCCAATTCAGGTTACAATCCGCCATGACTCTTTCTCTGACAAGTGTCCCCTGGTTTGTGCTCACTTCTAAGTTCGAGATCTCCGTTGAATATTCTCTATTAATAAACTTTCTCACTTGTTTGAATTCCAAATACACTGGAACATTAATTTACACCATCGGTGGCGAGAGAGAGGGAGATGGTGAGAGAGATAGCGAGAGAGAGATAGGGAGAGAGAGAGAGAGAGAGAGAGAGAGGGAGAGAGAGATAGAGAGAGAGAGAGAGAGAGAGAGAGAGAGAGAGAGAGAGAGAGAGAGAGAGAGATATAGAGAGAGAGAGAGATAGAGGGGGGGGGGGGGGGGGGTGTCTTTGGGTGGCCTGTGTTATAAAGAGAAGCCAGGTTTTGAAGAGTACCTTATGGCACTGTTGTTCAAGATGAGGATGCGGTTACTGGATCTCGGAGAAGACAGGGAAAGACAATGAAAAGGAGTGCCAAATGTGTAATTTAGGCGTAGTGGAGACTCTGGATCACTTTCTATTAGAATGTCCAAATACCAGTCTGACAGAATAGGATTCACCGGAAGTATGATGGGGAAGTGGATTGGAGAATGAACGACATGTGACTTAGTGGGTGACACAAAGGAGAGGGTTAGTAGTATTCTTATTGGAGAGATTCGGAAGAACAGGGTACTGGATGTCATCAAGCAGTTGTTATCAGAGTGTTTGGAGGAGAGAAGACGCGTGTGGATAAGGAGACCTTTGGGAGAACAGGGCTAATCAGGGTCTTCTCACTTGAAAACTATGACAAAATCAGCGGCCGGCCAAAGTCTTATTATTAATATTAGTCATGAACCTATCAGAATTCGCTGTCCGCTTTTGTAATTGCAGTGCTGTACATTTTTTCTAGGCCAAACTTGTCGACTCACCAACTAAAAGTGTTTAACGTTTCTTGACTTGAGGCTATACATATACGAAAAACGTCGATTTCCTTTATTAAACCTGCTACACAAAGTACGCGTGTGGAGTGTAAAATGTGATTTTTTACATTTTATATTCTTTCTGTAGTAAAGCATTTTATCAAACACGAAAGGCAGACGACACATGGAAACAAAATTCTTGAATAGCTATTTTTTCATTGTTTTGTCTCAAAAACACAGCGTATGGCACCTCATTGGAACGAGCTCGTTGAGTTCGTTCTAATGAGGGGTCATAAGCTATGTTTTTGTGACAAAAAATGAAAAGAATAATGAGAATTGAAAATTGGTGATTTTTATGAATAAAGCACTGGTCGGTTTTGGCCGTTAAGTTGGGTAAAATGTTAAGTCGGACCGGATTATTTACCGATGTGAGGAATTTCACGATGAATAGACGAAGGAGATGTATGTGGTTACTTACCTGTGATACGACCCAATCCCGTAACTTTGGAACCAGCATAGCCCGCTGCATGTGCCCCGAGAGAATGTCCAATCAGATGAAATGTTGACAGATCTGCGGATTTATGTTCAACGAGGCCCTGTATAAAGTTTGCCACTAACGCGCCAACAAGTCTTGTATTAGCTGCAGCCTGGAAATAGCTGGAGATCTGTGACCCTTTCCTCCAATCGACAATAAAAACATTCATCGGCTCCTGTAAAGAAACAACATGCCACAGCGTTCTTTATGTGATCAGCATTAGAATGTTAACATTATCTCCGTCCACAGTGACAGCAAATTTTTAACAGCATTGGAAGACCCATTTTGTCTCAACAAAATAACACATTGTAACTTATTTGAGACTGACCAATGGCAGAAACCGTCACTAGTGTACGAGAAGTTAACACGACATTGCAAAGTAAACGTCTCACACACAACGCCTTTCTTCTGTGAAGTCAATATACTATACACAAATGGATAATAAAGCACAGGTGGTGGATCTTTGAACAACAGCCATTATGAAGTCCATGTATGTTTCGCCATTTGCTTTTCCAACCACCAAAATAAGCAATGGTTTTGTGAAAATCGACCAAGAGGCAGCGATGGAAGGTAATCATAAAAATCATAAAACACTGAAACCAGTGGGGCAATGGGAGTTTTCACATTTTGGGAAGTGGCATACATATTTTTAGTGTTGATATTTATTTATTTATTTATTTATTTATTTATTTATTTATTTATTTATTTATTTATTGGTGGCTAAATACACTTTCGACAACCAGGGTCATCTCGTATGGGAGATACTTACAAAACCACTAAGTCACTGCGCCAGTATTGGCGCAGTGGCTCCGAGGAAGCCGGAGTACCAGGAGAGAACCACCGAGTAGCGACGAGCAACTGCCAGACAGACGCCCCAACGTACTAACTCCGCACAAGTAGGGTTAGCATTGGTTGAAGACAAGTGGACCATCGAAGAGCAATGCGCGTTAGTACACAGCGCCACCGTGCCCCGACGTGGGCCATCGGGATTAAGTATCAAAGGACACAACGCAGTTAGCCCTGGTGGGATCGAACCATGGACCGTTCGGTTTGAAGTCCAAATGCCGTACCCACTGAACCAGCACGATCCTTTGGTGTTGAAAGGTAATATATATTTCCGTGAATGTATTAAATTCTCGATAATACGACGAGCGCCTGTTGCGATGAACCTTTATAGAATATGTGCCCTAAATTATCTGGCACACACTAAAAACTAGTGTTAAAACTGACATTTTCAAGGTTTTAAACCCATTCTAACTCTTAGGGTTTGATTTTAACACTCAAAGTGCAATGCTTTATGCACTTAGACATTACAATCGTCAGACACCTGAAACTTGAATGGATGGCACTTCCCATGTGTCTAGCACTTGTGGTTCTTCCAGAATCGTCCATAATTTGATCTGCGCTTGGTGGGTACATAATTAAAAGGACACAACGCAGATGACGCGGATCAGGCTCGAGAGTTCGAGCCTGATCCGCATCATCTGCGTTGTTTCCTTTTAAGTGTCGCGACATTACACTTGTCAAGTGGTATTATTGTCAACACATGTCAAGTTCTGGGATATCTACACTTGAACAAAGTGCTAGTTCAGCTCTTAGTAAGTGTTAAATACAGCACTTCAAGTGTAGTTTTTAACACTTTAGTTTTTAGCGTGCATTGATTGCGGAACTCGAATCCCTTCTATTTCCTTTCCTTTCTAATTAACCTTTTACCTGACGATGAGAGATGACACTCTTATAGTATTTAATTTTAAAAAAAAGTCTAATGGACCCTCACTGGACCGTACTGAAGGAACTCGTTCGACTCGGGGACATAAGCTATGCTTTGGAGGAAAACATTGAAAAGAAACTTGACAAACTGAATGGCAACTTTTTGACATTTGTGTGGTAATTTTCGTTATTGGAAGAGATTTACAGGAGACTTTAGCTCCACTTAATTTTCTAAAGTTCTCAGTAAATATAACACTAAGGGTATGGAAATTTCATATAAAAATTGAAATTTCGAAATATTAGGGATGCTGAATCATCGATGTGCTCATCATTTCACAAAACTTCATTCATTTTCTTGTGGAGTTGTATAAAAAAACAGAAGCAAGCTTTTTAGAATTTTTTTTTTTGCCACTCAGTTTGAATGTTTTACTATTATTCTCTGTTTAAACTTATTTGAAAGTAAGGAAACGGTGGTATCGCCATCATTTAATGTTCTATAACCTTTTTCTGTTCATTTTATCAATATTGTGCGCATCGGGACAAATAATACAGGCACATTCCTTTCCATTAATATAAAAGTCAAGGAGCAAAGATTTTTCTAAATATGATTCCTGAGAAGAATAAGAACTTGCAAATTACTTTAACCCTTTACCTAACATGAAAAGCAGACGACACTTGTAAAAAAAATTATTGAATAACTATTTTTTTTCAATTTTTGTCTCAAAAACATAGGTTATTACCCCTCGTTGGAACGAGCTCGACGAGCTCGTTCCAACGAGGTGTCATAACCTATGTTTTTGAGACAAAAAATGAAAAAATAATGAAAATTAATTGGCGATTTTTGAGAATAGCGCTGGCCGGTTTTGGCCGTTACGTTAGGTAAAGGGTTAAAACACATTCGCTAAACGAAGAGCTATTTATTTATTTATTTATTTATTTATTTATTTATTTATTGGTGTTTAAGGTCACATACTTATGCACAATGGCTAATCATGACCGTGACAGTTTTACGGGTGGAGGAAGCCGGAGTACCCGGACAGAACCACCGAGCATCGACGAGCAACTGTCAGTTCCTCAACATTCTAACTCTGTTCAAGCTCCGCTCAAAAACGAAAAGCTGAAATGGACAGTTATAATGTTGCCTCTAATTAGCTTGCGATAAAAAGCAAAGTTTCCTTTTGTAACCTTCATTAAACGAAAACAACAGACATCTGCGAGGGTATCTGTCGTTTTCGTTTGTTAACCCTTTGAACCCGAGCAGCCGTTTTTTTCCGCCCAGGAGCATGGTACACCATAACGTCATTAATAGAATGGCGTTCAGTAAATGTGTGGGGTACAATAATCAATATTTTCAACGTGCAGCCCCGAGGCACGTTGGAAATATTGATTGGTCTACCCCAAATAATGAATATGGACTCTTCTAATTGCTGTCATTGAACTGGCATGGAAGATACCATTAGGGGTCAAAGGGTAAAAAGTATCAAAAGGCAACTTGGCTTTAATTTCTACTGATGTCATAGGTCTTTTCTCAACAGTAACATGCTTTTCAATTGGTCCTTCCCGTCTAATAAATGCAGGGGAGATAACTTTATCGAAAGTCTATTTTCATGACGAGATTGGACAGGTATGATAGAGTTGGATATGACTGAAAATTCCTTCGCATGTGAAATGCATCTGTCAGTTGCTGTAGATTGTATTGCAATCGAGGTTTTCATTCGTGAATTCACCTCTGAAGGGAACCGTACTGATAACAATAAATACCTTTTTCAGAAGCTCATCTTTGATAGACTGATACCAATGTTTTTTGCCACTACTTTTGAAACCGTGTATTATAAATTTAGTTGGTAGAATATTGTTGAACGCTGACTTGACTATCTGGATAGATTGCGTCTTGTAATTTATTACGAACGGTTGATTGATGTTATCTTTAGTGTAGAAGAGGTATTCTGGATTTATCTTATTTGGAGATGATGGAAGTTTTCCCAAGACATTCGTAAAAGGTTTCTTATTGGAAAAACAGCCGATCTTGTCATAACAAACAGTTTTTTTCTTAGCCCACAGCCAACCTGAAACAAAATTGAAACAAGTTAATCAATTGTATTTATTTATTGTCGTTTAACCCTTTATCCAACAAATCGCCCGCATCCGCCCGAGTAATGTGCAAATTCAACAGTTGAAAAAATATTATTTTTCAAAAAATTTCAACAAAACCATCTCATGTGACCCCTCGTTGGAACGAGCTCGTCGAGCTCGTTCCAACGAGGGGTCACATGATATGGTTTTGTTGAAATTTTTTGAAAAATTAAAAAAAAATGATATTCAAAATAATAAATTTTCATATCGTCTGCGTTTGGTAAAGGGTTAACCCTTTGAACCCGAAAGCCCGCTTTTCCAGCCCAGAATCATTATACGACCTGTAGCCACAAAGTGGGTGGTTCCTTAGTGAGTGTGTGTGGTGGACCAATCAATATTTTCAACTAAATAATGAATATGAAATCTTCAAACTAATGCCACCGGAATGACATGGAAGGAACCAGTAGGGATGAAAGGGTTAATGTAACTTTCAACATGACCTCAAGAAAAGTATAAGGTAAAGTTTAGACAGTCGTTTACAACTGCTGCCCACAAAGTAGGACTTCTTTCCCTTGCGTTGGTTACCGGGTGCTATTTTACCAGTACAAATTGAAGATCTTGTTTACCACAGTAAACATGCATGACGCCACACCCAGGGTTCCTAATGGAAACCAACTGTTGTGACTCCACCCGGAAATTGCAGGCTTCGAATTAATTGTACATTAACGTGTAACAAGTGGCCGTATTTGTTTTGTTCGGCTAAAGGCAGAATTCATGTGCAGTGAACTATGTCGCAAGGTACCGATGTGTTTCAATCTTACACTGAACCCGATGTGCAACGGTTTGCGTACATCGTGCGCACCGCGGATTCGAAGCTCCAACGTATATCAAACATAGGCTAGTGCGATTGATTATATCCCTCGTGACTACGTTGCTAATGTCTACTCCTGTCAACTTTAACCCTTTGAACACTGGTGGTACCGTCCATGCAGTCCAATGGCAGCAATTAGAAGACTCCATATTCATTATTTGGGGTAGACCAATCAATATTTTCAACGTGCAGCCTCGCGGCTGCACGTTGAAAATATTGATTGGTCTACCCCACACATTTACTGAACAGCCATCCTATTTAATGACGTTATGACGTATCATGTTTCTGGCCGGAAAAAGGAGCCGCTCGGGTTCAAATGGTCAAAGAAACGAAAAACACGTTTTTTCCGACAGTGAAGTTGCCGCCTTACTTTGACAGAGTTCGATGAGCCCACTCAGGAGGACTCGCGCCCAATGTATTGAATACCCGGTCCTAGCGTACCAATGAAACGGAACTTTGCTCCACCGTCCGAAGTTCTCACTTTGATGCTCATCAGAGGTTTTTGGTTTGTTTATTGAAGCTTAGCTACAGTTTCAACAACCAGGGTCATATTGTGTTGGGATCCAGGGTGTAATATGGATTGAATGGTTAGTAATTAAATCCTGTTACACTGCAGACAGCTTCACTGATCCATCATCAACCCTCTTAAACAGCAAAAAACATTCGAAATCTTATCCAGTGAAGCTTGTGTGAAAAGACTTTTTCTCAAGCTTCAGAGGCGGTCGAACCAATTTAAGAGTATGCAAATGTGTTAATATACAGGTAGTCCTGTTCTACACTACGTACAAATATCAACAAATTCAGCTACATCAGACAAATAAATTCAATCTCCGAAAGGGTTCTGTCTCTATCTTCTACTTCAGCCATCTTCCAACCCGAAGGCTACCCTTCGATTTGAAAGATGGCTAAAGTAAAAGAAATAGACCTAACAATGACGGGATCGTGGCATGTTAGCACCAACAAGGGATACAAGCCAATATTTGTACATTCGCTGCATATGATTATCACGCGTGGCGTCAGACGAGAGAACGTCATCAGCTTTTTAAAAGGTAGAGTGTATTTCTTTGACACCATCTCTATCTTTCTTTCTCCCCCTCCCTTCAGAGGACAAACGCAGTCGTACATTTCAAATGTGAAAACGGTAATGTATTTTTCTTTACAAGAAATTTGGTACAATTTCCCAAGAGTTCTAATCGGAATCATTGACAACTGTGAACAAAAACTTATTTTGGCAGCCAACATTGCATGATAACGCCGTTACGACAATCAGAGACCTCACTGTGGTTGTCTGCGCACGTTTAGTGTAAATAAAAGCGTTCAAGTGTCCGCTACCGTACGTGATCACCCCCCTCCCCCCCCCCCCCCCCCCACACACACACAACACACGCGTGCCCTTACACGCTCATATGCCTCTTCAGCAACACTTATCAAGGCCCACGAAACAATGAAATGGCTCTTCTGTGCATCAATTTTCAAATTTATTTTCCCACAATGCCACGGAGACGAATCGTCTTAAATTATTGCACACGCACCCCCAGTTCCATTGAGCTTCCTCCTCCTCCGACAGGATCAACTCAGTCATATACTCACTTTCATTTGGGATGCGAGGAATAATGGAGTCGATAAGTTTCACATTAGTTTATGTGTATTTATTAACTGTTGTGTATGTATAACATTCATAAGGTATCACAGCAGTAAATATTTTCCCACAGGTGACCATTATAACTTTCAAGCAAAAAGACAGTTATGATCGCATCACTTTACAAGTTACATGTTACCACTTCCATGAGATGAAAGAATAATTTCTGCATTAGAATTCAACTTTTGGCTTCTGTTGAGTCAAAACATGGCAAATATGTTCTTTTAAAGAAAAGTGTCCAAACTTTGTCAAATGGGCTTAAGAACTGGCATTGCTCCCACAGATTTTTCTAGCCTGTAGCCTAATAAGTATGCTGAGAGGGATAAGAATTCACAGCTTTCTTGAAAACTACCCCGATCCCGAAATAAAACTAAAAGCTGCATCAGTACATCATATTTGGAAAAAAAATCTGTCTCATTTAACCACACGGCATGGGAAATAGTGTTCCAACCCCCACGAAACAATATGAATATCAATTTTTCTTTCAAAAATTGGGGTTCCAGCTGTAAATTTCACCAATATCAAAGGACAGTGCCTTTTCAACATTTCAAGGCGTGTAACTCTAATTCAACTATTTACTGCAGCGATACCAAAATGGATAAAAAATGTTCGGAGCTGTGTGACTAATAATCTTTACATATTGGCATATGTTCCTCATTTGGCTGAGTTTTACATTTTTGAATCACGGAATGGGCACATATGGTCTATTAACCAAGCGACAGCTGTTGATTAATGCTCTTCGAAGAAAACCGGGTTGCATTCTCCAAGATAAAGAATGACTGTCAAAACGATGAACGATTTATGAAGTATGAGCAGTAGCGCTATGTCTAAATGGAAACAATAAGATGAAAATGCCAAGTTATCCTACAATTCTGAAGACATCCATTTAAAGACACCTAAACAGTAGTAGTAGACAAAGAGTATAGCAGTTTATAGGTTTCAAAAGGCTATGCTACGAGTATGATATGTACACAGCTAGGCTGTCACGTCCCAAATCTCAATGGAACTTTCAGAAGTTTGCACGGGGTAAGATTCATTGGAGTGTCATCACTCCTGAGCGAACGTTATGTACAAGATTTATTTATTTATTTATTTATTTATTTATTTATTTATTTATTTATTTATTTATTTATGTTTAAAGTCACTTACAACATATATGGCTGTAAAATCACTTCAGTGCAAGTATAAAGTCCAGATTATTCAATCGTTTATACCGGTGTTGCCTACCTTAGAGGACATCCAGTCCCGGTATTGGCTACCAGGTTCAAGTTTACCAGTAAAACAGAAGTTGTTTACTTCACCTCCAGGGGTCGTCAACGGGACATATAAAACGTTGGCAACATATTGAACAGATGAAATGTTAAGAAGGATCAGTAAGAATTCAACCCAGCGGCACTTTCAAAACAGATTCGTTCATTTGCAGTGGACAGTATTGTATAAGACGATGTCTCCCAGGAACACCGGGTTTAAAAATGTTAATCTTGTGCAAGAAGGTTCCTTCACAAATGTAGTTTAAAATCCAACAGGTTATCCTATCCTAGTCGAACTCAGGGGAGGTATGTAGCCCACACCAATCACAGATCCCAAGGTTCGAACAGCGTATAGAAACCTTTTATTTATGTTTGGAGGGACACATTGAAAGAAATAAAATACCGATTTTTGTGAATATCGTTGGTCAGATACAATATTACGTTGGGAAAGGGTTAAATCAAAAACAGAAAGTCAAGTAGAAAGTTACAAACGTGTTTAGTTATTTACTTAACCCTTTACCTAACTTGAAAAGCAGACGACACTTGCAAAAATAATTCTTGAATAACTATTTTTTTCATTTTTTGTCTCAAAAACATAGGTTATGACCCCTCGTTGTGTCATGTATCCGTGCGCGCAAACGAAGACGCTTTGCCGTGGGCGTAATGGGGACTTCATTGTTTTTTGTTTTTTTTAACCCTTTACCTAATATGAAAAGCAGACGACACTTGCAAAAAACATTCTTGAATAGCTATTATTTTCATTTTTTGTCTCAAAAACATAGGTTCCAATGAGGGGTCATAACCTATGTTTTTGAGACAAAAAATGAAAAAAATAATGAAAATTAATTGGCGAATAGCGCTGGCCGGTTTTGGCCTTTACGTTAGGTAAAGGGTTAACCCTTTGAACCCTCGTTTGCTGAAATGGTATCCACCGTTTGGCTGCAGACTGCAGTTATTATTTTATCACCAATGCCCCGTGTATGGACCTCTTATAATAACACAAAAATGGGACGAAATTATGCCTTGGACCGAAAAATTGTTCTCACGAGTTCAAAGGGTTAAAGTGGGCTTCACGACACTTTTAACAGCCAGTGTCATATCGTATCGGACAGGTTTACTGGTGAAGAAAACAGGGATAACCGGAACGAGCCTCTGAGCAGCAGAGAGTAACTGGCGGACTCTGCAACTTATTAATCCCGCACAAAAAGTGTTACCATCGGCATTTGTACCATCAACATTCAGCACGGCTTAGCACACTGCGTCACCACCGTGCGCCCACTTAGGCATTTCGGTTGGGCATTTTGGGATTAAGTTCTTGCCCTAGGGCACAGAGCAGATTATATGGTCATAACCGGGTCTACGACCTTTCGATCTGAAAACCAATACTCTAATTAATGAGCCACTGCGCACCCAGAATATTATATATTCATAACTTGGGAATGCAAGGGATATAGTGTCCATAAATCCATACACACGCCCCTTGATCTGCCGTCTCGAATCATCAATGTACTTTTTATGTTTATTAGAACATCTTTTTTAGTATCACTGAACTCATATCTATGCTAGCTATAAGGTCCTGTAATCTATTTAATCTTAGTGCATGTTCACATCCTGTATTTTACATCTCGATGTTAAATGTTTACAATGTCTGTGTAAATAATGACTTTACATCATTTGCATTTAAATTTCTCGAATGATCTCTCAAGTTTTGATGGAATGGATTTTTTCAAAATTTGTATTCAGGATTGCGGATATGGTGGGGAGTTGGGAAAATGAGAAAATTGCGTTCTCAAATTTCTCCACGCTCGAACGTGAACGCTAGCACATGTGGAATAGTAGATTGACGGTGTCTAAAATCAAGTATGATACCAATCACATTATGGGCTTTTTAGCAGTGTTAATGCACAGATTAACAAAAGGCCATGCAAGCTCCAAAATTCGACTCGACATCGTCGCGATGATTCGATTCGTGTTGCGCTGATTCGGAAATGCGCGTACCGCCGAGATGTTTTCAAAATACTTCCAAGTGTCGCCATTGGAACTCTCCTTCTGACATCAGGTCTCCTGTATACAGGAGACCTGATGGCAGAAGGAGAGTTCAAGTGGATTCCTCTTCCGAACCTGCTACGATTCCGTTCTGGAATAGCTTGCCTTTTGATTCACTTGCTCAAACAGACGAGCCGTAGTTGAATACATGTACATTATCATGACCATGATGTCCTCAGTGTAATTTGTATCAGGTTCGAGGTCGTTTTTACAATCGAGCCCATCGTGGCGAGTTGCGATCCGATTGACAACACGACCGAGAATCTGATACAACTTACAGGACATGCAAATGGCCATGATAATGCATTTTTCTAACAATCCCGCTATCTAAAGCCCGTTTCCCCCATTTTTCAGTTTAAATTGGTTTGAAATTGGTACAAATCTTGAATTTCTGGAACTATATATTTTAATGCGTAAAAACAATGCAGATATGTGATGGTGAAGTGTTAACCGGAAATTGATTCTGTCTGATATGGAATCGGAAGGGGGGGGGGGGGGGGGGGGGAGGGGGGTGATGAGCGCTGATACAAACGTTTTTTTCCGAATTTTTGGATGCAAATCAAGTTGATTGTTAGATAAAATACTTAACCTTTACCCAACGAATCGGCCGCATCCGCCCGCGTAATATGCAAATTCAGCAGTTGAAAAAATATTTATTTTCCAAAAATTTCAACAAAACCATATCATGTAACCCCTCGTTGGAACGAGCTCGACGAGCTCGTTCCAACGAGGGGTCACATGATATGGTTTTGTTGAAATTTTTGGAAAAATTTGAAAAAATGATATTTGAAATAATAAATTTTGATATCGTCTGCCTTGGGTAAAGGGTTCATGGACATGTCTCTGAAAAAAAGAAGGTGCAATAACAGCTACCCGAAGAACGATGAGATTCGATTCTTTTCGAAAACCTCCGCGATTTGATTCGACCCGAAATTTGAGATTCGCGGTGTGTTATAATATAACAATAACATGATTTCGGAGAGCATTGCGGTTTAGTAGAGGTCCTCATACCGCTAACAAGTGACCCACGATGCTGTACCAGGCCGCTTAGGGTTGATAATCATTTCTGGTGATTCTAATAAATTGCAATACCCGACAGAGTCATGTTATTACTATTATGTCCACTGCTGACCCGAGAAAAGTCAAAAGCATGGGATGAGGGATAAAAAAGATATTTGAAGGTGAAGCAATATTACTTTATTGATCCACGTTCCTTAGTCACGTGACGTGTCGGGCTGTTATTGAAACCGTTAACCTATTAAATGCCCGGCTCGTCACGTGGTATGTTCTGTTGAGAATTAGTTTTACTGCCCTGCTAAACTGCGTTAATATACTTCAGAATGCCCGCTGAAGTGGTAATAATAATTAATACAAAGAACTTTGGGCACTCGTCATGTATGAGTTGGTTTATTACGAGAACGGGAGTGGCGGGGATGTTTATTTGTTGCAAAATGTCTAAATAATGATTTGTGTCAAACATTTATCTCTTACAAAATCGAGAAATAACTGTATGATGGGTATTTTATTGTTAGTCATCATATGATCGGGCGTCACAGCTGTTGCCATTCATCCGTTTGACTATCCGTAATCATTCGCCCATATTTCAAACTATTGAAAATAGTGGTGGGGGCCTACCGCACTGCCCTTGGTGGTCCGGTCCATGAAACAGCAATACGATATGGTCACGAACATGGGCAGGTGGTCATGTTTTTACCAACTCGACCGACCAGAGTAGGTCTACTACAATTTTTTTAAAATTTTAACTAAACTAAGTCATTTTATGCCTTTTGGGTATGTAGTCAATGCTGGGAGGTGACTACATGATTTTAGTGTATCGGAGACATAGCTGATGAACTACCATCACAAATGAAGAACTCAATTAAACATTATCCTTGTTCGGCAATCCCAATACTGGTAGATTTTCAACAATAAACATACTTCATTTTCCGAAAAATTCGCAAAACGGAACCGAGTATAAATTACACAACTGATGTTTAATTCAGCTCCACATAATTGTTTTAGTGATTTTAGCAGAAATGAGGCTACAAGGTATTTAAATGAGTTATTAAAATTACAGAGATTTACACCATTTACAGTATGCCTATTGTTGAAAGTATATCGTTAGTGGAATTTGTAGGGAATTTAGAACTTCTCAGACCAAATATGAGGTCACACGAAGTTTAGTACGTCGTACAGATGTAGTAAACAGAAGAATGTTCAAGAATGTTCTGCAGAAATAGTATCCAATAAAATTGTCCATTCGATGATTCAGTAATGTCCAAAAAATCCTAACAAAGTGCTCAACAAGATTCAAATGAAAGTAATGTCCAACAGGTCATGGCTTCACAGGTATTTTTAAAATAACCCAGTTGATTCTGGCGTTAACCATGTCAACACTGGCGGCCTGGAAGATATCATTTCAGTAAAAACCGTCAACGGCGAAATGGTGAAGCCTGGCTTGTTGGGAGGTTCAGTAACAATTTAATCCAAAAGCTCTGTCGAGCTGTTCGATTAAATTATTAAAGAGCCTCGCTTTAGATTTGTTGCTCTTTATATCATCTGCTCGCCCACTACCATTTTTTCGTCACGCAAAAATTTATGCACATCTTGTTGAAAGGGTTAAAGTGAAGATCATTTTCGAAAGTTAAAAAAAAACACTGTTCTGATACAACATTTCTCAACAGTTACAAATTTCTCGGGCGGGTTTATTACAGTCTGATCCGCATCGCAAATTGAAAACAGATTTATTGTAAAAGTGTCATCTTAATATGAAAAATAAGTCTGTTAAAAATGCTACTCATGGAGAAAATTTATAGAATTTGGAAGTAAAGTTGTTAGCGATGAAAACGTTAAGGTCTTAATTATCAAATTTGGTATACATGGGGTGTCATAGGTTTTTTACGGGCCTGTTGCTCCGCAGGAACCCTCTTGGAACAGTCTGCCAGCTTTCCACATGGGCCGTATTGGAGTATTTAGTTGGCCAGTTTTATGAGTGAAGGAAGCCAGTCGGGAGTGTTCAGAGAGAACCACCAAACTCGAGTAAAAGTCGCATTGGTTATATTTTATTAAATATATTTGTGTTTGAGGTCATTTTCAGCATCTGTGGGTGTATTATGATCGCAACAAAAGTATAAAGTCAAGTTAAGCCAGTAGCTTATAACACCTTTTTACGACCTCAGCTGTGGATTGTCGTGAAAATGATAAAGTTGTAAAACTTGGTATTTCCCAGGCGAGAGAGGCAGAGAATTGGTTTCAAGGTAGCGTGACGTTTAACATTAGAACGCCATGTCCAGTTATACAGATTTGTCACCCATAAAAATTCAACGAAATTGTTGAAGTTTCATTAAAAATATTGTTCCATGATGCTTCTCTTCTTATTAAATTAAGGCCATCTGTCAACCGCGGTGAGGTGTCACCTGGAGAGGGGATTTGTGAGACTAACATTTAGTAAGTTGATGCCAAATGCATGATAATTACTTGCCAAAACGGACATTTTATATCGAAAAACTTAACCCTCCCCACAAAACCTGATGTGAGCTCTTGTAAATATCAGTCCTTTGGTGTGTACCGTTGCCATTACAAGTAAGAACGAGCAGTTTTTTTTAGAACTGCCATATGCATGTGGCCATATGATGTCTTATATTTTCGATAAGGCCCCTATATCACCGCTGCCCACGGCAGTAGTAGACGTGGAGATCGTCCCATATTGAAGAGGGAATGGGGGAATGGGAGAGGCGGATGTGACGTCATAGTCACGTGACCGAGGTACGTCTTGTGTGGTCGCGCGTGTTAAGATGATAAAGGGACATGTTCTGAGGGTGCGTTCGATTGAATAGGAGTAAATCTAATTACCAATAGACCCGACGATCACTCAGAATCATCAAAAAACACCCCAAAACTACAGAAACGGGCTTTATTTTGTTTAAAATGCCACATAATCATCATTTTGTCCAACAATAGGCGCATTCCTTTGTATAAGAGTCAATCTAATTACCATAATCAACCCAACAACTATTTATTTGGTTAGGATTTCCTACTACTTCCGTGGCTTCTACCTCGTACAGCCACTCTTACCCAAGCAGTATATCTAATCCTAGCTGTCTCTCGTTCCGACCTCTGCACTCCAACAATCAGATTACTTCATTACCCATAATCTGCACCTACCCAAACAGAATTACAGCCCTGTGTATAACCAAGGCCTCAATGATTCTTAAACCAGAGGGACAATCGAGCTGTAACGGAAATTGTTCGAATAACTGAAATCTAATCGAGCAAAGGAGCTATACAGCACTTGCTCGAGCGAGTGACTCATTTTACGACTCTTATGCTCACATGGTATTGGGGGATACCAATGACATGGTGATGCTCTATTGGAGGATACCTTCTGAGGATACATTTTGGAGGTTACTCGTCGGTGGATATCTATATGATGTTGTGGCTCCTAGTGCCTTTCCGTTCCTGGATTCTAGACCACCCACTACTTCATAGCTCCAATGCCACTACTGCTGATTTGTATACTGCCGCCATAGTCTGTCCAATGATTAGCTTCCACTCTTTACTTCCACCACTACTGGCCTGTAACGCTACTATTGTCTACCACTATCTGTCCTGCGCTGGAGTCTCCCATATCTACTACTGACTACCATGGTTCTCAGCACTTCACTACACCCCCTACGGATCCCGGTTCATATCACTGCCATACTTACCTACCACTACTACTAGCAGTCGAATACAATCTACTGGCTCTAACGATTCGAATCTTATCGAGCAAATAAGCTATCGAATAGTGACTTAAACAGGTATTGCTCGAACGACTCGAATCTAATCGAGCAACTGAGCCATCGAGTAATTTTTCGAGCGATTAACTCTTATGCTCATCTGGGATTGGGGAATATCTATGACATTGTGGTGCACTATCGGATATCTGGTATGTACATGTCGGAACACTACGAATCAGATCCCACATTCGGGTACTCGCTCGAGCGACTACGCGATGGACCATTTGCTCGATTAGATTCGAGTCGTTCGAATTTCAAAGTTTGGGTCAAATCGAATCGCGAAACGAATCAGTCAGAGAATTTGATTAAAGTTGATTTTCGAATCCAATCTCATGGCTCTTGAAGTTGTATATTTTACACCTTCTCAAATATTTCCATTCTTCACTAATATCCAACAAAGACTCGTTTGTTTGGGCAAGTCAATCAAAAAAAAAAAAAATGAAATGCTCCAGAACGGAATTAAAGTTGTTTCGGAAGCGAAACCTATTTGAACTCTACTTCTATCATCAGGTCTCCTGTACAGGAGACCTGATGACAAAAGAAGAGTTCAAGAAGGGACAAACGGTTGGTTATTGAGAACATCTCCACGATTCGAAATTGTTGAAATCAGCAAGACTCAACTCGAATCCAATGATCGGGGCGATTTCGAGAGGAATCGAATTTCGCAGCTTTGCGTGACCCAAGTCCAGACCTAATTTACTGAACTTGTTTCGTAAAGATCACTGTAAACTGGGGACTTGTTGGAGTTCTTTTTTGAAATTAAACTGGTTGGATATTTCGTACACCAAGATTCGTGAATAGGTTCAGTTTTTTTGTGCCCACGTTGTTTTGTGTTAGACATTTTGAATTCATTGTAAACGCTTTGAACATAATCTCAGTTACAGCCATGACAGCAGTTCAAACAGCCACAAGCTGCGCTGAACTAACTAACAAGGTCTTCAAGTATAGTATTTATGTATTTCCGTGTCATGGTAGTATGCTGGATAAGAGAAGTGCAAGTTTGAAATTCAAGTTTCGACATCGAATAATATAATTTTTGTAACTTCCTTAAAGAGGCATTTATGTTATTTGTGCACTTAAAAGACAATAATGCACATTGTACTGTTAATATTTTATTTATCGAATTGTGGAGCTCAAAGACAGAGCACAACGAGGGTGGAGTGAGGGGAACAGGAATCAACGGTCCGATTTGGAGTTTTTCAACTATAGAAAAACTCGAAAATGATAGTTGACTCCTACTCCCATACCCTAACTGAGTTGTATTCTGTAATTTGTTTGCTTCAAAGTTAGTTTGTCCAATCAGAACACTGGAATACCATCTAAGAGTTCCGCCGTGTCTGATATTATTTGATCTCTGGTGTGTACCCGTCATTACTGTTTTGATTGATTTCCACTCGCTTCGAATTTTCTAAATTTGAAATAAAGCAAAATAAGAGAATTTAAGTACCAAAAATATTTTCAAGGTACCACATTTATTTAAAACATTAAATATTTAAAAAATGGACAGAAAATAGTATTTATATTCCCAAAAGTTCTTTGCTGTTTCTGCGATTCTATCGATTTTTTATCCTGAAGCGAACATTTTCTTTACAATTTACTCAACAGTTTAAGGTGATTTTTTGAACGTTTAAAAGTGCTTTGTTAACCCTTTTCAGGTAGTAATGACAGTAAATGTATGTAAGGTTATTTCAGATATGCTTGTAGCGATACGGTTTATTTTGTAAACAAATATCGCACTTCGAACAGCGACGATCGTTTACTGCCACCACGGATACGTACCAGTGCCAGTTACTGCTGGGGATTCTGTGCGGCGCTGTCAATAGCGGTTTCTAAAGCAAGTCCGATCGACCTTTGTTTCTCGTGAAAATTTAGGATTTACGTAGACTTTCGACACAATAAATATGCTGCATGGCGTGTAGCTGGCTGATACATAGAGGATATGGAATGAGTGTTTATCTCATATAATATTTATGAAACGAGTCTAAGAATTATCATCAAATTATTATCAAATTGTCTAGTTGTCTAGTTTTGAAAATAACCAATGAAATCGACGGAAGGCTTTATTTATCACTGATTAATATGAAAGCAAAATATCAAATGTTTTAAAGTGAACAAAACGGACGAGTCATATGATAAATGTCCATACGAGGCGATGAGTGTTCATGTCAGGTTCGCCTTCGCTACACACCATATAACTTATAATATACCATGATAAAACTTGGATTAAGTGAATGAAGCTGATATTTTTTAAGGAAAGATATCACCTTGACGGTATATTACTTTCTGGCTTGACACTGTTTTGTTTTGAAGCGTTTCATTCAAGTCATAACGTCATTCAGATGCGTAACAATCAATCAAATGCGTTCTTGCGTGACGTTCTTACACGTTGTTCAGATTCCACACGTGGTGTATCTAGAACATTTCTCAATGTCTGTATTCTATCGGGTAACGTTCAACACACACAACAATTGTGGTATAAAATCTGGAAATTATAGAAAAGTAGAATTTCCAACCACACACACTTCTTTTACCCTTTCAACCCTTTCTATCGAGCTATTGGATTAAATTATTACCGAGCCTCGCTTCAGACTTTTTGCTCTTTTTATCGTCTGCTTTTCCACATTTTTACGCAAACATTTATGCACACCGGGTTGAAAGGGATAAGAGATGCCAAGTCTAACCCTTTACCATTGTCGATGAGAATTACATATACACGGAAAAATCGTTCTACATTAGCGATCTGCATCATGTGACAGACCGTTTTGTTTGTTGGAGGAAGGAGGGTTGGGGGTAAATTGGGGTGGCGTGAGTTGGTCTTGCGAGTTTCAAAATTTAAGTCAAATCGAATCAAACAGAGGATTTCGAATCTAATCGAATGGAAACTCAAATCGAATCGAATCGCACAGCTTCTGTAGTAGATACTACAAACTTACTGAAGCAGTGGAATACAGCAGGGTTTGTCAATCGCCACTCAAGTACTATATTCAATGACGACTCGTCTGTCTTTACAAGTCAATTACAAAGGCGGAATACTTGACATCTTCTTCTCTTAGAAGAGACCAGGAGACCTTTTGAGAGAAGAGTTCAATAGAAGACACTTGGTAGGATTTTGAGAACATCTCGACGATTTGAACGTTTCCGAATCAGCCTGGCCCAAATCAAATCGAAACACCGGGAATCGCATTTCAAAGCTCTGCAGAGCCCAAGTTGGGAGCGATCTTCTGACCGTTAGGACCCAAATTATTGTTTAATTGGGACTTTCCAATGCATGTTCTGGTAATTACTAACAGAAGTGACCGTGATATTGTGAAGTCATCTAAAAAAATATCCAAATATATAAAAAAAAATAATGATGCTGTTGCATTTAGCGGTTTAGAGAACAGGGAATGGAATACCACTAAAACACCCATCGAGTGGAATTCCACTCAGATAATAACTTTACTTCTGAAACAAAAACATAAGAGGGATATATTTATTTAATTACTGGTGTTTAAGACCACTTTCGACATCTTTAGCTATCTCATAACCGCAATATATGAAGTGTAGTTAAGCCAATTGTTTACAGACATACTGCCTTTATAGAGGACGTCCACCACGCCTTGATTTCGGGACCCATTTTATGAGTAAACAAGCACTGATCCACTTCCCTAGGTTCCTACGAGGAACATAAGAGGAGAGATAAACACATGTTCAGACAAATGGCCGCCTTCTGGGTTAAGTCCAGAAGTCCGCTGGCTGGTGGAACTTTGCGGCTTACCCTCCTAAAGGTTTGCCCAGCGACATGGGCAAAATGAGCAATGGTTTCCCTGTCTACACACATTATAGAATATCCAGTTACAAACCCGTCTATGTATCCTTTACCAAACACAGCTAGATGACAGAACTTGCAATAAAAAGACAAACGATTTTATCATTAATCCTTATGAAAATGGTTATAGTACTGAAAAATTTATCCACGATCTTTTTATAACCTTCGTCCTATCGAGCGCGGTCTAAATGGACCCCACCTGATTTTTTGTGTTTACAGCGTCGAAATTAGGAACATACCAGGGCTTGGCTTTTTGAACTTTGTTTGTGAACCCTTACATATATTGTAGCTGGTTTGTCACCCAGCTACCGGAGTGTTAGGCGTAATTGAGAGATAAATGGACCCCAGCTAGGAGACTGAACTTAGCAACATTTGTGTTAATAGTTTTTATTTGTTTTTCGATAAATGATGGCCGCAAGCACTAGAAACGCGAAATACCCCATTATCGCGGTTCAAAAGGCCATATTTGAGGACCAGGAAGAATCAGAAGTGGACGATTCTTAAAACGCGTCGTCACAGACGCTAACCACATTCCCAGTACATCCTATCACAGTGACATAGAATCAATTGGGACAACACTCGACAACCAAACTGATGGAAACCAGCTCTCCAATCAACCCCAACCTCAAAATTGTAAATCAGCAAGAGAATGGGAGAACTAGAACAATTAGTAGATGTAGGGGTGTGGTTGTAGTCGCGGAAGGGGCTGCTCCCATTTGAACCAGCAACAACATAATGAACATTTCATTGAAAATTCCTTTGTATGGAGAAATAGAACAGTTTGGGGTAGAAATCCGCGGAATGTTGGAAGACGGCAGCCTCGGGATATCATGAGAAAACAGCCAGGTATAACTAATGTTGTAGACTGTAGTACACTTGCAGACGCTTTCAGTCTCTTCATCGCCCCAGTCATGGTGGATCTCATGGTTATGGGTTAATCAGTCCGAATTACAATAACTTGTTCAAATAATGTCCAAGGGAGATCATAAACACAATTTTTAAAATTTTGACAGCATTTGTGCTTATTTTTCATTACATTGTTACTGGGGTCAAAATGGCCCCCAATCAGTAGGATTTGTAGATAAAATATGCTAGAAGGATTAAGGTTAATCTAGAATACACTATAATGCAGGATTATATCTGGTCATGTGAATGGGGGTAGTTAGATATCGATATTCGATCTTTCTGGTAATCGTGTACTTTCTTGCAAAACTAGATTTGATACTTGGACTTATGTCACACACAGCCTGCCATACGACTGTAGATCTGTCGTACCCGCTTCCGTCTGTTGGAGGTCCAATTTGGAGTACCGGTTCGGTACGTGTCAATTAAATAAGAACTTGTGTCACAACTACTACATGTATATTCTATACCCCCCGCTAATAAATTATGTAACTATAATCCCGACTGATGAATAGTCGACCAAGGCATGCACTGATGATGTAGTTAGTATTTTATCACCCGGGACTTGGGCAATCACAGTCAGTACAAATTAGATTGAAACCCTTACCCAACGCAGACGATATCAAAATTTATTATTTTAAATATCATTTTTTTAAAATTTTTCAAAAAAAATCAACAAAACCATATCATGTGACCCCTCATTGGAACAAGCTTATTGAGCTTGTTCCAATGAGGCTCACATGATATGGTTTTGTTGAAATATTTTGAAAAATTTAATTTTTTCAACTGCTCAATTTGCATATTACGCGGGCGGATGCGGGCGATTCGTTAGGTAAAGAGTTAACCCCCACCACAATCCCCAATCGGCCATCTCATGCCCCTATGTATAATTACTGCAAAATGAGGAATATTTCCTTTGAGACAATCTTTATATTACAGTGATAAACCCACTTGTACTCCCATATTTGTTCTGAAATGTATGGATTTGACCTCTGTTGAACTTTCGTCAGCCAAATCCAAAACACGAATAATGACTGCCTTTGTGAATTTCAAAAACCCCGGACTAGAATTAGACTTTCTATCTATCAATTGCTGTTGTTAATGGGGAAAAGTTTTACTCGAAGGATTGCAGAATACAAGTATTCAATTGTTTTAAAGTATTTTGTTATTATAATTTTAATCTCAAACTAATGTCTCAGCAATATCGTTCTAAGCACGTGACAGTGGTTCCATGGCATCCACGATACCAGTGCGCATGCGCCGCGCGTGTTTGTAGCGTGACGCGTATTTCCGCCGCCATGATGCGTGTTTCCATCGTCCATTTTGTTTACTGGAGGGCACAATCTTGATTTCCCATGTGTGCCTATGAGCTGCATGTGTTGTGCGTCCATTGTGCATGTTACATAAGCACATATCGGCACATCTGGCATGTGTCCAAGTGGTCCATGTGATATGTACACATTCCGTGCAAACCATTCTATAGACTGTCTGCGCCAATAGAAAACTTTTTTCGTCGCCTGTGCCCATGAACTGCACGTGTTGTGCGCACATTGTACAATTTCACATAAGCACATATCGGCACATCTGGCATATGTCCATGTGCTGTATGTGATGTGTACACGCTGTGCACCAGTACACAAGTACGTCTCGGCACCATTAACAGACTGTTTTTTATATGTAAAGTACCCCAGCGTACACTATGTCATGGAAATGTACAGAAGAAAACGGGCTTAGATAAATGAAGCGATCTCATTGAGCCTGTTAAAGATCTGACCGAGGGCAGAGTGGAGACAGGGTCAAACATAGCTAGGAAGTGTGAAGTAGTGCTACAAGTCAATAGGAAGGGTACGGGGTGGTAAGAGCGGTAAAAGACTATAGCACTGGGTGACTACAGCAGTAGTTGATCATAGGATGTTGACTATGGGTAAGTCAGCAGTAGTGGTCTAAGACCCATGAAGATCATGGGGTGGTCTAGAAACCAGAAGCCGATCAGACGTTAGGAGTGATAATTATCCTCTAAAACGTATCCTCTAAAAGGTTCCCTCTAACGAGTTTTCTCCAATAGTAAATCACCATGTGGTAGATATCTTTCAATCTTCACAGGAGTCAAAGAGTCGTAAGAGGAGTCACTCTTTCCAGGAGATACCCAATAGCTTATTTGCTCGTTAAGGTTAGAGTCGTTCGAGCAATGCCTGTGCAAGTCACTACCCAACAGCTTATTCGCCCGATTGACGCCTTGCAATTATTCTTAGGAACCATGCACGCCTTTGTTTAACACATTTGGGGAATGAACAACGCTGTCTGGATTTTTTTTTATTGAAGATTGATTCCATGACCGGAGGAGATGCGCATATCGCGCGATACTACTAATTTCCACCGAAAAACAATCGCGAAATTCTAAGAAATTCAAACAGATGTCATGATACCCTGTAAGTAATATGACAACTGTGCAGTCTCCGAATAATAATACTGTGTAGTATGAAGGCGATCTTTGTCATTATTTGCTTTTAGACGGCATTGTGTATCGATGCTTTTTGGGACCAAATGACCTTGACCAAATTGTAAATATACAAACAACGAAAACAAAGCCCAGAATTTTGCAATTTACACACACGCATCTCTGTCGCTGCATTTTGAAGAATTTTGATTTCCTATCTTTGTTCTTGGACATATGAAGTACATTCTGGAGCCCTCTGGATCCTATAGCACTACGTGCTACTCTTATCGAATGTATTCGAGATGATAAAATCTGTTTCGATGGTTTTGCGTGGTTTTGGGTGATTTTCGGGTACGACCTCCCTATCCCCTTCCACTTTGGGGCTTTGAATACACTAACACTAACTTTTCACAGCGTTTTGTTGGATGACCCCTGTATTGGCGTATGCTCAGTTATCGTAATTTTAGGTAAAATAATAGAAAATAAGCATTCCATGTGTTGTGCTCAGCGTTCGAAGAAAAGGTTCAGGTGCAAAAAGCCACATGTATATAAATGTATATAAATAAATTAGTTTAATGCGAAATATGATTACAGTCAGTTATTCATTTATTTTGTCAGCCTTCGGGAAAAAATTATAAAATTGACTCAAGATGCATCATAGCTGAAAACCCCCCATTATTTGTAAATGTTTTACCTTGTACAGGGCCCAGAAACATCATCAGATACAATACAAGCGTTATGTCTCCACGTTTGGTCGGCGCAAAACAAATCATTGTTGCCTATTTCTCAGTTGATGTGTCTTGCTTCCTGAATGACGTGCAAGTGGCGAATGTTCGTTGTTCGTTTGTCTTCCGTTTGTCGCTACTCAACCAAATGTGTTGACAAATGTATCGGCTGATTTTATCCTATTATTGTACCAGCGTGAGATATTGCAATTGTGCGCACTGGACTGATCGACAGTTATGTCAGTACGCCGTAAAGCTGTCAAACGCGTACTATTTAACCCTTTACCCAACGTAACGGCCAAAACCGGCCAGCGCTATTCTCAAAAATCGCCAATTAATTTTCAAAATATTTTCATTTTTTGTCTCAAAAACATAGGTTATGACCCCTCGTTGGAACGAGCTCGTTCCAACGAGGGGTCATAACCTATGTTTTTGAGACAAAAAATGAAAAAAATTAGTTATTCAAGAATTTTTTTTGCAAGTGTCGTCTGCTTTTCATGTTAGGTAAAGGGTTAAGGTGGAAGTAACAGGAAACAATTTGGAGAAAATCAATGGGAGAAAAATGTTTTTATTTATTGTAAAGGTCGTAGGAACCGGGAAACACAGCGGACATACCCCCCCCCCCCTTTGCGCCTCCCCCCATCGTTGACATTTTCTAGAAGAGAGAGAGAGAGAGAGAGAGAGAGAGAGAGAGAGAGAGAGAGGGGGGGGGGGATTACGTCAACATCAACTTTATCTATACTAACCCTTTTTTGCAATCTTATTGGGAAATAGCAGGAGGGGTGTGCGCCGACCATTTACTTCTAAGGTGTGATCGAAAATTCCATCGTACTATTTGTTTCTTGTGCGATCTTTAAAAACTGCGCATTTTGGCACCATATTTACCAAATGTGGAAATTTATTAAATTTGGAGCCAAACATTTGCACCCGTTTCAACTGTATATCGGTGTATTTGTCCCCACCGTAGCTTTGTACATTGTATTCATATCATTCCCCAAAGTATGTGGACCTCCACTGACAGTCAGGCAGACCGGCGCGCGTGTGCGCGCGCGAGAGAAAGAGAGAGTGGCAGAGAGAGAGAGAGAGAGAGAGAGAGAGAGATTAGGCCAACATCAATATTATCTGTACCAACCCGTCTTTGCAATACTCTTGGGAATTGGCAAGAGGAGTGCACCATCTATTTACTTTTAAGGGGTGATCGAAAATTCCATCGTACGATTTGTTTCTTGTGCGACCTTTAAATTCGAGGAAACTGCACATTTTGGCTCCATATATACAAATTTTCCTCATCGGGCCGAAACATTGTTTCGGCCCGGTGGGGAAATTTAGTAAATATTAAGCCAAACGTTTACACCTTTCTCAACTGTATATCTGTGCGTTTGTCCCCACCAAAGCTTTGTGAATTGTATTCCTATCATGCCCCAAAGGCATATGGCAGGCAGGCAGACAGGCAGACAGAGATTATGTTTGGTGAGATGAGGAAGTTATGTACATTAATTACGTAGTGTAATTGTTGTCTGTAAAGTTTATAGTGTCTCGTAAGTTTTTTAGGCTGGATTTCATTGCCTTCTTTTGATAGACTTATTTGAATTTTATACCGTGTAATGAAATGTGCCGCTAAAAATTACTCACTTCTTGACGTTGTTCATCGCATTGTACTAAAATATTAAGTAACATTTTTCTTTGACCCAACTGAGGTATTTTACACGCAACGTATGGATTTTCCTAAACCCGCTGCAAGTTTATTCAAATCCCACCTCTAAGGAAATATTTGCGTGCCCCTTCATGTGTTCAAAATGTTAACAATTTATTCCTTTGTGGCACAATATATCAATGTTTCAGAGCTCAGCTCATATATACCACAAAAAAAGACTGAACTGTTGACAGTTGACATTCGATTTTATCAAAATGAAATTATGTGCCGAGACATAATATTCTTTAAAAGTGACATTATTACAATATTTAATTTGTAAGAAAATAATACAGTTCTCAGCATATGTTATTTACGGTACAGAATGCACATGAACTAAAAATGCATTAAACTTTACGATTTAACCCTTTACCCAACGCAGACAATATCAAAATTTATTATTTTAAATATAATTTTTTTAAATTTTTCAAAAAATTTCAACAAAACCATATCATGTGACCCCTCGTTGGAACGAGCCCGACGAGCTCGTTCCAACGAGGGGTCACATGATATGGTTTTGTTGAAATCTTTTGAAAAATAATATTTTTTCAACTGCTGAATTTGCATATTACGCGGGCGGATGCGGGCGATTCGTTGGGTAAAGGGTTAACCCTTTACATAATATAGCGACCAAATAACGCACGAGGAAATTGACAAAAATAAGCCTACCACAGCCTAAAACATCTTACAAATGTCTGGATGAAACCAAAACAAATATGGATATCCATATTTGTATAGTTTTATTGAAAAATTGTGAGAATTTTTTTCGAAAAATGTGAAATTTAATTTATTTAAAAAAAAAACTGTGTTAGGTAAAGACGATACCCAGGTAACACTAGCATTTAATTAGTTTTATTCAGATCATACCTCTGGGGTGATACTTCAATGTCCCAGGATTGAGTAGTTTTCAAGGTTCAACAGTGAGGTACTTGGAATGCGTTAAATATTCTCGTAGAAAATATTATCGCCGAAAATGAACCACTATACATTCTGGACAAAAATTGTTCGCCACATCAACATGGTCGATTTTTGTTTACTTTAACATCATTAACCCTCACGTCGCCATACAGCTACAAATTGCCACTTTTGTAATGTTTTGAAAAAGTTACCCCCAGGTGCATTCTTTCTTGAGAACTCAACCTGCAGGCTGCACTTATCTTGGAAATGTACAGGCCACTAATGATGTAGAAATGATGTAAAAGTCATCTGCAGCTGCGTGCATCTATGTAAGGTAATGATTATCGTAAAAATTATTCTGTGACTCTAGGGGTTAACATATTTTTAAAACTTTCACACTTGATTTTTTGTGGCACACTATTTTATATTTTACCCCTTCTCTCACAAAAAGACAGAACCTGGTTCGTTGTTTGGTTTTGCCCGACAACTGTGATCAACAAAAATGCCATATCAAGGTTTACAATACTGCAGTGACAAAAGCGATAGCCTACCCACTGTGTCGAGCTTTCTTGAAGAAAATACTGTGAAATCAAGATAGCACCAAGAAAAACAAATAAAAATGGAATTTAATTATTTATTTATTTATTTATTTATTTATTTATTTATTTATTTATTTATTTATTTTTCGATGTTTAAGGTCACTTTCAGCATATTTGGATATATCATGACCACAATATGGGCATGATATCAAGTTGAGCCCCTCTTTTATATCTGCACTGCCAACTTTAGATCACTTTCGCCCAAGGCATTGGTTCCGGACCCTATTTTACCACTGGAACAGAACGTGTTTACCACGGGAAACAAGAATCACTCCACTTCACAGGGTTACCATAAGGGATCTCAGGTTCAAGGTGAGCGCATTGTTTTTGACAGGTGAGACACCACAGTGTCGCGGTGAGGAAAGCGAACAGAAAATTACGACCGGATCGCTATCCGTTCGAAATTCTATTCCCGCTTTTGTAATCAAAACACTGTACAAGCATTTGGGGGTTCGGATATCACATTTAATAAACATTCTAACACTTTAATAAAATCTTTCTTACATGTTTAGTGGCAGCATTCCCCACTTAACGTAAACACAGTCACACCCCAAATTGAATTAGAGCTTGAGTTGGTGACCAGTTGGACACTTTTAAGTAGACCTTCATAACATGCGGCCCTTTGGTGGAGTGCGGTAGAAAATTTGTTTGGAATTTTTATCAAATAAACTGGAACTTCTCTCGTTAGAATGATTCTCAGTTGTGGCCGGGTCGTTTAACCTTGGGTCCTTTAACCCTTTACCCAACGAATCGCCCGCATCCGCCCGCGTAATATGCAAATTCAGCAGCTGAAAAAATATTATTTTTCGAAAAATTTCAACAAAACCATATCATGTGACCCCTCTTTGGAACGAGCTCGTCGAGCTCGTTCCAAAGAGGGATCACAGGATATGGTTTTGTTGAAAATTTTTTAAAAATGATATTTAAAATAATAAATTTTGAAATCGTCGACGTTGGGTAAAGGGTTAAATATTCGATTTTCGTTTGATCGAATATCGAATCGAAGACACACAATAAAAAATCGAATCGAATCGAACAATGAGCTATGTAACACAATATTTATTTAGTTAAATTCCAACTTGCATTGTGGGAAATTTTTTATCATGTTAAAATTTAATAATTCGACGTCATTGTTCAAAGGGTTATTGGGAGCCCGGTGGCTCAGTGGTTACGGAATTGGACTTCAAACTGAAAGGTTCATGGTTCGATCCCGCCAGGGGTAACTACGTTGTGTCCTTGGGCAATGCACATCATCCCGATTGCCCAGGTGGGAGCACGGTGACGCTATGTACTAAGACATAATCACGCCTATGGTGCACTTGTCTTCAGCCAATGCTAAACCTGCATGTGTGGAGCTAGTACGTTAGACAGTCTGGAAGTTGCTCGCCGTTACTCAGTGGTTCTCTCCCAGTACTCGGGTTTCCTGCGCCCGTAAAACTGCCGGACACGAGGTGACCCTGGTCTGTCGAAAGTGTCGTTAAACACCAATAAAAATTAATTAAATAAATAAATAAATAAATAAATAAATAACTCAGAGGGGTACTGATGTCGGAGGGCGCAATTCTAGGTATTCTGTATTCCACGTTCTCTCGAATTATGTTAGGAACTCGATGTTGTGGGCTATTTGTTTATCCACATTTCGTGGGGTTTGCGAGCAAACTACCATTGACACAGTGAAAGGTCCCTTTACTCAGTCACATTTGATTCGGTCAAATCAAGTCTGTATCTAGAAAGATTTCTTGCGCAGATTCAAAGAAAATTAATGTATACATAAGATATTCCTCCGTTCTCCAGTTATAGATATTTCATTCAATAAATAAATATATTAACAAAATTATTGAAACTTAATCATAAAGCTACATCTGTGGCGTGTTTTCATTTATAATGGTTACTGCCACCAAAGATTAGATCACATCTAGTCTGTATTTAGAAAGATTTCTTGCACAGATTCAAAGAAAATGAATGTTTATCGAATGTTTGGCATTTACGGCGGCTTATTAACGACACGTAATTTTTAGTTATTAAACTGCAGTTGCAGTTTATTAAATTGTAGCAACAATGTAGCTAAATTGCAGGTACAATTTACTAAATTGCAGCTACAATTTTATAACTGAAAATTAAGCCGCCGAAGACATTCAGTCCGATGGAATATGTCAGTTGGTCCCAAAAGCGAACCGCTGCTTCGCCATTTCGACTAACTGAATATTCCAGTCGACTGAATCTAAACATAGGCGATGGACTTTTTAACCCTTTGAACGCGAGAGACCGCTTCTCCGGACAAAAACACGATATATCATAATTTCATTAACCCTTTACCTAACATGAAAAACAGACGACACTTGCAAAAACAATTCTTGAATAACTAATTTTTTTCATTTTTGTCTCAAAAACATAGGTTATGACCCCTCGTTGGAACGAGCTCGTTCCAACGAGGGGTCATAACCTATGTTTTTGAGACAAAAAAAAATGAAAAAAATAATGAAAATTAATTGGCGATTTTTGAAATAGCGCTGGCCAGTTTTGGCCGTTACGTTGGGTAAAGGGTTAAGGAGGAGAGTAGAGCACTCAATATTTTCAACGTGCAGCCCCGCGGCTGCACGTTGAAAATATTAATTGGTCTACCCCGAAATAATGAAATATAAACTCTTCCAATTGCTTCTATTGAATTGACATGGAAGATACCACCAGGGTTCAAAGAGTTAAGGACTAGTTAAGGACTAGACTAGTTCTAATTCCTTACCGAATTTGCCTGATGGATTGCGAACTGGCATACCACCGTCATCTGGCGTCGATTGCGTGCGGGTTGTCACGGGATACATTCAACGGTCTGTCGTTTAGGAGTGCTAATCTGCTGAGAAATGCTTACTTAACTCCTCTAGTCCTAGAGTGCCGGTCATCTGCGGTATCTTGTAGACAATCGGATACCCCAAAGCACCCGTGTAATTCTTCTTTTTTTCTTTATTGGGATGTAACAAGCTTCATATCGTGTCGGAAGTTTTAAAGGAGAGTTTGTTTTGTTTGTTTAACTGGGGTCTAAGAATACTTTCAATCGCCAGTGTCATATCGAATCGAACTGTTTACGTGCAGTACGCATTTGTACACGTCACCATCGCGCCATCATGTAGGTAATCGGGATTACCTGTCGTGCTCAAGGACACAGTACATGTGGAGTATCTCGACATCATTATTGCTTTCAAAAGTGTCATCATACATATAACAATCTCACAAAATCAGAGAAATATGGCTTGATGTTCCCGAACATGCTTGGGTTATCTGAGAGTAATCGAGATAAGTAAATAAAGCTAATGGTCCCTCAATGGCGAGGAGAACGAGCCTGTCCAGTTGGGGTAGAGGGGAGTCATAAGCCACGCTGTGAAGGCAACAATTGAAAAAGGCAATAAAATTTGAATGGCGATTTTTGTGATTCCATTAAAACTATAATAAGGGATGCCGGGGCTAGGGGAGAGGATTATCACATGGGGGGCCCTTGTCCCTTGAAATTTCATTTGGATTTGATAGCGTCCATTTTATTATCTAACATGCTACAGTGAACAATCTCTGACTGGACGCATTGATCGCGAGGTTAAGTACTGCCGACCCCGCTGCTCCATTAGCTCTGACATGCAAGCATCGGGCCAAACACCAGGGCAGACTACAACTCTCAGACTCCAAGTCCACTTCCGCAAGGAATCCGACGCTGTTATGGGTTGTTTGTTTACCATCTTCTCATGCACTTTGCGCACAGACTACCGTCGATTTAATGTGATGTCCCTTTACTCACAAAGATACACATGTATTCTTTCGTGTTCCAGTTTTAGATAATCCAATGAAAACATATTTATTTCGACTTGAAAATATCAAGATATTAACATAATTAGCGAACTACGCGGCGTTGTCATAAAACTACAGTAGTGGAGAGCCTTCACTGATACGTATTCAGTTTATCCCTTTGCCAACGCAGACGATACCAAAATTTATTATTTAAATATAATTTTAAAAAAAATTTCAAATTATTTCAACAAAACCATATCATGTGACCCCTCATTGGAACGAGCTCAATGAGCTCGTTCCAATGAGGGTTCACATGATATGGTTTTGTTGAAATATTTTGAAAAATTTTATTTTTTCAAGTGCTCAGTTTACATATTACGCGAGCGGATACGGGCGATTCGTTAGGTAAGGGGTTATAAACATGTCTAGGAGTATTGTAATGTCATTACATTACAGTCGCCGTGGACTGGTCGCAATTCACGAGTGGGCAGTGATGTCCACACATGCGTTTACCAGGTAGTAAAAATCATTATCCGCAAAATTTTAATCAACGAAGCACCGGGTTGTACTCGGTGCTTCATTAATTAAATTTTTGATGATTATTCCTATAATTAGTGTTTGGAATCGAATATCATTGCATCCTTGGACACATTACCCAACCATGGAAAGTGACCAGTCCACGGCGGTCGTACTGCAAACATTCGGTCAAATCAGTTATGGATTAAGAGACATTTCTTGCGGTGATTGAAAGAAAATTAATGTTTATGGTACTTTTAGAATCCATCGTCTGGAATATTTCAGTTGGTCTAGTTTGTGAACCGTCGGTTCCACTGGAAGCTTGAGGCGTTTGATCACGAACACACAAACTAATACTAGTTCTTAAGCTGCGAACTTTTCGGTCGGAGCTGAAGAAAGTCAAGTTGTGAATCTGCGACAACTGTGTGTGACCAAGAATATACATTTGATTACAAACTCACTTACTGAACGACACCGACGGTCCCACTGTCCTTGAAATGCTGAGTTTTCAGTCGCAACTGATTACCCTTTCGATCATATCTACAATAAGAAATGTCCCAAATTCTGGCCCAATCATTAGCTCCAACCCAAAGCCTCCGTATTGTTGATCACTGTAACAAATACGCCTAGCTCATGGCACGGGCGACATTAATGTTTTTGTTGTCCAAACATATAGCTTATGATTCCACATTGGAAGAAACTCGACAAACTCGTTCAAATGAAGGCTCAAAAGCTATGTTTGGGGGGGGGGGGGGGGGGGGGGCAAAAAAAATGAAAGGCAATTGGCGATTGTTTTAAATAGCGCAAATACTTCTCGTAAGTACAAGACGTCATCTGCAATATGGGCGTTACGTTAGGTACTGAATTAATAGAAATGGTATTTGCTACCCCTCTATATCATGAAGGAAAGATATCACGATGTTCCATCCGCAACTTCAAACCACAGACTTCCTGGACATTAAGCAAGCCCATGTTCCCACCACAATGTACCACCACAATCACCCAGCGATAAAGTGCTATTTGCAGACCAATACATTTTACAACTGATCAGTCCTAACCTCACTTTTTGACAGTTTTATGCCAAAAAATAGGACACGTTTATAGTCTTTACACGACCCTTCGGTCGACGCTACTCCACACACACTTCCGTGGAAGTGAGTGGAGGAGATACGGACCAAAGGGTGCTAGCTAAGACTAGGCGCGTCTAGATCTTGTGAAGAACAGTTCATATACATAGACTGAGTTGATCTGTTTTGCAGTTCTTTTCTGTTTCACACATACATTCCTATACCGTCCTTTCCTTACACTACAGTCACACAACCTTACACACATACATCAAACATACACTCACACCCACACACAAACACACACTTGGGTGAAGAGGATTACAATGTAAACGCCATTACAAAAGGCAACATGCGTTATCAGAAACAAAATACAAAGATTTTACGAAGCAATAAATTGTTTTTTTTATCTATTTTAGTATAATATATATTAATCGATCGTGAAAATGATACCCATGAAATACAATCAACATCATACACAGTAAATGCCCTTTGACCAGTGAGTGTAAAGAAAATGCGCCCGACGGCAAAGATTGGAAACTATTTTTTTCCAGTTTAGAACACGCTGTCTAACATCAAACGGTTTGTTGTCTTTCATTCAAATCACTTTTCATATAATAAGTTGTTACACCACGATTCACCTATCCTTTCTCAGTTACTCAGTGTTGATTAATCCGAAAAAAAACCAAGAGACACAAAGACAAAAATATTTGTCTGAAATACTATAAAAAGTCCAGTAAGCAGATCCTCAGAATCTGACTTACTGTTTACCATCGGTTGAAGGCGTTTACGAACGAGATCCGACGCGAGCTTCGGGCATTGCGATAAAATAATGAGAGGAGAGTGTGCCCAGACTTGAGGTTGTTCAAGTCACTATATTTACTTGATGCAATATGATGAACAGCCTTTAAATAGCTTCTTCTTCAGATCCACTGGTCAAAATAATTCGATATTTGCTATACAACATCCCTGGTGGGGGGCGGGGGGGGGGGGGGGGGGGCATGGGGACTGAGATGGAGAGGTGGGGCAGATTTAAGTTTTTTCAATAAGGTCCCTGGGTTAATATTTTAACTTACAGAAATATGAGAAATTTACTTTAAAAATCTTCATCAGACCCATAAGTCTGAATCTTTCGATAGTTGGCATACAACAGGCTTATGAGTGTCAGATTCCAGTTTATTCAAATCAAGTCTCTGGGTTAATATTTAGGCTCCCGCAGATTTTTACAAAGTGAACTATGAAGAATATATTTTAAAGAATTTCTTCAGGCCCATCATTCAGAATCTTTCGATATTATGTGTACAAATTCCTTATGGAGAGGAGGGTCAGATTCCTACTCGTTCAAATTAAGTCCTTGGTTCATATCTGTCTCCCCTTTATAGGAGCCCGAATTCTAACTTTGTGCAATACGAGTAATTTCTATAACCCTTACCCAACGAATCGGCCGTATGCGACCCCGTAATATGCAATTATGCAGCTGAAAAAATACTTTTTTCAACAAATTTCAACAAAATCATATCTTATGACCCCTCAATGGAGCTAACTCGTCGAGCTCGTTCCAATGAGGGGTCACATGATATGGCTTTATTGACAGTTTTTGGAAAAATGAAAAAAAAAATTATTAAAAATAAGAAATTTTGATATCGTCTGCGTTGGGTAAACGGTTAACAACCTTCTTCAGATGTACTAGTTAGACAGATCTGATATTTTGAATACAGCATCATTATGGACCAGATTCATGTTTGCTCAATCAAGTCCCTGACTTCATATTTAAGCTCTCGATGGTAACCTAAATTTTAACTTAGAACAATATGAGGAAAATTCTTTAAAAATCTTCTCCTTCAGTCAAGACAGTCAGAATATTTAGATATTTAGTATTCAGCGTCCTTACATGGATCAGATTCAAGTTTATTCAAATCAAACCCCTGGGTTCATATTTGGGAAAATCTCAGTTGTTCACACATAACACTGAATCGTTTCCCAGTTGAAGGACTTATCTTTTGGACGAGAGAGAAATATTCTCGCGCAGTTCTCTTAACTTTTACTTAAAACAATACTGGTATAATTTTCTGATACTTCTTTGCACGCTCGGTATACGTTGTCGTCGCTCCGTTCGTCTCTGCGTCAGTTTATTCACTTTTGGGGATTCACGGATGGCACCTTCAGCTATGTTTCAATAAGACTACAATCCTCGCCCTCTGATTGGACGAGATCTCGCTTAGTTTTTTTTCTATGTTTACGTCTCCAGTAGCATATGTTACACGCGAAATATTAGAGGTTGTCCATTTCGCAATTATTCCATCCACTAAGTGACTTAAAAACCATTTTATTTTTTTCTTGATTTTTCACACATGCAGTAGACGACGTTCCGAATGAAATACTGTTTAAATTACCAATCAATTTGCAATTTGAACTGAGGTGGAGTGACCTTGACCATTATCTGGTTTATTGATTATTTGTCCAGTGACATGGTGGGGTACAGGAGAGGTTTATTTACCGGACTTTCGATCGTTAAAGTTGCCTTGTTCATTTCACGGTGTGGTTTTGGGGAAATGGGTAGGGTCTTATTGGAACAGATACGTTATTGTGATGTATTGAAGGTAACATGATCTGAAAGGTGCGGCTCGGAGCGTATGTTCAACCGAGACGCAAAGCGTGGAGGTTGAACATAAGCCTCGCGCCGCAAACCTTAGACCATGTTATCGTCAATTCATCACAATGGCTTATGATATTCAGCCCATCGAACCCGTGTGCAGTATTACTTGGGAGTGAGGATAACTCTATAGTTTTCCATGACGACTCAATGCTATTTTAAAGATACCATTCACGGATCAGGCGATGTATTAATGCTCATCGGAATATTCTGAAACATAAACGCTACTTTGGGCCGAACGGATAATATACTTTGACACCACGGATGGTGTCCGCACGGTGTGTATGCTATCAAATATTTTTAAAACAATGATACTTGCAAGGCATAACAGAACTCTGATATAATAGTCTATCCTTTTTACTTCGAATTTAGCAAATTGTGTGCAGAACAAATTCTCTGTTGTTCCTATATTTACTTGTTAGTTGTCTTGCACAGTTGCATCTTACAGGTGCTATAAAATCCTGTGTGATTGCATTCCTTTGCGGATAATTTCTGGGTTTGCGCATGTTGTGAATGTGGATATTTTCTGTTGGACTGTGTGGTTGCATGATGTAAACTGGCGTGCTTTTCTGAATACAAAGGGTTATATCTCAAACACAAAACACGTGTATCAAATGAACTGAACAATACGTTTCACCTATAATACGATAATGTTAGGAAGAAACTGCTGACTGCATTCCTTAAAAGGATGGGCGGTATTTCCAATCTATACGGCGAGTGTGCATTACAAAACTAATATAAATCAAGGCTGTACGATTCAGAGAGCATTCGCAAACAAGCCTGAATATAAGCGACCTGTCATTTTGCAAAATGAGGTCTCCAGAGGGTGAATTTGCTGATGCTGTCCAATACAGTGGGCCAATTTACCCTCTAGGTACATCTTTCTGTTTTGGCTTGAGACATTGATTCAGAATGAGGTTCACAGAGGGTAAATGTTGTCATGCTACCCTGCTGTGTAGGGTAGCATGACCAAATTCACCCTCTGGGGACCTCAATTTGCGGATGACAGTCTTCTTATTTTCAGGCTTGTTCGCACACTTTCATGAGTTTAAATTAAAATTCAAAGCTTGTGTACCCAAATCAGGTAGACTGGAACGAAAGAATTCATGGGTCAGAAAGCCACCTTACGTTCCAGGAGTATAAGTCCCCAATTTCTCCCACAGGACCGAAGCATGATCAGGCTTGCTGGTCCTGGAACGACCAAGATTTGGCCTGGTGGGAGATAGTTTTTTTTTTCTTTCAACCCGGATAGGCGTAAAGCCCTCGTACCTCGGGAATTAAAGTAGGCTACTAGGTGAGTAGAAAATATGAAGACAGAATTGAAATTATTAGATGCCATGTCCATGCTATTCAATAGGGAACATAAAGAGATATTGTGTGCCTTGTATGCATCCTATGTGGCGATTGACCATTCAGTGAAAACTTTACTGCTTTTACTGTTTTGCGTAGCGACCACCGCTCGGGAAGTATCAAAACATTAATACTTACTGCCTCCTCAGGCACCTTTTCCAGAGATGATATAGTCAGACATTATTAATGTTTGGGGAAGTAACAAGCTCAAATGTCTAACTGATGACAGGAAGAACACATGTAAAAGTGAAGCAAACATTTACCAATTTTGCTGATTCTCTTTTCGCGTAAAGTGTATCAGTCCTTTCACTGAACTTGTTATTCCGCCATTTTTATTAAAATTGTGTTGACGCCACTGTTTAAACTTGGGGAAATTCGGATTTCAAGAGAAACTGAGGTACGACATGAAGGAAAGGCCTTTAACACTTTAACATAAATGCCCAATACCGTCACCAAAATCCCATTCAATTTTGTTTCGTCAAAACGTAGCCACCCCCCCCCCCCCCCATTGAGACCTTTTCGAGCTCGTTCCAAGGAGGGGACATAAAACAAAAGATTGAAAAAGGGAAATATTTAGTAATTCAAGACATTTGATGTCTTCTACTCGTGTTAGTAGAAGAGTTAAGGTTTTTTTTTTCTAAAGAGTGCTGTTTTTATAATAAATATTATTTTTTAATATTATAATAAATAATTTATTTATTAAATTATAATAAATATTCTCTCTCCGTACTGCGTGCTTATTAAATTTCTGGCCTTATCAATTATTCCGCGCGGTAGCGTACATGCACGGCGTTCACATCACATAACCGGAACATCGATCTACTCCTGCAATAAAACACGGGTGTCTGGGAAACACACACCATTAAATCTTTTGTTACTATGTCTGGAGATGATTTTTACCTGCGTATATGGTGCATGTATAACAATATATGACGGCTCTCTTGTTACACAGCATAATCATAAATCGCCAACATGCGATCGACCGCGACATTGCGTTTCTATTAGCAAGCCTGTCTTTACAGGAAGAGTGCTAAATTATTTTCGATCGTTAAAATATGTGCACCTGTCTTTGCTCTGTTACAATTTATGGAGAATACACGCAATCTCCCATAAACTGTAAGGGGATATCCATTCACACCAAATACCTCGACTCCAACAACTGTAAGAAACACATTCTTGCAACATGGCGCCTTTAAGTTACATTATATTTTATGCACTTCAGAATGGACCCAAATTTGGGCTTCAAGCAATTTACCCCGTTAACCCTTTACCCAACGCTCAGGATATCAAAATTTGTTATTTTAATTATTAAAAAAAAAAATATTTCAGACAATTTCGACGGGACCATATCAAGTGCCCCCCCCCCCCCCCCACCCCCCATTGGAACGAGCTCGATGAACTCGTTCCAAAGAAGGCTCATACGATATGGTTTTGCTGAAACTTTTAGAAAAATATAATTTTTTTAAATGCAGGATTTTTTTTAAATTTATTTTTGGATGTCTAAAATATATACTCGTGGCAGTCGTGACGCGACACTTTATTTAATTAACACGTACCTTACTGATGCAGCAAACTGGCCATGTTGGGCGACCACAAAGAGCCATTCCAATAATGATTAAGAGAGAAAACGCACTGAAGGCAGACGAAGCGTTCCTTTTTCAGTGTTAACACGGGAAGAACGCCAATGGCAGTAGAGAAAAGACACTTTTCTCATTGAGCAATCTGGCATACAAGTATCCAATTCTGTTTTATGTAAACACAGAGAAGCACACAATAACACTTAGAAGCAGCCAATGGCCATAAGGATTAACTGTACTAAATAACTGAATGAGAGTTACCCGCCTTGAAAATGATAGAATTTCCAAAACTTAGCAGCCTTGAAAAAATATATTGTTTTAAACGTTTGAAGCATTCTATAGACATCTTGCTTAATTGCTGAATATTTCAAAGGATATGGAGGTGATTTGATGATTTTGTTTACCTAAAAAAAAAACAATTGACAGCTGTGGTGTTTTTGTTGGGAATTCCCCGAAAAAATGTGCACGTGACAGATAATTGCTTTCCTGTTAATTTTATCTCTTATTTGCTGCATGACCTCAATTTTTAAAACAGAAAAAGTTGTCTGAATAGCTATACTTGACAAAGACATCTAAATTCCCAAACTAAAATGACACCGATTATATTTTTTTCACACAAAGATTATAATGATCGCCCGTGGGAAAATATTTAGTACTGTTCACGCTACCTTATTTGTGCACTTATGTGTGACTTGTTAATTAACCCTTTGAACTCCAGAGGCCGTTTTTACGGTCGGGTCACAAGCTACGTCATAATGTCAGTAAGGGAGATGACTGCAAGGTAAATGTGTGGTGTAAACCAATCAATATTTTCAACGTTCAGCCCTAAGGCTGCATGTTGAAAATATTAATTGGTCTACCCCTAAATAATAAATATGGACTCTTCCTATTGCTACCATAGAACTGACATGGAAGGTACCACCATTGTTCAAAGAGTTAAATATAGCGAATAATAATAACAACGTTCTGTGTATGCACCAAGTTGCTTTTAATGTCAACCCTTTACCCCAAACTTTCAGTCCACCAGTCGTATTCTGTTCGGTATTCGACGTTGATCTGACCTGGAACCAGTCTAATCCTTAAATAGTCCCTCGCATCATATTCTCGGGACAACAGTATAATTTTGTTCGACATTCGACGCTGTTATAGGCTGTTTGTTTACATACTTTTAGGGGGTTTGCGCGTAGGCGACCGTTGACGCAATGTGAAGCCCATTTACTCACATATATGTACAGATTTTCTATCGTGCTCCAATTATTATCAGCAAATATTTAATTCAACTTGCAAACATCAAGTTATCAACAAAATTAGTGGAACTATGGCGCTTAGCCATAAAACTGCAGCTGTAGGAAGTTTTCATTCATAATGATAATGTCATCAAAACTGCGGCCAAATCAAGCCTAGATTGAGAAACATGTCTTGCGTTGATTTAAAGAAAATGAACGTTTATCAAATTTTTAGACTCAGTGGGATGGAATATTTCAGTTGGTCGGAAAAGCGAACCGTGGGTTTGCTTTTTGGACCAACTGAAATATTCTATCCGACTGAATCTAAACATAGCCGATGGACTATTTCATGGTTAGACTGGCTCCAGGCCACAGCAGCTACGAATTCCTTACGGAATAAGACTGATGACCTGAAAACTTGCCATCGCGTCTACGTTTATATTCAAACGTCTGGAATGTTTCATTTAGTTGAAAAAGCGAGTCTATGGTTTGCTTTTCAGACCGACTGAAATATTCCAGACGAATGAATCTAAAAAATACTCTAAACAGTCATTTTTGTTTGACATTAACGCAACAAATGTTTCTCAATCAAAACTTCATTTTTGGACGAATCTTTAATGACTTTATCATTATGCATGAGGACGCATCGCAGCTGTAGTTTTATTATTACGGCGGGAAGTTCCATCAATTGTGTTAATATCTTTTCTTGATTATTTCAATGTGAATTAAATACCAATTGATTGCAATATCTATATAACCGGATCATAAAAGAATATTTGTGAGTAGAGGGATATAAAATTAAATGAATAATAGTCTTGATGCAAACATTAGAGATAACCAAAGAAGCTGGTCAAAATATGGTCGGATTCGTTATTGAATTTGACCGGACAAGGCACTTCATCCCGATTGCCTATGCTGGGGCACGGTGGCGCTGTGTGCTGAGGCGTACTGCACGTCGATGAGATGAACTTGTCTTCAGCAAATGCCAACCCGGCGTGTGCGGAGTTCTTACGTTGGGGTGTTTAGCAGTTTTCCGCCGTTGCTCGGTGGTTCTGTCTAGGTACTCCGGCTTCCTCCACCCGTAAAACTGTCCTACACAAGACGACACTGGCTTTCTAAAGTGCCGTTAAAGCCCGATAATAAATAAATAAATAAATAAATAAATAAATAAATAAATAAATAAATAAACCGATGGTCTGAGAGCTTGCATTTTACAATCATGAAAAGAAAACGGCACTTGTAAATACATTTCTTGAATAACTTAAAATTACTCTTTTTTTGCCCCCAAAACGCAGTTTATGACCCCTCATCAGAACAAGATCAACTATTTTGTTTCAATGGATGGGTTATAAGTGATGATTTTGAGACAAAATATAAAAGAAAATCAATAAAATTTGAATGACGATTTTGTGAATAGCGCATGTCGGTTTTGGTTGTTACGTAATGTAAATTGCTAAAGGACATCAAAAAGGAAAAGGACATAAAGGTTTCAACGTGAAATTTGCCTATTTTGTTGAATAAAAAGGAAATAAAATAACATTGAGCTACAGAACTATTTCAATGAAATATTTGCTTGTGCAATGACGAAGACAAAACAAGTAATTCATTTTATTATCGAGCACATGAAAAAGTTTGTTAACCCATTAACCAACGCACACGATATAAACATTTACTATTTAGGCTTTCCCAAACCCAGTTTGAGAAAGTCTCTTGTTATTCTTCTTTTTCAAAGTTTTCTTCTCTATTTTAAAAAAAAAAAAAAAAAAATTTCTGCCGTGAATTTTGTCTGTTTTACTGCTCAAAAACAAGCTGTACGATTTTGCCCAAATTTGGCATACTTATGTAATGTCATAAAATCTAGTGAAATGCAGTATCGTCATGTCTGTAAAAACGCGAATTTTCAAAATATTCTGCCAAAACGTTCAAAATTTTAACATTTTTTGAAAGTATCAAAATTGTTTACAGTTATTTAGCTCAAATTTTCCACACATTTAGAGCATAAAATGATACACCACATTGCGTCACCACTTAATTCTTCCAACATTAACCCCCATTGTCCAAAAATGACTTGAATATAGCTTTTTTCTTCAAAATTGACCAACTTCAAGGGCAGATTTCTCTAATTACAAGGTTGTTGTAACAATTATTTTGGCATGGATAGATGCAACAATAATTGTGGAAGAAAGTTACTGTTTACTTTTTAATCTCAGATTTAACCCTCGAGCACAATGAGGGCGAGAATAAGAGTACCGTTTGGACATGCCAAAATTAGCCAACTTTGGTTGCTTTTTCTATCAATTTGGAAAGGGTTAATTTCAAACACTTTTCAGGTCCGTATTCACAATTGACTACCGAGCATATTTGCTGTTGTAAGTTTCGTTGTAAAGTTTAATCCTATTCCATTCTAAAAGTAGGTACCGTCCAAAAAACTCCAATTTTTTCAGAATTTGGTAAGTTTAGGTGACGATTTACTCCTTTTTTATATGTTATTATTAAAAGTTAAACCCTTGGCAGATTTGAGACTTCCCATAAGGGTACTGTCGAAATAATTGTTATTTTCGTCAAAATTTACATGCAATTTCTCAGCACTGGAGCCATATTTTCTCAAAACGTTTCCCATGAGAAGATAGGGCATTCATCCAAGAACAATTTTGCTGTTATATGTTTTATTCCAAGTTTTAATCCTCACCCAGTTGTCGTGCCTTGACTTGGAGTACCCTCAACTTGTACATGTTCATTCCAATACCAAGATTCAAGATTCCTCCATGTCTCTTATCAGACACTCAGTCTGTGATTATAAGCATAATACGATACACTAAAATCACCACACAAATATTTTAAAATGAATCCCTATTTACCACAAATGATATGAATATAGCATTTTATCTTCGAGATTGACTAACTTCAAGCGCTAATTTCTCTAATTGCAATGTTGTTGTAACAATTATTTTTGTATAGATGCAACAATGCTTGCAGAAGAAAGTTACTGTTTAGTTTTTAATCTCATCTTTAACCCTCAGGCACAATGAGAGTAAGAGTTCCATTCGAAAATGCTAAAATTAGCTAACTTCGGTTACACCTTCCTGTCATTTTGGAAAGGGTTAATTTTAAACACTTTGTTTTGCTATAGGTAGAGATGATTAATGAACAAATCCGCTGCTGTAAGTTATGCTTTGGGGCTTTACCCAACTTATGCTTTCACCACGTAAAGAATAGTATTGTCCGACAAAAATTGATTTTCAGTGAATATTGCAAACATATGTACTTATTTCCTCTAATTGCAAGGTTGTAGCAATTATTTTGATATGGATAGATGCAACAATGCTTGCAGAAGAAAGTCACTGTTTACGCACAACGAGGGTGAGAATAAGAGTACCGTTATAGAATGCCAAAAATACCCAACTTTAGATGCTTTTTGTCTATCATTTTGGAAATGAATAATTTCAAACACTTTGCTTTGCTATATGTAGTCTATATTTTCACATTGGAAAGTTGGGAAAGCCCGTAATTTGTCCAACAAATTACAATTCGCTAGTTTAATTATTGCATTTTAAATTTCAACTGCATAATTTGTAAGTAACGCATGCAGATGTGAACAGTTCGTTAGGTAGAGGGTTAATGCCACAGAGATAAGGAAACAGTACGTGTTCGTTCCTCGTCATTGCAAATCAAACATGACAAACCACGTGCCGAAGAATCAGGATGATCGATGGGGCAGCCATGCTAGGTTTCAAAGAGGGGCGCTCAAATTGCAATTGAGCTTTATTAACCCTTTACCTAACATGAAAAGCAGACGACACTTGCAAAAAAAATTCTTGAATAACTTTTTTTTTTCATTTTTTGTCTCAAAAACATAGGTTATGACCCCTCATTGGAACGAGCTCGACGAGCTCGTTCCAATGAGGGGTCATAACCTATGTTTTTGAGACAAAAAATGAAAAAAATAAATAAAATTAATAGGCGATTTTTGAGAATAGCGCTGGCCGGTTTTGGCCGTTACGTTGGGTAAAGGGTTAATTTTTATTTTCATTTCCTAAATTAGTAGTAAACATATAATTCATTACCTTATTTTCATTCTACGGCAAGGGATCTAATACCGTTCAGTCCCTCCAGAAGCCAGAGCAGAGTATATATATTTATGGTCCCTCAAAAGCCAATGCATATTTATTTATTTATTTATTTATTTATTTATTTATTTATTTATTTATTTATTTATTTATTTATTTATTGGGGTTTAACGACACTTTCGACATCCAGTGTCACCTCGTGTCGAACAGTTTTATCGGTGAAGGAAGCCGGAGTACCCGGAGAGAACCACCGAGCAACGGCGAGCAACTGTCAGGCTCCCCAACAAGCAGGGTTAGCATTCGTTGAATACAGGTGCACCATCGACGTGCAGTATGCATTATTACACAACGCCACCGCGCTCCCACGTAGGCAATGGGGGTGAAGTGTCTTGCCCAAGGACACAACGCGCTTGCCGCATGTGAGATGCGATAGGCGGACACATCTTGTTACGCATAGCACAAACCAGTAACTCTGGCCGAGCAATAGAAGGCAGAACTAGCTGAAAGTGATAGTGGGACAGATCTTGTTGGGTATGGTCAAATCAATAGCTGTGGTCGAGTAGTTGAAGCCAGAGTTAGTTGAAGGCGACAGTGGGACACATCTTGTTATGCATTGTATACACCAGTAGCTGTGGTCGAGTAGTAGAAGCCAGGATTAGCTGAAGGCCATAGTGGGGCAGATCTTGTTGAGTATGGTACAAACCAGTAGCTACGGTCGAGTAATAAAAGTCGGAATTAGCTGAAAGTAATAATGCGACAAATCTTATTGGGCATGTTACAAGCCGGTAGCTATAGACGGGAAGTAAAACCCACAATTAGCTGAAGGCGATGGTGGGGCAAATCTTTTTGGGCATGGTACAAAGCAGTAGCTGTGGCTATTAGTGGAATATTGTTAAGTGGTAGCCGATAATAGGGTATGAAGATGGTACAAAGCATTATCTATGCCAGAGTAGTAGAAACCTAAATTAGCCGAATATGGTAGTGGGACAGTCCTTGTTGGCCATGGAACAAACTTAGTGGCTGCGGTGGAATAGAAGAAGCCAGAATTAGCTGAAGACGACGGTGAGACACGTGTTGATGGGCATGGTACAATACAGTGACTGTGGCAGATAAGTAGAAGTCAGAACGATCTGAAGTCTTTTGTGGGACAGAACTTGTTGGGCATAGTACAAATCAGTAGCTATAACCGAGTAGTGGAATCAAGTTTTAGGTTTATCTTCTTGGGCGTGGTACAAACCATTAGCGTTGTGGCTGACTTATAATATTTGGCCGAAGGCGATAGTGGGGGCACGTGGTATTGAGTATGGTACAAATCAGTAGCTTTGGTCGAGTAGTAGATAGGCATAATAAGCTGAACGCGAAAGTAAAACAGACCTTGTTGGACATAGTAAAACCCGGTAGCCGTGGACAAGCAATAGAAGCCATAATTAGCTGAAAGCGATAGTGGAACAGACCTTGTTGGACATGGTACAAACCAGTAGGTGTGGCAGAGTTGAAGAATCAATGCTTGTGGAAGGAGATCATAGGACAAATAGTCAAGTCAAGATGTTCTCAAAATCCTATCAAGTGTCTCTTGATCTTTTCTTCTGCAATCAGGTCACGTGTACTGGAGGCTATACGACAGAAGAAGAATTCAAGGAGATTCAACTTCGGAAGCTACTTTGCTTCCGTTCTGGACTATTCCGTTTCTTTAATTGATTTGCCCAAATAAACGAGTCGCAAGTGGGTACAATATACTTGATTGGAGACTGGGCAATATTTACGGTTGTGGGAAGGTGCAATATTTACAACTCGGAATATCTGTGAGATTCGATTCGACTTGACATTTGAGATTCGTAAGGATGTCGTTAAACCTTCATGGTTGAAACCCGTAACTGTAGTAGTACAACGAAATGTACACTGCCACGATTTTTAAAACACTAATGATTTATTTCACCCAATTATAGCCATAAACAGAAAACACAAATCTGTAAAATACCGTTATAAAAGTTTTACAGGGCTGGCTCCTGGTCCAGTCCGTAACGGCATACGATAGCAGAGGCAAGACGATTTGAAGCTAGAAATACAAGGTATGATGACAGATTACAGCGCAGAGTTTTGATTTACTACTGTTGTGCGACTACATCAGAAGAAGTGGTAGCAAACACTAGGGTTAGGCAACGCATGGAAGTGAAGCTGTTCAAAGCCGAGCGTTCTTCGGCTCTACTGGAGAATCATAGAACCATCAAACAGATATAAAACCATGTTTCGAACGGGGAACGTCAGAAAAGACTTTCACGCACGAATGATATTTTTTGTATTCGACCTTTTTTGGCACCCATCCAACCCTTTGTCTGATTTTTCCCCATTTAGGAAATGCATTCCGACCATTTTGAACATCAAGTAACATACAGACAAGCAATTATAAAGTAAACCACCGTGTAAATACGTTTCCGTCCATCTAAAATTGATAACATAAATCTCAAAATGGATATGTTTATATTCATAGGATTTTGTCATTAGCAAACAATAACAAAATAAAAGTTGATCTTTGTTCTACTCTCAGAATTATGGCAAGTATTAGTTCTGTTTATGATTTATTCCATCATCTTGGAAAAGTAACTGAAATATCGCTATGGCATTTCTGGTATAAAGTGAAATTTGGAATTGATCAACACTGCCATGATATTAGCTGCCGAAGTTGGGAACTGCGATCTATCCAAGTCATATTTAGAGTTAACCCTCTTGTATCACTTGACAATTATGGCAACATAACACATGCCAATAAGATGTCATATGACACCTTCAATAAAATTAACGGCTTGTTTGAAACAGGAGTGGCGGAAACTTTGAAGGACAAAAGGAGAGATGAGTTTTTGTTCCCATCCTGGCGCACATCGAGGCACTTTTACTGTAGGAAATATGTCTTCTGGGTCAAGGGCAGGGGATGTGGGGAGGGGGTCATGCCACCCACTCTCGCTCCGTCCCCACCCTGCTTTGAATATATGAGTAACAGCATGAGGTCCACACAAAGTAACAAGTTTCCATTTAAAAGTATATTATTTACTTGACTTGGGTTATTATTTACATTTTAAAAAATCTCGTGTAATAAAATTGACAATTTTTTCCAGATGAAGGTATGATATACAATGATTACATTTCGCGAATCACATATTGCGATAACCAGACTAAGTAGGTCTTAATATAATATTTAATGCGTTCCTTATTATTCGGTTAGACAGGCAACGCTAGAGCCGTATCTACGGAAAATAGCGCCTATGGCAAACACATGTGAATAGAGAGTGCATGCTATTTCCATCGTAAAGGAATTTCCTCCAAAATAAATAGCTACAACTAACGTGCGATCTCACATCGGCGAGATCGCGCGTTAGTTGTTGATATTTATTTTGGCGGAAATTCTGTTGAGACGTAAAAAGCATCACCGGCGCAGTAAAAACTGAGAAGGTGGAAAAGCAATACAACCTCCTCAGTTTACGCAGGAGAATGGACTTACTTTCAGCTGGCACTGAATCACAACAGTGGTACTATGAGTTATGTGGTTATGTTGCTCTGAACTCTGTAGTTTTACCTAAACATTTATACAAGTGGTTTAACAATCCGGCCACCCTAATGCTTCGCACCCATGATAATCAAAGACAAATTATCCATCTGAAGAAAAAAATTTTTTTCACTATTCGAAGATGGCACGCCTGACTTTAACAGAAACTACTCAGTGGCGACACGTTTCAAGTGGCATACGTGCTATACCTGCCATATCTTAGTTACCCCAATGGGCAACACACTGGACACGACTGTGTAAGATTACCGTAAACCACCGGAATGGTCCAAAATGGATTTTTATTGTTTGAGGTAATATCGTTTTCCCTCCCATTCAGCAATCTAGCAGATGGGCAGAGACAGAAATTTTAGTTTAGAATCCCCGAAATAAGTGCAATATCCTTTTATAAGGGCTATACTTAAATGACCATGCCCAAGAATGACATCCATATAAACATAGAGACAAATACTGACTGTCTGAAGATAGCGAAAAATGTCCAAATTACATTCTTTCCTGTTTTTTTCCAGCCCAACACAGACTGAAAGACTTTTGAATATGTGGAGGATAAAATGTTTGGAGCTTTGGAAAAAATCACTTTTCGGCCACTTCGACCACCCACCCATCCCATCATATGTGTGCTGAAAATATTTCCGTCTGGAATGCTATAAATGATAACAAAAATGTCATAGACAGTCACGGATGCTATCGTACTGCATCCAATAACAACATGATAGAAACATAATAGCACAAGAGTGTGGCTTCAGCACTGACTCAATGAAGAAAGTCGTGAATTTGTATCAAACGAGTGGAGTTTCTGAAATCTCTCCCATAGAACCAATGTGACCTGGTGAATAGCTAATATGTACATCATCTAAGATTCAGATAGAACAACAAACAATATTTTTACAGATCGCTCACAGCAAAGTAATTAATGTTCCTTAATAACGAGCGATCCATCTCATACAGGGGCTTCAATCCGCACCCCGCTAGTGGAGCTTCTTCGGTGTTGAAAGAAGTCCATTCCCAGAAAAATGTAACACAAAAACTGTTTTACAAAGGACGTCATGCGAAACGTCTGTTATATGAGATAAGGTTAAAATTAAAAGTGTTTCTTTTCAACTTGCAATTACTATGCAGTGTGGTACCATAGATTTAACCTTGCAGTAAAATAAGCACGAATGTTGACTACACTGAGACTAATACCCGAATTGAAACATTTGATCATTTACTCAAATTTTCACCGTAGATATTGGATTTAGTTAACCCTTTGCATAATGATATCGAAATATCAAAGTTCTAAGAAGCAAATGCTTCCCATAATGCAACTAGGGATTTAAACAATCTAGTCTTGTTTCACGGAGCTCACTGAGATCTGTTAAACAAGACTGAATTTGTTAAATTCCAAGTTACGTTTTGAAAAAAATTCCTGCTTGACATTGCTGCTTGAAGTTTCTGTATTTGGACGTCAGTATACAGAGGATTAAAATCATTGTGATCTTTGTTCTACGAAATGTCTTAAATTGCATACAATGTTCTGTCAAATTTACAAATTGGGGAGAAAGATTGTTAATTACACACTTCGAAACATCACTCGGTTTACATACAGTGTGCTCCATCATTTTTGTGTCCCATCATTTAGAAGTTCCTTAGAACATTCAGTGTCAGTTAACGTGATAATTGTAACTGTACCAAGAATGGTGGTCGTCCACGAAATTAACTATCCGCTTCCTTTAGTTTGTCTTGTCCTTTTAGTACGGTGGTCGAATTGGAAGAGTGGCACTGTACGATGGATTCTGAAATTAAAATGCATTGTATATTTTGTTTTACCCTTTCCCATAAATTATCATAAAAGTACAAACAATATCAGTCACAGAAAAAAAACGTATCATCTTCAAATGTGATATAAGATTATTTTCGCGCTAATGAAAGATACCACACGTTTTCCGAAACTAATTTATGCTAACGTGTATTCGTGTATTTATTTCTTTTTATATTACCTTCCAAAGTGTGATTTACTGGGATTTCGTGGTTTGATTATAAACGATAACTCCACAAGCGAATTATGCAATTAACAATTGTGGCATGTATCCGTGCGCGCAAACGAAGACGCTTTGCCGTGAGAGTAATGGGGACTTCATTGTTTTTTGAGGGGTCATAACCTATGTTTTAGAGACAAAAAATGAAAAAAATAATGAAAATTAATTGGCGATTTTTGAGAATAGCGCTGGCCGTTACGTTAGGTAAAGGGTCAAATAATAAAATGATCGTTAATAATGAAAAGTAATAAGCAGAGTAATCTTATTGACTGGACTGATTACGTGAAATAATTCATTCGAGGCGAGGGACTATACTGTAGAACACTCGAGCACATTCGCGCTCTCGTGTTTGTACAACGTCCCTCACCTCTCATGAATTATTTCACGTAACCAGTCCAGTCAAACGATTACTCTCTATTTCTTTGTTACAATTGTTTGAAATTATTTAATTGGTTGTCCTATTAGAAACGAAAAAAGCAATTTGTAAAAATGGATCTACGCTCGTTTAGAGCAGTCATATTTTGGTTGCGGGATGGGTGCAAATGTTAAAAAGAAACAGCAACTTTCTTGATAGTTTTGTTTCAAATACTCCTTAAGTAAGAAAGACAATGTCAAACGGATGTAGAAAAAGAAAATCTACACTTTGAAACTGGATACCAGAACCATTCCACACGAGAGGACGAGCAATAACATATTTCCATTCATGATTTCGACAACACTAGTTTTAGTTTTCGTTCTCATCTTGAAATCATGTTGGAATAATGTTGAAATAATCTCAAAAGGTGGAACTAGACTCTTTGTATGATCCTCTATCTAAAACGAATAACAGGCAACATTTGCAAATGCAGTTCTGGAATTATTCATTTTGGGCAACAAAACATAGTCTGTAATCCCTCTTTGAAACTAACTTGTTTCAGGAAGTGGTCATAAAGTAGGTTTTTCAGTTAACCCATTACCCAACGTAACGGCCAAAACCGGCCAGCGCTATTCACGAAAATCGCCAATTAATTTTCATTATTTTTTTCATTTTTGTCTCAAAAACATAGGTTATGACCCCTCGTTGGAACGAGCTCGTTGAGCTCGTTCCAACGAGGGGTCATAACCTATGTTTTTGAGACAAAAAATGAAAAAAAATAGTCATTCAAGAATTTTTTTTGCCAGTGTCGTCTGCTTTTCATGGTAGGTAAAGGGTTAAAAAATGGAAGAAGGATAAAAAGGATTTGGTTCTTCCTGATTGAAACTGAACCTTTCGTTCAACATTGTTATTGGCTTGAAGTGCGTGCCAAAGTTATTATGAAATCATGAGACTTTAAAATTTCACCTTTTTGATTGATGTATATTCATTTGCACCTGTTTTCAACAAAACATCATTAAAATACAGCGCCTATTTATTATTTGTTTTATAAACATCCAGTTAGCTCTGTTCTACATAAAATATCTGAAATATGGGGGTTGATATTTATTTTCGACAAAGGTACATAGATATAACTGAACACAAATGTATTTCATATTTTTTTTATTAACTGGTTAAGTGCCTGAAATCCAAATTTGAGATATTTTTCTGAAGTGCAGGTGCCATAACTTAAAGGCTTCATATCCCGTGGATTTGGTCCATAAAATCTGTTTACTGAAATTATTTAGCCTGTGTAGATATGTCTTGTCAAAATCTTCGGGAGAGTACCTTGCCACAACTAAAAGGTTTCATAGTTCGTGGATGTACTCCAAAAAATCTGTGAAGTGAAATTATTTGGCCTGTATGGATTGCCTTGTTAAAATTTATGGTCCGAAGCAGATATTATCAGTGAAAAAAGGAGACATCTTTTTTCCACTGGTCCTGTACAGGTAGATGAGATTCGAGTGTTGATATTTAGTACATTTTTCACACCCACTCAAAATAGCAAAATTCCCAGTGTCAACTACGCCATAAAACACTCGATAACGCGTATTATTCAGATAAAACAGCCACAAAGAATCGTGAATTAATTCGCCCATCAGTTACTGCATGTGGTGTCTGCCAACGGAGTGACTTGCAAAGGGCTTCATTTTTGTAGATTTTTCACACGTGCAGCAGACGATGTTCCGAATGAAGTGTTGTTGGATCAGTTTACGATTTGACCTAAGGTGGTTGAGAGACCCCCAACCTTTATCTGATTAACTGCTTATTTGCCAAGCGACGGCGTGGGGTACACGAGAGATTTATTTACAAAACTTGTGATCGTTAAAAATTGCCTTGTTCATGTCACAATGTGGGTTTGGGACCATGGGTAGTGTCCTATCGGAATATATACGCTATTGTGATGAATTGGCGGTGACATGATCTGAGGTTTGCGTCACAGAGCTTATGTTCAACCGAGAGGCTTCAGTCTGAGGTTTGGGGATCGGAGATTATAATCAACCGAGACGCTTCTGATCTTCCTGATCTATCAACCAAATCCCGCAGCACTGACCAGGATGCTCTGCCTTGCCACTGTTCATTATATTATACTGAAATCTTTAGCGTACAGATAAGAGACATCCGTTTGTAAAACAAAGTTTTGTGTAGGAAATCCAAATTTCCCCTTTGAACAGGAAAGTATGTGAATTATTTTGGCTGCCCTTTAACACTTAACCTACAGTAAACTTCTCACCTGGTATGCCGCTAAATACTTTCTCTTTGCCTCGTGTGAGCGAGGTAACGGTAGTGTTTCAGCGTGCACAAAGTCGTCCATAACCTGAAATATTGAATTACGTCATCAGATACATCTAGAAACCACTGTCCCAAACGTTTTAGGGTTATGACTTTGTTATAAATTATTATTATGTGACACCACATTCGAGGTGGCCATTGCAATAGGGTTGCACATCTAGGACCATATCGGACCATATCGAACAGACTGTGACGGTCGTTCAAATCTAGCGTGAGTCACTGTGCTGCACCCTGCAGCTCACTTGCTCACTGCCGGTGCGGTGCGCAAATGGACATGTTGATATAATGAACAGATAAACATTTTCAGAACATCAAAAGATGGTGAAAAACGCCGTTTTCTTATTTTCAAATGGGTTTCAGCCGAGAATAAGTATCAAACATTTAAACGCATCAAGAAAAAAAAATGTAAAACGCCAGCTTCTGTATTTTTATACTATTCTACAGGAAAATGCCCGAAGTTTGTAAAATGATGCGAGCATCGATGATACAAATTCGCTAACATTTCGAAATTTCAGTTTTTATATGAAATAATTCCCATACCCTTAGTGTTAAGTTTACTGACAGCTTTAGGAAATTAATAGGAGCTAACCTTTCTGTAAATCTCTTTCACTGACGAAAATTGTCAAACATGTAACATGCTCCCCACCATCGATATGCATTATTAATAATTTGTCGGTGGTATGTCTCGTATGTTTCGAGCAATATTTGGGGACCTTGGTGGAGGACCTCGGAAGTGACGTCAAGTCACGTGACCCAGTGGCGCCATGTTGGGTTGTTATGGTAGCCCGGATGAGCGGCCATATTGTGACGTCATTACCATAGTGATGCGTGGATTAAGTACGCATGCGCAGCGCGTGTTGTAAGGGTGATGCGTGTTTCCGTCAACCATTTTGTGTACTGGAGGCCGCTATCTTGGTTTCTAGGGTGGCACCTGTTGCTATGTACGGATGGTGTGTTCCTTTGTATAAGAGTAAATCTAATTACCCAAATAGATTCGAAAATCGTTCCAAATCATCCAAAACTGTCTAAAATCACCGAAACGGACTTGACGAAGCCCTATTTTGGGCTAATAACAATGGCACGTAGTGCTACAAGACACGTTCCTGTAAGAGTACTTTTCCAGTTCGCATTTTCCCCAAATCCTCGGATACTTCGTAGAATTACCACGAACAACCCGACAAGTTACACCAATTCAGAATCCTTTAGAATCCCCCGTTTCTGCATATCCTGGTCTTTTCTATAGCTTATTCTCTACATTCCTTGGCCTGTCCTGTCTATGTTATGATTTCCCCACCTCCCTATAAAGTATTCGGACTTTCTTAGATGTGTTTTTCTGCTAGTGTATAATGTGTACACATCACATGGAGCACATAGACACATGCTTGATGTGCCGATATGTGCTTGCGTGCTTTTACACAATGTGTGCACATCAAATGCAGCACATAGGCACATACGGGTATTTGAAGATACTTATGAGATGGTAATGTATCATTTGAGGATACCTTTTGAAGATACCCGTTGAGGATATCTGTTGAGGATACCCTTTGCAGGATATCTATCTGAATATAGTTATGGGTCTTAGTACATGTTTACCCGGCCTTCCAGATCACCCCACACCCTTAATAGCTCAAAGGCCACTACTGCTTACTTGTCGATGTTCACCACCATCTGTCATGTGATCCAACGCTATTGTGTTCGCCCAGTACTATAGGCTCATATCATCTTTGTAGTCTTGGGTCATTATTTCCGTGTACTATTACTATTGGCTACCACTATTCTATCCTGTGCTAGAGTGTCTCTCCATTAATGACTTGTAGCACTACTACAAGCTTAGTAGCTACCCCAAATTCTCTCTCGAATTTCCAAATCTTTAATAGACTCAATCAGAGGACCTCATTCATCTAAGCCTGTATCAGTATATATAATGCCTAGGTCTGGTGCAAGCTGGGGTACCTTACATATAAGAAAGTGTGTGTTGATCGTGCCGAGATGGCACATGCTGGAATGCCGATATGCGCCTGTGTGCTTATTCACAATGTGCGCACAACATATGCATCACATAGGCACATGCGAAGAAAATGGTATTCTAGAAGTACAGTCGGATACTAGGAAGGTATTCCTCCAAACGTAGGACTGATGTTTGGTGAAATGTGCTTGGTTGCTAGTACACAATGTGTCACAATGTGTACACATTGTATGCAGCACATTGGCACATGCTTGATGTGCCGATATATGCTTATGTGCTAATGTAAAATGTGCGCACAAAACGGAATAGGGATTCTAAAAGTACAGTCGGAAAGGGATTCCATGGAACGTATGACTGGTGATTGGTGGAATGTGTTTGTGTGTTTGTAAACGTTGTGTCACAATGTGTACACATCGCATGCAGCACATATGCACATCCCGGGTGTGCCGATGTGTGCTTATTGGCAAATGCACAATGTGCGCACATCACATGCAGCACATAGGCACGTACGGGTATTTGAGGATACTTATAACATCCCAATGGGTATCTTACGTCCAAGTTTGGACTACAATGGTTCCAGTCTACATTCCGTTGAACTCTTAGCTCATTCGAGAGACATGATTCTTAAAAAAATGATGATTTTGTTATTGTTCAGAGTCTACAAAAAGTCATAATAATAGCGTTTTCAAGCTTGCGCGAGTACGTCTTGCCATACATATGACCACCGGAGGAGTGATGTAAAAGGTTTTTCAGCACTGAAAGCGCAATGAACGTTCGAAGTCCAACTGTTCAATGAGTCCTTATTTTTTTACAATTCTGTGACCACAAAACCGCCAGAAAATTACAATCGTGCGCGATTCGGTCGAAAGTATCTTAACGATTTCCAACCCACATAAAGGTGAAATCTCGCTCGTCAAAAAAGAAACAAATGCGAGAACATTAATTTTGAAGCTCATAGGCGATTTTCATTTATGTTTCATGATTCGGTCTTGAGTTTGTAATATTTTATTCATGCAATCGCGACCCACTGACTTATAACTATGTCGCGACCCTATCGCGATCTGATCAAGAAAAATACCACTTTTGTGATCACAGTTCTGCATGCGCTACTATATTCTTCTTCCACGCTTACAGCCTTAACCCTTTACCCAACGTAACGGCCAAAACCGGCCAGCGCTATTCTCAAAAATCGCCAATTAATTTTCAAAATATTTTCATTTTTTGTCTCAAAAACATAGGTTATGACCCCTCGTTGGAACGAGCTCGTCGAGCTCGTTCCAACGAGGGGTCATAACCTATGTTTTTGAGACAAAAAATGAAAAAAATTAGTTATTCAAGAATTTTTTTTGCAAGTGTCGTCTGCTTTTCATGTTAGGTAAAGCCTTATACGATTGCAGCTGTCTTGTACCAATACTATTGGTTACCACCATTCTGTCCTGTGCTAGAATGGCTCAACCATTACTAACTTGTGATACTACTATAGCTCTTAGTACACTATTGACACTGCGGTCCTAGTTCATATCACTATCATATTTGTTTTCCACTACTATTAGCAAGCTACTGCTTACTCAAACGACTCGAATCTGATCGAGTAATGAGCTATCGCGCATTTGCTCTACCGAGTGACTGCATTTACTGCTCTACAACCCATCTGAATATTTGAGGATACTTATGACATGGCAATGTATCATTTGAGGATACCTTTGTCTATAGGATCCCGTTATCTCGTGTTAGACCATGATGGCCGTGATGAAATGCCTCAATGGGATATTATCTATCATTGATCATATCCACACGATGATATTTGAGGATACTTATGACATGGCAATGTATCATTTGAGGATATCTTTGCCTATGGAATCCCTTTTTGTCGAATGATGCCATGAGGGCCATGAGAAAATCCCATAATGAGGTATACTCTACCACCCCTCTTGTCCTCCTTATTTAGCATTGGATGATACCTATGACACAGTGATGTACAATTGGAGGATACTTATTGGAGGATATCTTTTGGGGATACCTTTTGGAGAAGAACTATCTGAAGATAGTTACGGCTTCGAACCCTATTCAGCTCCTGGCTTCTGGACCACCCCACACCATTCATAGCTCCAAGGCAACTACTTGTCCATAGTTACCACCATCTGTCGTGTGATCAGCTTCCACTGCATTCACTGTTACTATAGTCTTCTATCAGCCTCGTAGTCTTGTACCATTACTGCCTTGTACCATTACTATTGGCTACCACGCTTACAGCCCTGTACGATTACATCTAACTTGTGGCACTGCTTTAGATTTGTCAGCTATCTCAGATTGCTCGAATGACTTGAATCTCATCGAGAAAATGAGCATTTGCTGGAACGACTGACTCCACATACGACTCGTCGACTCGGTATTTAAGGTACCTACAACATGGCTACTATGCAGCTCCTGGTGGTATTATCATCGGCTTCCACCACGTCTTCAGCTATCTGTCCTCTGTTTAGCCTCCATTGTATTCACCACTACTATAGTGTTCTTCCAGCCTTGTACCATTATTACTTACTTGTAACATTACTAATGGCTTGTTAACTATCTCAGATCACGACCTCTGCCAATCCCTAGAATGTCAGAAGACACCAATATTCTACCACGAGACTGGATACCAAGATTACACCACACACACAACACTGCATAACCTAGTATTCCGAACTACCCACGGGACAGTACAAACCATTGGGTGGTTTAGTGGTGCTACGGCATAAACGCCCCGGGAAAAGTTTCACCGGGAAAAGCCTCCGGTTCCTATGGGTATTTAGCACTAGCTGCATCTAGACCACCCCCACTTATTCATAGCTCCAAAGCCACTGCTGCTGATTTGTGCATTGTCGCCATCGTCTGTCCTATGATTAGCTTCCACTGTAGGCACCCAATACTGTAGTGTTCTACCAGCCTTGCAGCCTTGTTCCATTATTACTGACTTGTAGGTTACTAATGGCTTTCTAACTATCTCAGAACACGACATCTTCCCTCGGCCAAATCTTCAAGAATGTCAAAAGATCAACCATACTCTGCTACGAGACAAGAAATCAAGCATACACCACCCAACACTGCATGGCTTCTAGCCTTCCGAACTACTCGCGGGACAGCATAAACCAATGGGTCTTTTTTATAGTATTAAGGGATAAACGCACCGGAAAAAGTTGTACCGGCAAAAAGCGGCCAAAAAAAACAGGTTCCTAGGGGAATTTAACACTGTTGCGCAGGCAAAGCTCCGGGTAAATAAGGTCGTTCGGGTACATGCTATACCACTCACCCAAATCGCACAACATGCCTACATTGTGTACTTGACACAGTGTTAGGATGGTCACTGCTGGCACCGAATTGGATAATCGCCGACTCGAAAAGTAAGTTCTTTGGTATTAAGAATGACAAGTGGAATAAAAAGCAATTGATAAACACATCAGCTGCTACAATCATGTGAGCGTTGACGGGACCCACTCGTTTACAATTTTCAAATGTTTTGAACATTGTTGCCCCAAAACGTTGGGCGTAGGTTGAGCTGAAGCAATTCCTTCCTGCTTAGCGGCCCCCGATATATTTGACGTTTTTAAAAAGTAATTTATTTATTATATTTCCAGTGAAATTATTTTATCTGTATGGACAGGGGCGTCGCGAAGATAACGCCTCATATTCTGTGTATGTACTTCATATTATATTTCCAGTGAAATTATTTTATCTGTATGGACAGGGGCGTCGCGAAGATAACCGATCCTGACGTGATTACAGATAGACTGCATTCACCATAGTGATCTTGGGTTACGGCAATGGACTTCAAACCGAAAGGTCCACGGTTCGATCGCCACCAGGAGCAATTGCGTGGTGTCCTTGAGCAAGGCACTTAATCCCGATTGCCCCCGCTGGGGCACGGTGGCGCTGTGTACAAAGGCGTCATGCACGTTGATGGTGCACTTATCGTCAAGTAATGCTAACCCTGCTTGTGTGGAGTACATTGGGGAGTCTGACAATTGCTCGCCTCTGCTCGTTGGTTTTCTCCGAGTACTCCGGCTTCTTTCAATCTTAAAATTGTCCGACTCGAGATGACTCTGGCTGTCGAAAGTGTCGTTAATCCAAACAAAAAAAAGGTATCTTGGGCAACATCATCGTCGATTCTGTGCAGATTCGTTGAAAATCTTATAAAATGTCTTTTTTATTTCTCGGCTTGTACCTAGCCTCTGATGTAATAGAAATGGGCGCTCTCTTTCTGAAACAATCGATTTTTATGAATAGGCCATCAGTACGTTTTGTCAACATCAAAAGCGTATTTGTGCACCCTCAAATGATTTTCCATTGCCTTTTACTAAATATCAATACGATCCAACCCCTAAACGCGCCTTTCCAGGAGCTCCTTAACTGGGAAAGTGCTGGTAGGCCAAATTTGGGCTATATTTCGATGCACAGGCATCACAACTTTGACGCCTCATATTCTGTGTATGTACTTCATATTATATTTCCAGTGAAATTATTTTATCTGTATGGACAGGGGCGTCGCGAAGATAACCGATCCTGACTGATGATGCAAATGTCTACTGGTAAAACATTCCAACTGCATCATCAAGGTATGCCTTTGTCGTAGTCGTTCCTTGATTATGTAGTTGGAATATTGGCCACTCCGGATAATAGTTCAGAAACTAAAGAATTCGTGGAAATTATTTGTGGACAAATACATGTAGTCACGACGCACGGATTTCCCAACTTCTTATTTAATTAGCATGTACCGTACTACTAATATTTTGGGCCCTCAACAGCCCGGGTTGGGTACTTCAGTGCAGCCGCCGTGGACTCGTCGTAATCCACGCGTGGGCAGTAATGTCCAAGCATGCGTTTTACCAGGTAATAAAAATCATCATCAGCAAAATTTAATTTCAATTAATGAAGCACTGGCTTGTACACGATGTTTCATTAATTAAATTTTTTCTATTATGTGAATAGCGCTGGTCGTTTTTTTAACGTTACCATGGGTAAAGGGTTAAAAGCGAATCGATATCTAAAACATCAATCCAGAAGAAAATATCCCGACTGGGGAAAAAAATTGGGGGGGGGGGGCACATCCACTCCGCCCCATCCCTTTGGTCTCATAGTTAGATAGTTAGATATAGATTTCCTTGTTGCCATATACACACTTTCATGAGTTGGAAAAGGGAAAGGCTTATGAAGAAATTTTAACGGCAACAAATAATTACCAGGAAAAGGTTGTATTTCTGAGAAAAATGAAAAACTATCAACATTTCAGTTGCGATATTTTGGGTGAACAATACAGGATGGATTTTTACGATTCGTAACGAAAAAACACTGACATTGATATTTCTAACGTTTCAGCTGCTCTATTAAATGTTACAAGATATTCAAATGCTTTACAGTGAGTGGTGAATTGATAAAAAGTCCATTCTCATCAGAGTAAATCAGAACAAGTTTTTTTTAACCCTTTACCAAACACGAAAGGCAGACGACACTTGCAAACAGAATTCTCGAATAGCTATTTTTTCACGTTTTGAGTCAAAGGCATAGCTGATGATCCCTCACTGGAATGAGCTCAACTAGCTCGTACTAATAAAGTGCCATTATCTATGTTTTTGAGACAAAATGTTTTTAAAAATAAAGAAAAATTAATGATTTTTGTGGACGTTTTTGACGTTAAGTTGGGTAAAGGGGTAAAATTAAATTGGTCTGTTGCTGCTGAAACTACCATCAATCCACAGTTACTTACGTAATCATCTACATAACGCACCGGATCAGAAACGTAGCTCCACCGTCGTCCATCTCGAGGAGGAAACTCATACGGGCCACCGTGTCGCCCATGCTCCATCCACAGTCTAGGAAGCTTTATTATGCTGGAGTCTAAGCTGGATGCCGCTATTGCGTTCGAGCGATGATTCCGTCTTGAAAAAGAAAATTGCATCAACACAATATTAAAATCATTGCAAACTACTTGCTGACCTATCATTAACCCTTTACCCAACGTAACGGCCAAAACCGGCCAGCGCTATTCTCAAATATCGCCAATTAATTTTCAGTATTCTTTCATTTTTTGTCTCAAAAACATAGGTTATGACCCCTCGTTGGAACGAGCTCGTCGAGCTCGTTCCAACGAGGAATCATAACCTATGTTTTTGAGACAAAAAATGAAAAAAAATAGTTACTCAGGAATTTTTTTTGCAAGTGTCGTCTGCTTTTCATGTTAGGTAAAGGGTTAAGTTTTTTTATGTGGTGTGGGTGATTCGCTCCTTGTTCCAAATCAAAAATAAAGATTGATTACAATGAGACCAATGTAAAGATTGAAACAACAAAAAAATCATTAATTATATAATTTTGACGCAATGATTTGTTGTAGTTAAGTTGCGAGCTTTAAGGAAGTTTATGGTATCGCTGCAGTAAATATATGAATTAGAGTTACCCACCTTGAAATGTTGCAATCTCTTAAAATAAGCAGCCATGGGAAAATATATTGTTTCAATAAACATTTGAAACATTCTAATGACATCTTGCATTATTGTTGAATATTCCAGGTGAATAAAGAGGGTGATTTGATGACTTTCGGACCTACAATTGATTTTTGGTGTGGTTTTGTTGGAAATTCCCTGAAGTATAAGTGCACGTGATCGGTACTTCCCTTCCGGTCAGGTTTTCTCTCTTATTTGTTGCATGACCCCTCCTGTTTTGAGGTCAGAAAAAGTTGTCTGAAGGGCTATGTTTGACAAAGATATTTGAATGTCAAAATTAAAGTGATGCGATCATAATTGTTTTCGCTTGAACGTTATAATGGTCGCCTGTGGGAAAATATTTACTGCTGTGAAACTTAATGCACCGGTCAGTCAACTCTGTCCAGCGTTGCATGTTTCATTACCCGGTTACGTGCTCTTGGTCTAACGATATTGTGCCTAGGTGGCGTCTGTTAAAAGTGAGAAAATGAGTGAAATGGCGGACAATTATCATTTTAGTGGTTGTTGGTATTTTATTTTTAAGTATGTCAAACAAAATGATATAGACTGCCACTCCCTGTCTTTTTTTCTATTTCACGGGGGCGGTTTCCATGAATACGGGTAGATGCTAACGTTCCATGTTTTACAAAGGTTGGAATATCTGCGTATTGTCGACTTATCGTCGTATTTCGGGAATTCACCGTATATCAGTGCTCTGGTTTCCTCTCTACCTAGTTTTACGCCAACAAGATTTGTATGTTGATATGACATTTCGCGCGGATATGGGAGTCAATCGTCAAACTTATTTTTTTATAATTACACGGGAACTGCAAAAACAATTCAAGCTAAAATGGTGAATTTAGCCGGGTATTCTCCACCAAATATCACCGGGTGAGAACTTGGCGGCATGGACCGCGGGCAGTTTCCACCGGGATTGAGATTCAAATAATTGTCGGCATGGTGACAAATACGCGTAGCCCTCTCCAATAAATACAAATAACCACTTCCGGGATATTACTGAAGTAATGTCACGTGAGGAGTAGATATTTATTTGCCTGAAAGCGCTGACTAGTAAAAGGTTTCGAATAATAAACGATAAGACTAATAAAAAGATTTGGGATTTCTAAAATGCTGGGGAATCTCTCTTTTTCTTGTAGTCCTTCTTCATAATCCCCAGCTAACTCATGTAAATCATGTCCAGTCATCTGCTAAGCATTCCGTGAATTCCGAAAGGTAGGTATACGCCTTCACATGGTGACGTTTGTAGTATGGGCCTGTCGTTCTGAATGGATTTATTTCAAAGAACAGAAGAATTCGGAAAAATCGATAAGTATTGAGAAATTTATATTATTATTATCAGCCGACAAGCATTTTGATAGAGACATTCTTTTTACAACTGAATGATTATCCGAGACTAGTTACAATTGTTAGATGGGTAAGGAAGGCCCGTGTTTTTGATAAGTTAAGTTGATGCAGTAAACGGATGAATAGGCATAGACGCCGAGTTAAATAAATAATAAATGAGTAAATAAATGATCGTTTGGATAAGTGGTTAACCCTTTATCCGAAGCACAAGATATCAAATTTATTATTTTTAACTGGTTGAGGCCTACATTATTTTTGGTGGGCTGATTTTGTTCATCCAAATTTGCTTTATTACAAATTACTGAAGAATGCCCATAGGCACTCTTCAATAATTTGTGATAAAACAAATTTATATAAACAAAATATTATTTTCATTAAATGAATATGAAACATGAGCAAGAAAAATGTTGGCTTTTCCTCTGGTACCCTCATTATTTGAAAGACTTTATAGTGGCTTCTAGCACTCAACCAGTTAATTATTGTTTTTTGAAACTGTTCAAATAATTTCAACAGAACCACATCATGTGACCCCTCACTGGAACGATAAGGACGAGCTCGTTCCAATGAGGGTCACATGGTAGGATTTTATTGTTATTGTTTGAAAAATATATTTTTTGAACTGCTTAATTTGCAAATTACGCGGGCGGATGTGGCCGATTCATTAGATAAAGGGTTAAATAGATAATAAATATATGTGACGTGCGCACATACCTGTGGATGCTACACTTGAGAGAAAATGTTTCTCACAACCGCTACAGTGATAATTCTCGGCAAATTCACTGATAATTATCCGCAAATTCACTCAGTTTCTCACTCTCAACAAACGCCACCTAGGGTCCATATCGTTTGAAAAAGAGCACGTAACCGGATAAAGAAACATGCAATGCTGGTCATACAACCCGTAATGTGTATATTGATCGAAGCGAAGCTGTTTGGGAAGAGAAACTGAACAGCTTCGATGTGTTGTGTGATAACTGAATGATGCGAGGCGTTAGTAATTGACAGTTGGGCTTTCACAGAAGGATGCACTGAATGCCAAGAAGGTTTTTCACAGTTAATTGGGCAAAATGCAGTACTCCTCATCGATTGGCTGGGCCTATCGATAGCATGGAAATATCATTGGAAGTTGTTGAGTACGACGTGGGACATGGGGGCGGGGGGGGGGGGGACCCACTTCTGCTATGGTACGTAAAAAATAGTTGTTGAACAGGATTCCATATTTATTCGTAAGTTGTATTTTAAAATCATTTATTTTTTAACATTAATTTTAACAAGGCGGGAAACGCACACTGTGCCCCAAGCAGAGAGTACTTTGGAAAGGATAGCGTGTTTATGTCATTTCGAAAGCAACGACAACAGTAACGAAAAGAGGATCTCAACATTTCCCATCTTAAACCGCGTGGAGCGGCTGCACACATGCTTTTGTTTCCAAAACAAATTACACGTGAAATATTTGCAGTGTAAAACCGTTGTCAGAAAATGGCTAACGTGAGCTTTACTCAAAATTTAAATAAATCAATAATGACCATTTGGATTAAAATTAACTTTCATTGAAAGGGTCAATTGTTCTATTGATTACATTGTAAATCCGAGTGGCAAACGAAACTTTAGGTAAAGAACACATTGCAATGTGACTGCGCATAGCCTAAAACAAGTTGCGTGTTTCCGTTGCTTTACCAAAGCGAAACTATGAACTGCCATTACAAAAGTCTGACATTCTAAATACATTGGTATAAATAAAGTATTATCAATACCGGTGATTTAGGTGTTTGCATAGTTGTGTTATAGATTATACAAATGAGCGAAAAACAGCACAGCCGCCGTGGACTACTGGTTACTTTCCACAGGTGGACAATATTTCCACGGACGCAATAATATTAGATTCCAAACACTAATTATAGGAATAATCAAAAAAAAAATTAATGAAGCACCGGGTACAACCCGGTGCTTCATTAAATAAAATTTTGCTAATGATGATTTTTATTACTTGGTAAACGCATGCGTGGACATCACTGCCCACATGTGGATTACGAGCAATCCACGGCAACTGTACTGTATGAAGCGATTGACGGTAACTGCCATTGTTGCCTCTCCACTCCTCTTCATGCGAATTCATTGTTTTGGAAATAATGGTGACGTATTCCATCCCTCACGTTACCAAGATGGGGAATGCTGATAAAGTCTATTGGTTTTGTAACATCCCCCGTTTACCATTCGCTGTATTCCGTTGTTCAGTGTTGTTTCGGCAAAGGGAGGTAACTGCCTTGGGCTGTTTCTTTCCATGAGGGCATTATTTTTCATCGTGGGAACCCGCCTGAGTGGAGGATACAGGTCTATCAATATTACCGTGTCCCATTCATTCCATAGATCCATCAATATTACATGATTACATAATAAGTTTATAATTTTTAAAGCATGTGAATATGTCAACATTCAGATATTTTTTAGAGAATAGTATCATCATGAACACAATTGGGTACATTTGGGCACTAAATTTCACCTTCGTGCTGGAAGATAAATTATTCTCAAGTAGTGTGGGGGTGGGTTGGAAGAAATGTCACCAGAAGGGAAGGGGTTATTTGACCCAGATACGAAGCATTCCGAGTGTGTGGGTCAAATATCTTTCCCTGGTGGAAAACAACAAAACGTTCAGCAGCAGTCCAATATTACAGGTTTGTTTGGTACCACAGGTCACTCTTTGAAACGGCCTTCCACGTGGTGTGTTATACATCACTAAATTAGATAAAACATGTCCTATTTTGTGCAGGTACCATGGTAAGAGTTGTCGTTCAACATGCTTTGTAAATGTCACTCCACTGTCAATAACTCCACTCAAATATTCTCACGATCGCATGAAAAACAAGTGGCCAATGACCTATTTTGTCGTACATTTTCATGAAATCCTGTATAAAGTGTCTGTAGTCTGGGCGGATTTATCCAACTCCATAAGTAAGAAGATAATTCCAGTGCTGCATGATGTGCACATTTCCTCATGCATTGAATCTGTCGTCAATGAGATTTCCTTTGTAAGATAATATAAGCTTGTCTTTTGATAGGTCAGAATCAGATGATGATGATGATGGTGATATAGAAGTATATTAGGTAATACGTGACTTCTTCAGGACTTTCACCAGTTAAAGTTAGGACTTGACTAACCTTAAATTGATTCCTTCCTTTCAACTCTGTGTTTGTGGGTGATTTCGTCCCCTGCTATCTAATGATAGTGTGGTTAAAGCCCAATAAAGAAACAAACAATCTGGTGCAATTGTAGAAGTAATTAATAAAATGTACTCTTAATAGCCTGTAGGACTAAATTATTAGCCATCCTGAGTAGTTGATTGTTTTTGTTCTATTAGTTCATTGATTCGCAGAACTTTTTGTGTAAGTTATTTTCCCATAATGCAACTAGAAATTTAATTACTTCAGTCTTGTTCGACAAACCTCATGGGACGTCTCCAGAAATGATTTAATTGGTTAACCCTTTCCCTAACGAATCGATCACATCCGCCCGCGTAATATGCAAATTCAGCATGTATAAAAACAATTTTTAAAAACTTCAATGTGGGGTCACATGATATAGTTTTGTTGAAATTGTTTGAAAAATTTGAAAAAAAAATAATATGTAAAATAATCTTTTTCTGTCGTCTGCGTTGAGTAAGAGAGTTAAATTCAAAGCTACATTATGAAAAACTCATGATTCTTGACAATTCAGTATTTTGACATCTAAGATCAGAGGGTTAACCACATTTTGATGATGCTGTTGATATTATTGCTGTCGATATTATCACTCCAGACCATCCAAGCTAATATAGAAGCTGATGCCTGATGACATTGTTCTCAAGCTGTTGTGTACATACCTTTTCTTGTTTCTTGAAGAGCATATACAAGCTACGCAAAGAAGTGCTGTTAAAATGACAACGCCACCTAATACTCCGCAAATGATGAACAGTAACTCTGTAAGTAGATAAAGGCAACGTAGATGAATCATGGGCGGATTCAGAGGGGCGCACCTGGTGTATTTCCGTTTTTTACACACCAATACCAAGGTACACGATATTAACGGCGATAAAATATGGACATCGATTACCTTTGGTTTTGGATGTCCATATGTTCTGTACCCCTAAATGCCATGATAATCCCGTACCCCATAAATACAGCTAAAGGCCTAGTCCCTGTGCGGGTTTCATGTGAACCGATATTAATAGGCTTTTTTCTTCAAAATTTGAATCAGGGGCCAATAATATAAAACGTTTACAATAGTATTTTCTAGAATTGTATTTTCTACCAATTAATATAACTGGATAAAATGAATCATTAGCATTGTAAAAGATATGGCAGTTTGTCAACTGGCAAATTGCCACATATTTGAAAATGCTAATGATTCATTTAAACCCATTTAAAGTCAAAACTAGAAAATACAATTCTAGAAAATACAATTGCAAAAGTTTTATAGTATCGGCCCCTGGAATATATTGGATGGAAAACATTGCGGCCATGTGAAAAAAAGCCAGCAGAGGGCCACACTGACCTTCCATGTTGCAACATGTTCCCACGAAACCGCCAGGATCCCGCTGACAAGAGCGGGATACCCCCTCTCATGTTCGCCACAAACTCTCTGATACAATCGTCGAGTGATGTTTCGCATCATTACTTAAAATTGAAATGCAGCGCCCACTCAAACCCAGAACCAAACCCCCACGACGCAATAATCCAGTTCGGCATGCATTATGAGTACAGCTATGAACTGTTCCTTTGGATTGGTTAAATCTCCGAACATTCTATATACCTCTGTCCCACCCCCACCCATTTCCATAAAACGTGTGTAACCTTGTATATTATTAGACCATCATACATTCCAAATATCACATGCAAGTTACTCAATTTCAATACGCTGCGATAATGACGAAAACGTTTTCTGTACTTATATCGGTCGAACTTTAATGTTCCGTCGCAAATTTGATACTACATGTCTAATTTCCAATCATGCAACGTTGGTATTTTTTGAACAAGCTGATCAGCGAATTCTAAGTTTAAATATTATCCAATATAATATAGTGCGCTATGTCTCCAGAGAATCTGCTGGGTGAGCAAATTTTCAAAACGTCACACTGTGCACATAACACTTTTATTTGTAAAATAACATCCGCGGTGGCTTAGTGTTTGGAACATTTGACTCTGAATCGCAAGACGATTTGATCCTGATCTGCGGTCACTGTGTTCTGACCTTGGGCAAGACATTTAATCTCGATTGCCCATGTGGAGTCTCGGTTCAGTGTTAGTAAGTTGAGGAGCCCGATAGTTGCTCGCCGCTGCTCGGTGGTTCCCTTCGGCTACTCCAGCTTCCTCCAACTGTAAAACTGTCCGACATGATGTGACCCTGGCTGTTGAAAGTTTTGTTAAACCCCAATAAACATCAGACAATAAACAGTAAGATACCGCGCGGTAGGTATAAGGCCCAGGTTGGAATCTCAAAATTGTTGCGACATGGCAGAGCGAGAGATTCAAATTTTTTCCGATAGTTTTCACGTGTTGCTATCCATCGGTGCGAACTTAAAATCTAACTCAGTATACTTCTTCAAAACAATAAATACACAGAACGACACGCGCGTGTGGATGTCAGTGCCACATCGATTAGCCCAATCACACGCGCGTGTCGTTCTATGTTTATTACACGTCTTCACGTCTATAAAAACAATTACAGTGGAGCCCACTTAATTGGATATCTCTTAATTGTATATCCCTGTTAACTGAATATAATTTTTTTCAAACACAAAACCATTTACCATACCTTCAGTACAAATTTGATCTGTTAATTGCATATGGGTTGTAGGGTAAACTCCTGTTAATTGTATACAAATTTTTGTAATATGTCGAAACAATTACTCTGACACGCACCAAATTCCCCTTATTTATCAACCTTGTTGGCCTCACTACATCCAATACAGGCATTTATTCTATTATATCTTGTTTGACAGAGCTCTATGAGCTCTATCAAACAAGATATAATAGAATAAATGCTCAGTTTACCTCCAGAACACAGAAAACTGACCAAATCCCTGTTAATTGTATACTCCTGTTAATTGAATAATTTTCACTAGCATAATGGATATTCAATTAAGAGGATTCTACTGTATTAGATGGACACTCAGAAATTCATTTGACAACTATCAACAAAAAGAATTATCGCCAACCAACTTTGCGTACTCATACTCTTCTTCTTCTGGATGTTCATTATTTCTTACATATATCGACTCTATTTCTTCTTCGTTATTTTCGTACACATTAAAGTCGCCATATCTTTCTATTTTAGACATTTTATTTAGTTATTTTGCAATCGGTTCAGTTTCGGGTGATCAACCGTCTGCTCAATGATTTCCGTTCGGCACATGTGTGTTCGGATTTTCATTTTCCGCATGGTTTAGTGTTGCTGTAGATGGGGATTTCATAGGCGTGTAATAACAGACGAAACAGGCTCGAAATGTTCTTTTATTATCATCACATTAAACAAATTCTTCCGCTTAACAAAAGTAATTTTTTAAAATAAAAACAATAAACGAACGTTTTTTCTTTTTGAAAATGTCTCTCCTTCAAGTTAATTTATTAAATCCGTACACGTACTTTCATACAAAAGAGATATGAAACACAATGGTATTTTTACCTATGAAAATTGTGGTTTTGTTAAATGGTTATTTTAATTTTGTTTAACCCTTTACCTAACATGAAAAGCAGACGACACTTGCAAAAAACATTCTTCAATAACTATTTTTTTTTCATTTTTTGTATCAAAAACATAGGTTATGACCCCTCTTTGGAACGTGCGCGTTGAGCTCATTCCAAAGAGGGGTCATAACCTATGTTTTTGAGGCCAAAAATGAAAAAAATAATGAAAATTAATTGACGATTTTGGAATAGCGCTGGCCGGTTTTGGCCGTTACGTTGGGTAAAGGATGGTGGTCTTCAGAGACAACAAAAATTTCAGACAGACAGTGTCTTGGGAGCGAACCGCCCACCTCCTTCCCCAACCACCCTCCTACCTTCGGGCCCGTTCCTAGCTGATGTTTACAATTTCTCCTGGACCACTGGACGAAGTCAGTTATCCATGTGTTGAACAGTAGCCAGTGCTGAAAATTGCAAACTACTTCGAAGCTTTAACGGGTGAGTATTGAAAGTCTAAAAAGTGGATTCTACTGAAAAAATGCTGCAATTACTTGAAAAGCATCATTTTCAAAGGTTATGCTTCATAACCAGTCAGAAAAAGTGCACTCTGTATTTAGGAGTTTGTAATGTTACAGTTTATTGGAGAGTGCTTTTACAGGTCTCAGTGACTCAGGCATGAGGCTGATTCAAGGACTTTCAACGGCCCCTTTAACCCTTTACTAGCGAATCGGCCGCATCCATTCGCATAATATGCAAATTCAGCAGTTATAAAAATATTTGTTTTAAAAAATTCACAAAAAACATATCTTGTGACCCCTCACTGGAACGAGCTTGTCGACCTTCTTCCAATGGTTTTGTTGAAATTGTTTGAAAAATTAATACTTAGTGCCACATTGATTAGCCCAATCACACGCGCGTGTCATTCTGTGTTTATTACATGTCTTCACGTCTATAAAAACAATTATTAGAAGGACACTCAGAAATGCATTTGACAACTATCAACAAAAAGAACACATTTTATCGCCAACCAAATTTGCGTACTCATACTCTTCTTCTTCTGGATGTTCATTATCTCTTACATATATCGACTCTATTTCTTCTTCGTTATTTTCGTACACATTAAAGTCGCCATATCTTTCTATTTTAGACATCTTATTTAGTTATTTTGCAATTGGTTCAGTTTCGGGTGATCAACCGTCTGCTCAATGATTTCCGTTTGGCACATGTGTGCGAAACGGATTTTCATTTTCCGCATGGTTTAGTGTTGCTATAGATGGGGATTTCATAGGCGTGTAATAACAGACGAAACAGGCTAGAAATGGTCTTTTATTATCATCACATTAAACAAATTCTTCCGTTTAACAAAAGTAATGTTTTAAAATAAAAACAAAAAACGAACGTTTTTTCTTTTTGAAAATGTCTCTCCTTCAAGTTAATTTATTAAATCCGTACACGCACTTTCATACAAAAGAGATATGAAACACAATGGTATTTTTACCGATGAAAATTGTGGTTTTGTTGAATGGTTATTTTAATTTTTTTAACCCTTTACCTAACATGAAAAGCAGACGACACTTGCAAAAAACATTCTTCAATAACTATTTTTTTCTCATTTTTTGTCTCAAAAACATAGTTTATGACCCCTCTTTGGAACGACCGCGATGAGCTCGTTGCAAAGAGGGGTCATAACCTATGTTTTTGAGGCAAAAAATGAAAAAAATAATGAAAATTAATTGACGATTTTGGAATAGCGCTGGCCGGTTTTGGCCGTTACGTTGGGTAAGGGGTGGTGGTCTTCAGAGACAACAAAAATTTCAGACAGACAGTGTCTTGGGAGCGAACCGTCCACCTCCTCCCGCGACCACCCTCCTACCTTCTGGCTCGTTCCTAGCTGATGTTTACAATTTCTCCTGGACCACTGGACGAAGTCAGTTATCCATGTGTTGAACAGTATAGCCAGTGCTGAAAATTGCAAACTACTTCGAAGCTTTAACGGGTGAGTATTGAAAGCCTAAAAAGTGGATTCTACTGAAAAAATGCTGCAATTACTATAAAAGCATTTTCAAAGGTTATGCTTCATAACCAGTCAGAAAAAAGTGCACTCTGTATTTGGGAGTTTGTAATGTTACAGTTTATTGGAGAGGGCTTTTACAGGTCTCAGTGACTCAGGCATGAGGCTGATTCAAGGACTTTCAACGGCCCCCTTAACCCTTTACTAGCGAATCGGCCGCATCCATTCGCATAATATGCAAATTCGGCAGTTATAAAAATATTTGTTTTAAAAAATTCAGAAAAAACATATCTTGTGACCCCTCACTGGAACGAGCTTGTCGACCTTCTTCCAATGGTTTTGTTGAAATTGTTTGAAAAATTAATACTTAAAATAATGAATTTTGATATCGTTTGCGTTGGGTAAGGGGTTTGCCGTTTTCAAGACCCTATAGGCGATTTTTAGACTTTCCATGCTAGTTTCACATAGCGTTGAATAAGCGTGCAAGTGAGAATTTAGATCTACGTTAAAATGACTGTTTTCAATCATTCATCCAAAACAGAGGTGGATGTTTTCTGCCAACAAGTACATTCACCGGTCATGTAAAATATCTGATGGAATACTGAAGCAGATTTTTTGTTGTGTTTCATATCACTTTCTGTAATTAAAATTTTGAAGCATTCTTAAAAAGCAAGGTCTTCCAACGCTAATAAACATATTATTTATTCATTTACTTATTGGAGTTTAACGACACATTCGACACCCAGGTTTCACCTCGTGTTGGACAGTTTTACAGGTGGAGAAAGTCGAGCTATCCGGAGAGAGCCACTGAGCAAAGACGTGCAAGTGTCAGACTCCCCAACGTACTAATTCCACAAGCAGGGTTAGCATTGGTTGAAGACAGGTGCACCATCGACGTGCAGTACGGCTTAGTACACTGCGTCACCGTGACCCCATGCAGGCAATCGGGATTAGGTGCCTTGCCTAAGGACACAGCGCCGTAACCCTTGCAGGGATCGAACCGTGGACCTCTCGGTTTGAAGTTCAATACCGTAACTACTGAGCCACCGCGCACCCAAATGCAGAAATTTACTGCCATGGCATTGGAAACTCATTTTGAGTTCAAGGATTTTCAAGGTTTTCAAGGCACTCTCTAATGAATTATAAACAAAAAACAAAATCTGATTGCCAAATGTAATCTTGCACTCATTCTGTTAAACTTTTACATAACGCAAAACCATTGTTTTTCATGAGACATATTGCCTGTATTGATTTGTTGAACAACAGTAATTATGATTTTTCATTAGTATGACTTTATTGATTTTGTTCAAACGAGGAGTCATAGAGTGTATATATATATATATTGTCACCATTAAGCTTTCCAGTGGGACACGCCCGATTTTCTGCTTAAAATAAAATCTGTTCTTGAATGAAAAGACAAGACAAACCAAGAAATGACGAGGAGATTCAGTAATAATTTAATCCAACAGTTCAATAGGGCTGTGATATTGAATTATTACTGAAAACTCCAGAAAATACAAAATAGATTCGTTCATTTTGTTTTAACCCTTTACCTAACATGAAAAACAGACGACACTTGCCAACAAAATTCTTCGATAACTAATTTGTTTCATTTTTTCTCTCTCAAAAACATAGGTTATGACCCCTCATTGGAACGAGCTCGACGAGCTCGTTCCAACGAGTGGTCATAACCTATGTTTTTGAGACAAAAAATGAAAAAATAATGAAAATTAATTGGCGATTGTTTTAGCGCTGGCCGGTTTTGGCCGTTACGTTGGGTAAAGGGGTAAATAATATTCTGTTGAACAATTCATGGCTGACAATTTTCGTCATCGGAAGAGATCAACGGGAAAGTTAACTTCCCTCAATTTCCTCAAACTGTCATAAAACTGAAAACTTAGAGTGTGGAATTTCATATCACAATTTAAATTCGAAATGTTAGCTAATTTGTATCATCGATGTTCGCGTCATTTCACAACTTCAGGCATTTTTATGTGGAGTAGTATAAAATACAGAAGCTGGCTTTTTCACAATTTTGCCAAACTAGTTTGAACGTTTCACTATTATTCTCTGTTGAAACTCATTTAAAAATAAGAAAACATCGTTTTCATCATATTTTGTTATTTTGTTGTTCTGTAACTTCTGTTTTCTGTTCATTATATCTACAATGTGCGTATTGTGACATACAAAACAGATACTATCCTTTTCATCAATATAAAAGTCTAGGAGGCGAGATTTGCTATATTTTTTTTCCTTGGAAGAATAAAATCTTCCAAATTACTGTAAAAACACTTTCGCGAACAAAGAACAAAATTGCCTAAATTTTTGGTTCACATGAAAGTTTCCTTTTGGTATTTTTGATTGATTGATTGACTGATATTTATTTTGCGATGCACATGTGTACAAAATTATACATAATTAACATAAAATAATATAACAAGTTCATAGTACAAGAATGTGTATAGATCCACCATGTACATCGTCGGGGGAGGCTTAGCCAGAGTGGCTGTCTACCTACATCCCCCCCCCCCCACCCACATCAATATAAAGAGGTTAAGTTGCAACATTGTGTTCAGACTTTCATTTAGTGGCAATTGCATTGAAGTAGACAAAAAACTGTATAATAATAATTGGGTTGAGGATTGGGTTGAGGATTGGGACTTGGCGGTGAAGAGAATGGTTCCTTCAACCTCCATGGTGGCTATTATTTTGTATGCTGAAAACTTGTATTATTAATAATTACAAGTTCATTCGACAAATTTAGACCTGATCACCATAGAAGTGAAGGGGGCGAGATCGGACCGACCGAAACAAATAATCAACAAAATCAACAGGTAGCTCCGAGAACTGTCTACTGTGTTCGATTATCAAAACCAACAAAGGGAAACTTGCCTTCATTTTCAACTGATATCACAGGACAGATGTGTTTTCTCAAGAATTACGGGCTTCTTAACTAGTCCTTCCTGGCGCATCTAATGATTTCAAGGGAAATAACTTTATCGAAAGTCGATTTTTATGACGATATAGGTCATGGGTGTCTTTAAAACAATTGGAAGGGTTACAATCTTTTTTATTACATACTTTATAAATAACCACATTTCTATTGGTTTGATCTTATACACGTGACCGGTACTCAAAAATCCATGTACACCGGTTTTCCAGTGAATATCAACTTTCTAAATATAGCTTTTGGAAATCCCCTCTCTAGTTCTATTTCAATCGAGGTGCATCTGCAGTCAACCTGACTTCCGTCTCATTTTTATGTTATTCTGCAGGTGATAACCATTTTATTGTTAAATAAAAGTATTTCTGGTTGATATAATTGAACATTTAATTGACAAATAAAAGATTGTTCTTTTGAGGATGGTGTATATAATAAAACAGTTATGGACTTTTGTGGTGGTATATATGATGTGACATGAACATAAAAAAACTTATATTGACCTCGGCTAACGCCTCGGTCAATATAAGTTTTTTAGGTTCATGTCACATCATTTCACCACCACAAAAGTCCATAATTGTATAGTCCATAATTGTATAATAATTAATAATTAAATCTGAGCGGTGAATGTCAAACATATTTTAGAAATTTGAAAGAAATTCATTGAAAGATATTGTCGAACCATGTTTATTTCCAAAGTTTCAAATATGTTGGGGTAAGGGAGTTGGAAGTAAAGCATCTCTCAAACAGTCCATGTGTCTCGAAGACCAAAATTGGCCGATCCGTCTTGAATGGGTCAATATGTATAAACGTTTAATATATACCAAAGTTTTTTTTTCATACGTTTATTTACTTAATCTTGTCTATTTTTAGTTTAAACAATATTTATTTCCAGAAAAAATAAACAGCTTTAAAGAAAGACAAAATTTAGTGGATCCGACAGTAAGCTGAAAGCTTATGTGTGGTCGTTTCCACAAACAAGAGAGAAAAATACATTCGCTAATTAGGTGCTGATTCACTGATTGACAGTTGACAAACCCCGATTGCAGAAAGTTGCATTTTAACACCTGTAATACTTTTAAAACTAAATACAAGAAATTGTGTGTGTGTGTATGTGTGTGTGTGTTAGGGTGTGTGTGTGTGAGAGAGGGATAGAGAGTTCGAGAGAGAGTTCGAGAGAGAGAGAGAGAGTTCGAGAGAGAGAGAGAGAGAGAGAGAGAGAGAGAGAGAGAGAGAGATGTCATGTAAGTAAAATGCACGCATCTAGGAATATGAAGTTAAGTAGTAATGTCACGGTGTTCCAGTGACGCGGCTTAGAATCAAAACAAACACAAATGGAAAGAAGCCAACATTAATAAGCATTGACATGTCCTGCCAATCTACTACTGCAACAACTCAACTACAGCAACACAACGCTCTCCCCAACCTTGTTTATTTTTATATTAATAAGGTAGCAATTATTGTTATCAATGTTTGCCAATGTTGTCGCACCGTATGTATTCCAATTCTGAGTTGTGTTTCTGAGCAAAACACCAAAAAATGTCGCTGGACTTATTTTAATACAAAACGGTCGGACGATATTTTTGGATTTGCCTGGTGAGGTGTTGATATTATCGGAGTCAGTCGTTTGATCAACTTGTTTCAATTGCAAAGACGCAGAATATGTCATTACAGGCGAATTAATCCCCTTTATTTATAACGCGTTACATAATTTGCAAAAATATTTTCATGAAGAACTAAAATTTTCATTTTTTGCCTAATAATATACAGGTCTTTCCAATACGGGGCGTAATCAATTTTTTGAGGTAAATTTGAAAAATTAATAAAATTTGAACGTCATTTTTGTGAATAGTGCTGACATTTTACGGCTTGTACGTTAGGCAAAGGTTAAACAAACAACTCCTCAGCCCAAAACCTGCTCCATTGTCTTTGAGTGTAAAGCAGACACTTTATTTAAATTTATTAATTCATTTACGTATTTGGGTTCAACGACACTTTCAACAATCGGGTCCAATTGTGTCGTGACCGTTTTACAGCGGAGATTTTTTTCCGTCAGAACCATCAAAGAACTGCACGCAATTCTCCCTGTTTTCAACAGGTTAGCATGTATTCCATCCACGTGTCATACGCCCTATCACACTGCACCACCATGTTCCCCGTGAGCGAAAGTATTGATTGACTTGATAAGGAAGACAACGCAAGCTGTGGCCTTCAGCAAGTTACCGGAGGCATGCTTATGTGGGAACACGGATAAATTCGAACTCACGGACCACTTGATTAAAACACAAGAGCCAATATATCAATGACTCTTCCCCCATACGCGTAAAAGATAACAAACACCTTTTCTCACCAATTTTTCCGGGGAGGTGGGGGTGGGGGGGGTGGGGACTGTGTGAACCATAGGTGGGTGTAGGTGGGTGGTCAAGTGCCAACAAAATGTGTGTAAACAGTTAATACATTTTCTCCTTTTTCACTATTTTCGCATCTTTTGTGCCCCGCACGGTAACAAAATGTCACCAATTTTCCATAAAAGCCAATTTACAAGCATTATTAACGAAAGTAACCCCCTTAGTATGAAAAATATTAGAGAATTTCACCAAAATCTGACTTGAGAATATGGGTGGGTGTCCGATATTGAACGGAAAAAATTGTTCGACAATTTTTTCCTAAAGTCGACTAAACTATCCATTTACAACATAATTCATTCATATTCGAGGTTTGTTTTATGGAATATTCTTAAAATGAAGCATAGTATATATAATACTGTATTATGAGTCATAATATCTGGGTGGAATTGGTTTTTCAAAATTAAAAAAATGAAAATATTAACTCTTATTTCAACAAAAACCAAAATTTGATTTAACAAAAACATAAAAAAGACTTTTTGACAGCTATCCTGCTTTGCAGATGCCATAACAAAAACAAAAATCAAGGTTTGCTCTTTTGAGTGAAAACAAAAACAAGTTCCCTTTTACGCAGCAAATATTTGCAATGCACGGTTACGGTATAAGAAGTAGTAAGATGCAGTAAATTAATTATGGGCACGGCAGGCACAGAGCTCACATATGCCAGCATATGCCATGATTTATAGAAACTAGAAGTGCATATCTGCATATTAGAATATCAAAATTTGGAAAAGCTTAATTTAATTTGATTTAAAATCAAAGGTTTCTTGGTAAAAGAATAATTGATTTTCATTTGCAAGGTAAAACTAAGAAACTAGATTTGTAAGAATATTAAGCTATACATTTAGTTTGTCTGATATGGTTTGATTGGGGTTTTACATCACTCTCAACAACTATGGTTATACGATACCTATATCACGACACTGTTAGTCCCCAAGATGAAAGGAGAATTACTCAAACAAATCTACTGGATGGGCTAAGAAATCCAACAACCACTGGGGAGGAAGCTCATCCACACAGAGCCCTCAATATAAGGATAAAACAAATTCCTTAGAATTTGCTATATCAGTACAGTACAGTAAAATGTTCTATGTGAACAGCCAGGCCATCGCTGCCGTACATTAACAACCTGGCTACCAAATGTGGACCTATTATACCCGGGCCTACACGGGGTTCAAGCTATATAATAATGTGTCTTTGTGAACTGATGTGAATCTGGTAAGTTTTGAAAAATGCGTCCGACAGAGAAAATGGAAACATGTTTGAATATATTAAAATATGCATTGAATCAATGTGCATTACGCGTTTCGAGTTGGTATTCGGGTGCTGAAGTTGTGTATATAAAATGTATGAGAAGGGGGAGAGTCCCCCAAATTGTCATGGAAAAATTATGCCGAAAAGGGTGGGTGGGTCAAAAAATCTGCAAAATAAAAATTTCGACCCATGTCCGCGCATGTTTTTTCTGCCCCCAAGCCCCTCCCACCCCCGATTGTTTTGAGCGAAATATGTCCGCATGATCTATATGATGAATAACGAAAACACCTTGTAGTTGAAAGCCGTTTTGTCCAGAAACCTCCAGACGATGACAAACGCAATGGGATTGTTAGAATCATGTGTCATGAGATCCATTTGTGGAGCAAAAATATTTTTCGGGAATAAATTATTAAACTATTGGTGAATTAGTTGGGATGGACCGTGTCCCCTGTTCCCTCCGGTACCTACATTCCTGGGACCCACTAAGCAAGTACATGGAGTTCACGGACCGCCGGCTAATCTTCGCAGTGGTCCATGATTTGTTGCAGACTGTGTTTTTTGGTTCGTCAGTACATCTGCGCTAGCAAATACGAGTGAAAGTGGTATCTGATCGTGCTGGAGACAGAAACCTTTAACAGCAGCAACAACAACAGAAAAAGACGGTTAAATGATACAGGGACGGGAATTTATTAATTCTTGAAAAATGAGTTAAATTTAAAAGGGAAACCATATTTCTACTACTGACACGTGAATATGTGAGATTGTTCAACAAACATTATTGTTTGGCTGTTTGGGGAAGTTATTTTCACATACTAACCTTTTCCATTGATTTCACAATACTTGCCCAGATACCAATGTTGACATCTGTAAATAGATCAAACAAAGGCGATATTTAACATCAAACAATGTCCAATAAAGTAGAGCATCCAATTGTACGGATAAAGTCTGCAATAACAAACGTTCGAAGGACAGAGACGAGGCCTGCGATGTTTGACTGGGGATTAAAATCCTTGGAACTTATGCATAGCATATTGTGTCGCTATCGTTTCAAAGTTCCGCGCACGGTCGGCATGTTAACCTTTTCAACAAGAACTATGAACAGTTTTACGTAAAATATGTGTCTTTTGGTGGTGAACGCCATGACGGATAATATTTCTCCCGGGAAAACCATTCGGGGTACAGGTTACAATATCAAGGTTTCTCCCTATTAATCAAGAAGTTTAATAACTCATTCAATATAGGCAGTATAATAAGGTGTGAATAGGACCCAGCGAATCACGATTTTCTCTCGAATCGAATCAAGCAAAAGGTTCGAAACCGAATCGAATCTCGAATCGAATCCACTTTTCAATTCTTACGATACACTGGGCTGCTGATGCTGTCTATCTCCGCCGTGGACCTAGTATCAATAGACATACTAGACCATTCGGAAATTGTGGAGTATCACAAATTTAATGGCAGAAAAAAGCCATTTATAGTCCTTTGAGTGCCACATGGCGCCATCTACAATGTCAAAGCATTGTAGGTGGCATCTTGGTGCACTTAACCCTTTACCCAACGTAACGTCCAAAACCGGCCAGCGCTATTCGCAAAAATCACCATTCAATTTTCCTTATTATTTCATTTTTTATCTAAAAAACGAGCTCGTTCCAATGAGGGGACATACGCTATGTTTTTGACGCAAAAAAATGAAAAAAATATAGGTATTCAAGAATTTTGTTTGAAGGTGTCTCCTGCTTTGTGTGTTAGGTAAAGGGTTAACGGACGACATATTGTGCACACGAGTCGTAACGCAATCTCCACTATCGCTTCAAATGTCATTTTTATGAATTTTCCTTCTGAGTTAGTGCTACATAGTTACCTATTCATCAGAAAACCGAAGTGTGAGTTGTTATCTTCAGAAAATCGACAATAAAGAATTGTATGAAATCAAAATCTCTCCAGGGTTCCATTTTTTTCAAATAATCGAGATTGTTTCAAATCGAATCCAATCAGTGACAAGATTCGTAATCGAATTGTATCTCGAACCTTCGCCGGACCCTCGGTTTGAAGTTTCGAAGTGGCTGCGTTTTGGATAAATAATAAGGAAATCAGCAGATTCATATCGCGGGCGATGTCAAGCCTAGACACATTATCGGATACACTGTCACCTCAACACTATGTAACCGTAATCTAATTTGTGAAGAGGAGGTGAAACAAATTTAATGATGTTCATACCCAAATCATGGTATCCCCATTTCCTCATACATTCCTAAACTTTCGTCCACTGATTTCGTCTAGCCCCCATCATGTTCTCATGTCATTGGGTTCATGTTCAAACTAACCCTTCTGTGTTGGTTGAGCTGGGACTACAAGTATCATATCACAAATTCTTCTGAGAAAACAAGTTGGTCGCACAATGTTAGAAATTATCGTTAAATTTACGGCAATCTACTGGTAGCCAGCTGCAGGTCCTCTCATCGTAAATTTTACGGTAACTACCGTTTCTACTCAAAGCGTAATTCGGCAACAGAGAAGTACTCATGTTTCGCGAGGCTTGGCTTTTCAGCACAGGGCATTTAATTCTTTAATTAATGATTTTGCGTAACAGCAGCATCCAGGCCGGCTTGTCTGGGACGAGTCCATTCTCAAGGTAGACCGATTTTTGTTTTTATTAGTGTTTAAGGTCACATATTTATGCACAGTGGCTAACCATGGCCGTGACAGTTTTACGGGTAGAGGAAGCCGGAGTACCCGGAGAGAACCACCGAGCAATTTTCTAATAATCTAGTATGCCTTTTGATGTTGGGTTCACGACGGAGATAGACAGCACCAGAAGGCCTTGGTGTCGTAACAATTGAAAAATGGATTCGATTCGAGATTCGATTCGGTTCGATCATTTTGCTTAATTCGATTTGAGACTCAATTGGAAAGAAACATCATGGATCACCGGGTTCTGCGCATAACTTCTTATACACATAACATCCGATCTATCGTTTAGCTTTGCAACTTTCTATCGTTTACGTGTATAATATTAGGATCAGCAACATCTGTCTCTAAACAGAACATCATTGCTTCTATAAACCTATAAACAATTATTTTAAAAACATTTTGAACCGCTGTATTCCGTTGAATAAAATGTACATATTTACTTAGTTACCAAATAACGAGAGAGAGAGACCTTCATAGTCTGCTGTCAAAATACAGCTGGAGGATCGGGCGCGAGGCGCGACGACTTCAATATATAAGTAGGAACATACTGTTGTAGTATTTCGCTCCGCAGAATACAACCACAATATGTTTCTTCTTCTTTCGAACCCATGTTACACATTACACACGCCTGTCATGTATTGAAGTGTGCTAATCTTCGTAACATTCTCAAAACAATAACATTACCATACGGCGACGGCATCAAAGATAGCTATGAGTTTGGTGTGTTAAAAACCCCAAACATAAACAAGAAAAAGTAAACAAAAATATAATAAATAAAATACTAAAACAAAATAATACCCTAGTCCAAAAAGATCGTGGTCGTCCTACTCCCTCTCCCCATTGCATGTAACGTATTTACATTATCCGCGATGCTGGGTGCTTAGATAAGTGAACATAATGGGAATAAACAGAAAGGGATTCACATCAGAGAAAACAAATCACAACAGCTGAGATTTGGCTACTCAATAATGTTATGAGCCCATGAAAGGAATAACGCCGATTAACAGAGTTGTAAGCTTACACGTATTTTAACTCCTACCACTCTGATAGTATTTCAAAATTTCCATCATTGACTCCATATTGTCCACGTAGAATGAAAAATTTAATAAAATATATCTTGTTTGACAGTGCTCATTGAGCTCTGTCAAACAAGATATAATTTATTAAATTCTGCAGTGTGGAAAAAATTTGCTGCTGAAAATTTTGGCATTTTTACACCAGTGTGCAGAGGGGTTAAATTAATTCGCTGTCCCCCTAAAACACTTCCATTTGAATTAATATTTAAGCGCCCACCTTCCGTGTGATAAGGTATTATCAGCAAATCGTATCACACTCTCGAACGCCCTTTCTTTTTATTTACATTTCACAGCCGAAGGGAGGTAACACATAATTCATAACAAAAGAACTGACAGAAAAAACTCTTCAGAACCAATGCATTTGCTTGTCACAAACTGCGCTGGCCATGTATCAATTCACATATGGTCTCCTCATGACCGCGGTCAACCAATCATTTAATGACTTTCAGCAGAAAATAATCAGGGTAAATTCTATATGATAAAACATCCGTGAGCCTGAGTGTTTGATTGTTCCGGGTAATCTTTAGAACCAGTGCACTATATTTCTCATTCGACTCGCAAGTTCTGCCAACATCCGTGGCTGTTTCTGTTATGTGAACACTGTGCGAACACTCTTAGTAAAGGCCAGACGACTGACATTCTAGAATTTGTACTTCTTGTTGGATGTTCAGACAATCTTTACTTATTCTCACCTTTTTCATTTGTGGGAAGTGGAAAATGTGAAAATAAGTTGAAATGTCATACATAACTACACGGGTTCTGAATGACTAATTCCTCCATGTGCTATACTACACAGTGTTGCTATCTGCTTCTCAAATATCGAAATATGATCGCAAAAACACTCTTTCCCTCGATCAGATCGCCGTCGCGTTGTGACGCATTCACACCAATGGGCGGAGCGTTCATAAATAAAATATTTCGAAATCAAAACCTAATTATTAATTCTTTATTTATTGAGGTTTAACGACACTTTCGACAGCCAAGGTCACCTCTTGTCGGATAGTTTTACGGGTGGAGGAAGCACCTTTTATTGAACTTTTATGTACCCCTGGTTGGGAGAGGCCTTTCTCGCCTAGGCGACATATACAATGTTTTATCAAGAGGTGAGCAAACCAACGGTATTTCGGTATACGAGAAGTAGAGTACTAAGACAAAACACAACGGGGATGGAGTACGAGGCACTGGAACAGGCCTGAAAATAAGCAGTTTGACATTTGCAGAATGAGGTCCCCAGAGGGTGAATTTGACGATGCTATCACATACAGTGGGCCAATTTATCCTCTGGGTACCTCTTTCTGTTTAGTTTTGAGACTCTGATTCAGTTTGAGGGTCATAGAGGGTAACTTTAGTGATGCTACCCTGCTGCGCAGGGTAGCATCACTAAATTCACCCTCTGGGGACCTCATATTGCAGATAACAGTCTGATTATTTTCTGGCTTGCACTGGGATCAACGACCGGAGTCCAGGTTTTATGTATTCCACGAGCGATGAAGGTGCACGTGAAATACAGGAAAAACCCAACAACGGTCGTTGATTTCCGTCCCCTGTACTCTACCTGAGTTGAGTTCTGTTTTTATACCACGATTCAACATGAATTTAGTGGATGAAGCTGATACTTTTAAAGTACAGTATCATCTTCGTGGCCTGTTAATTGTTTCGCTGTATTGGTTTGTGTTGAAGCAGTTCTTAACGTTATAAAGTCAGTCAGACGCATAAAGTCCAATCAGATGCGTTCTTATATGACGTTTTAACCCTTTACCCAACGTAACGGTCAAATCCGGCCAGCGATTTTCACTAAAATCGCCAATTAATTTTCATTATTTTTTTCATTTTTTTGTCTCAACAAATAGGTTATGACTCCTCTTTGGAACGAGTTCGTCGAGCTCGTTCCAAAGAGAGGCCATAACCTATGTTTTAGAGACAAAATAATAAAAAAAAATAGTTATTCAAGAATTTTGTTTGCAAGTGTCGTCTGCTTTTCATGTTAGGTAAAAGGTTAACGCGTAATCCAGATTCCAAGAGTGATGGACGTAGGGCATTCATTTCCCATTGTCTGTTTTGTATCCTGTAATGTCGAATACACACGGCAATCGTGATATAAGACTAAAACCACAACAGAATATGATTTCTACCAAGGCAATGACTCGTAAAAAAAAATAAGATTCGCAAGAAATGTTTTAGCCAATGCACCAGCGACACTCCCAGCGCCATCAACTGAAACAGCAACCTATAAGTTGAGAACCTAGTTTTTGCCTCTTGGGATTTTTTCACAGCTTTACGACTAGTTGTCTGGATAGAAACCCCGCAACATATGTATTCCCACGGCAATTCTCTCTCCACTCTCCCCAACAGTGCTTTTCGAATAGCTTTCCATCATGTGAATACATGGAATTCACGCGTGACAAACAATGCGGTAAATCTTGTTTGTCCGCGGTATTTAACACGAAAACGCCTAAAAATGCGGTGCGTGACTGGTATCCATTTACATGTCCAGCTGTTGAAGGACTTGTGATGTATTATGTACTTACCTACAAACTGTTTCACCTTTCTCGATGTCACAAGTACCATTGTTTTCGCATCCACAGTACACTAAAAATATGAGACATTGCGTCATCTACAGGTAACATATACGACAGCTACGTTAAGTGAAAGTTTTAAAAGAACTCCAATAACCACTTTAACAATTTGTCAGATGAAGATATTTCATCAGCAAAGACGAAAGGGATGCCCCCACACCGAAACAAAACAAAGAAAACCCAATTAAATATCTATGATTATTTTAAAGCGGGTCACAACCCTAAATATAACTTAACTTTTCAAACAACACACGCCAAATCAGTTTTGTAGTCAAGTAATACGGGGACTACACATTTCAAACAGATTCAGGTACCTCAAGTAATACCATGTTCGTTCAGCCTGGTAACTACATATTATTACAACGCTCGGTTGGTCTGGATTTTCAACTTCTGCAGAGTTGACGAGACCAGATGAGACAGATCAAACAAGACGCCGTGGGCCTCGTGTTTCATCTTTTGAGTGCAACAAGGCGACATCTGCGATGCTGAAGCATTGCAGATGGCACCTTGTTACACTCAAGAGACGTTTTGATTCGGCTGATCTAGTCTCATCAACGAGACGGAATATGACATCCCAGTTAAACTGACTGTTGTAATAATTTATTTATTATATGAGGGCGGTTCTTTAAAAATGGATCACGGCACCTAAGATGTAAACAAAAAAGACAGTATGAATGTGTGTCCGAAATGTTCAGCGCAAAGGCACCCTACTTTTTTCGCGTTTGTAAAATTGCCGCTTCACAAATCTCCTAACGTTAGTGACGTCAGGAGAAGATTGTTTGAGACCGGCAGCATACAGATTTGGAAAAGGCAAGACTCTCGTTTTCTGACTAGCCAGAAGCGAGGGACAAACTACAAATTAATTGTTGGTATTATAGAAGACAATGACCAAACGGTGAAACAAAATAATGCATATTCAAAACATCAGGCAATTTGAATAAATAAATAAAGTAAAATAAAATAAATGATAAATTCACGTTTGTAAGTTAAAATAATTGTGTATATACGGACATTATGTAATTATATAACGGTTTGGCAATGTAAGCCATGCATGTGGCCAGATTGTTAAACAGTTATATAAAGTTTGAACGGTGGAGAGATTCTCTAATACAGAATATCTTAAAAAAATCTCACACACATTTTAAATTATAGTGAAGAACTATAAATATCAAATATAATTTTGGTGTTGACATGTAATATTAGCCTTCAGTTTTGGGAAATACAGTATTTTGGCGGAATACCTCAACACGTACCGTCGGCAGCTGCTTCGCACCTCTCCCCTGCACTGTTTACTTTGTCGATTGACATATCTTTGTATCCACCGCTGCACTGACATATAAATGACTTCATACTGTGGGTGCACACGGCATTTACATCACAGTAGTTATGGAATGCATCAACGCAATGGTTGAATTCTGAAAACACAAAATCAGAAAAGGCAAAAAAAATCACAATATCTGCAAGAATGTTACTATCTTCTGTACAGTACAGGACATATTCTGCCTGAATTACGAAAATGGGTGCGTCCACTGAATTCTCATTAACCCTTCGCCCAATATAACAAACAAAACCGATCAGCGCTATTCACAAAATTACCATTCATTTTTTATTATTTTTTCTCTTTTTGTCAACGTAATGGCCCAAATCGACCAGTGTTACTCGCAAAAATCGCCATTCAGTTTTCATTATTTGTCTCAAAAACAGCTTTTGACCCCTCATTGGAACGAGCGTGTTAAGCTCGTTCCAATGGGTGGTCATAAGCTATGCTTTTGCCGCAAAAAATTTAAAAAATAGTTATTCAGGAATTTTGTTTGCAAGTGTTGTCTGCTTTTCATATTAGGTAAAAGGTTAAATGATATACTAACAATGAATGAATGAATAATGAATTACTGAATAAATGACTTTATTTGCGGTATAAATGAAGAACAATTAATAACAAATATAACAATTAGAAACATACTACACAGAAAAGACATAGCCACGCCGGCTATCTTCATACTATTCCCATATATAGAGCAGAGACAGGAGCGTCGCTAAGGGGCCCAGAAGAGTGTGACGCTCCCCTCAATACGTTTTTTCCTGTCATGTCATTATCGTCAACATTGGAGTCTAAGTATCCATTCTCCCTAGCTGGTAATTATGTACTTTCGTACAAGACTAGATTTGATACTTGAACCTGTGACACAGTTGTCATAGAAATGGAAGTTTGTTGTAGGCGATTCGGGCTGTTAGAGGGGTCCATCATGGCCAATTTATGAGTTCCGGTACGCTATGTGTTAAAAATTAAATAAGAAGTGGCGCCATGAGTACTGCATCTTTACTTTATTTTATATATTCCCTAATGAACTTCCACGAGGTCTTCAGTTTTTAAACAATAAGCCAGACTGACTGATATTCCAACTACACCCTGAAGGCCTACATTCAACGAAGACATACTTAGATGATGGAGTTGGAATATTAGTCAGTCGGAACTTGAACCATCACCGTCGGGACAAACATAGAACGACAAGCGCGTGTGAATGGGTTAACAAGCGCCATATCGATTAACCCATTCACACTCGCGTTTCGTTCTGTGTTTATTACACGCCTTCACGTCTATAAAAAGCAATTATTAGAAGGACACTGAGCAATTCATTTGACAACTATCAACAAAAAGAACACATTTTATCGCCAACCAAATTTGCGTGCTCATACTTTTCGTCTTCTTCTGGAAATTCATTGTTTCCCTCATATATCGACTCCATTTCTTCTTCGCTATTTTCGTACACATTAAAGTCGCCATATCTTTCAATTTTATACATTTTATTCAGTTATTTCGCAATCGGTTCAGTCTCGGGTGATCAATCGTCTGCTCAACGATTTCCGTTCGGCACAGGTGTGCGGAACGGATTTTCATTTTCCGCACGGTTTAGTGTTGCTGTAGATGGGGATTTCATAGAACATGCGTGTAACAAAAAACAGGTTTACACCACCCCTCCAATCTCTCATCTTCACGACGCCCCCGTAAAGAGCTAGTCCGTTGTCTGGATTAAACGACGCATCGAATCTAATAGATGCATTAAAAGCGTCGCTCTCAGGCGAAGATTCGTATGAAATGCAAGTGAAAAATTTATTTGATTCAGACACACGATTAATCGTCGCTTATAATTCAAATAGAACTTAACATTAGATTAGACTCGTCCAAAATGCGTCAGTCTGAACTGTTCCGCCGATGATTTTTTGTGTTCGGGTATTATCCTTACATTTCGGTTTATGTTAACACCCTTCACACTGATGACGAAATATATAAAGTTCAGGGTGCAAATATTTCCCATAATGCGACTAGAAATTTAACCAATTCAATCTTGTTTGACAGAGCTCAATGAGCTCTGCCAAACAAGATTGAATTGGGTAAATTTCCAGTTGCATTATGGGAAAAATGGCTACTTCAAATCTGAATATTTTGACATCAGTGTGCAGGGGGTTAATTGGAGAATCCTAATTATAGTTGACTCAAATTGGTTATGTTAGAAATGTCCAAAGCAGGACTAGAAGGGAAAGAGTTAACTACCCAAAGAGACTCTCGCAAGTATACCAGGCAATCGAATTAGATCCGACGATAATGCGTGCTTCTGATTCAACGGATATCAGGTGGGACTGGAGGCAATAATATAATACGATGAGATTCGTCCAAAATACGTCTGTCTGAACTGGATGTTAGTGACAGCTCTCGAAAACTCATTATCTAATAGAACTATTATCTAGTAGAAGAAAATTCCTTGGGAAACTAATGGAAAAATGGGATGTAAACATGAAGGATAATTGGACGAGGAATGACACGAGGGAAAGGGTAAATTTATAGTTTGGTAGATCAAGAAAGCGCCAACGGGGGAAATTATAAAACAGTTTTTGACTGAATGCTGGGAGATTTGGAGGGAGAGTGGGGAGGAATACTCCGGCGGATGGCTGGGTTAATGTTGACCTTCTCGTAACAGGGTAGTGAGCAATCAGCGAAAATCCGAAGAATTATTATTATTAATCATATTGCCAGTAAAAGAAACACAAATAGACTATGGACGTGAATGGACATTAACCAGTGGGAAACAAATTAACATTGTCATATAAAATGGTGACATCTATTGGACGTGGTGTCTGAAATAAATATAACCCATTACATCTTCTTGTTAACCATATAGCTAACATGAAAAGCAGACGACACTTGCAAATAAAATCTTGAATAACTAATATTTTTCATTTTTTGTCTCAAAAACATAGGTTATGACCCCTCGTTGGAACGAGCTCGACGAGTCATAACCTATGTTTTTTAGACAAAAAATGAAAAAATAATGAAAATTAATTGGCGATTTTTGAGAATAGTTATAGTTGAGATTAATTATAACTGTCTCATGACATCCCCACAGAGGGAATAAAACACTAATGCCCACTAGTCAATAAATATTAATGTACCCATCTGACGTTAATCTCCGCCCTCGATTGTTAAATATGGTCAATATTACAACTTGGTTGGAGTCATTAAAAACGAACAATATACGACATTATCTAACCTTAATTTAACCAACCTCCAGATGCCACACATATCACACAATTGGTTTCACGTATTTATAAAACAGTTATTGTCCGTGCACAGGTGACACTTGGAGATCTGTTCCACACTCTAGCCCTGTCATGTTTACAGTGGGCTTTAAAGACCCCGAGGAGCATGACGTGACTTGTATTATGTTTTATATCCTGTATCTGTGCTGCGATTGGGGCATTGTGAACAATTTGTTAATGTTCCAATGAGGCTAAAATTCTCGCTTTCTGACGGGATGAAACCTCGCGTAGTTTCTTCAACGCGACCGACTCCAGTAGCATATATTACCGTCTGAAGTCACCACGCAAAACATTTTAAATGACGTTGCCTGTTTCGTAATTAATTCATCAACGGAGTGACTTGCAACCCGCTTCATTTTTCTATAATTTTTCACACGTGCAGCAGACGATGTTTCTACTGAAGTGCTATTTAACCGTGTACCTAACACGAAAGGCAGAGAATACTTGCAAACACAATTCTTGAATAACTATTTTTTATGGTTTGCATCAAAAATATAGCTTATGACTTCTCATTGGGACGAGCGCAACGAGCTCCTTCCACTGAAGGGCCATAAGCTATAATATTGAGACAAAAAATGAAAAATAATGAAAATTCAATGGTGATTTTTGCGAGTAACACTGGTCGGTTTTGGCCATTACGTTTGTAGAGGACTAAATTATAAATCAGTTTACGATTTCAAGTGAGATGAAATTGATTATTGCTTGAAAAGTGACGTCGGGAGGAACATAAAAGGCTTATTTACTAAACTTATTATCGTCAAAAGTTGTCTTCTTCATTTCACGATGTGGATGTTGGGCTAAGGGTAGGGTCGTCTCGGGACATCTACGTTATTGTGATGAATTGACGGTATCATGGTCTGAGGTTTGTTGCTCGGAGATATGTTTAACCCTTCACCCAACGCAGACGATTTCAAAATTTATTATTTTAAATATCATTTTTTAAACTTTTTCAAACAAATTCAACAAAGCCATATCATGTGACCCCTCTTTGGAACGAGCTCGACGAGCTCGTTCCAAAGAGGGTCACTTGATATGGTTTTGTTGAAATTTTTCGAAAAATAATATTTTTTCAGCTGCTGAATTTGCATATTACGCGGGTGGATGCGGGCTATTCGTTGGTTAAAGGGTTAACCGAGACGCTCCGCCCCGCGTCTCGGTTGAACATAAACTCCGAGCCGCAAAACTCAGACCATGTTCCCGTCAATTCGTGACAAAAACATATAATGTTAAGGGAAAATGGTGAAAGTCCAGGATGACGTAGTTGGGTTTTGGACTATGTTTACCTCGAAGAGTTCTGCTTTGCGAAGAAATATTTTCAGACCGACTGAGAAACAATCCAGTGTCTCTAATTAGTATGCTACCATTTGCAATAACTGACGTCATTGTAGTGAGCCCATCCTGGTAAATTTGTTGTAAGTCTCTCAACTCTGGTGCGACCTGCCTATTCAAAGCTATTTCGAATTCAACTATTACACTTCCTTGGCGAAGAGTCAGAATCTGAATGTCCAGCAGTCCTGCCAACTGTTTACTTCCAAATATTTCAAAGAGCTAAGGAAGAAATAAACAAATGAACAATTAATTGAGTAAATAAATCAAACATAACGAAACCACAACACTTCCAAACTCTGTTCTGTTGGTATTGACCCTTATTATACATCCCACCTTCAAAGAAGATTCCTTGTGTTTATTTATCGGTCGTCCATCCGAAATCATAAACTTGTCATATCTTCACCAGTAGTTGACGGATTGTAATGAACATCAACACGCATCTTTCCCATCATATGATAAATACTTCCAAATGCTAAAGTACGATGCCTGGAGATTTCACCCACTATGTATACCCCTTGGTTGTTGAAATACATACGTGTTGGACATAGTTTTTCACAACTTCAACAATTGACAGATTTTAATGTTAAAAATAGTATGTTTCTCCCTTATCATATATGAATACTCGCACTGCAATATTAAGACGGCAGTAGATTTTGGAATTAATTATTTTTGCACATAGAATGGGGGTATAACAGCACGAATTAGGCAATCTTGCAATTTTTATCTACAAATGGTAGAATCTACTTTGGCATGTGTACCCAATAATAATGTAAGCATGCTACCATAATATTTATTTATTTATTTATTTATTTATTTATTTATTTATTTATTTATTTATTTAACGACACTTTCGACATCCACAGTCACCCCAAGTCGGACAGGAGAGAACCAACGAGCAACGGCGAGCAACTGTCAGACTCCCCAACGTGCTAACTCCGCACAAGAAGGATCAGCATTGGTTGATGACAAGTGCAGCATTTACCTGCAGTACGCCCTAGTACATACCGCCACGGTGCCCCCCACCCTCCCCCACCGTGGGCAATCGGGATTAAGTGCCTTGCCCAAGGAGACAATGCAGTTACACCAGTCCCGGCGGAGATCGAACCGTTGACCTTTCGGTTCGAAGGCCAATGCCGTAACCACTGAGCCACCGTGCACCCTTGTGCTACCCTGCATTGCCAAAGTAATGATAAACTCACTAATTCTCCATACAGCTTCATCTATTGTGTCCACTTCCATCCAAATGTCACGTTTTTGTTTAAGTGAGAAACAGCTTTGGTAGTCGAAACTGTTAACACTTCCAACCTTGATGTCTCGTGTAAATCTCATATTTCGAGGTGAATCAAATTTCGAATCGAATCAGGCAAACTATTTCGAATCGATTCGAATCCCGAATCGATACACCACTTTTCAAGCAGACATTGCGCCTTCTTACAACAGTAGAATGCAGTAAATATTGCTAGTATTGTATGCACTTAAAGGCGACTCGTCTGCTTCAACAAGTAAATAAAAAAAAGCGGAAAATTCGAGAAACGGAAGCAATGTAGTTTTGGAAGCGGAACCTACTTGATCTCTTCTTCTACCATCAGGTCTCCTTTATAGAAGACCTGATGACAGAAGAAGAGTTCACAAGCAGACGCTTGGCAGGATTTTGATAACACCTCGACGATTCGAAATCTTCCGAATCAGCCGCACTCGAATAGAAACGAATCATCGGGACAATTTCGAATCGAAAACGTCGAAGCTTCGGGCGGCTTTATACTCCGCAGAGAATGATCCAGATTTGAAACGAGGCTTTTATATTCTTATTATAAAAATGGAAATAAAATAGAAGAAAAAACATACTATAGAAAACAAAAACGGCTTTATCCCCTCAATCTCACTCAGATTTATGTGTCATTGTTTCAAAGAATCCTTCCACACAAACTGGTAATGCAAAGAAAAGGCATTATAAAGTAACAAAAAGGTAAGAAGCCACAATACATTGTTTCACATTTCTTTTATGTCTGGAAAAATTATTGAGTAGTTGTAAGCTAATAACAGTTTCTAACGATTTTTCATTCTTTGTCATCATGCTCATCAATATTAATGGCTTTCAGCTATACAAGCTATACAAACAGATGCGATGGAAGCTCAAATGGAAGTGTCCGTCCTCGTAAATTTGTTGTAAGGTTATCCGGTTTTTTTATTCATTTGCCGTTTACTCATCTACACTCACGTTTCCAATCCTTCTGTATGCTGTGCTGAAAGGTTTCATTTTGTTAATTAACCCTTTGTACTCGTAAGAATGCTTTTTCTGTCCAAGGCACTATTTCGTCCCATTGTTGTCTTATTATAAGAGGTCTATACACGGGGCATCGATGATAAAATAATAACTGCAGTCTGCAGCCAAGCGGCTGCAGTTATTATTTTATCCCCCCCCCCCCCCCCCATATATTGATATTGGAATAGCCCCTTTCATTGTAAGTGTACATGGAAGCGATACCATTCCTGAAAACAAGGGTTCAAAGGGTTAACAACTATTAACTCTGATTTTTCCCAAACCATTTTGCTCAAGGCCTAGAAGTATATTGTATTCATGCAAACTTTTTTTTGTCTCTTCACCTTAAAATGTTCGTTATTTTGTTTCAATTCAAACTTATTTCTAGCTGACATTTCGTTGGTTTTGATTGTGTCCGCGTTTCCTACCATCTCGGGACCAATGACGTTTTCTCCCCGGAAGAGTCTCCTTTCAATGAAACTTTGGCTTTGTTTAATCTATCAAACGTTAAGCTTTCTCTCTAAAATCAGTTGGGTTAAAAATTAATCTGAATCCACTGGGTTGAGTGAATAAGAAACCAATTGGGTTCCTATTCACGCAACCCAGTTGATTTGGGTTGATTTTTAACCCAACTGATTTTAAAGCGTATAAAGATCATAGACGTCAGAAAAAATGGCGATATGGGATAAGTAGGATATATAAAGCTACTGTAGTGCTGAAGGATCTTTTTTTATCTTTCTACTTTTTCAGTCTGTGGCCACCTTCCTTACCACATCTTCTTTTACCACAAAATCGAAAATTAATAAATTAGATCATGTCACACTGATAGTCTAATGATTTTAACCACATTGTTAGGAATAAAAATAAAATTCAGTAAATAAAATCCCACACAACTTGGCACAGGAATGGTTCCTAAATGATCTGAATACCTATTGGTTTTGAATGTCTTCAGTGGGGGATCAGTTGGATTTCTAACTGGGTTATGGTCCTAGCACGACATGCTGCAGGCATGTCCAGAGGGGACACAGGACCGTGTTAGGGGGCACTTTGCGTGGGAGCATCTCCCTCTCGATGGTGGTGGTCCGAGGGGGGGGGGGGGGGCGTTCCGCGGGGAAATATTTTAATTTTTGAACCCCTGAGATGGATTCCGAGCCCCATCCCCCACCCCACCCCCTGCCCCCAGCCCCGGCTTAAATATAGCCATTTTATCCGCAAGAAAAATGCATTTCTCCAGGTAGGTCAATGAGTTTTCTATTACATTAATAAGGCTACACACGGACTACAGACTGACTGACAGCTATTCAGCCAATATCTATTCATTCCAACTGACTGCCAGTCAGTTGGGAGGAATAGGTATTGGCTGAACAGCTGTCAGTCCAGTCAGTCCTTGCGTAGCCTGGCACGTGTAAGGAACAATTTTAGTCGTCAGTTAATAAAAATGTTGGAATCCGGAAATTGAACGGAATTCGGAGTCGGAGCGCGGCGAATGACTAATTCCGGTAACCACAACCGATCACAGTCGGTAAAAATGTGATCACGGGTTGAAAACTCAAATCGACTGGTGGGAAAAGTCTGAGAAGTTGAAAACATAAAGGAAATTGATTTCTTTGAATTTCAACTATTGGAATTTATACCTTCGAATTTCCAACTATTGAAAATTATGATGGTTATTGGAAGGGGTGTGACCTCCCCCCCCCCCCCCCCCCCGTCGCTACGTGACTGATCTCGCGTACGTGCCTTCTAGTTTACTATGCATTTTCCATCTGCCATTTTAAGTATCCGTACAACATTTGTTTTGAGGGCTCTAAAATACAGTTTTACATTCCTACTTACTATGTTTGAAAGGTTATTTTTCTAAGTCCTCAATCTGTCCCATGTGGTCCACAATGGTCATATAGCCCTCATTCGGTCAGTTCAATACATATCACATAATACACATAATTTGTGACTCTAGTCAGGGACGGAGTGGGCCAAGACAAGTTACCGGGAAATGGACCAAGGTTGACCCCGGACCCGGAGAAATTTTTACGAACTAAATGAACGCTGCTTCCTCGTGTCTGAGTGATCAATGACAGTTCACACAGAGAACATTTCGATTGTATTTTTGTATCATCTTCATCACTCGTTCGGCAAGATTGGAATCAACAGGGGTTGAGGTGCGCGGACTCATCGAGCTGACCATCGTCCAGCCCAATGGGAGAAAACTATGATTTTTCAAAATAAAAGAACGCTGTTTCCTTGCATCTAAACGATCAGATGGTATATCGAAGGCAGCCCACACAGACAACATTTCAATATCCCGGCATTTTATGCAATCAGATCCATTTAGCCTGTTAGGCATTTGAACGAAATTTCAACCACCAACAGGTATTGGGCTGCATTAATTTTGGGCGCCCCAGGGATTGACCATACGGCCAGTCCGCCTCCTACTCTCGTCAAATACGCACAATCGGCAGATAAATTAAATGGACTTTACAGCCCGGATACAGCTTATTTTATGCTTTTGTAATTTATCTGTTCTTTTAATATCAGACGACCAAATTTTCAAAATTGACATGGATTTGATATTTGATATTTATTCGATCGTCTGAACGAGGCCATAGGCGTCGAAGGACGCTGGAATAAATATCATAAAGACACGCCCCTTTGTACATGTAACGGTGTGAACAGACTATTCGTGGTAAATAATCAGCGATGTACGATCTTCGGATTGATAAACGTGTTGAGAACACGGCCATGCTGGATATATTTTGGTTTTGATGATGGAAGCGCTATCCATAGAATGTTATGATGTGAACCTGTTCACACAGTCAAATAATCAACGAAAATGTGGAGTTGATTTCATTTATTCGGTCATCAGAATGAGGCCTTATGTTTGTTGCCATTATTCCCGTTTATACAAATATACAAGGTAATACGTGTGTAGGTTCGAACACCTCTTTAGGTTTCGATTCTTTTTTCTTTTCAACGGGGTGAACAGAAAGAAAAAGTTGTATGAGAAGGGTTATTTCTTTATTTTATCTAACAATCAACTTAATTTGCACCCCAAAACTCTGAAAAAACGTTTGTATCAGCTCCCCCCACCTCCACCCCCGTTCCGATTCCGTATCAGACATATTCAATTTCCAGTAAACACCGCACTATATCACATATATGCATTGTTATTACGCATTAAAATAAAATGCCTGAAATTCAAAATTTTGACCAATTTCAACCCAATTTAAACTGAAAAATGGGGGAAACAGGCTTTATGTAACGGGATTGTTAGATGGGCTCGTTGCGATCCGATTGTAAACACGACCTCGAATCTGATACAAATTACAGGAAATGCACATGGCCATGATAATATATATGTATCAAACAGAAATGTCTTCTCAAATATTCAAGAGAGACCTTTTTCCAAATTCATCATGCTTATTTTCGCAGTGGCTCAGCGGTTAAAGCATTTCACTTTAACTCTTTTGGCGCGGATTATCCCTAGAAACAGAATTCTCAGCGCGTAATAATTTTCAGGAATTTTACTAAAATACGGTTTTATCAGATTAAAGAGTTATAATTCTTAAAAGCGTTCCAGGGATCTCATAGAGGATTTTGTGGGGCCATTCTCTACTGATTTCTGTATTTTTGCAGTCATAATAATACAGTAGACATGTGATATAGTCATTTCAAAGTGTAAAGGTGCCAACTGCAAAGCAGATGCGTTGCAGTTGGCACCTTTATGCTTTCCAGTGACAATATAGCTGTTTTTGGATAGAAAAAAAATCGTGCGCGAAACATAGGAATGCGTTGATGTTTGATTGATAGCACATGGAGATGGACACACACAGTTGTCAAAAATGCCGACTATAGTTGCCTACCGCGGGTTGGCGTGCTGTCGACTTTATCTGCCTGTCGCGCCAAAAGTGTTAAACCGAAAGGTGGACGGTTCAGTCCGCACCAACGGTAACTGCATGGTGTCTTTTCAGCACAGCACTTGATCCTAACTGCCTATGAGGGGGCACAATGACACTGTGTAATAATGCGAACTGCACGTCGATGATGCACTATGCCTTCAACCGCTGCTAACCCTGCAGATTTAAGAAATTAGGGAGTCTGATATTTGCTCGTGGCTCCTCGGTGGTTCTCTCCGGGTACACCAGCTTTCTCTACACGCAAAACTGTTAGACACTATGTGACCCTGGCCGTTGAAAGTATCACTAATCCCCAATAAAGGAAGAAAGAAAGAAAGAAACATCATGTGTATTTTATCATATTTTATTTTGTAGACACGAATATTGAGAAACTATCGACAAAAATTAAAAAATATAATCACATTCCAGTATTGACCATGAGTATTTGAGAAACTTTCGAGTTTTTTTGGAATTGAGTCTCTATTATCCTGTCCCTAAAGTCTTTCAGTAGACGTGTTCTCGCAGTTTGTTTGCAGTAGTGTAAATAACAAGCTCAACATTCTGGGTTCGCACTCGAACAGTAAATGATATTTATGTCATTTTTGTATATTCTTTCTTCTGGGTTCGTACTCGAACAACAAATGTTATGATGTCATTTCTATATATTCTCTCTTTTACTTATTTACAACTCTGCACACAACTGCAATACAAATTTCTAGATTATTATACAACCATCTATAAACATGTCCCAGTTACAGTTAATTATATATACTAGAATTTAGATTGTTAAACGTAGTCAAAAAAGATACTTACTGCATTTCTTACTTCCACAGCAAGATTGATATATTGATCACTTTTTTGGTCAACCAACTCTGGTCTGTATTCATTTTCTAGTCTTATCACACCTGTGAAAAACTGAGCCGCTGAAATTACAAAAGAAATATAAATTGAGTGACAAGATCAAAAAGTCAAACCTAAAACTTTTATCAGCCCTGATCAAAATGATTTGTCAAGTCAAGATGACACAATGTGTGCCGGACAACAGGAAGTGACTTTCAACCATATCGAGACCACTTATCTTCCTACAACTTGTTGATAGAACTAGGACCTGGCGAATCACGATGCTTCTCTAGAATCGAATCAAGCAAAAGGTTCGAAACCGAATCGAATCTCGAATCGAATCCACTTTTCAATTGTTACGAAACTACGGCCTACTTATGATGTATATCTCTGTCGTGAACCCAATATCAATAGGCATATTGGACTATTAAAAAATTGACATATATCACAAAGGTGAGCAAAGAAAAATCCATTTATCGTTCCTTGAGTGCAACAAGGCACCATCTGCAATGCCAAAGCATTGCAGATGGCGCCTTGCTGCACTTAATGGACGGGACGATATATTGTGCAAACGAGCTGTATCCCAATCTCCACCGTCCCTTCAAATGTCATCTTTATAAATTTTCCGACTGAATTTGTACTACCAAGTTCTACTGGATACGTTTAATCTTTTTCATCAGAAAACTGCAGAGTGAGTTGTTGTCTTCAGAAATGAGATAATAAAGAATTGTATGAAATCCAAATCTCCTCAGGATTCGATTTTCCGAATAACCGAGATGGTTTAGAATCGAATCGAATCAGTTACAAGAATCTCGAACGTTCGCCGGACCCTACATTGAACGCTCGTTGGTTATCTATAAAACGGTGTCTCACCGTCGCCTTCTCAGTGAGGGCAATTATTCCTTTAGGGGCGCGGTGGCTCAGTGGTTACGGCATTGAAATTCAAACCGAGACGTTCACGGTTTGACACCCCCTCCCCCACCCCCAGGTGTAACTGCGTTGTGTCCTTGGGCAAGGCACTTAATTCCGAGTGCCCACGTGTGGACACGGTGGTGCTGTGTAGTAAGGCGTAATGCACGTCGATGGTGCACCTGTACTCAACCAATGCAAACCCTGCTTGTGCGAAATTAGTGCGTTGTGGTGTCTGGCAGTTGCTCGCCGTTACTACGTGGTTCTCTCCAGGTGCTCCGGCTTCCTCCACCCGTAAAGCTGTACGACACGAGGAGACCCTGGCTGTCGAAAGTTTTGTTAAACTCCAATAAATAAATAAATAAATAAATAAATAAATAAATAAATAAATAAATAAATAAATTGTTTTCCTTTAAATAAACAAACATTTCTCAAAAGTTTTCAATTTTCTGACACCTCATAACCGTCAGTCGCTTTTTAACGAATATACGTTTGATGTCTGTGAAAATGAATATTTTGATTATATGCATAATTTTTTGGCGGCAAAACAAATGGATTATTTACAACATATTTTAGTTATTGTGAACAAAAACATGTGCCGAGATTGGAAAGTTAATATCGTGTTCCAAGTTTTCGTGATGGGCTTTGGTTTGATGACGTGAAAACTGTCGTCACAGCGTAAGAGTTTTCATGGTATCAAACGTCATTGATGGGATGAGTTATATTGCATTGATGGACTTGACGACACCGTGAAGAGGGGGCGGTGGAGTGCTAATGGAGTTGCGCCGGTTTTCACCAATTAGTGATCACTACTAAAAATGCCAATGGATTTTGCATGTGAAAGATATTTCCAGCGTCTCAATAAAATACAAAAACGCAAACAACTTTTCAACTCATGTATCACAGATTTATAACTAACATTTCTTCGACGATGAAGGAAAATTTGAATTGTTTTTTTTTATCGGGGTTTAACGATACTTTCAAAAGCCAGATCCACATGGTGTCGGGCAATTTTACGGGTGGACGAAGTCGGAGTACCTGGAGAAAACCATAGAGCAGCGACGAGCAACTGTCAGACTCTCCAAGCTAGTAACTCCGCACAGGCAATGTTAGCTGCGGGTGAGGCAAGTGCAACATTGGTGGGCAGTACATCTTAATACACAGCGCCTGCGCACCTCAACATGGCCAATGGAGATTAAGTGTCATGACCAAGGACACTAACCAGTTACCGCTTGTAGGGATCGAATCATCAACCCTTCGGTTTAAAGTCCAACGCTCTGGCCGTTGAACCACTGCGAAAATATGCATGATAAATTAGGAAAAGGACAGTACGCAGTTAGCGCTGGTCAGGATCCAACCATCAACCTTTCGGTCTGAAGTTCAATGCTCTTCCCACCGAGTCAGTGCTCATGAAGTAAGAATAAAACTAAACATTTTTAACTTTTTACAGAATATGAGATGAGTTACATTTGGAAAAAATAGAAGAGAATAGTAGTGCTGGTAAACCTTTCCTCGATTACATAGTTTCAGAAACAAGCTGGACGTACGGGGTCTTGCCACTAAGCTGTTTGCTATTGTTTTCGACAAATCTACTAACAGGCTGTACATAAAAGAAATGTGGACTACAGTTAATTTCACAAAAGTTGGTGGATTAAACTTGTCACCTGAATAACTATCTCACTGACTGGATAATGGAGACTAACCCTTCGATAGCCAAATAACTGCAGAGAGGTCTTGTTAATAATAATAATAACAAGATTTTCTTAGACGTTTCGCCCCATTATTGGACACTGCTGATTGCAATATACTGCAGACAATATCAGCTCGTCGAACGAATAAACTGTTAATGTCTTATACAAATTATACGTTGCCTTTCACCCTTTGAACACTGGCGGTATTTTCCATGTCAGTTCAATAGAAGCAATTAGAAGAGTCCATATTCATTATTTGGATGTAGCGCAATTAATATTATTATAATTATAAGCAGTGCAGAGCAACCAAACATTACTCATTTTGCCCATTCGTAGTATTAACCCTTTCTCAAACGAGTCGGTTGCATCCGCCCGCATGTTTTACAAATTAACCCTTTGAACCCTGGTGGTATATTCCATATCAGTTTAATGACAGCAACAGGAAGAGTCCATGTTCATTATTTAGGGGTAGACCAATTAATATTTTCAGTGTGTGCAACCTTGGGGCTGCATGTTGAAAATATTGATTGGTCTACTCCACACATTACCTTAACAGCCACCCTTCTTAATGAAATTTTGAAGTATCGTATTCATGGGCAGGAAAAAAACGGCCTCCTGTGTTCAATGGGTTAAAACGAACCTCCCGGCCGCCAACATTTTATGCGTTGAGGATGTTTTAAGAAAATATTAGTTACACATTCTTCCTCTGCACCGAAAAAATTACCCTTTTCGAACTCGGTTGCCAATGGTATTTTCAGTATCAGGTAATTGTTAATAACAAATCAATGAATTTATTTAGTACATACAAAACATTAAACTATTATGAGTTAAATAGTTTAACCTTATATGGCTATAGGATTAAATTATTACAGATCATATTGACCATATATTTTTCCTCGCCCACACCCCCATGGGAACCCCGGGTAGTGAATCAGTGCTTATGTACTGTTGTAAACAAGTTCTGTTTTACTAGCAAAATAGGACCCAATCACGACTGCTTGAGTGGAACTCCTCTAAAATGGGCAACGTGGATATACATGATTGGCTGGACTTGACTTTTTGCCATGTTGTGGTAATGATTACCCATTGTGAAGAAATGTGTGACCATAAACACCAATAATAATAATAATAATACTAATAATAATAATAATAATAATAATAATAATAATAATAATAATAATAAAAATAGTAATAATAATAATCGTTTCTCGCATGGATGGCCGTTAAATATGCCAGGTCACAGTTCTTCCAGTCTGCAGAGCGAAAATAAATCAATTTAGGTCGGTTTCCTGCCCCATTTGATTAGTTAGACATTCTCATTGTTTACGTATCCAACTCCAAATACGATACAGTGATTTTAAAAGCGGAGAGAATTTCGATGGGATCATGATCCGGTGGAAACTCTCTGTCCACTTTTCGCCTCGCAAAACCGTAGAATCTTACCCATCGATAAAGAAATGTGAGAACTTTGACTTTCAGATGCTACTTCAATCTGTTGTTCTTGACTTGGTCATCATTTTGAAGTATTTCAGTTATCAACGCCCAGTCTACTCGTCAGCTCGTTGAGTGCTGGAAGCCCATATTGGGGTTTTAACCTGAGATGCATGTACCATAACGTAAAGACTTTTTATCCATTGGATGTAATTCATATTATCTTTCAAGAGAAATTATTTAGTCTTTAAGGATTTTCCTTGTTACAACTTATGGGAGAGTGCCCTGTGGCACTCTCCCATAAATGTTAACAAGGCAAAGACATATCAACAAATTTTGATGACCAAAAATAATTTAACACTCTACCAGTTAAATGTGTCGCGATCTGAGTGTAGAAGCGGCTACTTTAGTGATAACAGTCCTGTAGCTGACAAAATATTATCTGCCTAACTTGTAAGAGAAAGTTGGCGAAAGAAAGTAAAAGATTTACATTATGTTTGTTCACAAATCCAACGCGGAATACCATACGAAATCCGAGACCGTACAGAGAACGTTGGTTAATGGCATAAGAAAAAATGCATGACCGACATATTAAGAGATAGTCCCACCCACCCACCCATCCATCCACCCACACATTTATTTATTGGGGTTTTAATGGCACTTTCGACAGCCAGAGTCACTTCGTGTCGGATATCCACACATCTTTAGTCGGGTTTATTCAGTTAGATTGTGTCTTTTCTCTATTGGGAGTCAACGTTTTGAGAGCCAACAATTACGCAGGTTGGGTTCTCTTTTCCGACCAACTGAAATATTCCAGACGATTGAATCTCAACACAGACACAGACAGGGGACTATTTAGGAGCTAGACTGGTTCCGGGCCATAACAACGTTGAATTCGTTACAGGGTTTACTAGTGGTTGAAGAGCCTTGCGGGCAGTGTTAAGAGCTTGAAAGTGGTAAATGAGTGAATGGGAACAACCTGTTTACTCCTTTCACTGAGGAAACCGCATTACGTTATGAAAGGGAAGACTTTACTTAATTAGTTGGCCCGTTCGTTACTTGTTCGATGTGTGGAAGATATAAGGTTAACTTCATACGTGTAAATACAACGGCATATATTGCCTTTATTTGAACTTCAGGGTGGACCTTCGAGTTCGAACGCAATTCCTTTTCAAGTTGGCTGTTGAAAGATGAAAAAGAGATCCCCCTTGTTGTGACGATAGTAGATCGCGAGAACTTGTGGTATTTCACACAAATACAAAGTAAAGGATATTGAAGGGTGGCAAACTCTTCAGTTAAATTGCAAGCTTTGTTTGAGATTATGTCAAACATTTGAGTGAATGAAACAGTATATACGATTCAGAACAATCAATACAAATCGCAGTGTACTGCAGTCCACGTCACATCTGCGAACGAATACACCATTAATCTTTAATGCAAATGTATTTTACTTTTAAAGCTGAGATAAGATCTGGCAGCATTTGGGGTTTTAAAGGTACAGAACTTTAGTAGTATCGGATATGGCTGTAGAACCAACAGCAACACCAACAACAGAAGACAAATAAAAAACAAAGAACAAAAATAAAACAATAACCAAACTAAATTCCCCTGAAAATAGAAACAAAATGTTTTAAAACGCAGCACTTATATTTAACACGACCGTGTTTCCATGTTCGCAGGACCTTCTGCAGTTATTGTTTTCAACATTTATTTCAGAATAATCAAAATAAAACTTTTGAGAATGGGTTCTTTTTGGGGTTGAAGAGATTATTTAGTCGGTTTGCTTACATGAAGGGATCTGTTTCTTTACAGACAAGTATTTCAATTTTATTACAAAAACAATCTTTGGTAATGCATATTTTATCTAGTGATATTTGATGTCACCGAAAACACCACCACGATAGGGCTGCACGATATTTCAATATACCGGTAATACCGGTATTGAAATCTTCACCGGTTGAATATCGTCCAGTCTATGGGAATATGGATATATCGTCTCTAGCGATATTCGTTTTTAGGACGCGATATAAAACACAGTAGTCTTCGTTTTCCGAAAAAATCTAAATAATCAAACAGCTGATCGGAGAAACAGGAAGTATTTTTTTCACTCCTCGAAGAAACGATGAACAGCGAGATATTACCTGACTTCATCTTCTGATCTTTGAACTATGTGCCGACAAACAGACATGATTTTTTAAAAATCGCGGGGGAGATTAGTTTTTTTAATCAATAAACTTCATACCCGGTACATGAACTACTCTGATGATCACCATGTACTTCTGCTTTAGGTTATGACTGCTTTTTGTCCAGAATATCATTCTCGTTGACTACGATTTTCACTTCTGAGATACTTTAAAGTATATTTTGTATTATACGTTGCCATGGAGATACTTTAACGTATACTCTTTATTATAAGTCTCCAGGCAACTGCATGTAAACACAACATCGAACTCACATTGAGCACAGCCAAAGATCGATAAAATCACATAGCTAGATATTTGGTTGGACAAAATGATTCGAGACAATAAGTTTCCCCGTGTCTGTTCACGTAGTTTTTGGCAATCCGAAACCAGCCGTATCCCAGGAATCTCAATGCGCGACACTTCCGCAACACTCCCGCGTTCAGAGTGAGACGATAAACGGAAAATTATTTTTTGGAAACGGAAAATAAATCCGTATCAGGTAGGCAGACCACGCATACGGGATACGGGACATTTCTCAGTAGTCTGGTTAAAATATTGTGAGACGGCTCCATATGACGTAGCTGTCAACCAAAGAGATTTAAAAATGCACGCTACTCAGTAGATACAGGTTAATCAATAGCTGGAGGAAAACTAGTGACCTATTTTGTATTTTGTATCATTCTTCAGTATCCACAAACGTTGCCTTGGAATCATCGTCTCCAGATTTGATACTGGGAAGATGACATTTCCCTGCTCCAAATATCCACAGTAATGTGCTCACAAATGTGTTCTGTTTCTCAAGTTAAATCGCAATCTAGTCTTGATATATTTATACCTGTAGAACGAGATTTCATCAATTAAATATTGAGCAATTTAGAAAGACAAAACAAACCTAACGGAAAAAGTATCTTTGATGAAATGTTCCTGTATTCCTTTTCTGACGGGTAAGATGCTAGAGCTTTAGGGAGAAAGCAGGGAGCGCGGTGGCTCAGTAGGTAGAGGTGCAGGCTGCAAGCCGAGAGGCCCTCGGTTCGAATTCCACCTGCGGCAACCGCGTTGTGTCCTTGGGCAAGACACTTCACCTCCATTGCCCGCGTGGGGGCACATTGACGCTGTGTACTAAGGCATACTGCACGTCGATGGTACGCATGTCTTCAACCAATCTAACCCTGCCTGTGCTGCAGTGTGGAGTTACGATGTTGGGAGCTGGCAGCTGCTCGTTGCTCGGTGGTTCTCTCCGCCACCTTGGTTTCTATGGTAGCACGTGATTGCTATGTGACCCAAAAGCCTATAACAAGACATGGGTATGTTCGGAGGGTGTGTTCCGTTGTAGAAGAGTAATTTTCCGATTCGTAGAATTACCACAAACAACCCCGACAATCCATCCAAATCACCAAAACGACTTGATTTACTATGGATTCCCCATTTTATCGGTGTAGCACGTAATGCTATAGTACCCAAGGGTACCGGAGGTGTGTTCGATTGAACAAGAGTATTTTTCTGGCTTAGAATTCTCCCATAATCCTCGTTTAATGACCACAAACAACCCCCAACAAGTTGTATTATTTCGAATTCTTTCAGAATTCTCTGCTACTATCTATATATGCAATAGTTTTCATTACACTGACTATGTTCATTTGTTCTGGAGAAAACTCCAGTAGAGTAGAAGAGCCTAACAGCTGGAACACCTTTTCTTATTATTACTATATTTAGCTTTTCTGGTCTATTCTTGTTAGTTCTGACCCTATACCGAGTACTCTTGTTGTTTCATTTATCTAGATCATTTATATAAATTATAACTAACCAATCAGATTGCTTGATTTCCCGTAATCTCTATGCATAGTTATCTCCCTTGTGTATAACAAAACTATTCCCAAAGCCAATAAGCAATCGAGCAGTTACTGAAAAGTCATTGCTGGAATGACCCGAAGCCCATCGAGCAAATGAGCTTTAGAGTAATTGCAATTCAATATTCAATTCAATTCGAAATAATACAACTTGTTGGGGGTTGTTTGTGGTAAACGAGGATTATGGGAGAATTCTAAGCCATAAAAATACTCCTGTTCAATCGAACACCCCCCCCCCCCCCCCCCCGGTACCCTTTGGTACTATAGCATTACGTGCTACACCGATAAAATGGGGAATCCATAGTAAATAAAGTCGTTTTTGGTGATTTGGGGGGAGTGTCGGGGTTGTTTGTGGTAATTTTACGAATCGGGAAATTACTCTTCTACAAAGGAACACCCCCTTCGAACATACCCATGTCTTGCTATAGGCTTTTGGGTCATATAGCAACCACATGCTACCATAGAAACCAAGATGGCGCCCTCCAGTATACAAAATGGACGTCGGAAACACGTATCACCCTAACAACGCGCGCTGCGCATGCGCACTCACACCACGTATCACTATGGAGATGACGTCTCAAGATGGCCGCCCACGCGAGTCACCATGACAACACAACATGGCGCCACTAGGCTACGTGACATGACGCCACTTCCGGGGTCCAGCCCAGGTCCATCCAACCGGGGACGATCTCCACAGCTCCTACTACAGGCGGGACAAGAGCTTCAGTACCGGTGCCGGTTGGAGCATGAGGGAACCGGCGGTACCGATACCGGCTAACATGCCTGTCTTGTAGATATGATGTATTATAATACACCATTCGAAAGGCATGGCTGATAATTTCCGTCATTGGAAAAGATTCACAGTAAAGTTACCTCCCCATAATTTCTTGCAGCTGTCAGTAAAATTCAACACGAAGGGTATTGGAGTTTCATATAAATTTCGAAACGTTAGCGAAATTGTATCATCTGTGTGCGCATCATTTCACAAACTTCAGGCATTTTCCTGTAGAGTAGTATGAAAATACAGAAGCTGGGTTTTACAGTTTTTCCCTGTCAGTTTGAACGTTGAACTATTATTCTCTGTTGAAACCCATTTAAAAATAAGAAAACGGTGTTTTTACCATATTTTGATATTCTGTAACCTTTTTTCTGTACATTATATGAAAAGACTCTCCTTTCCACTAACCTAAAAGTCTAGGATGTGGGTTGTGCTAATTCTTTCCTGGGAATCATAAAGTTTATTTATAAACACCTTGTGTAAACAAAGGGCCAAGGTGGACAGCAGTTGAAAAAATATTATTTTTCAAAAAATTTCAACAAAACCATATCATGTGACCCCTCGTTGGAACAAGCTCGTCGAGCTCGTTCCAATGAGGGGTCACATGATATGGTTTTGTTGACATTTTTTGAAAATTTTTAAAAAAATATATTTAAAATAATAAATTTTGATGTCGTCTGCCCTGGGTAATAAGTTAATATGTTTTCAAAAAGTAATGCGGTCATATAAGCGAAATACTTCTACCCTAGCCTCCCAGTTCAAACTGACCAGATACTGTGCCGGACCGGATTTCGTAAGAAGGAACGAATGGGTCTCGTCTCTGTGTTCGCAACACCAACAATCGTGTTCACGATTTAGTTTTGTGCCAAAGCCAGTAGGTGAAGAAGAGCCTTTGTCTTATTACTCCCCGGCCGGTCCACAAAAGCAATAAAAAAGTCTGACTAGTTTCATTTAAAGAATACCGTTGGTAATGGAAAATGGTGAAAAACAAACGAAGAAAAGGTTTGCCCGGAAAAATATTTGGTGATCCCAGGATATTGGAACGCTCAGGTGTTGCCACTCTCCCCACCATATCGTAACCATATACTGGCGTAACATGTACATACGTTTTGTGAAATTTATAGCCCATTATACAAAACGCACCATTAAAAGGAACTCACTTGGTTATCCCTTTGTTCGATGACCATGTTATTTACATATAACATAAAATATCAAAGGAGAAATAAAGAACTCCCCCCCCCCCCCAAAAAAAAACAAAAACTAGAATAACGCCAAGGATATCTAGGCCCCTCGCCACATCGTCATAAATGCCCATCCAATTCACAACCAGTACAGCAACCCACCTCTTGTTCCCATAGGACACATGCCCCTGATTTTCTATAAACCTTCATGAAGGCAAACAAATTTTAAAAAAAACACTCAATGGACAAATTCACAAACAAAATTCTATTTTGGTTTCTATTGCAATCCTTGAGCACCTTTCTCCTAATAAGGCCACACCCATGCTTCAGCCCCTTTTCAAGATCGCCAATTGTCAGATCGAGTAATTCTCCATTAGCTCCATCGATTGCCTTAACCGCCCTCTCTGGATGTTAGACGGTGCATCGTCGTTTCACACCATCTGAGAGGTTTACCAGAAGATCGTCAGTCTCTATATAGTAATTCGCCATTAAGTTAAGTTAATCTACAAGATTTGGGTGCGGAAGCAAGTCATTCACAAGATGGGAAGGTTGACTTACTTGGCGTCGCGTCGTAACTTAAAGCTCTTGCATCCTATTCAAAAATAACAATATTATACGAAAAGCACCAAATCACCTGTATCTGTCTTATTATCGACAACAGAATACACTAACTCGAATGTTGTTTTGTGTTTAGCTTATTAATTGTACAAGAATTGACGAACGAGTCAGACAAATTATATTGACACCTCTTGTTGGCACAGTTTGTGGGATGGCCTTCGAAGATGTGAATTCGTGACCCCACTCTTCTCGAATACGACGAAAGGATCTTTAGCCCACGCATTGTGTCCCTCTCTCCACACAGGGAATAGTCACTTTACGTCCCCACACAATCGAATGGTACGTCGTAACAGCATCAATCCCACAACTGATGCTACCGTACAGTGTTCGGACACATCGAGAACTTTCTCGACCGAAGATTGACTCCAGAACCTCTGAGATGAACGACCGGCGCAATTATCCACTTGGCTACCACTTTCTAGGTTTGTTCATGTCGTGTATATCACAGGAAAAGATTATTTCACGTGGAACTCTAGTAATCAAGAGTGGTTATGTAAATTAATCACAAATGTTCAACCTATAAGAACTTGAAAAATGTGTACCATACTGTCATAAAAAAAATGGACAGAAAATTTTCACCGGATCGCGACTGGGTCACAATCCGTTCGAAATTATCTTTCTGCTTTTCTTCCCACAACTCTGCACTAACTCACCCGCCAGAAAAAAATATGCGAGAATACTGGATCGAAGATGGTGTTTTGGTTGGTTTTTCCTGATTCGGTATTCTTTCGCATTATATTATTTTTAAAATCTCGACGCACTAGTATATATGTGTATCACCTGCCGTTCGCGAGCGTATCGAGAAAGTACCCTTTTGGGATCACGACACTGTAAATAAGTTACACAATAAGTCCATGTGGTTGGGGATGGGTTCTTGAAATCCATACCTTGTCGTTCAGTCAATATGTTGTCAATCTGCTGGCCTCTAAGTGGCGTAATATTTTTAGGATCTCCAACGAGTTCCCAGTTCATATTGAAATTTACATAACGAGTTCAGTAAATTAGGTCTGGACCATGCTTTATCGAGGACAAGTTTGGTAAATGTTGATATAAAATGGGACAAGATTAAGATTCTCTTTATTATATGATCCAGAAACCCTTCAAAAGACACTTAAATGGCTTCCTGAAGACCTGCGATTATGCTACAATTTAAGATGCGTCCTTTGCACGCAGTGTCCGCGTCGAGAAATAGTCCCCGACAAAGAATAGACTGCAAAATATTTTGATGACACAAAATTAAGGAAATAATTTTCAAATAAACATCAACTCCTGTCACGGATAACAAATGTTTATCATTCATCGTTCCCCGAGTCTGAATCTACGCTTATTCTCCGAGGCGCGATGGGCCGTGCATTATCATTTTTAATGAATGGGACAAATAACCGGATGAAGGGACAGATCATATGATAAAATGAATTCAGTTACTTACCAATACACTTATTTGTATCAGCTGAGCGTAGATATCCCATCATACAAACGCAGACTTCCTTTTCCGTGCAACGTTCATTGTTTTTAATATCACATCCCTTGTGGGTACTTTTATCGCATGCTTTATCTCCTTTGCCATCTGGTCTGCTTTCGCTTGTAGACATGGTGGAGGAATGCGTTGTAAATTCATTTCGAACCAATGACTCCCTATTTCCAATAGCAGAAAATGCGGGTTGTTCGGTTACGCTTCTGGTTGGACTTCCATATAGGCTAAATCTGTCATCGATAGCAACTGTAAGAGCAAAAATGAAAAGGCCCAGGGTGTAAATAAATATTTAATCTCCTAAAAAAATTCGGAGAATTTCATGGATTTAAGGCGTCGCCCGCAAGCTGTATATATGCCATACAGAGTCTGTTAAAATCTTCATACGCTAATAGTCAGAGTGATTTCCCTCTTCTTCATTTATATTCCACTGAGTCGATAAAAAACTCTACAGTAAACAAGTAAATAAAATACTATCATTTACTGTTCAATGCAACTGCACGTTCAATTTACAAAAACAAGTTGGCGGTAAAATATGTTCATTTCCAGAGTTCGGAACGAATATTCGTCCGAATAGACGACTAATATAAGTATTTGTACAATATACTAAAATTAAAATATTTAGGAGAAAATAATGAGACTGTCTTAGATTGTACTCGTAATGGCCGTCACGTGATCGTTTGTACGCAACGCGAAAACTACACTACCTCAAGCACCACCGTAGAGCTGGGTGTTTTGATCTTCTCAAATTCGGTTTCGGTACAGTTTCAGAAACAAACCTAGGTTTCGGTTATGTTTTTCTATGTTGGGAACATATAGTAAATAACACTTGAGGCTCCCTAACTTGGAAAAAATCCGCAATAGTTTGTACGACACCACCCACCACAAAAATCGCCGTGTGCAGGAATCTCCATTGTATTTAGCTTAGACTTCCCTTTGATCATTCTTAGGAGTTCTAGACGATCAGTTATTAACCCTTTACCTAACCTGAAAAGCAGGCGACACTTGCAAAAATAATTCTTGAATAACTATTTTTTTTCATTTTTTGTCTCAAAAACATAGGTTATGACCCCTCGTTGGAACGAGCTCGACGAGCTCGTTCCAACGAGGGGTCATAACCTATGTTTTTGAGACAAAAAATGAAAAACATAATGAAAATTAATTGGCGATTTTTGAGAATAGCACTGGCCGGTTTTGGCCGTTACGTTAGGTAAAGGGTTAAACCCATTGAATCAGAAAAAAAGATACGTAATGGTAATTATGGTTTTTCAGCGTTTTCGTAGAATTAGCTGAAAAATATTGTCTTAACGATGCACAAAGGCATAATGGGGCGGGGCTTTTCGGTAAAGCTCAGCGAATAGGCATGGCCTATTCGATCACGTGGTGATCGGTGGTTTTTTGAATAGATGAGTGTTGGAAAGAAATATTCATTCTAGCTTGCATCGCAACATAGAACACAAAATTATTACGTTTTTGTATCGTAGAAATAGGGAGGTTTGCGTACATAAGACGAACACAACATAGACATTTTAATCTATTCAATACCTAGACGGAATAGAAGCACTTCTGTGCCGATTTTTTACGCTTTCCAGAGTTTTTCCTTCAAAAAGTTTTTTATCTCTGGTTTTGGTGCGGGAAAATCGTAGTTTGATACAAAGAATTGTGTATATAAAAATTGTTCCGTTTTGTTAATTTTTTTTTTTTTTTTAATCGTTTATGAATGTTTTGAATAAATGAATGGTTCTATGCTGCACAGCCGGCTAGTGTACAAAACTATTTAGTTTTACGTTTTCTGTAGCCAAGTGTAGACTAAATGAATAAAGTTCATCTAATCCGCGTTGTGTTCTCATTGTCACACTTTCTCCCTTATTGATTCGTCGGTAGACGAGTCAATAAGGGAGAAAATGTGACAATGAGAACACGACGTATTCTCCATTTTGCCAGATAGACTAAGTGACGAGACTGTATAGGGGACGCTAGTCCAGTTACCTCCCAGTAAGATAGTTGATCATCAGTTTATGCACTTACACAGTAAAACCGTTCGGCCGGTTGTGCTGGGCCATGCGGTTCGGTTTTTAGGTTTGCCCCCAAAACTGAAACCGAAACGGAAAACCCACAAAACACCCATTTCTATCCAGATGGTTGACTGAAATCCCCGTTTTCAAAGACATGTTGTGGGAATCCATGATGTGAACCATTTCGTGCCTCATTTTGTGGGACATTGCCGGTTCAGATTTACGGGCGATAAATAATGCTTAAGTGACATGTTGTGGGAATCCATGATGTGAACCATTTCGTGCCTCATTTTGTGGGACATTGCTGGTTCAGATTTACGGGCGATAAATAATGCTCCGTGTTTCAGTTTTTTAGAATAAAAATGTGTACGGACAGACGAAAATGTGTTACAGTTTTCTTCGCTGCTATGAAACCATGAGAACAGCTGAGGCAGTTTTATTACTCAGCGAGTTCGGAAGGGCGAGGGCAGTATGGGTCAGAAATTCAAGGCAAAAATGCAGACAGCAACTCTCAAAGCGAAGCTTCACTATGTCTCATATAAAATGGCATATTAGGTGGCATGTCAAGTGGCACTTGGCGAGATGTCACTTATTCCAGTGGTGATGACTGTACTACTCCCGCCCAACATGGAGCATGTCTCTTTCTTAACTTGACTTTTTATTTAAACTGATGCCAAAAAAAACGTGTAACCTTCTTGATTCTGAATGCATTTAACAAATATTCTTGACCGAACAAACCACAGTCTAAGTAGGGAAACAATCCGTCAGATCTGTCAGATCCCCAATACCTATGCTACTTAGCAAATCCAGAGAGTAGGCGTAACGCCCCTCCCCTTATTTCAAATATGACAGAAATATTTTTATCCCATGGTGTGTGGATACGTTAGATTTGTTTGGGGGCAAGTGTGAAGGGGAAGCCAACCAAACAACTCCTGAAAGAACATTTTTGGAAACGAACTCTGATGATACTTCCTGCTCAGCACCCCCTATATTTTTGGCAGATATGCACAACTCGTGATCCGTCTATTATCCTCTCAAGTATATATTATGGGAAGGGTGTCAGTGGTCAGTTTTATTAAGGTATTATTAATTCATAGACAGAGATGTGAAAACAAACGTCTATTTCATGTTTCAAACAAGGATCTCACCACATTGATTACAACACATTTATATGCAATGTTAAAGTTACAAGCTACAGGACGAACTTCCCACCACGAAACCGTTAAATTTTGAAACAGAATAGTCATGCATATATGATTGGAACCCCAGCTCTACTGATGAAGGTGCAAATTTGAATACCGTTCATATATGCTGGCAGTGAGAGTAGCTTCAGTGACGTGTCGTTTTTAGTCAACTGTGAATGGTCCCGCAACACAAGCTACCCCTGTCTCATACCCTTAACGATAATATTTCGTTCTCACCTTTGATCAATCAGTCGTGTGAAGTATGCGAATAGTTCGAATATTCGTTCCTATAAGTGTATGAATATTCGAATAGCGATTTTATACGAATACCGATTACTGTTCGTAACAGTTTGCCAGTGAACATTTATTGTATATACGGGGTCAGCTTATTCCATTTTGGGCGCGATTCGCGCTGGTAATATAATGACTAATTTGCAACTAAGAAGTGAACCAATTCAGTCTTGTTTGACAGAGCTCATCGAGCTCTGCCAAACAAGACTGACTTGGTTAATTCCCTAATTATATTATCGGGGGTCTTTGTTTCTTGAAACTTCGGTATTTTGACGTCATTGTGCTCATAGTAGGGCACTGATTGGGAGGGTAATTACACAAGTTGTCTATTGAAACACAGTTTGGGACGAAATACTTGATGGTGAACGGACTCGTTACGATTAAGAGAGAAATAAACGATTATCATTAAAACAGCAACATCTTCCTATTGTTGAAAATTCTACGGAAAAGAATTTTCCATATTGTGCTTTTTAACTCCGAAGTTTATGTGGTTCACTATTGAAAGTGGTTCTCGGCAAACTTGCCAGTGAAGATTTGTTGGAAAAATATTCTGTCTTTCATTAAAATCATCACAGTTTTATAATTATCAATCAGGGGGGCGGATCTCGGTACCAACGAACGATCCTGCCGTACCAGTGCTCTGAGTTTCAAAATATATCTTGAATTCATAGGTCAATTAATAGTCGTAAACTGATGCACCTTTTCTGTATGAGTGCATATATGTCACTCGAGATTACCTTAACTCACAAGAAATACGAAGCGACATTTGTGCATCTCAACGCAAGAGTGTAATACAAAATTGGACCACTGTGTCGGCGATGAATCCCCCGCCCCACTCCTTACAATTGCTAATTCAAATGTCGCGATAACATGCATTCAGAGAGTTCACATGAACCGAAGAAAGTTTGACTCTTGTCTTAGGGTGCACTGGAATGTGCTATTTCAGATGCAAACCTATTTTCCCAATCTAATTTCAAGACCACTAATTAAGTTAAACGTATACAGTTACCGACCTTGTGAGTATGTAACATCCAGTCGAAAAACAAACAACCATACACAAAGAACTGAAAATGCATCCATGTACATAATACTTTATTTGAAGTTTAATTTTACAAATATTCCACACAACTTTTGTGCCGCTCAATTTTTTTTCATGACCATGAAAAGTTCAACAAAATCCTTCGAAAAGTTTAGAAATCTTTCGAAAATTACACACTCCTCATTTCTGAAATCTGTGGGGACGCAGAAACAAGAAATTTTCGCTTAATGCAAAATACACAGTGTTCTGATTCGTCGATAAGAAATCCAAGTAAACAATGGATTTGAATCTTTCATTTTGTCAACAAACGACCTGCTCCCATCTGAGTTTGCCACAGTCAACATTCCAGGAAATTACATGTATATATATCTATTTGTTCATCCTGAGGCTGATTAAACGGGATCCAGACAAGTGAAGTTTGTCCAGATTTCTCTTTGTCAATACGATTTTAATTGGGTGTGTTGTAAACATATGACGTAACGAACACCTCATTGTTTACGGTGGAGAATTTGTACCAATCACTAGAAAACTGTGTACTATTTTTTAACCTTCTTCAGTAGAGAAGGTATTTCACACAAGTGTCAAAACAAAACACGTGATACTGAATATGTTCAATACTTGACTGAATATTTAGAGGTTATTACTTCAAATGTATCATGTCGGGCGGAAAGAGAATTAGAATGTTGAGGAGCCGACAGTTGCTCGTCGATGCTCGGTGGTTCTATCCGGGTACTCCGGCTTCCTCCACCCGTAAAACTGTCACGGTCACGATTAGCCATTGTGCATAAGTATGTGACCTTAACACCAATAAATAAATAAATAATACATATCAGGCCAGATATCTGCCCGAGGTAACTTCATATTAGCCTGAGACCGAAGACACAAATAAGTATAACACTTTTCAGATCTGTTCTGAGAGTGCTATTGTTTCTCATTGTTTTCCGAAGTTTCCTCTTCTTCTGGTTCAGCTATCCGAACGTCGCGGCTTCCCCAGTGGGGGAAGCCTCGACGTTCGGATACCCGAACTATCTTTTCTCCCACTTCGATAAATTCATTCTCTGGACTCTGAGTTTTAGTTTGTGTTGAATTTTCTGTACAGCTCTCTTATTTATTCTCTTCATGCACCTTATTATTACTTAATGTCATCATTAATTCCTCATCGTGCACACGCTGCTTCAAACACACCACCATGCATTGTACGCCAATTTTCCTTTTTGCGTGTGACGAATAAATGAACATTTTGATGGAAACAAATTGGTATCTCATAAAGAGGAACAACTCTAGTTTGGTTTATATCGACCGAGATCGGCGTCACATCAGCTGAGCTTGGAGCCATATCAGCCGAGTTTGATAATGGGCAATAATGGAAACGAAAGCCATATCTAATAAATAATGGCATTTAACGAAGGGTTGTGTGGAGTTTGGTTAACCCTGTCCTCTCAAGTTTTAAGAAAAGTACCCACTCGTCGCATATATCACGTCTTTGATTATTCAGCTTCAAACAAACAATATATTTTCTTGTAGCAAACTTCCTGTGAGTAGTAAATTGAAGAATAATTTGAGAAGGATCCATCTTTATTTGTAATGTTGCGTTTAATCTTGTAGAGTACACTTATTATTCGTCCGGAAAGATTTGGTCCGTTTGAGTCCTAATAGGTTAATTATTTGTATTTTAAAGAAATTAGCTGTCGTAACCTAAGAGATATTAGCTTCAAAGTCAGAGCTTGTGTGTTATAAAATCAATCCACATTTGTAGAATAAGTTTTTATTTCGTTAATTTTGGAGAATTTGAACAAAAATATTTTTCAATTGACATTCGATTTGTCGGCTGTCACCATAGCTTTCGAATTGATCTCGGTCAGAATGCGACTTTTCAATTGGCTCTTTACGAAAATGGGCGGAGTTGAGTTCTTTTGATAGGTCCATGACATCAGGTGGAAAAATAGTCCGTTAACGGAAATCCATATGGAACACGTGTTCCGTACGGATTTTTAAATATGGAACTGTAGGAAAAGTAAACGGCGTGTAATAAATAAATAGATTGCTCGACAGAGCAATTAGTATCTCGTAATGTGTTTCTAAGTAGAAGTACTAACCTACAAAATAAAAAAGAAAGTGTAGTCCTACTGAAACAGTATACCTGACAGGAACCTTTTCCAGGCGATAAATACCTGAAGAAAACATGAAACGTTCCATCGAATTTTTAGACCATGGATCATCGGGATACAACTTAAAAACAAGATTGTAAAAAATATCGGGTCGAAAACGCAAATCACGCTGTGGCTTTACTGGATTCCAATCTTTATTATGCATCAACATAAGCAAAGAAAATCAACTGGGCCTTCCGTCGATGCTGAGCGAAATGATAGAGCTCCCAAGAAGTAAAAGGAAAAACACCCCAAAAATTGGGTTCTTGAAGCTAGCTAGCCGTGTTGCCTCGTACTGTTCACGTCATGCAGTTGGGCGAATCCCAACAAACCAATCTTCGCGGTCACACGTATTCACCATAGACTGCGAGATACCAATGGCACCCCATCCTGCGTGGGGAATTTTCTACACCATATTTTTCTGAAAATATATCGAATAGGCTCCCAAAGGGCGTTTTCTGCCATCTGGCCGTTAGGACATATGTCTGTGACGGATATTTTATGCACGTTACCTGTTTACACTTTTGATCACTGCTAAGAAAAATAAGTATTATTAAAAAAATATAAATTAACATCTTAAAGAACTCAATAAATACACATTATATGTTAGAATGTGAATTATAGATGTCGTCAAAATTAACATCTTATGTGTAACGCTTATTAACAATTGCACCTTATTGAAAGTAACAAATATTACATAAGGATTCTGAAAACTGGCGTTTCTGTCGAATTCACAACCGATTTCTGGTGAAAAGTTAAGATGTAAAAGTGATTTTAGGGACTCGTATATATGTAATAATCATAGTATGAGTGAAATATTGCATTATTGTCATTCAACACATGGTAAAACATTTTAATAATGTTATAAGAGGTTATTGCTTGGTTAGTTTCATTTCGGCCGAGATATCAGCCCGATGTAACTTCGTATCAGCCGAGAGATTACTTCGGTCTCAGGCTGAGGTGAAGTTACTTCGGGCTCATATCTCGGTCGATATGAAACTCACCAAGTAATAACCTTTTTATGTATTAAATCAAAACAAATAATTATAAAATGTTCTCAGATCACATCACAGTTTTCTGAGAGTGTTATTGTTTTTCATTCTGTTCATTCTGTTCATAAAGTCTGAAGTTTCCTCATCTCCTAGTTCAGTTATCCGAACGTCGCGGCTTCCCCAGTGGGAAAGCCGTGACGTTCGGGAAGCTGAACTATCTCTTCTCACCTCAACGAATCTCCAGATACCACTATCTCTTCTCACCTCAACGAATCTCCAGATACGACTTAGTTTAAACAGTATTTATTTCAATGTAGAAACAGAAGAAATGTACAGACAAAAATACCCAAGAATTTCATTTGTCATAACGAATATACATAAGTGGATCCAGCAGCAATCATAACGCTTATGTGGGCTGTTTCCACAAAGAACATTACACTGTAATTATAAATATATGGCGAAATATATCTATATTTTTATTGATGTTACCTGTACTGCCTTTCCTGGGCTGGACCAGATTCTGTCAGTTTGTAGACTGGTATATTTACTGCCATCATTAATTTAATTCCTCACCATACAAAAACTACTCTCTTTTGCATGTTAACGCCAATTTTACTGATAGATTGTTTTCGACGAATAACGGTGAACAATTTCGTTGTAAGTAAAATGGCTGCGCCTAATAAAGCATCATGGAGGGTGGGGGAGGCAACTCTAGCTTGCCTCATATCGGTCGAGATTGGTGTCAAATCAGCTGAGTATGAAGTCATATTAGTCGAGCTCGATAACGGGCAAATCTGGGGAAAAATCATATCTAATTAATTACAATTGTTGGTTATCAAAATACAGGTTTGTGTAAATCGTTTAGCCTTTGATTATTTGAGGTTATTACCCTCGTTCTAACGACAAAATATGGATAATTCATTAAATAAAAGTATTCTGAGCATTTATTAAATAAGCAGCATACGGTAACGTAATTTCCTACTTTCAAACAACTTCCATCAACATTGTACATTATCATTATATGCTTTGTTGTGGTCCTGATGGTGTTTGTCTTTCTTCAACGGCACATCTTCCTTCATGTGTATTTTATTATTGCGAGAAAGAGGAATGTTGAACCAAAGGCACGTTTGTTGTCGTGGGAGTCTACGGTTTGTAGTAACAGGTAGTTTGCTAGTCCTTTGATGCGTTTTATGGATAACTGTGCAATCAACGTTTTAACCTCCCTACAAAATGTGGGGAAGAGGATTGGTGCTTGTCCTGACTTGTGGAATGGAAGAAAGCAACACTCCATATGTTCAATTTGTCACTGGAATGCCCTGTCCTCAGATGTGCGTCATGCAGGTATTGTCTATCTTTGGAAAGGTGAAATAAACGCCAGCAGAGATACCTTTCAGCCTCATGTTTTTCACATCTACTTCTCCCTGTGAGTAGTAGCCTACGGTGTACTGAGGTGGGTTGGCCTCATCTTCAATGCAGCAGTCAATGCAAACACTAAATCATTGAAGTATAATGTCAGTCCTCCAAATAGGGGTCTATGAGACTTCAAAATGACAAATAAGGGGAGACGATACAAATGCATCCTTCCAGGCAGGTGTGAAACTTAACTCTTTACCCAAAAAATTTATTATTTTAATTCAAACTGAATAGTTGAAAATAAGACATTTGAGACAATTTCAGCAAAGCCGCGTCATCTGAAGCCTTCTTTTGAACGAGCTCGTCACATAATATGGTTTTGTTAAATATGTTTTAAATTTGAGAGGTTTTGTCCATGGTTGACAATTTCGTCATTAGAAGACAGTAACGGAAAAGTCAGCACCCCTTATTTCTCTAAAGATGTCAGTTAATCTAACACTACGGATATGATATAAAGGTTGAAATTTAGAAATATTACCGAATTTATATCATCGATGTGCGCATCATTTCACAAACTTCAGGCATTTTCCTGTGGAGTAGTATAAAGAAGATGACTTTTTACAATTTATTTCCCAATCAGTTTGAACGTTTGGCTATTATTCTCTGTTAAACTCATTTAAAAATAAGAAAACGGCGTTTTCGCCATCTTTTTATGTGCTGTAACCTTTTCCTCTCATTATATCAACAATATGCGCATCGTGACATATAATGCAGATCATGTCCTTTCGATTAATATAATGTCTAGGAGGTGAGATTTGCTACTAAAGTTTTTCTTGGGAAAAATAAATGCTTGCAAATTGCTGAAAAAAGAGCCAGAGTGCTCTCTTCGTGTTTGGCGATGCGATACTGATAGATATTCTTAATGACAGATTATCTGTGAAACTACTTGTTTCTAATTACAAGTTTTCTTTTGTTACTTTTAGAGAGCTATCTGTTATTTTCGTTTATTAAGAGTAACAAAACGAAACTTGGCTTTATTTTCTACTGATGTCATAGGCGTTGTCTCATCAATTACTTGCGTAATCAGACCTTTCTCGCGCGCCTAATAATTTCAAGGAAGATAACCTTATCGAAAGTCGACTGTCATGCCGATATAAGTCAGGAATGAATGTCAATGCGTCACCGTGATCGCAACACTTTTACAGCATTGGTTCGAGATTCCATCAATACAATATTGCGAAATCGAGGAAGAATAAAAACACCCAAAATAGCAATGAGTTCACGTTTTTATAAGCGTTGCGAGAAGGAAGGCAGACACAGCTATTTTTGATCAGATCGCGACGGGGTCGCGATCTGATCAACATTTTCTGTTCGCTTTTATAATCACTTTTATAATCATGATACTGTAATGCAATATAATGTTTGTTTGTTTGTTTATTGGGGCTTCACTTTCAATAGTGTCGCGTTTGACAGTTTTACCTGTGGAGGAGACCGGATCCCAGAGATAACCACCGAGAATCCACAGAAATTTACTGCGTTCACGAACTAATTACAAGTAGAGGATCTTCATGATATAGGTATCGGGATTTAACACAGGATTTCCATAGAACTGCTGGTACCTATACTTCCCCCAATATTGGCTTATTATAGGTACCAGTACTGTAACACTGCAACTTCTGACTCTATAAGTACCCGTTTTTTATGGGGATTCCTATAGTAAACCTGGTACCTATACCCTCAGTTTTAGGGTATGTGGATTCCTTGTTAAATCATAGTTCCACTACTATCACTAAGTACAATTCTGAAAACATCACCGATTGTTTTCAATTTAACAACATTTCCTCAAAACGATATCATGTGACTCCCCCATCATTGGAACGGGCTCGACGAGCTCATTCCAATGAGGTGTCACATGATGTGGTTTTGTGGAAATATTTTGAATTTTTTTGTTTTTTCAGCTGCTAAATTTGTAAATTACGCGGGCGAATGAGGCCGATTCGCTAGGTGAAGAGTAAAAATCGGCAATGACTAAAGAGGTTGCCGGTCCCAATGTGAATGACCTGAGGGGAACCCAGAACGTTCAGACAATACTTGAGATTGAGAGTGTGGAATATGAGAGTGGGTGGGCTAAGGAGATGGTTCATTTAGGTTAAAAGTATCTACAATGAGACTCACGCGTTGAATCAATGAACAGTCAGTAGATGGGTATGCGGAAGCAAAGTGGCCTGGATGGGATCGTCGCAGAGATGGGGACTGACTGACTTCGGTAGGCGGGACTCCTAACATTGCTACATAAAAGCAAGAGAAGAACGAAGATCCCGCTTCTTAGATATAACATCACAATTAAGTTGGAGAGAAAGCATATTGTTGTGTAAAACATTTACATGTATATAAGGCTACCGCGATGAGTGTTCCAAAGCCACTTACCTCTCGACCTATGTTCTCTACCATGCCCAGACAAGATATAATAAGTGTGGGATAGAGGGGCAGTTAGTTACAGCTCCAGAGGTGGGGACTGGGACAGTCTGTTAAACTGGGAGCAGTTCGTTTCAACTTCAGGAATCCCGGTTCGAAACCGAATCGAATCTCGAATCGAATCCACTTATAATTGTTACGATACTACGGCTTACTAATGCTGCCTATCGCCGTCGTGAACCCAATATCAATAGGCATTCTAGACCATAGATATTGGGTTCACGACGGCGAGCTCGTTCTAGAATTGGATTGAACGTATCCAGTCTAACTAGGTAGCACAAATTCAGTAAAATTCTTAAAATTGATATTTGAAGCGGTAGTGGAGATTGCTTTACGGCTCGTTTGCACAATATATCGTTCATTATGTGCACCAAGGCACCATCTGCAATGCTTTGGCATTGCAGATGGCGCTTTGTTGCACTCAAAGGACGATAAAAGGCTTTTTCGTCGATCACTTGGATACCTATCAAATTTCTAATAGTATAGAATGCCTATTGATATTGGGTTCACGACGGCGATAGGCAGCATTAGTAGGCCGTAGATTCGTAACAATTATAAGTGGATTCGATTCGAGATTCGATTCGGTTTCGAACCGGTTTCGAACCTTTTGCTTGATTCAATTTGTGATTCGATTTGAGAGAAACATCACGATTCGCCGGACCCAAATTAGGCCATTTATATGCTTGTTCCCATTTGGATAACTTCGTCCAAAGTCGAAATAAACTTGAGTAGTTCTAACTGATTGAGTCATGCAATGGTAAAACCTGAACTGATCAGTGACTTTGCCAAATATGGTGGTTAATTAACTGTTGATGTAGCTATTATGAATGCATGTCTTCCACTATGCGCATGCCTGGGATGTAGATGTAGATGTTATGGGTATTTGTGCTTGCTAATGAATGTGTTCCGCCCTTATCACTTGGTAGGTACAGTGTCTTGTGTGGTGATTCAGCCTTTGCCACAGAGTGGAAGAGGTAAGCTGTTCATTTCATTCATCCACTCTTAGTCTCTAATAATATGCCCATCCGTGAGTGCATGTGGTTGAAACAAATAAATGGTTGGAAAACAATAGATTAAACTGATTATCTAGTGGAAATATTACCCTGTCTTTCCTCTGTCAACTTGTTACCAGTTTGTCACTTCTTTTAGAAGTTGCTCGAGGGCTGATCTATTGGAGTGCCTGAGAAATGTGATGTGAACGTAGGTTCTATTTCTTTGTGAATAGTGATTTTAACCATAGTTGTATTAAGGCAATAACAATTTCACTTCTGTTCATCTAGCGAAAATAAAAACATTAATAATGTAAATTACCGTTATAGTATGTTAACGTCATTCACGTTACAAAATACGCCATAATTATATCACCATGCTGTTTTATCACGGATAGCTGTGTGTATTTCATGAGATAAAAACGCGTATGTAAATTATTTCTAATACTAACGTACGATAACGTAAATGAAAGAAAAATAAGTGCAATTCTCAAACATTTGCTATTTACATTTCATATTAATAATATCTCCTAATTAAATAACATTGTTAAGTGCATATACAAACACCTGAACATTTATCATAACTTTAGTTCAAAGTGACTTGTTAATTGGGCATTATGCTAACTCCAGAAAAAATTATTCGGACAACCAGCAAATTTCCCATATATCAAGACCTATTTCGTGTCAGTGCACCTAATGTAGGCATTGAATCTATTTTATTTTAAATACAGAAAAATAGACCAACTTCCGGATAATTAAATATCCCTGTCAATTGAAAAAGATCACTGGCAAAGTGACTATTCAGTAAAGATGGTTTTCCTGTACCTGATTTCTTCTAATGTTGTTTCTATATATTCAACTGCACAACTTTGTGCAAATATGTATGGCAATACCAATTTGCGTACATATATATTTCCCGCGCCGAGCATAATGATATCGCATTTGATGCTTTCCCGAATCGGTATTTACGACTGCAATCAAGACGAAAATGTTCCGAATGAAAAAAACTATTGTGGGTGCACACCAAGTCCCCCCCCCCCCCTCCTCTCCCCACCTCCTTCTATATGCCCTGGGTAAATTAATAGGAAATTGCAGCAAAAGCGAATAATCAAACAAGGAAACCATCAGTCGCATCAGACACCCATTCCTGCTAATTTCCAATGAGATTGCAATAAAGGGAATCCACAAAAGAAAAAAAATGGCCTTGAGTGGTGAAGGCCTCCGATCTTCTGGTGGTGGTGTTCCGTTGTAAAATGTATTGGTTCAGATATACTGTTGGCCTAATCTGAATTCCTCTCTGTTCCTTACGGTCATTTCTGGAGAATAGTTGCTGGGGGACACGTTCCCACTGTTTCTCCGATTCCTACGTCCCTGGGTTAAGGGTCGCATGAGTACGACAACGGCACACTTGTAAAAAATATTTTTAAAATACAGAAAAAGATCTTCAACCAGCTGCTGGAACTTGTAACCTAAAATGTCACGGTAAAAAACGTACTAAGCTATTTTTCGAATTGTCGACCTCTTTTGTTGAATTTCGTTTTCGGAGTAAAGCAGAGGAACTGATATTTCTTTTCTTTTCACTAAATACACCAGAACATTTTTCGGTTGTCGTACATAGTAAGAGTAAACAAATTAATAGAGAGTGTTCGCGCAACTTCGATTAACGGCTACGATTACGGATAGCTAGTCATCGTTGTGAAATGATTCTCGGGCTGACGATTCGTTTCGGAAAATGAATGACAAAACAGAATCTCAAAGTTTGAGTACTCAGCATTTTAGGGATCGATGGGTGATGGTGCAGGATATCATGAAAATAGCGATCTGGTGACGACAGTCAGGAAGTGTGTATATCTTGGTGACGTAGTACACCAGCCGCAATCGTAGCTCCCAAATTGATCCATATTTTCAACATGCAGACGTATGGTTGCAAGTTAAAGATATTAAATGGACTACCTAAACATCTGATTCCAAAACAAGGCAACTTTCGACATTGAAGATTCCATTTTGGAAAAGCATGAATTCAAGAATTAAAATCGCCCGTTCGAAATAAAGTTAGCTCTACTGTACGTGAGGACATTAGACGGTAACAGTTGTTTTAGCCCTTTCATTACGTTGTACTTGTAAGTTTATGTGAAGAAAAAGTTGGCACTCAACGAGTATGCAACAAAGTATTAATGGCAGGAAACATTTATCCCTACACTTTATTGCTTAATAATACTAGATCTCGTCGTCAGGGTATCTGTAAGTGCTTCGCTAGAATCATTGTCAGCAACCATCCCCGACTTTTCTCGTCATGAAAATCGACTTGCGATAAAGTTATCTCCCCTGAAATTAATGGACGGCAATGAAGGTCCAATTAAGAAACGTGTAGTTGTCGAGAAAACACCCATGACATCAGCAGAATTAAAACGAAGTTTTTGTTACTTTTGATAAACGAAAACAGCAGACCGCTCTCTGAGTTGTCTGTTGTTTTTGTTTATCAAAAGTTACAAAAGGAAACTTGTTTTTTTTTCATGGCAAGCTAATTAGAATCAATTGAGAAATGTCCACTTTGGCTCTTTGTTTAGAGAATGTGTTTTTACAGTAATTTGCAAGTTTTTATTATTCCAGGAAAAAATGAGCAAGTCTTACCACCCTAGACTATTATATTAATAGAAAGGATAGTGTCTGTATTATATGGCGCGATGCATTCACTGTTCATATAACGACGGAAAAAAACTTACTTAGCATCAAAAGATGGCAAAACGCCGTTTTATTATTTTTAAAAGGGTTTCGACAGGGAATGATAGCGAAACATTTTAACAGACTGGAAGTAAATTGTAAAAAGTCAGGTTCTGTATTTTTATACTACTCTGCAGGAAAATGCCTAAAAATAGTGAAATAATGCGCACATCGACGATACAACTTCGCTAACATTTCGAAATTTCGATTTCCGTACGCAATTCCCATATTCTTGGTGCTAAATTTACTGAGAACTTTAGAAAAGTAAGGGTAGCTAACTTTCCTGTAAATCTCTTCCAATGACGAAAATTGCCACCATGAGATGAGAAGATGTTAGAGGGTATATTACATTCATTTCATAACGTATTTCGACTTGCACTGTACATGTAAAAACAAATAGACCAATTACAAATCGTACTCCCAGTGAGAAACGGAAAGGTATTTACATCATCCTCTGGTAAACATTAGTTTCAAAGGTAATAGTTATACAGAGGGCTTGGAAAACAGTGTCTGTTTACTCAAAAGACGATCCATCAGCTGTTTTGTTTAAACTGTGAGGTGTCTTTCCACATAACCAGAGAGGCGATAGTGTATTCAGGTAGATCTTGTCTCTGCAGTTTATAGGTGATGTATAAAAAAGATACTAAAACCACAGAAAAGAATAGATAAAAACAAACGAATAGTCTAACTTCTACATCCGATTTTACCCTTTCCCAGACGCGACAAGTATCCGACTTGTGGGAAATTTTGTGCTAAAGAGTCAAACATTTTTATTTTTGTTTCCCCAAAATACTCTATTGCTTATCTAGTAGCATTTTAACCCTTTAACCCTTTACCTAACATGAAAAGCAGACGACACTTGCAAAAATAATTCTTGAAAAACTAATTTTTTGTCTCAAAAACATAGGTTATGACCCCTCGTTGGAACGAGCTCGACGAGCTCGTTCCAACGAGGGGTCATAACCTATGTTTTTGAGACAAAAAATGAAAAAAATAGTGAAAATTAATTGGCGATTTTTGAGAATAGCGCTGGCCGGTTTTGTCCATTACGTTGGGTAAAGGGTTAACTAACAGACGACACTTGCAAACAAAATTCTTGAATAACAATTTTTTGTTCTTTTTTGCGTAAAAATATAAAAATAGAGCTCGTTCCATTAAGGGTCATAAGCTATGGTGTTGAGACAAAAAAAAATATAAAATAATGAAAATAGGATAGTGATTTTTGTGAATAGCGCTGGCCGGTTTTGTTCATTGCGTTGGGTGAAGGGTTAAAGATCAACAGGTGTTATGCATTTAGAGGTCATCAGCTTTATTTTGGACGCGAAAACGTACAAAATGTGAAATATGATTTCTGTGAGTAGCTGGCCGGATTTTTCCCCTTATGTCTTGCCTATGGAGTTTAAAAAATGAGGGTATGGGGTGAGCTTTATGAAAGTAAGTTCATGGAAGTATTTTTCGAAAATCAGTGACGTTTGTTTTCTTTGAAAGAAGGCCCATAAATGCAAAGTGGAACTTGAATGCTCACGCCGGAAGGAATTATTACCGCCGAAATTTACGAAAAAATAAACAAAACGAAAGAAAACAAGAAGACACAGAATTAGCGTGGAAATTGTAGCGAAATTGTGATTGTTAATGTTTTTCCCCAACATTTTGTTTTCCCAAACACCATCCCCAAAATGAACAGCGACGACATCGTAATATCGAACGTTATTTATTTATTTGGGTTTAACGACACTTTCGACAGCCAGGATAACCTCATGTCGAACAGTTTTACGGGTGGAGGAAGTCGTAGTATCCGGAGGGAACCACGGTGCAGCGGCGACAACTTTCAGACTCCCAGCGTATTAACCCTTTACCTAACCTGAAAAGCATACGACACTTGCAAAAAAAATTCTTGAATGACTAATTTTTTTCATTTTTTGTCTCAAAAACATGGGTTATGACCCCGTCGAGCTCGTTCCAACGAGGGGTCATAACCTATGTTTTTGAGACAAAAAATGAAAATATTTTGAAAATTAATTGGCGATATTTGAGAATAGCGCTGGCCGGTTTTGGCCGTTACGTTGGGTAAAGGGTTAACTCTACACAAGCAGAGTTAGCATTGGTTGAAGGTAAGTGCACCATCGACGTGCAGTAGGCCTTAGTACACAACGCCATCGTACCCCCTCCCCCACCTCCACATAGGCAATCGAGATTAAGTGCTTTTCTCAAGGATACAACGCAGTTACTTCTGCCGGGGATCGAACCGAAAACTTTTTCGGTTTGAAGTCCTATGCCGTAACCACTGCGCCATCGGGTCCCCGTAATCTTGAACAAATGTGAACATTGTTATAAGATTCAAATACCATTTTTTAAATAATCTCGTCAAACAATTAATAATGATCTGAAAAGTAAATAATATTGTAATGAAATATATAAAAATATTGAGGGGAGTTGGGAGCAAGTTTGAATGGCTGACAATAATACAGACACTATCCTTTTCATTAATATAAAAGTCTCGGAAGTATGATTTGTTATTTTTTCCTAAGAATGAAACTTGCAAATTACTGTAACAACACACTGGCTAAACAGAGAGCAAAACTGAACTGTTAATTCTAATTAGATTGTCATAAAAGCCAGGTTTCCTTTTGTAACTTGCAATAAAGGAAAACAATAGACAACTCAGAGAGTAACAAAAAGGACACTTTATTAAGTTATTTACGAAGTTGAATCGGCTTATTGGGGTCGATTGCCGTTTTTCGTTTTATTACACGCCTGCTCTATGAAATACACATCTACAGCAACAGTAAACCACACGAAAAATGAAAATCCGCTCCGCACATATGTGTGGGACGGAAATCGTTGAAGGACTATTTTTAAATAGAGGCGAAATTTCACTGGAGTTTTCTACAAATCGTGCACCGCAGTTCCAGGTTTTGTTCCATGACCTCCAGAAGCTAAATGGCTGGCCTTTTCGAATTTTAGGTACATGTCGGCTCCGAAAGCCTTTCTAAACTGTGACTATCTTCACACATGCTGATGACAGCCATTTTACTCACAAACCATAGGAGAGTACACACAAGCTCCCGGGCCACCAGTCTCATTATGTGTGGAATTCGACGCTGTTATAGCTTGGAGCCAGTCTAGCTCCTGAATAGTCCATCGTCTATGTTTAGATTCGCGTTAATTTTCCTACCAACTGATATATTCCAGACGATTGAAAACCATAACTACTCATTTTCTTTCAATCTACTCAAGAAATATTGATCGAATCGAAAGTCGATTAGATCGTATTTTTGTTGACGTTACCATTAGAAGTGAAGACTAACTGCGGCGAGTAGTTCCACTAATTGTATTTATATCATGTTTGTTTCAATGTGAATTAAATATTTATTCATTGGAATATCTATAACTGAAGCGCGAAAGAATATCTGTATGTTTCTGTGATTTAAGGAACAGCACATGACATCAACGGCGGCGTGGGCGCTGAAAAATGGGTAAACAAAAAACCAATAACAGCGTTGAATTTCTTACAGAATTAGACAGGTGGCCCGGGAGCTCACAGCCACAGTGATAACATCCATTTCGCAACCTATACTGACAGAGGATGTCCAGTTTCAAGTTGTCACTGTTCTAGCGAGGGAGTGTATTGCCTGACATACACCCGTAGTTTATCTATTTACCCGGAGCATACTGTAGATTTTACACTGCAAAGTGTACTTCAACAATGTCAAAATTCCCATATAATATTTTACTACTGAAACAGATTGCTATACGGCTATTGACATATTTTTTGAGTCAGATTCACATTCAGATAATTTAAGCCAGATTGGCTGTCTACCTGTCATCTCCTGGAAAGGTGTGTAGTAGTTGCAAACAGACCGTGGCCAAATGGCTCTCACCCCAAAACAAAAGTGAAACATGGGTGTGGCGCTAAGTTGGAGTGGAGCTCGGGTGATTTCACTGTCAAGATGTAATATCGGAATGTTTTCCAGCACAAAAGAGCCAGAGGGAGATTGGTGGTTAGGGGTTGATGCATTGATATCAAACAATCTGCTCTGGTAACTACTCCATTACTCGACGCTAAGGCCCTTCAAGCACTCCATGGCTTTCTTGGAGTGATAAAGGGATACGTCTGTGTGCATTGGGCGTTCTTGTCGGCCAGCGAATTCAGAGGGCATCATGCAGGGGTTGTTCAATGAATGCGCCTGCAGACAAGTCTCGCGTCTTTCTTGTGCTTGAATAACTTATTGAGCACGAGCGGTAATGTATTCCATTAATCTCTTTGGATGTAGCCCCTTTGACAAATAGCTACTAGGAGATTTGCATACTTCGGATTAACAGTATCGTTGTGTCGATATTATTGAGAACAGACTCCTATTGGGGTGTTGAATGTATATTCGTTGGTGTACTTGTTGGACAATTGGAGTGAGCAGCAAGTTTGGCCAGGACGAGGGTTCCAGATAAAAGCAGAGTAGAGGGTACGTCTGTTCCGTTTTGTAAACACCTATTAAAGTTGTTCCTGATTACAAGTTCACTACGTACAGTCCAGACATTAGGGATTATCACAATTGACAAAAGTGGAATATGATTAAAGAAACTTGGAAATCAAGTTTTTCTTAAACTCGTTTGTGTTACTGGTGTTCCGAGTGGCGTTGTCGAGAGCGTTCCAAAGGTTCTAAAAGAAGTATAAAGGGAGATTATCAAGAGATTTGGTCCGTCTTTTCTCTATATGTTGGAGGCTAAATTGTCTGGTAGTCCTACCAGATTGATTGTCTACTACACTAAATATATCATTAAATGACGTCGGTAATCTCCCATGTTTCCAGTCAAGGACGAACAGCAAAGAATGTAGTTTAAACGAGTCATCAACCTTAAGTAATCTATCTTTCTTGAATAGGGGTCTGCATGGGCTTTGTATTTTGTGTTGTTAATTATTCGTAGTGATCGCTTTTGCATGTTCACAAGTTTCTTAGTCGCCCTGGAACTACCCCATATCTGGATTCCGTATAGTAGTTGGCTGTGTATTAAGGGGGAATATAGTGTTTTCATGGCTCCATGGGGGAGAATTAACTTTGTGTTCAGACTATAGTTCGCGAGTGCTATTTTGGAACATAATTGAGATATGCGAGCCTTGTAGGTCAAATGTTCATCAATATTTATTCCAAGAAACTTCGATGATTTTTCGGCTTCGGTTGTCGCAACCTTGTTTATTATTTGGTTATTTATTTTTAGCTCTTTGTAAACATTATGAGTTGGCTGTGTATTAATGCGTAACATAGTGTTTTCATGGCTCCATGGGGAAGAATTCTCTTAACTTTGTTCAGACTATAGTTCGCAAGTGCTATTGTGGAACATAATTGAGATATGTGAGCCTTGTTGGTCAAATGTTCATCAATGTTTATTCCAAGAAACTTCAGTGATTTTTCGGCTTCGGTGGCCCCAACCTTGTTTATTATTTGATTATTTATTTTTAACTCATGGCAAACATTGTTTTTGCTCTTTTCATTTGTGTTCAGTACAATGTACGTGGGTTTTTTCGCATTCAGCATTAGCTGGTTAGCGGAGCACCATTCAAATAGTTTTTTAGTTTCATCATTAAAATACGTTATTATGGGACCCTGAGCAGTGCGCAGTAGTGTCATGAGCAAATGATAAAATGTTGAGTGAGGTTGAGTTACTAATATCGTTGATATACTATTAAAAAAAGCAGGGGATATTTGATAAAAGTGAGATATATGAAGAAATTTATTTATATTTTCATCAAAAAGACAGTTGAGGCATTGTACTGTCACGTCTGTGAATGATTTCAGCAATAGTTTGGTGTCGGACAAGCACATATTCCACGCACTGAGCTGTAGAAGACATGGACGGTCAGTCAGAGAATTTACCACATTCAGTCCAAGACCTCAATGCCGTGTAAATCCTCCTCGGTTCGCGAGACAAGCGCGGATCCGACGTAGCATACTCCTCACCAAACGTCCAATATCAGCTTGACTGATGTTATTCCATTCTTCCTGCAGTACAGCTGCGAGTTCCTGGACATTGGTAGGGGGGGGGGGGGTGTTGGCGCTGTCGTAGGCACCTGCCAAGCATATCCCAGACGTGCTCGAGGAACTCTGTAGCGACACGGGCGCTGTGTTCTCTTGCATTGTCATCTTGGAAAATGAATCGACGGCCGTGACATCCCGCAAATAGCACCACGTGAGCTGCTGACATGTTGTCACGGTAGAACTGCCCTGTGACACGCCCTTGGATGTCATGAATGCTGTTCTGCTTGTCATGGTTATGCCTCCCACACCATAACCGATCCACCACCAAAACGACCGTGCTGCCTAATGGTTACGTCATTTTATTGTTCGTTCCGCCACCGCCACACTCTGTTTCGCCTGTCGTGGAAGTCGAGAGTGAATCTCGATTCATAGGAAAACATGACATTGCTCCCCCGACGATTGTCCCAGCGCTGTCGTGCTCCACACCAATGACGCCTTGCTGCGGTGTGATGATCAGTCAAACGTGGAATTATTCGAGATAGACGGGCGTTCAAATTCTAGCTTTGTAGGCGATTTTTGGATAGTCTGACCACTGACTCGCACATCTATCGCTCGGTGCAGCTGCTGTCCAATTTCTGAGGCACTTTCATGGCAGTTACGTAATGCTGTGGTTCGAATGAAACGACCCTGGTTGGCAGTTGTCGCTCTTGGACGATCTGACCGACGTCTGTCATCAACATTGCCAGTCTGACAGTAGCGTGACCACCACCTGCTAATCACCGATTGAGTAACGTTGAGAATTTGAGTCACTGCAGTCTGTCTGTTGCCAGCTTCCAACATGCCAACGGCACGTAAACGTTCGTCACGTGTCAGTCTTTGCATACCTCAAAAGTTACGTTTCGACCAGAAGCTATTGATGAACGAGTTTATACCAAGAAAAGAACGATGGGACCTCCGAAAAAGCCCGTCCAGTGCAAATGAAAATTTCAAAACGTACCCTACAGATATTAACGCGGCGCTCGTGCGAAAAACCTGCACGAAGTTTTCTTGATCCACACTAAACTTGGTAACATATTGATGTGTCCAATCACGCGTATCCAATACCATTTTCCGAAAATATCAACATCTGTTTGGATATCCCCTACTGTTTTGAATAGTATATAAAGAAAGAAAGGCACCGATCCTAGAACTGAACCCCGCGGAACACCACAGCACTGGTTGGCAATGTCTCATATATGTTCTCCATACATAACATACTGCGATCTGTTAGACAGATAGCTTCTGAACCATCTCTCAGTGAGATCATGTATCCCATACGTTTCCAGTTTGCCTAATAGTATTTCATGATTATCGTGCCAAATGCTTTAGACAGGCCCAAGAACAATGCCAAGGTACTGTTCTTGTGCGGTTTTCTATTTTCTATTCCGGTGCTTTTAGGAGCTGGAGTACTGGGTGAATTGTACTATGTCGCTTTCGAAATCCGTTTTGATGAGGGTATAAAATATTAAACCTGTTTAGGAAGTTTACAAGTCTCGTTTCCATGAGCTTTTCCATTACTTTTGAGAATACAGGCGGTATACTGATCGGTCTGTAATTAGTAAAACTGTGCTCGTCAACTGCTTTAAAAATAAGTATCACCTTCGCAATTTTCATCTCGTCCGGTACTATGCCAGTAATGAAGGAAGTATTAATAATATGTGCGAGAGGGTGAACTACTTCATGTACTGTTTGTTTTAGATGACGTGTGGTGATGTCGTTATAATCTTTCTACAGTTTGGGCTTCAATTTATTTATCACATGGCGAACTTCTATTGGGTCAGTAGGAGTTGTACGTAAATCGTTTGGAACGTGGCTGTTCACATAGTTCAAGTAAGACTGCTTTGATTTCGGAATCTTATCGGATATTGCTTTTCCGATATTCACGAAGAAAGTATTTAATTCTTTTGCTATGTCGCGAGCCTCATTTATTTCTGTATCATCGTGAACGAAAAACAAGGGTAAGTTACCTTCGCGTTTTCCCCTTATTGATGGCTTTGTTTAAAATTTGCAATGTTTTCCGCGTGTTAGTTTTGTTTTCGTTTAGGATATCCCTGTAACAGATTGATTTGCATATGTTTTTTAACCTTTTTGAAAATCCTGCTGCAGTTTTTATAGTTTTTGAATATTCTGTTCAGTGGGCACTTTCAGGATTTTGTGGTAGAATTTTTGTTTATTGTTAGAAGATATGACAAGTCCCCTGGTCATCCAAGGTTGTTTTTTATTTTTTGCTTTGGCGAACACGTTTGAAGGGGAATGCTTTTCCATAGGTTTCCAAGTAGATGGTTAGGGAGGTTTGATAAGATGTCTTAGGACAATTTGCTTGCAATACTGGGGAAAATCACTTTGTGATAGCAGCATTTTGAATTCTGCAATACTCTCAGGATGTATAGTTCTTTTCAAAAGAAAGCTTGGCGAAGCACTCAATTTAGGTGCCTCTTCAACATGCAAGGCACGTGGAAAACTATTGCAAAGATATGATCTATCTAGGTGACGGAATGACTAGTTACTCTAGATGGCTTTGTGATACCAGGTAAGAATCTTTGGCTGAACATCTGATCGACATATTCTTCTGTCTTGGGGTGGGCCCTAGTTTTTAGAAGGGCTAGATTAAGATCGCCCATAATATTAAAGCTTTTTTTAATTTTCGGCATTCAGAACATCAGTTAATTTTTTAGTTTTGATACGAAGTGATTAATATCGGCGTTTGGTGGCGTGTTGGGTCTATAAATGACACCGATAATTTTGGAATCGTGTTTATCTTTGATTTCAATAAACAGAGATTCGAAAACATGAGGAATAAATCTAGATATATTGCTTCTTACTTTGAAAGATATTCCTTCTTTAAGGTAAAGGTCCACTCCTCTTCGACCATCGTAATTCTCGGGCCTCATTTTATTGATAATTGATTGATAACCGTCCATGTTATACGATGTGTTTGGTGAATTTGGAATATTTCGGTAAGTCCAACAATATCGAAGAAAGTTTTTTTCTGACTGCAAACTGCATATCATATTTTGAAATGAGTCCCAGTGAGCTTTTAGACTTTGGCAGTTGATGTGGAAAAAGGAGAATCCTTTTTCTATTTTACTGGTTGTCGATCGGAAGTCACTGGGCGAGAAGTACCTGAAGTCGTTTACATGATGTTTGAATGGGGATTCGTTTCGCAATTATGGCTTGAGAGGGAAACACAATTATACTATACAAATGTGATAAAAAAAGCGGAGTATATATACAGGTAAGATGGATGCAACACCCCCTTACAAGACTTTGTGGTTTTATGGTATCCTGAATGGATTATTTATTTATTGGTGTTTAAGGTCACATACTTATGCACAATGGCTAATCGTGATCGTAACAGTTTTACGGGTGAAAGAAGCCGGAGTACCCGGAGAGAACCACCGAGCATCGACGAGCAAATGTCAGCTCCTCAACATTCTAACTCTGTTCAAGCTCCGCTCAGGCAGGGTTACAGTGGTTGAAGACATGTGCACCATCTACGTGCAGTACGCCTCAGTACACGGTGTCATCGTGCCCCCCATGTAGGCAGCGGGATAAAGTGCCTTGCCCAAGGACCCAACGCGGGTCGTCACGTATCCTGGAATGATAAATGAATGGGGGGAGTAGATGAAAGATGAACGAAGGGTCCTTCCAGGTTCAACTGGTAAGAGAAATGAGAAAAAAAGAGGTACGAGTAATACTGAGTTTGATGAGCAGGTGTTTTTTTATTAACGTATTTAACACTGGCGCCTCGGAAGGTATCATTTCAGTCAAAACTGTTAACGGCGAAATGGGCGAAACCATCCTGGTTTATTTGGAGGTTCAGTAATAATTTAATCCAACATCTCTGGCGAGCTGTTGGATTAACCCATTGCCGGGATACTCTTCGGTATGTTTTGCTCATTATATCGTCTGATCGTCCAATAAGAAAGCACTGTGAAATGTTTGTGTCAAGCAACAAAGCGAACACACTTTTTGCAATTGACAGTAACCGTCCACGGTTGGTTTATTATCAAGAATGGTCATGTTATAGTAGCTGATTAACATGTTGACTGGGCAGCCAGTCAATTCGTTACCCAACGATCCACCCGTTCACTCATTCACTCGTCAGCTCGAATGAATGAAAGAATGAGCGAACGGTGAACGATTCTATGAGTAGATGGATGAATAATAGCGATCGAATGATTAAGCTTGTTGCACCCTCACTCAAGTGAATGAAAGAATGGACGACTGGGCGAATAGGCGGGTCAGTGAATGCGTGGTGACGAATGAATAAGCTAAATGGTGTATTTTGCAATTGACAGCAGCTCTCTTATTTGATTGTACAAACAAACACTGCATTTAATGAGGAAGCTCGTCTTTATGTAATTAATATGAACATCAAAGGAGTAAATACATAACTGTGCCAGGCAGACAAGTGAACACATTCTTTTTTCCAACTGACAGTATCTGCTAGGAGTTGAGGGGTTTATCGTGAGTGGTCAGTTAAATAGTTCTCGGACAGCCAGTGGGTCAACTCACTGTTCGTTGGTTAACTCACTGTTTGTTAGTCAGCCTACTGCTCACAGCCAGAGTTATAACATTCATTTCACAACCGATGCCGACAGAGGATGTCCAGTTAACTATTGCCACTGTTCTGGCGAGGGAGTGTATTGTTTGACAACCACTCATCATATATCAATTTACCCGGCGCATACTGTAGATTTTACACTGCAAAGTGTACTTCAACAATGTCAAAATTGATATTTTTCTACTGGAACAGATTGCTGTACGGCCGCTGATATATTTTCTGATAATATTTTTATTATGTTAAATTTACTGACACTTTTTGGAAATCCCGGGTATTCCGGTCCATTCTGTTTTTCCAGACCCCGTTCGCGGACCCAGAAAGCGACATCAAATCGGGGTCCATGCTAGGTATCACGCAGGATGCCACGGTACCGTCGCAGTGGGGCGCATAGTAGCGACACAATCACTCTGGTCATTGCGAATGCACAGCGCGTGTTGGTATGGTGTCATGTGTTTCCGTCTTCCGTTTTCTTTGATGGGTAAGCCATCTTGGTTTCTATGGTGGCAATTGCTTGCTATGTGGCGCACGTAGTGTGAAAGACACGGAGTTGTATCCTGGGGGTATGTTCGATTCGATGGGTTTATTTTGGAGATCAGGATTTATCCAGAATACTCGTTTTCGCTTACCCCTTACCCATTCCAAATTGTTTTATCTATATTCCAGGGCCTTTTCTTGTGACATTATGCCTTCTATATACCCTAGCCTAATTCTGTCTTGCTCGTGTGGCTGTAGTTCTAATGTATCCTTCTTCCAGTGTGTACTCTGGTAGTAGAGCGCAGCCAGTCTGCACCCATTTTGGTATATTTTAGACCAATGCAATCATCATCAATACCACTCAGCTACCCGTAGCGGATGGTATGTCACATTGGCACGCTAATTTCGCTAATTCTCCCTTAAACTTGATTGTTCCGGAGTAGACAACAGTAGCGTAGAAGAGCCGTGGAATCGGAACAGAAATATTATTTTGTTACTATTTGTTCTGTCTACTCTAATTTTTTTCCGGCTGCCTTTATTCCCATTATGAATACCAATGAAATATAAATCTTCTAGCAAATGACAAAATCGACCGAGGTTTAAGTGTCCTAATCGACGCGCCCCATTCCCTACCAACCATCGGTCTATACAGTACTCAGACAGAAACATGTCAGTTCGTTTTTCATCGTGCTATGAAGGCCATATAGAAACTCATCGATTAGAATAGTATAGATCGCGTCGTAATACTCTTTATGGGGAACTCATCGGGGATCTCGCAGTCACCTGATCCAGTGAGTGGTTATTGTGTGACGCGATTACCATGGTGATACTTGGTTTCAGTGTGCGTATTTTCGTCATCTATTTTGTTTATTGAAGGCTATCATCTTAGTTTCTATGACGACACATGGTTGCTATTAGCCTAACAGGACAGAGGCGTGCTGAGGGTGGGGGGGGGGGGGGTGGGGTCGATTGAGCATGTGTATATCTTAATTACCTAAATGCCTCCGACAATTTCCTTAAATTTCCAGGACCCTCGGTTTCATCCTATCCAGACCACCATTTTCAATGGCACGTGGTTACTATGGATCCCAAATCCTACAATATGACGTTGTAATGTTCGGAGGTTGTATTCCAAATATCAAAAGATTTTGACTGGTGGATCTAAAGGAGAAATGTTTAAAAGAATTCTCCCCAATTGCACGAAGTTCGAATTCGGGCTCCCATAAGGCGCCAAAGACGAACCCAGGGACTTGGTTTGAACAAACTTGACTCTGCCCACCCCACCACCTAAGGGTGTTGTAAAACAAATATCAAAAGATTCGGTTTGGTAGTTCTGGGGAAGATTTTAAAGATTTTTGATAAAAAAATGTATGAGTGCCGATAGAATACCCCTTGTGGTACCGTCATGGGCCTGGCAACTTTTCCTAAACAAATTTAAATTGATAAATGATATTGAACAGGCAAACTAAATTTGGTTTAATTTAGTCAGCAGTTTGTGTGGAGGAGTGGATAATGTATAGTTCACGACGGACGAAGACTGACGGCGAGTGATTTGTTCAGCTCCCCTTGATCTTCGCTCAGATGATTTAACAAAGGTCTCGAAGGTCGAATAATTTCATGTCGCCCCTGCGGACAAAAAAATTTGAGCTCAAAAACTTTGATGTTGAGAATTTATTGTTATACCTCGGTAAAACACACGACGTTAACTTATTAACGGTATCTTGCATGACGGCCGTGAATACCCAACGTCGACAATTTATTTATTTATATATTTATTGGTGTTTAAGGTCACATATTTATGCACAGTTGCTAATCATGTCCGTGACAGTTTTACAGGTGGAGGAAGCCGGAGTACCCGGAGAGAACCACCGCGCAACGACGAGCAGCTTCCAGCTCTCCAACATCGTAACTCCGCACTGCAGCACACGCAGGGTCACAGTGGTTGAAGACATGCGCACCATTGACGTGCAGTACGCCTTTGTACATGGCGTCATCGTGCCCCATGTGGACAATCGGGGTTAAGTGCCTTGCCCAAGGACACAACGCGGGAGTCCGAATCGATCTCTCAGACGGTCACCCATCCGAAGACTAACCGGGCCTGACGTTGCTTTACTTCGGTGATCTGACGAGAACCGGTTACCGCAACGCCACCGCGCCCCGTTTGTCGACAATATATATAACCCACCTGAATTCATATTCACCCGCCTAACTGATTTAGCTTTATTTTTGAATCCAACTTAGTTTAGAGTGTTCGAGTCCAAGTCTATGGTTCCTGTCTCCTATACCTGAATGTTTCAGCTACCAAAAGCGACCGTGGCAACTCACGACCCATCGAAAGGTTGGAAGTACCTCCGTCAGTTTTTTAGTTTCTATCTGATAAAAAGTGTTAAACATCAATAATATTTCCATCGTTTGTTGGGAAAAATGTGCAGGACTATTCTCAATATGACAGGAATTACTAAACCAGTTCCTTTGAAAACGAGCCGCCAAGTCGGAAGATGTTAGAACACAAATAGAATTTAGAACAATAAAGCACTCTCAAATATTCGTCTTGTTAAGATTTAAGATCAATTCATCACTTCCAACTGAGATCGAGGAACAATGCGCCATCTACAAAGCTACAGTGTAGTCATTGTAGATGGAACCCTGGCACACTTAAGGTACAGTGAAAAACTGGAATTTTCGATTTCATGAAGTCGAGACTCACCTTCTCCGCCTGAATATTTTCAGCACTGGCATAAGAGCCAGAAAGCCGAGCTTGAAATGTTTACATGCTATTCCATTGAAAAATGAAAGGAAACCCTATCTAATAATTTTCTGACAACACGTTCGTGTTATTCATGCATGTACAAATGGTGTGGGGTTAAGTCAGAAATCAATGCTACAATAACAACCCTTTACGATACAATATAATCTCTTTATGACGCAAGCCATCCAAAAACCTGTTTGCTTGACCCTCTTTCGCCAGATCAGGTTACAATCCGCCATGACTCCTTCTCTAACGATTTTTTTACCATGGTTTGGGCCCACTTCTAAGTCCAAGATCTCCATTGAATAGTTCTCTATTAAAACCCTCACCTATCCACCCTGTCTTTATGTTTGAATTTCAAATATTCTGGAACATTAATTCAAACCATCAGCTGTTGGGGAGAATTACCTAGTAACTGAGATAACAGCGTTTCATTAAGTCTATCCTTTTCTAACTCCTCATCAACCTAACTAAACCCACCCCTTATTGTTTTTAGTGCTGCAGCATTACTCGACCCCGTTATCCACCAGGCTGCATCTTTTTGCAGGGTTTCCAAGCTCTTTAAAGCCATTTGGTTTAGAGGTATCACTTCCGTAACATATGTTATACTTGGTACACCAGCATTTCCCAAATTGTTTTCCCCATGAAAACCTTATAGAAGCTGTTTGTTTCTATAAGTTTCATTTGATCCTTCATTCTGAGGTATTTCGTGTGGTTTCAGGAGATGCCTCTTCCCGTAATGTTTATATTTACCCCTAAATACTCGTAGTCACATGTCTCTCCTATACTAAGAAGTTTGCTGGTACCTTCCGGAATACAGAACTCTCCCCACTCTCCACTTCCGAGTAGGTTCCGCTTCACGACCCACAGGTATAACTTTACTTTTGCTTTCATTTAGTTCGAGTGTCCATTTGTTCCCATATTTCCTTAAATGTTGCCAGCATTCCTCGCCCCCCCCCCCCCTTCGCTTTCTGACACTAGTGCCACATATGCGAAAAATAGCTTTCGGATTTTCAGGCCTCAAACTGCTTCCCCTTCGTCGTTATATAGGAGTTCATCTCCCATATCTTTGATGTAAAATGCAAACGGAATTGGCGAAAGGATACACCTCTGCTTTAGGCTCCACGGGTACACGTTTTGTTATGTTACCCAGGATAAGTTCACTTTATACATCTTTATATAATGCTTTCATAATTACAACAAAATCACCTCCCAGGCCCAAGGCCTCAAGCTTTCGCCACATACCTTCTCTCCATCATCTACCATATGCCCTTTTTCACATCCAGAGAGGCCATAAACATCTTTTTTCCCTTTTGGCTTTTGCAGATTCTATCATTTGGGACAGTGTGAAAAGATGGTCAGTGACTGCCCTTCCCTTTCTGAAACATTCTGGATCTCTCCCAGGAACCCTTTCTCTTCGATCACATCGTCTAATCTCCCTTCGGTGATGCAAACATGTGTTTTCGGATTTTCGATTCGGAACTGATGGGAAACAGAAGCGTAACTTGTTAAAAGTTTGTAAAAGAAAAATCAACAGGACTGTTATTCAAGCTACCATGACGGCCCAGGGTTAAACTTTTCGCGATAACATATAACATCAAAGTTGTTTCACTTACATTGCTGCATAAAGCTATATACAGCATGTTCCCATTTCTTAGTGAAGAAAACTGGGACTTGAACTTATCAAATTCTAAAAAATGAGCATTTTGTTGACAGTAAAGATCTTTTATGTAGCCAGGACAGCAGGCATTGACGTAAACTTTAGAATATAACTTACAACATCAAATATTCTCGACGAGTGATGACACAAAAATATATGCAAATTGTGTGCAAATTTCCTGTTCGAAATCAATCGAAAACATAAACCAAAGGTGTCAAATTTTGCACAAAATCGATCTTCATTTTCGGACAGTACTACTATTCAAGTTTCTGAATTGAGAAAAAGGGTCCTTAACTGTAGAGTGCTAAATTATTTTTCGCCATCAAAATTTGTTCACATATCTTTGCCTTGTTACAATTTATGGGAGAGTGCCTACAGGCACTCTCCCATAAATTGTAACAAGACATGTCCTTACAGACTAAATAACATTACTTCAAAGAAAATACGAAGCACGTTCACCAAGTATGAAGCCTTCAAGTTGCAGTACCGTCACCTCGGAGTAAAGCCCAAATATGGACTTCCAGCACTCTACCAGTTAAACATACAGAATTCTCATCATGGGTGCTTTCAGACAGTATCCGTCTTCAAGTAGCTAGAACATGCATTGGGTTAAAAACTTTGCAACAGCACATTTGTTTGGTAGTAAATGATAAACAGAAATATGCAAAGGATTTTTCAATTTTTCCATTCGAACGAGTGCAAAAGTGAATGCCAAGTTGACGAATTTTGATGACACCAAGACAGTGAGGTTACGTCAGAGAGCAAAACGTGCAACAACGACTTTGTTTAACTATTGATGCCCCATTTGTTCATGGTCAACATTTTAAGAATACATTGTCTCATTTCTAGGAAATCGCATATGAAAGTTGGCCAGTTTTGCTGTAAAATGCATTGTAGTTGGAAATTTGTGGTTAATAGGCGAAAACGTGAATGATATCTCTTATTTAGTTAATAGTAGTACGTCATTCTCTATATTTTATGTCGACGGTTCCAGCGAAATCGAACAATACAATTTGGAGAAATGTGTCCAAATGGATTTTGGCTACATTTTGGCCGATCTTGGAAGAAAATGAAAAACTTCGGAAATGCCAATGCCATGCCCCATGTGAGAAAGTGCGCATCAAGATACATGAATATGCCAAATATCAGCAAAATCGTTCTAGTTGTTTTCGCGGATTCCGTCACACAAACATCATTGAAATGAACAGAAAAAAGGATTAAATAAATAAAGATTCACCCATTTAAAATAGATGAATCTAATTACGTTTAGCCAGCGCGACGCCATTCTCAGCCGTAACAACTGCAGTGAAACATGTAGGTATACATTTTGTTCTCACATTTCTCAAGAATCACAAGTATGTTACTAATACTCGAATACTTCATTGTATGTTTATTAGTAAAGGCGTTTCACTTTTATAAAACGCAGAACACCCAAGCTACATTTTGTCTTTTCTTGTCATGGCCGACAGGTTTCGCCATTGGAAGAGATTTACAGGAAAGCTAGCTCCCCTAAGTTTTCTTACGTCAATAAATTTAACACTGAGGATGTGGCGATTTCATATAAAAATTGAAATATCGAAATATTAGCGAAGCTGTATCACCGATGTGCACATCATTTCACAAACTTCAGTCATTTTCTTGTGGATTAGTATAAAAATACAGAAGCTGGCTTTTTGCAATTTGTTCCCAATCAGTTTGAACGTTTGACTATTATTCTCTGTTAAAACCCAGTTAAAAATAAGAACCATCCTTTGATGTTCTTTAACGTTTTATCTTCTCATCACATCAATAATGTGCGCATCGTTATATATAATACAGACATTATACTTTCCATTAATATAATTGTCTGGAAGGTAAGCTTTGCTAATTTGTTTCCCGGGAAGAATAAAAACTTGCAAATTACTATAAAAGCAGATTCGCTAAACAAAGAGGCAAAGTGAACTTAGTTGCTTCCAATTAGCTTGCCATAAAAGGCCAAGCCGGGAACTGTCTGTTGTTTTTGTTCATTAAAAATACCAAAAGGAAACTTGACTTTATTTTCTACTGATGCCACAGATGTTTTCCCAACAATTACACACTTCTTTATGGGAGATAACTTTATCAATGTCGATTTTCATGATGGGATAAATCAGAGATGTATCGTCACCTCAGATACATCACTTTATATTAAACACATTTTATTTACTTTAAAAGTAGATTGGGGTTGATGAGCAGGCCGGAACCTATATTTACATCTTTCCCTTATAAAGACTAAACAATTTGATCACATCTCTAAGTGAAGCTGCATTATTGTTTGGTTGGAGTGTCTTCTGCCTGTAAACTATGTTAGTTGTGGGAATTGAGTGTTCTGGACCTAAACCACGTCGATGAGTGGTAATGGTTCCACTGAGGAAAAGTGGTGCAGAAAATTATGCAACGACAGCACAGATGATTTTCTGTTGAGAGATACATCTTCACGTTTCTTCGTATTGAATTCGGAGCCACTTTCGCATTTTCTGCGCCACCCATTAGAAGATGCAGCACTACTTCGAACGGAGGAAAAAACATGTAAGTTAATTTTGGTCGGTTTTCGCACCTTGGCGAAAAACGATAAAGGTCAGTGATGTCTTCGGTTCTAGGGGAATAGGTGCCACACTTACATTTTCTTGTGGAATGTGTTGCATTTCGATACAAAATCGAGTTTTTTAAGAGAGGGGTATTTTCCCGTGCAAACCCTATGGAGAGTTTATAATAAATCGTCGACGGTGAAAAAGGTCGAGATGGTAGTGGTAATGTTTTTCGATTTCGTCTACGCAAGGCCAACGAGAGATTTGAATTGAAAATGAATTTTGTCTGGGGGTGGGGAAGGAGCGGATGGTAATGAAAAGGAAATGTTGAAGAGAAGCACGAGTGAGATGTGTGGTCGACCATTCAGAAAGAAGGAAATACGTTTTTGCATTTATGAAAAGAGAAAAGAAAGAGATAAAAAATTAATTAAATAAATTTTAACAGAGAGTAAATAAAATGCCACTTTACATTTGAATTTTTATCTTCCGATATGAAAAAAATATAAGAATTAAAAGAAAATAAAAAACGTAAATTAATTAACTAAATTTTCACAAAAAGAAATGTTTTTAAAAATTATTGATCCCAAGAAGAGAAATGAGACAGTTCGTCAATATTTCGAATCAAAGAGAAATATTCTAGAGAGCGATATGGTGAAAAGGAAGGGAGATGTCGAACTGAAATGTTACACAACCCGTCACCGAAAGGCAAGAACAAACTAAGGAGTTCCTCGGATTATTTTATCCACAATAGAAGGTTCTCTTCTGATGGGAACGCCGAAGCGTCTACTAATAGACGAGACTGCACCAGGCCGTTTTCCAACCAATACTTCTACCATATCTATTTATATATTGGATTTTAACGACACTTTCGACGGCCAGGGTCACCTCGTGTTGGAACTACTAACATAACAGCATCTAGTACTAGCACGGTACTAGATACCAGTGATATGAGAGCTGAAGACTACTTGGAATTACATGACGTGATTTCTCTAGGTACAGACTCGATCTATGGTTTTTGACGAGTAGCGGATGAAAAACTCTACTTGTGTAATAATGAAGCACAACTGTGCGGCAACAATCTGATCATGGTTGATAGAACGTAAAATTGCACTCTGGGAATATGGAATTTGCTCGTGCTGACTGAATCTCATTCTGTTAACGAGGACGATTACAAAACTTACGACAATCTCCCGATCAAGACGAATGACATGAAAAGGAATAACGATCCGAGAAAGTCGATATTGAAATCCAACAGAAGGTCGAAATGGATAGATATACTGATATGGGATTAAACTAAAACATTCGTCAAATCAGTCACTGGATGAGGTATTGGAGGTGCTAGTACAATCATTACTTGCGATCCTAAAGAAGTAATAGATAGACTGGAGCTCTTGGTGGCTAGTAAAGAAGTTGGCCATATGAGAGTGAGAAATGGGGTAGTGGGTTTTGGCGAAAAATTGCTAACGCAAACGGTTGCAACAAAGACTGGTATAAATATTTCGTGGGTGTGTTAAAATACTATAAAATAACAAATAGAAATAAAAATAATTAAAAATAAATAAATAAATTAAAATAAAAAAAACCTTAGTGATAAAAAATAGAGGACTTACTAGATCTTACTTTATGGTGGATCGGGCATGATGGATTCAATGATAGATTTTTTAATGCGTCTCGTCGCCGCTAATTGTGCAAAACAGATCGCCTCATCGGTTGTAAAGGTCGGAAAAAGGGCTGCAACGAACGTCGGTAAGAAAGCTGCGACTGAAGCCGATAACAAGATTTCCGAAGCCGACAAGAGAACTGTCAATTCAGTTCACAAGTTGATAACGCCGTCTAAATGAGCAAACTAACGCAAAAGTCCAGAGATTTTATAACAGATTAAAATGTAATAGGTGCCTAAAAATACATGAAGTTGCCAAGAAATTAAATGGATCGGGATTGAAAGTAATTTTAAAAAAAACGTAAAATACCTGTAGTTAAAAACATTTAAAAAATAAAAAATCATTAATTAAAAAACATAAAACAAATTTCGTTAAAAAAGCAATATGTTTTCTTTAAAAATGTTGGAAAAGAAATAATATTTCCCTTTTTCAATCAATGTCTAAACAATAACGTTCACGGCGGAACGAAAACTAATCCGCACGCTTACAAATGTTATTGGAAAGAGGAAGAAGTATAATAAATATATTAAAAAATGATAATTCGATTCTCATTACTTCTCTAGGCCAATTTGTAATACCTTAACCCTTTACCCAACGAATCGCCCGCATCCGCCCGCGTAATAAGCAAATTCTGCAGGTCAAAAAATATTATTTTTCAAAAACATTCAACAAAACCATATCATGTGACCCCTCGTTGGAACGAGCTCGTTCCAACGAGGGGTCACATGATATGGTTTTGTTGAAATTTTTTGAAAAATTAAAAAAAAATTGTATTTAAAATAATACATTTTGATATCGTCTGCGTTGGGTAAAGGGTTAATATTACGCCAATTCAACTGGCAGAGAATTCAGTCGTCACGTATGGCATGAAGAAGATGTGGTAATGAACAATGCTTCGTCGCCGTGTTAGTTAAAAACGAAAGATAAATTTCACATGATATCTCACTTCATAGAGAGACATGTGAAAAACACCCATCTGATTGTCAAAGAAACATATGGTACGTGAACAGTCTGAAACTCATGTTTATGTCTAAATTGTTAACCAAGAAACAAGAATCCTTGATGGGTTTGATAGTAGTTTTAAAAAAAACATTAAAAATCTTTGTCAAAAAGATATAAAAAAACTTAGTTACAAAGCATTTAAAAAAATAAACGATAACGAAAACTGATTTAAAAAGAAAAGGAGATGAAAATCAAAGATTGATCGTGGAACGTAGCAATGACCGAGAGATTGAATCATTCATTTCGGAGAAGCATAAGAGGATTCATTGATCGTGGAAAAATCGAATTACGGAATAACGACACTTTTGTATCGATTCCAGCGGCTGGATTACGATTATTCGTATTGGACAAGTGTTCCTTTCAACCCGAATACATATTATTGCGAGGAGCTCTGGATGAGAAATTCCAGAAAGGTATGATAGTAAGATGTTTCAGGAAGAGATTGAAAGATGCGAAGTATCACCTACAATGCTCTTGCAAGAGGACAATCAAAGCTTGAAAGGGTGGCCACGACTGCTGTGCATCCTGTAGAAAAAAACATCATCCAGAAAGAGTATCGAATGATAAGAAAACTTGTAATAAAGATTTAGATTGGTTGGGAATAAATTTCCCCACGTAGTTACGAGACGTCCATCATTTCGAAAATCGAAATCCCACCATTGCCATTAATGTCTGGGGATACGACGATTCGAGTCAAAAATTATTTCCACTGAGAGTGATTTCGCGCAAGAATCTCGGGAAAAATATCAATTTACTGATGTACCAAATGCCTTCACTAAGTTTTATGGCATGAGGTAACACGAGATGCGTCAATACGCCTGTTTTGCAGAATTTATGAATAAGGTGTTTATTATGTATAAACAAAGCTACTTCACAACTATGTTGAGAATATATCATTTGAATCGTACTGGTCAAAGGACAAAACAACTGTGGATTGTATAGGCATTCCGTGTGAGTAGACATGTCGACTACTTGTGCTCGTTCCTTATCATAAATTAAAATATCCGATTCCAAAACGTAATGCACTGACAAGTGATGAATATCGCTGATTATTGTTGGACTCCCATTTATAAACGGAACAGGCAAAGATCAGGGCTCAAAATAAGTGGTGTCCCGTCGCTTTTTGCTATGCAAAACTTGCAAAAAGCTACACAATTTTCAATTATGTATAGCATTTTGCGATACAAGATAATCAACTGCAGCCTATTAGGCTGCAGTTGATTATCTTGCATTGCAAAATGTAAATGAAAAAATTTGCAAAAAATTTAAAAACTAATTCACTGATGCTTTACTTCTGATTGTGTAACATTCCAGGCATAACTCAGATTAACTCTCCATCAAGCATCATTAGCAATTTCACATGTAAGATGAATTCTATTGCTTTAATTTTTTCCTGTTTGTACAACATTTTGCATAAAATGTCCATTAAAAATAACTTCAAGCCCATCAAATTAAAAACCCCAACTTCCATTTTGAGAACTCTGTTAAACAACCAAGACGCCATTTGAAAATATCCAAGTACATGCAACCCTTAAAAGCAGTTCAGTTAAAAAAAACATTGTAAACGTTTCATGTGTTGCAGATCATTTGGAAATGCCCAGAAATGGATGGAAACTATTCTATCTACTTAGAAGAATTCAATACAAAACAGCATAACATAACTCTGGTATACAAAAATAGCTATGTAAGTTTTACAAAATGATTTTCATTTTTTGGAAATGTGTAGCATTTTGCTACGCAAAGAAAAAAAGTTATTTTGAGCACTGGCAAAGATATACTTTTAAAGATCTCAAAATGAAAATTGATATTTACAAGAGGCACTGTAACCATGACAAGTAATTTCTGCCTACTAAATATGGATGCAGTCTCAAGCAAATGATAATACACTGCAAAAAATATAGGTTCTCTTTCGAACCAAAACTGGTTATAATCTTGTCCCTGAGATGGAACCAGTTTACTTTAAACAGTATTTATTTCAAATCAAATAAATTTACCAAGATTAGCATTCAATTTTAACAGAATAATACATGAACTGAAGTAGATTCAGCAGTAAACGTGGAGCTTATTAAACGCAGTCGCCAAACATTTTGAAACAAAGCGAATATAAATACCTGGTATATTGGTTCTATACAGAACCAAAACTGGTTCGATATGCCAACTGTTCATATCTCCTTTGATTAATAATGATTTGAGACAACCTCGTATAAGCTCTAAACTTACGGCTGAAAGCCCCTCAATTTATGTTTAATTCTGTTAATATTTAATGTTAATCTTTATAAATTTATTTGATTTGAAATAAATACGGTTTAAACAGAACTGGCTCCATCTCAGGGACAAGATTAGAACCAGGTTTGGTTCTAAAGAGAACCTATATTTTTTGCAGTGTACTGTCAAAGCTCTTGGCAGGATCCAAGGGCAACTTTGTATGTTGATCAAGTTTTCGTGATGAATCGGTTAAAACAGATATCAATAATCGTGGGCTAACAATCTCTGGTGTTAACTTAAGATCAGACAAAGTAGCGATCTGACTATGTAAATGCCCAAGATATAAAACTGCCCCATTAACCATAGTATTTACTTGTTGCATCAAAGAGTCGAACTCAAAAGACAACTGTACAAAAGTTTCTAAATAACCTAGAGGTCTTTCATGGGATTTAGGAACAACATCAAGTCGTTTGGTAAGGCTATCTAATGTAGAAATGAATGCGTTAATTTTCGCTCGGTTTTCTCTTACTTTAGTTCTGGTTATATTGATAATCGAAAAATTACTCTTAATGGAATGATAAATACGTTCCTAATTCTTTGAAAGTCGAATGATGTTGAAATCTATATTTTCCAAGTTACTTTCCGAAACCGGGCCATGCAGGAAACTTAGTGCATCACCAACAAATAGTAGCAAAGATTGATGCTGTCGTGCAGCGTGCAATGGAATATAATTATTGTAGTCCCAAGCAATGTGTACAAATTGAGTATGTATGTACTTCACCTCCTCAGTTAGGCACGTTAAATGGTAGTTGCATTAAATCCTAACGCAATATCCTGTATTGCACTGCCAGATGATTGACTCACCTGAGTTAATTATGCTGCATGAAACAAAATCGACATTCTGTACTAAATGTCTCAATTGTGTGGCCACACATTCTAAATAACTCTCAAAAGAAAGGATTTAGATTATGTCCAATCAATAGACGCCGTGTAGTTAAATGTGATCTTATTAAAAATAACATTGTCATGAACAATAGTTCTGGTTTGGTACTCGGTACAGAGATTTGTCAACACTAATAGGAGTAAGGCTCCGCGAACCATTTTTCCTCCAATTAAAGAAAAATAATATTTATAGTTAACCATCACATCGATCAAGTGATAGAAATAACAGAGTTAAAACCCGAAAAATGCCCGGAGAAACTCTCAGGAGATCGTTAGACACCCATCATGTATGGTTGGCCGACCTAATAAGGGGTAGCTCGCAGAACTTAGTCTCTGTGACTTTCATAAAAATTTTTTATAAACAATCTGCTGGTGTGAATAGAGTCTTCAATTCGATAGTCTTTTAGAGTTGACAATTTTTGGCGTCGGCTGGCATCATGTGTGGCACGAACCAAACAATCTGCTGGTGTGAATAGAGTCTTCAATTCGATAGTCTTTTAGAGTTGACAATTTTTGGCGTCGGTTGGCATCATGTGTGGCACGAACCACCATATATTGCTCAGCACCACGACGTCATTATCTCTCACCATGGCATCATCGTCTCCCTTACTCACTAACATGAGACCATGTTTCAATCTACATTGGATTTTGTCTTAATCTTCGTCCAGTTCGAAAATAAGCTTCCATTGTATCCTGAAAGAAAACGTTTCTTTGGGTATGAGGTTTGAAAAATAGGATTCTGTCTTTCGCCTGTACCCTCTTTGTCAGCACTTGCATTAGGGGTGGCATCTTTCACACAGAATTGATTGAGTACTCTGGATGTGGAAAAGTCTTCGATCTATTTGAAGAGTGTTAGCATTGTTGTGGCTTGACCAGGATGTATTATGGATTCCATTTCATGACCGGACAGTACATATTTTATATTATCATATGACTCGTCCGTTTTGTTCACTTTAAAACATTTGATATTTTGTTTTCATATTAATCAGTGATAAATAAAGCCTTCCGTCAATTCCATTGGTCAATTTCAAAAATAGACAAGTTGATTGGCTGAACAAAATACAACTGAGCCACATTTTCATAATTTGCATAATTAGAGTTGGGAGCTTTCATTGGTCAATTTCAAAACTGGGCAATTTGATTGGCTAAACAAAATACAACTGGGTCACATTTTCATAATTTCAGTAGGACGAATTTACGTTATCTCTCCTATTTAGGGTGGATTGTATTGTATTAATCTTTTACCTACAAGAAGAACGTCATTCATTTTTTTATGTTTTCATTTTTTACTTCCAAAACACATGTTATGACCTTCATTGGAACGAGCCCGACGAGCTCGTTCCAATGAGGGGTCATAACGAATGTTTTGGAAGCAAAAAATGAAAATTTGTAGTTGTTTTTTCCAAGTGCCGTCTGCAACTCAAGTTTGGTGATGGGTTAAAAAGTCATACTAAGTGGCTAATTTGTACGTGTATGTGTCATATGATAAATAAAATATGAAATGAGCATTTTCTCATATAATATTTATGAAACTCGTCCGAATTTTCCGTTTGGGCTCGCCAGAGGCTCGCCAAAACGGAAAATTCTTAGACTCGTTTCATAAATATTATATGAGAAAAACACTCATTCCATATCCTCTATTTATTGAATAGATGCATTATACCATTATGTGCCAAAGTTACGATATTATCATTGGAATATTCGCTACCATCCGCTTTCATAAACTGCCCTTGTACCATGAGATAACCTCCGCTAGGATGAATGGAAATATCTTGCATTTCGATGTTGATTTGTATGTTCGTATTTTTTTCCGCATTATTGAGATTGGTTCTCAGCACTGGTTCATGTTCATATATTTTATACTTGATACTTTACTCTCTTACTATACCTTCTGGCCTATGGTATCACGGAACTAAATATTTGCCCATGGGCGACCATTATAACGTTCAGGCGAAAAAAATATGATAGCATCACTTTAACCCTTTACCCAACGTAACGGCCAAAACCGGCCAGCGCTATTCTCAAAAATCGCCAATGAATTTTTATTATTTTTTCATTTTTTGTCTCAAGAACATAGGTTATGACCCCTCGTTGGAACGAGCTCGTCGAGCTCGTTCCAACGAGGGGTCATAACCTATGTTTTTGAGACAAAAAATGAAAAAAATTAGTTATTCAAGAATTTTTTTTGCAAGTGTCGTCTGCTTTTCATGTTAGGTAAAGGGTTAATTTTGGCATTCACATATCTTTGTCAAGTATAGCCCTTCAGACAACGTTTTCTGACCCGAAAACATGGGTCATGCAACAAATGCGAGAGAAAAACTGACAGGGCCGGAACTTCAAACACTAGAACCCAGTGGGCTCAATAGACAAGAATGATTCTTAATATCCTCATTTATAAACTTGCTGATGGGAAGGAGGTGTCAAGTAGTGTGAAGAGCAATTACACCTAAAAGCGCGTTGGTGTTGAACATAGCGTGTATGTGTTGTGAGATTATGATCATTGTGTATATGTGGGTGTGTACACCATGCGTATTGGGTGAATTGGATGTGATGAATGGACACCCTATCCAACAATTGTCAGTGTTGACATTAAAGCAGGGACCGCATACAAGTCAGTGGTGGTTGGGGGGGGGGGGGCATATATATGCTACAAAAGTGGTGGGGACAAGACATTTACACACAATGGAAGGATCGGGCGCGGGGGGGGGGGGGGACTTTATTACTACGCAAGTAAGGTACAAAAAGATTATATTTTTCATAGCGGAACTGATGTCTGATTGACGTGGATTTGGGTATTGGGGCAGTGGTATGGGGGCGCGCTTTTGAATGATTCGGGCCAAGGAGTGGTTGGATGTGTGAATACGGTATAGGAACTAACTTGCCTCTGCCTCCTCTGTTACCAGGGCGAGTGTAATTTATATTTGCTTGTCGCGTAATAACGCGGAATATATCTTTACTTTTTGCCACCCAAGGAAGATATGATAGGGTTACTTTGCGCGTAATAGTCTCGGATATGGGGAACAACGTGAAACGAAGAACATATCTTTACTCGTTACCACCCAAGGAAGATGATACGATGATTTTGCAAGCAATACACTTAAATATGAAGAACAACGCGTTTGAACGATTCATGTCAAGGAATGGTTGGATGTGTGAATATTGTATGCGAACTCGCCTCTGCCTCTGTTACCAGGGCGAGGTTGAGATTGAATGCTCGTAATTCTAAAGCTGAGAACAAATTTTGCGCGTAATAACGCGGAATATATCTTCACTTGTTGCCACCCAAGGAAGATATGATACGGCATTCTTTGTGCATAATTTACAATTGAATGCAGAGAACAGCGTGAAACGCGGAACATATCTTTACTTGTTACCATCCAAGGAAGAAAAGAAACGGTGATTTTATAAATGAGTTCGTGATTAGGAGCTAGGCGGCCACTTGCCAAGTAATAAATTGACCTGTAAGACGTACGCGTATCTCGAACAATTTTCTAATTCCCATTTAACAATTAGGATAAGCGTGACGCTACATTTTACGTTCCCATGTCGCGGTATTCATTAGTACGGCACTTAACGTAACTGAATATGAATTAGTCAAAAATGAAACCCGCTTAGAAGGGAGTAATCTCCCGAACGTGACGGCAAATTGACGAAATTATATATATATAATATATGTATTTTTCAGATAATGTATACAAAATTTGAAAGAGGTAGGCTTGATACAGGGGCTGATATTAACCCTTTACCCAACGTAACGGCCAAAACCGGCCAGCGCTATTCACAAAAATCGTCAATTAATTTTCATTATTTTTTCATTTTTTGTCTCAAAAACATAGGTTATGACCCCTCATTGGAACGAGCTCGACGAGCTCATTCGAATGAGGGGTCATAACCTATGTTTTTGAGACAAAAAATGAAAAAATTAGTTATTCAAGAATTATTTTTGCAAGTGTCGTCTGCTTTTCATGTTAGGTAAAGGGTTAAAAGAGTAAGAATAAACGTTAATACTTACGTTGTTTTGGATAAAGGTGTAAAATGGAAAATATTAAAATAGCGTGCACTAGATCCTCAACCAAAAACAAGATTGCGAAGTGTTTTAGCTGCATATGGAGAATGAGGGAATTATACGTGTCGCCGTTTTTGAGTTTTTGAGTTTTAACCCTTTGAACCCTGGTGGTATCTTCCATATCAGTTCAATGACAACAACTGGAAGAGTCCATATTCATTATTTAGGGGTAGACCAATTAATATTTTCAACGTGCAGCCTTGGGACTGAAAATATTGATTGGTATACCACACACATGCACTTAGCATCCATCCTATTTCATGAAATTATGACGTAACATGTTCCTGGGCGAAAAAGCGACCGCTCGGGTTCAAGGGATTAAAAATTGGAAGTGATAAAACTTCAATTGCCTTAAAACCGTCATACATGGGGATAAATCGAAAAACTAAGTAAAAAAATCTATCTCCTATTTTTTTAGCTCTACAACATACTGAAATTTTATGGGAATCCGACATTATTAATTTTAAGCTTTATGGCGTTGACGTCAATGACGTCACCCGTATACTGGGCCATAAATGTTCGTAATTTCCTAGGACGGCAACACAGTCATTTTTAGATATAGTTTTTATTGGAGATTCATTTCCAAATTTTCAGAAAGATAGGCTTAAAATGAGCTGGAATGTAGAATCTTTAAAAAAAAAACCTTAACCGCCAGTTTCTACCAATCGAGGGTCTAAATGTTAAAAACTAAAACGGATGGAACCATTTCAGATAACCGGAAGTCGATAAGCGGAGTTTCAAAGATGTATCTTAGATAACTATGGAGCGGTGTGTGTCACCACATTGGGGGTTTCAATGATGAATGTCCAGAACACTCTATAATTTAAAGTATCGTAAAAATGGCGCTAAATACCCCCCCCCCCCCTCCAAAAGCTACCTTTTATTTTTTTTTAGGTTTGTATGGAAGTAAGACGAATTTGAATTTTCCCGCCTTAACCCCCCCCCCCCTCCCCCACTGAACAGCATCTTGTCCGACTAAATGTTTTTCGGCCATTTCTGCGACTTCTCTCAATTACTGTGAACAACTCAAGAACACCCTACAGTTGTGTAATACACCATTGTAAAGCTGATGCTTTCCCCTTTCCATCGACACCAGGTACTGCTAGATACGTTGTGTGACTCAAATTTGAGATGGGTGTAATGAAGTGAGTTGTGTACCTTGTTATTGTTTTCGAAAAGTGAGTTGTGTACCTTGTTAATATTTATATACCATTATGGGGGGCACGTCAGTATCGATTAAAAATTGCTATCAGATATAATTTTTCTTTCGATTTCTCAGCTTGTGCCGAGCACCTATTTATTGAACGGAATGGGTCCGAAGCACTTCACTTGCTCTCTAGTCCAATTGCTTATAACTCGTTTTCTTGAACTGTTTACACCTCGCGACCTATGACACTGCATAGAATAAAAGCCAAGATGGCAGTTTAGAAAAATCCTTATTATATTTCTGATCAGTTGCCTAATTTCGTGAGAGTGGCTTAACCCTTTACCCAACGCAGACGATTTCAAAATTTATTATTTTAAATATAATTTTTAAAAAATTTTCAACAAATTTCAACAAAACCATATCATGTGACCCCTCTTTGGAACGAGCTCGACGGGCTCGTTCCAAAGAGGGGTCACATGATATGGTTTTGTTAAAATTTTTCGAAAAATAATATATTTTCAGCAGCTGAATTGGCAAATTACGCGGGCGGATGCGGGCGATTCGTTGGGTAAAGGGTTGGTAAAGTACCCGACATTTTGATCTGACTATAGAGCTTGACGGTTTCGATTTTTCATATTCGTTTCGGTTCGATTTCAGAAAAAACTCGATTTCGGCTCATTCTTTTTCTATTTGTTAAGAACATGAACATACACTAAACAACACTTCAGGTCCCCTTAACCCTTTGAACACTGGTGGTATCTTTCAAATAAGTTCATATGCAGCAATTAGAAGAGTCCATATTCATTATTACTCTTAACTTAGCGGGCATCCTACATAATGAAAGTAAGACGTACCATGTCCCCGGGCCAGTAAATCGGCCTCTGGTGTTCAAAGGGTTAACTTAGAAATACCACTCACCACAAAAAGCCATGTCAAGAAATACCTCCCTTGGGTTCAGCCTAAATTCCTCTTGGTCATTCTGAGGAGCTGTAATGGATCAGTTGCTTGGCGAATTGAGACCGAAAAACGCACATAAATTGGGGTAACAAATTAATAAAGTTTATCTAATCGAAGCTGTGTTCTCTTTGTCACATTTCTCCCTCTCCCCGGTGGACGAGTCAATGGGGGAGAAAATCGGACATTGAGAACACGACGTATTCACCCCTTTGCAGGATAGACTATGCGGCGAGAATTCATATGGGGGCCACTAGTCTAATTCCCTCCTACTAAAGTAGTTTCATTAGTTTACGCACAAAGACAGTAAAACCGTTGACCGGGATTGCTGAGTGTTGAGTTTCAGTTTTCTGTTTTGCCGCAAAACTCAGGGACCGAACCGGAAAACCGCCCAGCACTATCAGACGAAAAAGAAAGAAAGAAAAAATAGGCTTACAACCTCCGTAAGCCCTTTCAACTTCGATTGATGACTAAACTAGTTTTATACCACGATTACCTATTCTACTACATATAAAAAGCCTATGACAGAAATTTTAGTTGTACACACCAACCTTGGTGAACACGTGTGTCTGTGGTGAACACGCCAGCAATGGGATTTCAATAGTTAAAATTTTCACCTACATTGGAATTACATCCCTATTGACCTCGACCTGAATGCAAACTTGACTAAATTTATCGCTCGTCGGCTCGCGGAGAGCGAAATGGAAGCGGCAATTATTTATTACGTTTTTAAATGAGTTTACCTCATAAGATACCAAAAATTAACAAACATGCGTTATCTCATGTTAATAAAGTATCCGTAACTCGAAATAGTATGTTATGATGTTATTAAAATGAAAAAGGCCCCATGATTTGCGCGGTTTTTTTTTCATTTCATTTCGGCGATAAAGAACCGCCCACCGGTGCTCATGAAAACAAATACAAATTCGCCCATGTGTACGTCTGCTGCTCAGTAAAATCGAGAAAAAATAATAGCGACTCTTAATAATCTGATGACCATGGTATAAATAAAATATACCAAAAGTAGCTTGGTGTACCAAATGCTCACCGCTCATAATGAACATTCGGTACACCAAGCTACTATAGGTGTATTCTATATGTATACGTGTGAGTTTGATGGGGATAATAAAAAATGAGGAAAACGATAATAAACCACTTTTTCGGGAACGAGCACATGAATACTATACTTGGTAACCTTATGTCCCAAGACTAAAAATAAGACCTCCAGATTTATCCAAGAACGAGTCACTTCGTAATATTTGTCCTGTCGTTAAGTTTCACTGTATGCAGGTGCTAATTTGACGATTAAATTATTTGTTTCGTATTTGATGGACACAAATGGCCGATCGTGGACGGTGGCGTGCGTAAACATCCACGGAACACGGTAACCACCCAATTGAAATAGAACTGGTGGTGTTTTACTAAATTTTATATATGTTATCGCTATCCGAGATTGATCGCCTCATCACCTCATTTTCAATCGCAGAATCGGAGATATAAATCATTTTAGCCCTTACAGAAACCAAAAATTCAATACCTGCATGGATTCCAATGTTTCTCTGATAATCTGTTCTGTCTGCAAAACACCACAGGGCGGATTTAGGTCTTGTGATTACGGTGGCTGTTAGGGTCCATCACAAATCGTCCAGGGGTACAAAGCGGGTAAAGTCTCCAAAAAAGGCGTCTGCGAGCCCCTCATATGATCACTGATCTCTATACAACTCTATTTCTAGAACGTTCATTGTCACGTGTTGAATAGTGTCTCCACCGTCGTCATAATAGTTGGGGGCGCATGTTGCTGTTAAGGTTCAGCTCCACAGTTTTCCTGGTATTTCCAAAAATGACATGCCATACACTCTCTTCAAATGCGAATATTCTGTAACTTAGTTATCTAACCCATAACATGTATTACAGTTCCCAAATCCACTAAAAAGATATAACACTATCTGACTAAGTGGAAATAAACAATCTGAATGTGGGTGAAATAATTTATTGTCAAATGCAAGACTTCAACCTGCAAAATTCCATGAACAAATGCGGAAACCAGTCATTTTCAGCCACCTAGCAGCCTCAAAAGCAAACATTCCCCACTACCCCCACTTACCTAACCCTGGAACATATAACCCCTGTTTCTAAAATGTGGAAAAACTCTATGTTTCGGTCTCATTTTTTAGTTACATGCCAACAAGTGCTGAGACTGGAAAGTTGATAGAGTGTTAAGTTTTGTGCATGGTAAGCACCTTGATCTTTGATGAAGTGGAAGCTGTTACGCTGCTCAGCGTAACAGCTTTCACGTCATCAAACGGCATGGCTCTGGAGGAGTTACCGTTTTGATTGAATTTATGCCGTCTTGATTGGGGAGGGTGAGGGTTGTTTTGGTGGCGACGTTTTTTGCTGACGTTACAACAACTTGGTTTCATCAAAATCAGCGATTATAGTACTCCATGGAACTGTCCCAGTATAAATTGGCACACCGGGCTATTATATATACCAGGATATTATTGGACATTGTTGTACCATGATGCTCATTTACAAGGGGCTCTATGGTGCAAGCGGGGAATTTTTTACCTCACCTTCCCGACACATGGTAAATTTAGGGCTGTCGCGATTATTCGATTAGTCGACTAACCGTCGACTATTGAAGTAGTCGACGTTTTTTATTTTTAGTCGATCGTCGTTCATTTTCAAGGTGGTACACGTCTACTACACGTCGGGGCTAAATTGCATTGTTTTGTGAGGTGAATGATCAATGAAGGTGAATAACTTTAAATATCTACCCATAGTTAACATTCATATGCGGAAGACTGTACGACTGTCACTGACCCTGTAAGAAAGAACACTCACAGTTACTCGAGAAGAATAGATTCTTCTGAATTTCTCCAGTCTTGTACACACGAATGCACCCATTGGAAAACCCAAAGCGCGGAAGTGACAAAATTATGACGAAAGTCAGAACGTCAGATCACTTCTCAAAGTTCGGAACTTTAGACTAAGATCCAATTTTAACAACTGGCGAGGGAATGCATAGATCTCAATGTTCAAAATTTCGAGAAACTTATTGCAGAAAGGAAACATATGCAGGAACGTTCTTTGGTAAATTCATTTTAATTCATCGGCTTCAATCTAGTTCAAACTTGGACCCGGAGTCAGTAATATTATTTTTGGGGTTGGTACGTCCTACAGGACGTACCAACCCCAAAAATTATATTACGGACTGTGGGTCCAAGATTGGACTACATGTAGCTTCAGTCGGGATCGATTTGTTGTTCCCACAACCCCACTTTTTTTTGTTTAGGAATATAAATGTCAAGATTATAATATAATTACATAGTTACAGCAAAAAAAATATTGGAATGTGCTCATATGTGTCCATTTGGGAAATCAGGAAACTTTTAGATGGGATCGTGGACTTGGTTCACCCGTGCTTTCATCCGCCACTATGCTATACACTCGTTTGAAGTTTCTAAATCAATATGCCTTTATGTTTCGAATAATAAAAAAATGCTGCCACTATATTCGGTTCCATTTAATCTTCTGTCACGCCCAATCGAATAATACACTGACAACACTCAACACCAAATACATCCGCTGCTCTGTATAAACTGAAGCGTTATCTGAGAAAAAAATATAGTGGATGAGGAAAAGCGGGAAACAATTACGTTAAATCAGAGACGAACGATCTGATAGACTACAAAATTTCTGCAGCTATTTTAGTTCTTCTCTTGCTCGAAAAGACATTATTTTCGTGATGGATATTGTGTTTTTCGGGTATATTTTGGCAGCCTGTACCTATGTGGAGTGTTTTGATGCCATACAATCTGTCGTGTATAAGAGAAACTTGGCGATTCCACCAGGGGCTTCAACATCTGAAAGTTTCAAAGCCAGATCTCGATTGGAATGTTCCACTCTTTGCTTCCAAAACCCCAAGTGTGCATCATTTACATTTCATTCTGCAGAAAAGCTCTGTGAATGTTCTGAGGAACCCTTGGAGTACTCGAAGCCCAACAGTTTAGTTTCTACAGCAAGTAAGTGATACCACCACCCTGTTACATCCGACAATGTTACAACGCCGCATAATGTTACACCAACGCATAATGTTACAAAATATGTAGTAAACAACCGATAATGTTATAAACTCCGCATAATGTAATAACTTTTTTTCAACCCGTTACGTTATAAAATTCGACGCATAATGTTATAACTTTCTTCAACCCGTTATGTTATATCACATTAACCGATAATGTTATAACTTCTGTATACTAATTCCAGTTACAGCTATTGTAGACGGACTTTACCACTTACCACTTATTGCAGCATACATGTATGTAATATTTATACTAAAGGTTTCTGTTCTGGTTAAGGCGAGGAGACACCCCCCCCCCCAACTCCCGGGGATTTATCATAGAATGACTTAGTCACGTTACAAAGACGATTGTTATCCTGGTAACTCAGTCTTTTACGTCATTACCATGATCACCCTGTGCCCAACATGGTGAAAGCGGGGGTGGTGGGGGAGGGGTGCTATTTTATCCGGCTGGTACATTTACCAATATGCGTAGTCTCCGCTTCCAGAAATGTAGTGTATCATAGTCCCCTGACGCCTTTGGAGATGGGCAAATGCCTCTGTTTCTGCTTGTTTTGGGCATCTAAAACTCATTTGTCGCATATTTCTTAGTCATAAGAATATCTTATTGTTCATTAATTTGACATTTTAACAACTAACAGTGAACAAAAATGAGGTGGAGTTAAAAGAGGTCAAAAAGTTGGATGGAGCGAGGTACATATGGTGGATATGGCGGGTTGGGAGTGTCGCTGGGATCAAGAATAAGATGCGAGACTGGGTTGGAAGAGGAATGGGGTTTAGGAGGATTGAAAGGGGTGGGCAGGGATTAGGCTGAGAAAGAGAGGAGGTCATGGATTAGTACATCAGGGTGATTGTGCAGAGAAGGCTATCTGAGAATGCTATAAGGGAGTAGTTCTAGACGGTATGATAATATAGATGATGGAGATGATGGAAGGAGTGGAAGTGATGAATTTGGGATTACAGGTTCTGGAAAAGGCGGAATCACTAGAACAGGCAGTATAGGAAGAAGGAGGAGGATGTGGAGGAGGAGTTGTGTTGATGTTGGAGTTGTGGCGGTGTTGGTGAAGGTGTTGAGTAGTTATGTATGTTGAAGATGAGCCATTTTGTAGGACACCGGGGCAGGACCCCGGAAGTGACGCCATGTCACGTGACTGAGCGGTCATGTTGGGCTGTCATGATCGTGCACGTGGGTGGCCATGTTGTGACATCATTATCATGATAATAGGTGATATGAGTGCGTATGCGCAGCGCGTGTTGTTATGGGGACACGTGCTCCGTCTCACCCCTAACAACCCGACAATAGATATCCATTTAATCCAAACAACACGACAATCTTCAGAAAACTGACCCAAACACTCCCGAAAACACTCCCAAATAAAGGTAGTATAGTTTCCTTAATGAGGGTTTGAGACGAATGAAAAGGTACTCATTGCGCTCATAGCTTTCATTTTGAGACGTATGATTTTGCGCGCATCGTGCTCATTTTCATAACTTTCATTGCTTCATACGACGAAAAGAGGGATTCCGTGGGTTTAGTACCCTTAAAATATAGGATAGTATCCTTAACTAATGTCCGATCATATAATGGACGCCTAATTTATCACAGAAATGGGTTTATTACAATAATGGTATATATTATTTAAAGTCAGAATGGTCCAATTCTACTCTGGGAACTGAAGAGTTCCCTCAAATACAGACCAACGGTCTCCACCAAAGATATGTTTATTTGAAGTTATAACATTATCGGTTAATTTGTTGTAACATAACGGGTTAAAAAAAGTTAAAACATTATGCGTCGATTTTTATAACATAACGGGTTGAAAAAAGTTATAACATTATGCGTCGATTTTTATAACATAACGGGTTGAAAAAAGTTATAACATTATGCGGAGTTTATAACAATATCGGTTGTTTACTACATCTTTTGTAACATTATGCGTTGGTGTAACATTATGCGACGTTGTAACATTATCGGTTGTAACACACCCCGCCCCCTCTCCATTCTGAAAAATAACTGAATATACACATGTCGTCAAGAGACGGTCTCTTGGATTCCGTCCCTAAAAAAGCTTGTCCTTAGATAATGTGTCTTCAAACATTTCGTCCTCAGAATTAAAATTCAAAACTTTTCTAAAATACAGATGCGAAACCAGTGATCCATATTGAGATGGGATGGGTGGAGGCACAAGAATGTCTTGAGGGGTCAGAGCCTTTTTATGCACCAAGCATATCACAAAGATCAAATTTTTCAGTTGGGGAAATGTATGGAGGCGGTTACCTTCTAGTTTTGCTGCTTCCGGGAAGGATACTTTTTCAAATATTTGAAATATCTTAAAAATAAGCTTCAAATGAAGCTTTTTGGAGGGCAGCAAGAGTTGTTTCAAATCGGTGACTGTAATCTGTGATTTCTCAAGTTGACAGCCAATACAGTTCGTAAAAGCGGGATTTTTAGGAAATACGTGAGGATTTTTAGGGATGCCCAGGATCCCACATACCCCCATGGCCACGCCACTGTTTTAAAATGAAACAATAGACATTCGCCTATTTTAAATATAAAATGAAAATATGTGCGCCACTTATCGTTATTCATTTTTAGGTTTCCAAAAGCTTCATACGTACAGGGTGCTGTAAACCATAATGATGTACTATGTGATAATTTTCGTATTTTATAGGTTACACCGCCACAAATCTGTTTTTATTAAATGGTAGAGGACAAGATTATTCAGCAATCATAATCAGTTCACGGTGACGTCGGAGAAACAGGGGGCACGTGACCTTCCACTTTTTCCCAGAGTCATACTATGCGGTTGCACATGAAGTTAAAAAGGGGCGCGTGCAACGGTGTCGATATACAGGCATATCGTTAATATATTAAGTGAAAATCCTAACAGATTTAGCTGCTTTTGTCCAAAGAATCCCAACTTCGGCTGTTTGGTCTGTGTCTTCTACTTCAACCATCTTCCAAACCGAAGGCTAGCATTCGGGTTGGAAGGTGATTGAAATAGAAGAAATGACGGGGACAGTGAGTAAATGGCATCTAAATGAAAGAAAAGTGGGTAATCGTACATTTACCGACACACTATTATAGCTTTGTTCCATCGGGACGAACCAAGATTGTGTTTTGAAACTTGTAAGAATTTGTAGAAGACCTCCAAGCAAAAACATTGAGTAGGAGTATATTCTGTTGTAACAAAAGATGAAGGTTCAGAGTTCGTGGTTTTCAAAAACAAATTTCTTACAAAATTTTCAGATAAATTTGTTTTTGTGGTTTGTAATTACTTCATACGTTACAAGCTTTCAATAAGTTAAATATTTGCCCGATTAAATTTCAGCCCGACGGGTTACGATGGGGGTTGTGGTCATGGCGTTGCGTCGGTCTGTCTGCAGAGACGTTTGTTGAGCCGCTTTTCTGTCCATCGTCCATCTGTTTGTCCGTCTTTAACCCTTAACTGCCACGCCCACTTTAGCCATATATGGAGGACCTCTAAGTTCGCCTGTATGCGAGAAAGTTTAATAGATTTGTGACATACTTGAAACTCTGTCATCTGATTAATTGTTGGAAAGGGCTTGAGCCCTTTCCAACAATTATTTATATTTATTATTTATTTATTTATTGATGTTTAAGGTCACATATTTATGCACAATGGCTAATCATGACCGTGACAGTTTTACGGGTGGAGGAATCCGTAGTACCCGGAGAGAACCACCGAGCAACGACGAGCAGCTGCCAGCTCCCCAACATCGTAACTCCGCACTGCAGCACAGTCAGGGTTAGATTGGTTGAAGACATGCGTAACATCGACGTGCAGTACGCCTTAGTACACGGCGTCATCGTGCCCCCACGCGGGCAATGGAGATGAAGTGTCTTGCCCAAGTACACAACGCGGTTGTCGCAGGTGGGATTCGAACCGAGGACCTCTCGGCTTGCAGCCTGCACCTCTACCTACTGAGCCACCGCGCTCCCCTTCCAACAATTAATCAGACGGTAGGTTTGATCTGCGCATACCAGAACGTATAGATAATCATCATAAAATAGGTGACAATAGTCGCTTTCGGCAGTGTTAAACAATTTGTATCGGAGGTTAAATATTCTCGTTGGGTTGTTTAGAAGGGGTTTGTTTTTTCTGTTTCTACATTTTTAAAAATCGAATCATTCTCATGTTTTTATCATTAGTTAAATATTTATTTCTACTGAGGGATTCGTTGAAAAGGCGACAGAAAAATGCAAAATTAAAATTCAAGTTTACTATTTTAAAAGATAAGATATCCCTCTTGATATTTTTTAAGTTGCAAAATTAAATTTCAAGTTTACTATCTTAAAATATAAGATATCCCTCTTGAAATTTTTAAATTTAGAAAACTAAATTTAAAGTTGCTTATTTTAAAATATATCCTTCTTGAATCTTTTCCGCGAAATAAGCGAAAGGTGTTTTTTTCCAAATACTGATCTGGAACCCTTCTTTTCCTCCAAACGAGAATGTTAACTCTCTGTCCAATATTTTGGAAGCAGGTGCAAATATGTAATTTATGGAGCTTGGCCGTGAATTTGTGTGTTAATTGCTAATTTCGCTTTCGTTTTGTCAAATTACAACGCCACCCTATCTCGGTGTCTCATACAAAGCTCTCATTTCCAAAGTTGTCAAATAAGTAAATTATTTGTAGAGATCAAACACGCCCAACAGCCATTCAACCTATTTTATGATGATTATCTATACGTTCTGGTATGCGCAGATCAAACCTTCCATCTGAGTAATTGTTGGAAAGGGCTCAGAAAGCCCTTTCCAACAATTAATCAGATGATAGAGTTTCAAGTATGTCACAAATCTATTAAACTTTCTCGCATACAGGCGAACTTAGAGGTCCTCCATATATGGCTAAAGTGGGCGTGGCAGTAAAGGGTTAAAGACGGACAAACAGATGGACGATGGACAGAAAAGCGGCTCAACAAACGTCTCTACAGACAGACCGACGCAACGCCATCACCACAACCCCCATCCTAACTGTTGTATCGTTTCAATTGTCACCGTGTGAGCTCTAATTTAGCTATTGTCGTGCACAGACAAAAACCTCTAACGTCGATCCACTGTTACGAGGGAACAGCAGATGTGCCCCTTGAGCAGTATTTTGGGCTTTCGTCCTCTGTACTGATTTGAAGAGATCATCTAACTCTGGAATTTATGGGGAACATTCATTTTAACCTTGTAACCCAACGTAACTACCAAAGCTGGCCAGCGCTATTCACAACAATCACAATTCAATTTTCATTATTTTTAAATTTTTGTCTCATAAAATAGCTTATGACCAATGAGGGGTTATAAGCGATGTTTTTGACACTAAAAATCGAAAATTGAAAAAACCCCAGCTCTTCAAGAAATTTGTTTGCAAGTGCCGTTTTTCTTTCGTGTTAGATAAAGGGTTAATCGTGTTCCAGCTAATCTCGTTTGCTGATAACAATTTTTACTCCGATACACTATGAGATAAAACGTAGTCCTAGATGAGGGCACCCTTGTTGTTATTAATATCCGTGGGCATACAGTACGGTGGTCCAGAAAGAGGACAGAATTTTTCGATTTGATCATGACTGCGTCGCGACCTGGTCGAAATTCTCTGGTCGCCTTTAGCCCAACAACCATCCCTGACGTATCTCCTCATGAAAGTCGACTTTCGATAAAGCTATCTCTCCTGAAATTATTAGACGGCGAGGAATGTCCCAAAAATGTAACTGTTGAAAAAATACCTATGACACAGGTAGAAAATAATGCGAAGTTTTCTTTTTTCACTTTTTATAAACGAAAATAACTGACACTTCTTGGAGCTGTCCGTTGTTTTTCGTTTATTAAAAGTTATAAAAGAAAATGACTTATTATACCAAGCTGATTAGAAACAACCACGTAACTGTCCACTTTGGCTGTTTGTTAATCGAGTGTGCTTTTACAGTAATTTACAAATTTTTATTCTCCCCAGGAAAAAAATAGGAAATCTTACCTCTTAGACTTTTATATTAACCCTTTACCCAACGCAGACGATATCAAAATTTAGTATTTTAATTACTATTTTTTTAAAATTTTCCAAAAATTTCAACAAAACCATATCATGTGACCCCTCATTGAAACGAGCTCGATGAGCTCGTTCCAATGAGGGGTCACATGATATGGTTTTGTTGAAATATTTTGAAACATTTATTTCTTTCAACTGCTGAATTTGTAAATTACGCGGGCAGATGCGTGCGATTTGTTAGGTAAAGGGTTAATGAAAAAAGGATAGTGTCTGTATTATATATCACGTAGAGGACACTGTTGATATAATAAACAGAACAGTGTTACAGTACATCAAAAGATGATGAAAGCGCCGCTTTCTTATTTTTAAATGGGTTTCAACAGAGAATTATAGTCAAACATTCAAACTGATTGGGAAAAAATTGTAAAGAGCCAGCTTCTGTATTTTTATTATACTCTACAGGAAAATACATGAAAGTTGTGAAATGATGCGCACATCGATGATCCAACTTCACTAATATTTCGAAATTTAAATTTTTATAAGAAATTCCAATACTCGAAACTGTTAAATTTACTGACAACTTTAGAAAATTAAGGGCAGCTAACTTTCAGGTAAGACTCTTCCAATGACTCAAAATGTCAGCTATGGCTGTAAAATATTTCCTGTCAAACAACAACAACAAAGAAAATCAAAACAAAACAACAAAGAAATCCCAGATACGAGAACATTGAATTTTAGATGCTATTTGCATTGCTTTTCTTCTTTATTCAGTCCAAACTTCACACTATTCTTCAGTAAAACAGTAGATAGACGCACTCGGTATGCGCAGCATGTTACGGAAAGAGCCACTCAAACTTCATTTCCCACAGATTGTGCAGAAACTAATGTTTTTGAAAAGCCAAAGAATTTTGCGAATCACGCGAAATATTTTAAGGACGATTCAGATAACCAAAGCACTTTACATTCTGTTAAATGATTGGGCGTTTTTAACACCCGCAACAAAATCACCCAATCAACCGAAAAAGGACTGAAAATTATTTTGTGCCAAAAAAACTTCTCAAGGCGAAGTATATAAACACCATCTTGTGAAATGGAGAGATCATCAGAGCGATACAAGGCCCAGTGCAGAACATTAAACTTCGACAAAAAAAAAAACAAGACTCAACATTGAGCTCTGTGAGACTTTCCTTTATCCAGCTGCGGGCCTTGAAACGGTTATGTCTCGATTTGTCGGCTGCCCCGCTTTTAGAAATTCTCGATCTGCCCCCAAGCTAATTAAATATTTTTCTCGATTCGCCCGCAGTTCATAGAAAGTGTAACTATATTTTATTTTAAACAAGTAAGCACATAAATAAGCACATTTTGTCTTTCCAGAATAATTTAGCACTCTGCCAGTTAATGCATGCACACGGAGGGCCTGGTTTTGTTGATCGTTTGTAGTACAGACAATGAACAATAAGAAATAAAATCCTCCATTCCGTCTCAATTCTAAAGAAATTCCAATGATAATGTAGGTACTGATTTTTATGGCGTTATGTCTGTATATTTTAATGAAATCTTTATCGATGAAGTTTCTACGGATAATTTATTGTCCTTATTAGAACTAGGCTATAACAGTGATCCGTCTTAAACTTCCACATCAAGTGTTGTTTTCACAATCAACATGCATGCATCACTGACCCCCGCTTAGAAAACAATAGAAGCCGGCAAATCGAGACCCCCCCCCCCCCCCCCCCGCAAGACCCGCAGCTGGATAAAGGAAAGAAGTCACAGATCTCCATGACGGACTCATCCACAATGCCAAAAATTTGGTATATTTTGTTCACCTTAGAAACGATCAGTGTTCATGCTGGCCCAAATGTCTTTGTGCAAAATCAATTTTAAATTTTAGTCTTTGTGCCAAATGAATTTGAAAATTTTGTTTTGGTTCCAAATACAATTTTTTTGTGTCTAATGAAATATTTTTTTGCCAAATGAAATCATGTGTCGCAAACTTATCTGATGATTTGTTTTGGATTTTTCCTCTTTAGTAACAACAGAAGAACAGACAACCACATCGGCACCAAGTAAGTACATTTGCTAAACATTTTACTTCGATAAGTAATCACCACTTTAAACTCACCAATTATTACACTTAATGACAACTAAATGTAGGGGGTAACATATTAGTGTTGTTTTCAAACTTTACAGTTCGAAAATATTATTTTTTTTGTCCAAATTTAATAGCAGTGGAACCAAATCAGTCATTTGATATTAGGACGTATTCGTGTAATTTAGCTAGTTATGCAGTAGTAACTACACAGAACAGTGTACAAGAGACCCGATGACGGAGGAAAAGTTCAAGTAAGTTCCATCACTGAGACTGCTTTGATTCCTTTACGTAATATTCTGCTTTTCAGTTGATTATCCCACACGGACGATTCGCCGGTGCACATACAATACTTGAGCGGAGACCGACAGCATCATTGCTTCTAAGAAGTTGCAACATCTGCATCATCAAGGGCCATGAGGGTCGATTCGTAATACGAAATCCTCTGTCTGATTCGATTCAGATTCGATTCTTTACCCGTATTTTTGGAAGATCACAAGCGACCGTTTAACAGTTACGCTACCGAAAGCGACTATTGTAACCTATTTTAGGATGATTATCTGTGCGCTCTGGTACGCGCAGATCAATGTTACCATCTGATTAATTGTTGGAAAGGGCTCACAGAGCCCTTTCCATCAATTAATAAGATGATAGGTTTTAAGTATGTCATAAATGTTATTAATCTTTCTCGCATATAGGCGTAACTAGATGTCCTCCATATATTGCTAAAGTGGTCGTGAAAGTAAAAGCGTTAAAGAGTACCCAATTCAGTGTTGTCTTAAATACCTAATTGTGGTGCCAATAAATGCGTTCTTCCCTTTTCGTTCGGACAGCAATAACCCAATCGTTCCCTTTTATGCTCTTCTTCCAGTAATAAACACAGTCCCCCAGTCTTTCTTATGAGCCACATATGTTTGGGATTCAACTATACGACAGTGAGAAACATGACAAAGAAAGCGCAAATAATCTGCAGATCAACTGGATGTGTCACAGAGTTGTGTTCTAGTGATCTTCAAATTTTCAACTTTCATCGCAACATTCAATTCAGGCCCCTGCAATTGCCTCTTTACACAACGGCCATATTTTTCAGCAACATCTTTTGCGCGATTGAGCCATTCGTGAGCTGAATTAACAAGGCGATTTCCGAGTCACACATAGGACATAATGACACCTATATCACCAGTGATAATAAGAACTCCATTTAGTATGTGTGGTTATTGTCAGTGCATGTAACTTATTCACGAAACATCAAGCTGAAATGTGTTGCTACATTTCAAAATAAGATTCAATGTTTAAGTGTTTTGAATTCGAAATTCTACTTGGCACTTTCGCAGGAGTTAGAGCGTAGTCACAAGTCAGTCTTCTAAATTTGACGGGTGTTGTGATTATAAAAACATCTTGTAATGAAACATATCAGCCCTGTCTTCAGGGGGATTGGTGGGGAGACTCGCCTTCTACTACGTTTCATGAAAATTAGATTTCTAGCTGGGGGTTGGGGGTCTTAGCACAACATGCGATAGGCATGTGCTGAGAGTTCGAGAGGCGTCATTGCCCTCTCGATGGTGGGGGATCCAGGAGCTTCCACGGGGAAACGTTTTTACTTTTTGAACCCCTGGGATAGATTCTGAGGCCTTCATCTTAAATCTAGTCATTTTACCCATAAGAAAAATGCATTTCCCCAGATAGGTCCATGAGTTTCCCCTCTACACTGGCCAGGCTACACAAGAACCCCAGACCGGCTGCTATTCACGGGGTGGGGTGGGGTGGGGTGGGGGTAAGGGAGGCAACTCTTCCCCGGGATTTTTGTTGTTTTAAAAAAGTGTAGGTTGACCTATCGACACGTCTGCGCTGCAAGCTGTGGGAAGGCTTTTGGTACGGGCCTCAGATGTTGGTGGAGGTGGAAGGAGTACTTCCCAGGTTCCATTCATATAAAAACACTTGTTGCAGTTTGTTGGCTTTCTATCGGTCTTTCCTGCATTGTGGTGGTCAAAACAGAACCAAATGCACCATACACACAGAAATACAAGTAAAAATTTACCGAAATTGTAACAAAATAATAAAGTAGATATTGTGAAGAAAATGCAGGAGGATGCTTCTCCTGGCACAAATTTAAAAAAAAAAAACCTGGGGGAGGACCCCCAGACAGCCCGCTTATAGCTTCGCACATTCGGCGCTCGCATGGCCCGGAACGCCTTTTTTACACGTTGCCCCGGACCCATCCTAGATATCGGTGACCTCGGAAAGGAATAGGAACTGTCTGAATAGCTATCAGTCTGCAGTGTAGCCTGATCAATGTAAGGGAAACGGAATGATGAATTAAAAAAAACCGGACCGGTTGCAGATTCGGCCGGATATTTGGAAATTTTGCCAGCTAATTAGAAAACTCGGAGCGTTCGATTCAAAATTGGAAAATCACTTTGGCTCTGACCGAAAAGTATAACAAGAACAAATCCAGTTGATACTATAAAATTTCCAGTTTTTGAAATTTACATCACCGAATTTCCATCTTTTAAAATTTGAAGCGATAATTGGGGAGCACACCCACATCACACGCTAGTTACGTCCCTAGGAGGGGTGGACTCATCGGGACGACCATAGGCCAGCCGATGTGAGAAAAGTATCTTTTGATCCCAAAAGATAGGAAATCCTCGCATCTGGGAGATAAAAGTGAACAAGGTGCACGTTGCCATTTACATCAGTTTACATTAAAGTACCAGGTCTGTTAAGTCCCATTTGGAGCCTAAACAGGCAAAAATTAAAACTTGCCTGGTATGTCTTTGAGAGTGCTGGGATGAGAAACACGAGAAAGAAGAGTAAAAACTGGCCTGAACAGTTACAATTTGTGCTCGGTAGGCCAGAAATGGTGCATCTGAAGCTTGGTGCTTTAAATTTCTTCAAATCTCCCCACACACATTCCTTTCAACACTGGCGCCATTGATGATATTATTTCAGTCAACACTGTCAACGGCGAAATGGACGAAACCATCCTGGTTTGTTGGGAGGTTCGGTAATGATTTAATCCAACAGCTCTGTCGAGCTGTTGGATTAAATTATTATCGAGCCTCACTTCAGATGCACTACCATTTTTTTCTTCATGCAAAAAATGTATGCACACGGAAATGAAAGAGATGAGATGGAGATAACAATCTTTCTAGTTAACACGGAACCCCACCTCGTGTTAAGAAATAAATTACACAACATGGCAAAACAAACAGAAAAGGAAACTTTATATTTGAAGACCACAATTAGGCTGTGAACATCTCTGCGTTTTCAACATACGTATCGACAAGGTATGATGGAACATCATTGGCAGTAACCCTTTCTAGAATATCGGGATCGAAATACATAAGTTTCCAAATGTTGGTCGTTGAGTCTTGGTATCACAATCTTCAGTTTATTGAACGCATTGTCACAGACCTGAGAACATGAAAGCGCGAGGAACCCACGCTTTTATTCTCCACAACCAGTTGTGACAGATAGCGATTGGAGGCCGAAACATACAGGCAGAAACATCCCAAGACCTAAATTTCATGGAACCATTATCGAGACGTTAACTGGGCAGCAAGTATAGACTTATGGTGTTGTGTTTTCCTTTTCCTTTGTTAATTCAACTAGAAGCAACAGTATTCAATTATTTCGCAACAGGCCAGCCCAATAAGTAGGTCCAAAACTAGACTATCCCTGACAAACCCAAGTTTTTACGTTAACGGAATAATGGATGTTTCGAAAATCTAGAAAAAGTGAACCTTTTGTAAAATGAATGGGTGAAAAAAGGTTGAAAAACTGGCTCTTGTTTCTGAACTCGACTCGTCGAGATATGGCCTCAAAACCAAGACCCCGACTCTGATACATCATTTAAAACAAATGTATGGACTGAAACCCTTTCTTTGCTTTCTTTCTAGTGTGTGACCTCGAGTGTAAGCACATTTTCTTACTTCAGATGAACGAGACATAACGCGAATAACCCTCTACAGAACAGTGCTAATATTTAAATTACGCCATCAGTGGGTCAATAGTAACACATACTCAATGGAATACAAGTACACTCTAAACGGGTTGAGTGAATATGAACATAATTGGGCTCATATTCACTCAACACATTTGATTTGGGTTGTTTTTGTTAAATCAACTGAGTTTAAAGTGTGAACACCATACCTCGCGAGAAGCACCAGAGAACCTTCATTAGCAAGGGGATGGGGGCAAATTGGGGATAAGTATCCCGACGGACGACTGCATTTAAGTCGCGCCTCCCTCCCCATTCTCTGGTGGTAGTGACATGGTGTAAATATGTTGTGGTAAAGACACACTGTTCTAGAGAGAGAGAGAGAGAGAGAGAGAGAGAGAGAGAGAGAGAGATGTGCTAAATGATGCAATGAGGCGATTTGGTGGTGGATAAAATAATTTATTACCCAAAGTGGAGATCATAAAAGCAAAACTAGCATTCTCTTCTTTGAAAGGAACACTGCAAATAGTGTGTATTTTTTACAGTGTTAACTCTTAAAAGCCGGGGAATCAAAATGAATTTATTGAACATGGCATACCGCGAAAAACTTACAGTAAAGCAGGTGCGTCTAGTTAAGTGTCGTCTGCCCATTCAGACAGACGACTCTTGACTAGAAGCACCTGCACAGTGTTTAACTCTCCCCCAGCCCAAAGATAGCCGAACCGTCACAGTCAGGTTACATCACAGGAAAGAAAACTCGACTCCCGGCTTCTAAGAGTTGAATATCTGGAATTTCGGTATCATCAGATGATTTTTTCAAAAGCTTTTCGACACTTTTCAGATTGTTCGCTCTTCTTCAACTATGAATTCAATGCAGAATTCGGCGTTTGTTATAGGGTGGTACAAAATTCAGTGGACAGACAGACCGCCTTTAGCGATTGTCAAACTGATGCATCAACCAGCCACCTGATAACGCTTTTGAATGAAGAGATGCTGATTTTTTTTGTCACTTTGGCAAACAAAGGTAAGTTATGGTACATATTATTGCAAAGGAACATTCCAGAGAAAACAAACTCATATTTAAACTTGGCTGTCGAGGTATTTTATTGTGATCACAAAATTTGATAAATATACATTATCATGACCATGTGTATGTCCTGTAATTTGTATCAGATTCGTGTTTACAAGGGTCAGTGCCCCTTTACCATCAATGAACTCGTTTTCTGATTGGCAAGGGGCCGAAATAAATAGAAATGAGGCCGGCGATTCTAAAACTGGCAGGTAATAAGAATTTGCGCTGTTGTTGTCCGTTTGTTGCACGAGAAACCTGCAGGTACCTAGAAAAGCCTTTGATCCCGACGAGCTCGGTTCGACGGGAAAAACTCCCATCAAAATTGTTACGCTATCTCTGACTAATATTCGCATTGCAGTTAATACAAACAAAAGTTTGCATCCATCTGTAAGTGCTCTCAGATAACAAATGCAGAAGTAATTGCGTAAACACGCCATTTCCATAATTCCCCGTTTCCGCGCACACTGTCAGAGTCATTATCTGATTTTTGTCAACATAACATGATTTAACCCTTTACCTAACGTAACAAGACCGGCCAGCGCTATTCTCAAAAATCGCCAATTAATTTTCATTATTTTTTCATTTTTTGTCTCAAAAACATAGGTCGAGCTTGTTCCAACGAGGGGTCATAACCTATGTTTTTGATACAAAAAATGAAAAAAATTAGTTAATCAAGAATTATTTTTGCAAGTGTCGTCTGCTTTTCGTGTTAGGTAAAGGGTTAAACAGTTGTCATCAGCGACTGATAACATTTCTGAATGTTCATGTTCACTGTTATTAATTGTGCCCACCTCTTCTAAATTCCACAAGCGCTGGTCAGGCCATCGGCTTCAAAATCGAGGCGAGTCTGCAAAATCACTCGAGAGATGCAAAACTGTCACAATGCCCCCACCCCATCTTTGTCGTCATCCGGCACAGGTTATGAGTTTGAAGCATCGTTTTAAATAACAATAATACCTCTATAGACAGTGATGACCACGCATGCGTTTACAAGGTAATGAAAATCATTAGCAGCAAAATGTTAATGGATAAAGCAACGGGTTGTACCCTGTGCTTCGTTGATTAACCCTTTAATACTTTTGTACGTCTTATAACGTACGAAATCAAACAACGCGTTGATACTTTTGTACGTCTTATGACGTACGAAAGCAAACAACGCCTTGATACTTTGTGGTCATTTGTTTTGATATTGTTTTTCAATTTTTAAAGTTCAAAGTTTAACCTCAATTCCTATTTTCTTCCGAATAGTACTCAGTGTCAACCGTTGTGTCAAATGTTATCGCACCTTAAAATACTAATATAGTCCTTTATTACATTCCTCAGTTCGTTTTGCATTGAATTTAATGTTGATTAAAAAGTGGTAATGTCACGAGTGAAGTATGTCACTTCAAAAGTAACTTTGGAACGACTGACGTATATAAGCCACGCCCCCACCGATGTTGATGTTTTGTTATCCAGTTCCACATCAGTTAATTAAAATGAATTTTCCTTCTGAATATTTTTAAAAATCCTTTCTTTCCTCTATGAACAGGTTCGTTAGCACAGTTGACAAAATCCAAATAGAAATGTTTTATCTTATGACTGAATGCCATTCCCCAAATGCGACTGGAACGCCACATAAAATAGTAAAATATCGAACGAAAGTCACAAAAATAAAACTGGGCCATTTCCAATCGAAGATTTGACACAGAAAGTGATGTATTCATACGCGCTAATTTCAGAAGTATTTCAGAGTTGCATTTTCGAATATTTTGTGTTGAATTATTTTTAATGAAAGACATTTTGGTCTAACATGTCATTTACTAAAAAGAGTGACCCATTCTTACGGCAAGTTACGGTATATAATTCGCCTCGATTGCGTCCGTGGAAATATTGCCCAACTTTGGTAACTGACCCGTCCATGGCGTCCATACTGTAATAGGACAAACATCAGCAGGCACGTGGGAATCGAACTAATGATCCTTTCTATTGCTTCTTGCTTGCCTTTCGTCATGAAATCCCCGAGACGTGAAACTGTTTGCTGTGGTACAAAAGTTCTTCTTTACTGGTACAGTAATACAATGGAGGCGACTTAATTGGATATCACTTAACTGAATAACCCTGTTTGAATATTACTTCCAAACACAAAACAAAACACAAAACCATTCCCCATACATTCAGTGCAAAATTGACCTGTCAGTTGCATATGGGTTATAAAGGAAACTTCTGTGTTAATTTAATGATTATTCCTAAAATTAGTGTTTAGAATTTAATATTATTACGTCCGTGGAAATAATGTCCATGCGTGGACAGTGATCAGACCACGACGGTCGTACTTTACAATCCAACACGTCTAACATTCTGTAAAGTGTACTCTACTCCATAGGAATATAAATTATACCATAAACATTGGAACGCGGAATATATACTAATTCAAATTCGCGTAATAAACTTCTCGAGGAGTTTGGCCTAGTTTCAAAAATAGACTCAATCTATGTTTAGTTCGTGATAGTGTTTATTTTGTCCATCTTTTTCGTGGAACTATTTAAGTGTATTTTGAATTAAACTGGACAATATGAATTCGTGAGAAAAAAAATCATTCTCTAATTTTCTTCACTGAGGGATGAGGAAACTCGACTGTAGTTCATCTGCCTATTTGTCTTTTCTCTGTTGGCCGTGTACGGGTTGTTCATATTCTTATCGATGGACAGATTGCAAATTACGCCTCGTTTCCTTTCGAATTTGAGGCTAAATGCAGGACGTCAGCTTTATCGTTTGAGGCTACATTTGCGATAATTTATCGTAGTTCTTGAAACACGCATAATACATCTCAACATTATTTCTATGGCAGGAGGCGGAACAAAATCGTTATTTCAGGCAAATACCGGAGTTATTATTACCTGTATGTTTCTTTTTCAAAGATGCGGCTTGCCCCTCGGTGTTGAAAATCGACACCCATGTATTAAATCTACATGTACCCTGAATGTTGCCCGAGATAACTTATAATGACACTTTCGGGGGATTCCTTATTCCTTGGTGAGGGAGCAGTTGATTAGAAGATGTGCTCTGGTGTCTATTGACGGGGGTTGTAAACATGTTAAAGTTAAACTTATTAGATGGTAAGCTATTGTGTGTGTTTCTCGTTTGCAACAAATCTGGCTAATCAATCCTTTCAACACTGGTGCCCTGGAAGGTATTATTTCAGTCGATACTGTCAACGGCGATATGGGCGAACCATCCCGGTTTGTTGGGAGGTTCAGTAAAAGTTTAACCCAACAGCTCTGACGAACTGTTGGATTAAATTATTGCCGAGCCCCGTCTCAGATTTTTTGCTCTTTATATCATCTGCCCGACTAATACCAATTTTTTCTTCACACATTTGTTCACGCGAAAATTTATGCACATCGTGGTGAAATGGCGAATAATGATACTGGTATTAGTATGTTTATAAGCCATAGTTCATTGAAACAAACAGGAGATCGACTGGTGATAATTAACAAACAGACGTTTGAGCAAGTCATTGTTAACAATTATATAGAATGTTTATCACGTTGCACTTGGGCGCGATGCCTCAGTTGTTGGAACACTGAACTTCAAACCGACGGATCGATTTTAACAGGCGGTAACTGCGTTGTGTTCTTTGGAAAGAGATTTATCTCGATTGCTCACGTTGGAGTACGGTGGCGCCCTCTACAAAGGCGAACGTCACGTCGATGATGCAGAGTTAGTACGCTGATGAGTCTGACTGTTGCTCGCCCCTGCTTGGTTGTTCTCTGCGGGTATTCCGACTCCATCCACCTGTAATTTATTATTTCTTTATTTATTAGTGTTGGAGGACACATAGCTATGCACAATAGCTAATCGTGACCGTAACGTTTTTATGGGTGGGGAAGCCGCAGTACCCGGAGAGAACCACCGAGCATCGACGGACAACTGTCAGCTCCTCCACGTTCTAACTCTATTCAAGCTACGCTCAAGCAGGGTTACAGCGATTGAAGACATGTGCACCATCGACGCGCAGTACGCATTAGTACACGGCGTCATCGTGCCCCCATGTAGGCAACCGGGATAAAGTGCCTTGCCCAAGGACACAACGCGGGTCGTCCCGGACGGGGTTCGAACAGCATAGAAGTCCAACAGTCTACCACTGAACCACCGCACTCCCTATCCACCCGTAAAACTGTCCGACAAAATGTGATCCTGCCTCTTTAAAGTTTCGTTGAAACTCACATAAAATAAAAACAAAAATCCCCTTGCACACTGATTTAAAATAAAAGAAACTTTCAAGCAGCAATGCAAGTATGAACTTAACGGATTCAATCTTGTTTGATAGAGCAATCAGCTCTATCTAACAAGATTAGACTAGTTACATTATTGCAGTTGCATTATGGGAGAAATGTTCTGCTTAATTTTTTCTACTCTAGGCTGCAGAGGGTTAACAGTAATTTGTTGATGTATATACTGGCGCGTAACCAGGATATCAATGTTAGGGGGCAAGAGTAATATATAAGGGGGCTAGTTCAGCGATCTGAACGTAGCGGCTACCCCCTTTACGAAGAAGGGGGGTAGCCGCTACCATCGGATCGCTGAATTAGTAGGGGCATACGGAAGAGGATGCGCAGCATCGCCCGAGCCACGTAACGGTGAGATGGGGGCGAGCACAAGAGGAGGATACCCCTTTTTGCTGGAGGGAGCCTTCCCCTGAATTTTTTTACATCTGCCCCCTCAGCCCCACTCCCCCCCCCCCCCCCCCCATGACTACGCAACTGCGTGCATATGGTCAATGTTCATTAAAATCTTGCAAAATCTCATCCCAAAACACAATTCTTAGAGATTTTTACTTGGTAGTTCCATATAATGTAAGCAATATCATCAACAAAAAGGTTGACGATCTTCAAAAGAACTTTATTGACAATTTACATATGAGTAGTAGTGTATGCACGTTTGAGTACTCATTGGCAGGACCTCGGTGCAGGACCTCGGAAGTGACGTCATGTCACGTGACCTAGTGGCGCCATGTTTGGTTGTCATGGTAACCCGCGTGAGCAGCCATGTTGTGACGTCATCTCCATAGTGATACGTGGCGTGAGTGCGCATGCGCAGTGCGTGTTGTTAAGGTGATACGTGTTTCCGTCGTCCATTTTGTATACTGGAGGCCGCCATCTTGGTTTCTATGGTAGCACGTGATTGCTGTGTTACCCAATTTTTCTGCAATGGGACGGGGTATGTTCAGAGGGTATGTTCGATTGAATCGGAATAAATCTAATTACCACAAACAACCCGACAATCCTTTCAAATCACCAAAATCCACCCCAACTTTTACTATTTCGAATTCTTTCAGAATTCTCTGCTTCTATCTATATATGCAATAGTTTACGTCTATCTGGCCATGTTCCTTTGTTCTAGAGTATACTCCAGTAACGTAGAAGAGCCTATTAGTTGGAACAGTTTATCTTATTATTACTATATTTAGCAATTTCTGGTCTATTCTTGTTTGTTCTGACCCTATTCCAAGTACTCTTGTTGTTTCATATATCTAAATTATAACTAACCAATCAGATTGCTTGATTTCCCATAATCTGTATGCAGAGTTATCTCCCCTTATTACAGCGAAGTTGTATCAGATTCTCATCACATCTATATCCAATGGCAATATCCCCGGGCACCCCAATTTCGGCACCCCTTTTTGGAAAACATATGACCTTCGGCACCCCTTTTTTGTCATGTGTGCTTATGTGAAAAAGCACAATGTGACACAATGTGCCCTAGCACATAGGCACATACGGCTATTTGAGGATACCTATTGCCTGGTATTGTATTATTCGAGGATACCTACTAGAGAATCACTTTTTTGTCATATGTGCTTATGTGAAAAGGCACAGTGTGACACAATATGCCCTATCACATAGCTACATGCTTTATGTGCTTATGTGAAAAGGCACAATGTGACACAATATGCCCTATCACATAGGCACATACGGGTATTTGAGGATACCTATAGCCCAGTGTTGTATTATTTGAGGATACCTATCTAGGATACCTTCTGGAGAATCCCTTTTTGTCATATGTGCTTATGTGAAAAAGCACAATGTGACACAATGTGACCTAGCACATAAGCACATGCTTTATGTGCCGATATGTGCTTATGTGAAAAGGCACAATGTGACACAATGTGCCCTATCACATAGGCTCATACGACCAAAATGGGATTCCATAGCCACAGGCGTTTTCGAAAAAGGGATTCCACAAATGGGATTCCAAAAAAGGGATTCCACAAATGGGATTCCGTTTCCATCTTGTCGCCAAAGCTCCAAGGCCACTACAGGTCTATGGTCTATCTGTCCTATCATTAGCTTCAACAACAGTCTTGTTCCATTGCGGCCTTGTATCAGTACTATTGGCTAAACTACCATCAATTACTTCCTAGCTATACCTTCGCTGAAGCTTTCAAAATGTTCCATCTGATTTTCCCTGTATACATATAAGGCATTCCGTAAGTGGCCCAGTCCGTAAAATTTGGATTTCGTGTTTTTACATCGACACTCGAGGGTATGGAAAGGGTTTGATAACACCCAATTCAACAATGACTACAAGACTCTGGACAGAGACAACCAACCACTACAAAACAATAAAGGTACAGAACGAAGATCCAACATAACCAAGATCGAAGTAAACATAACAAAATGAAAGAATGTCAAACTAGTCGGATTGATCGAACAAGTTTGACAGACTTAACAGAACAAAGTGAACAAAGATCCAACACAACTAAGATCGAAGTGATCAAAACAAAGTGACGAAAATCGAACTGAACAGATAGAAGAGAAATGACCCAATGAAGGTATCGAACTGAATTGACCATAACAAATTGAACAAAGTTCTGAACTATAACCCTAATGAAGGTATATATAATTAACCCCTTTGAACTGTTTGAATGAACTATAACCCTAATGAATGTATATATAATTAACCCCCTTGAACTGAATGAACTATATATAATATAAATGAATATTAATACCCTTGAACTAAACGATTTTTTAAACTTAATGACAATATAACAAAAGGTGATCTGAATTTTTAAACTACAACCCATTGAACTGAATCCTTCCAATAGGGAATGGGAATACCCTCGAGTGTCGATGTAAAAACACGGAATCCAAAATTTACGCACTGGGCCACTTACGGAATGCCTTATATGTATACAGGGGAAATCAGATGGAACATTTTGAAAGCTTCAGCGAAGGTATAGCTAGGAAGTAATTGATGGTAGTTTAGCCAATAGTACTGGTACAAGGCCGCAATGGAACAAGACTGTTGTTGAAGCTAATGATAGGACAGATAGACCATAGACCTGTAGTGGCCTTCGAGCTTTGGCGACAAGATGGAAACGGAATCCCATTTGTGGAATTCCTTTTTGGAATCCCATTTGTGGAATCCCTTTTTCGAAAACGCCTGTGGCTATGGAATCCCATTTTGATCGTATATGCCTTTTCATATAAGCACATATCGGCACATAAAGCATGTGCTTATGTGCTAGGTCACATTGCGTCACATTGTGCTTTTTCTCATAAGCACATATGACAAAAAGGGATTCTCCAGAAGGTATCCTCAAATAATACAATACTAGGCTATAGGTATCCTCAAATACCCGTATGTGCCTATGTGATAGGGCATATTGTGTCACATTGTGCCTTTTCACATAAGCACATAAAGCATGTACCTTTGTGATAGGGCATATTGTGTCACATTGTGCCTTTTCACATAAGCACATATGACAAAAAGGGATTCTCTAGTAGGTATCCTCGAATAATACAATACCAGGCAATAGGTATCCTCAAATAGCCGTATGTGCCTATGTGCTAGGGCACATTGTGTCACATTGTGCCTTTTCACATAAGCACATATCGGCACATAAATCATGTGCCTATATGCTAGGGCACATTGTGTCACATTGTGCTTTTTCACATAAGCACATATGACAAAAAAGGGGTGCCGAAGGTCATATGTTTTTCAAAAAAGGGGTGCCGAAATTGGGGTGCCCGGGGATATTGCCATTGGATATAGATGTGATAAGAATCCGATACAACTTCGTTGTAATAAGGGGAGATAACTCTGCATACAGATTATGGGAAATCAAGCAATCTGATTGGTTAGTTATAATTTAGATATATGAAACAACAAGACTACTTGGAATAGGGCCAGAACTAACAAGAATAGACCAGAAATTGCTAAATATAGTAATAATAAGATAAACTGTTCCAACTAATAGGCTCTTCTACGATACTGGAGTATGCTCTAGAACAAAGGAACATGGCCAGATAGACGTAAACTATTGCATATATAGATAGAAGCAGAGAATTCTGAAAGAATTCGAAATAGTAAAAGTTGGGGTGGATTTTGGTGATTTGAAAGGATTGTCGGGTTGTTTGTGGTAATTAGATTTACTCCGATTCAATCGAACATACCCTCTGAACATACCCCGTCCCATTGCAGAAAAATTGGGTAACATAGCAATCATGTGCTACCATAGAAACCAAGATGGCGGCCTCCAGTATACAAAATGGACGACGGAAACGCGTATTACCTTAACAACACGCGCTGCGCATGCGCACTCACACCACGTATCACTATGGAGATGACGTCACAACATGGCCGCTCACGCGGGTTACCATGACAACCAAACATGGCGCCACTAGGTCACGTGACATGACGTCACTTCCGAGGTCCTGCACCGAGGTCCTGCCAATGAGTACTCAAACGTGCATACACTACTACTCATATGAAAATTGACGGTTTAGGAAAAAAACCATGAAGAAGTAAACTGAAAAAACAGGAACTTAAAAGAAGAGTTAGATTGTTACATGTGTGAAAATGAAATGATCAGAACTGACCTAAACGGGAGGAGGGGGGGGGGGGGTGGTCTCGATTTGCCGGCTTCTATTGTTTTCTTCATGTAAGTAGGAGTCAGTGATGCATGTTGGTTGTTAAAACAACACTTTTAGATACTCTCCAACATATAAGAAAAGAACAGTCCTTTACAATCCTCGCCTGGCGTGGATAGATAAAAATGGTACGACATTGCGTATCTTTTGAAATAAGCAGACGAGAAATTTACATTTTTTTCTAATCAAAAGAACCTTATTAAGTGACTCCTCAGTGGAACGCGCTCGTCCGGGGAGGGGGAGGGAGGTATGTGACGTGTCTTTGTTGGAACTGATTTTAAATATAGAAGATATTGTTCCTAATTTTGATGTCGTATATGCTGAAAAATGTGTTGAGACATTCGTCTAATGTTTGAATTGCGGTTTGTGGGTGATCAATTCGACAATTAGGTTTTTACTCATCACCCACCCCCGCTCAATGCTCTATGCACTTACACCAGAAATAGTTTCACATTCCATGCATTTAATGCAGTCTTTTATCGATTAAGATTAAAAGCTCTAAATGTTTCTGGCCCAGAACTCCAAACTTTACACGATGGTTTTAATTAACTAGACAGTCGCCGAGTTGAGATGCGAAATCCTCCCTCCATTTCTCCAGCTTTTTGTTTCCAACATTCATATTGCTGCAGACAGGCTAGACTCAAATGTTATTGTAGACTGTGGATCATGTGTAAGAAGTCATTGGTATGGCGCTGGAAGTTTTTTTGATTCGGTTGATTGTTTTCGATTGCACTGGGTAAAGGGCTAGACGAGATCAGGGCGGGCGAGGATTATAATTTTGTCCACAAATATAATGAAAGAATTCTTCAGACTTCCCGTGACTCTGATTCTGAGTCGCCCTTTGACAATAATTATAACTGTAAATATTTTATTCCCGAGGAATTCCGTTCGAAAATTTCCAATGTGAAACCAGCACTATAAGTATTTAACCTTAACTGTAGAAGTCTCAAAGCTAACTGGGACGCATTCAATTATTTGCTAAGTATCTTACAACACAATGAAATTTGGTTTGACGTCATTGGATTAGGTTTTTCAAAGTACATGACAATCTAAACCACCACTTAACAGGATATGAAGATATACTCACCAGCACAAAGTCAGACGATGGGAGAGGTGGTGTGACTTTTATATTAAGAAAAGTTTAAATTATTCACCACGCCCCGACTTTACAGTTTTCATTGTACATGTATGCGAAACGTTATTTGTAGAAATTGCCCCCAACATGATCGCCTGGTTGTCATTGGTATAATATATAGACCTAATACTTTTCCTAAAGCTGATCGGGATCTTTTTGTTTCTTAAATTTCCGAAATTACAAATTTAATTAATTCTGAACATAAGAAGTGTTTACTCTTTGGAGATCTCAACATTGACTTACTTAACATTTCAACTCATACGAAAACAAATGGCTTTATCGACATCATGTTGAGGTAAGGTTTCATCCCAACCATCACTAAGCCAACCAGAGTAACCGATCACTCGACCTCCCTTATCGATCATATTTCAGTAATATTAGAACACCAAATTGCAGTAGTGCATAACACTAACCGACCGTGCTGACCATTTTGGAACACTTTACATAGAAGGAAGATTACAATCTTCTAAAGAAAATTTAACCAAAACCAGCAGACATATCTCCGTCGATAATATTCTGCTTTTTAACCCTTTACCTAACATGAAAAGCAGACGACACTTGCAAACAAAATTCTTGAATAACTAATGTTTTTCATTTTTTGTCTCAAAAACATAGGTTATGACCCCTCGTTGGAACGAGCTCGACGAGCTCGTTCCAACGAGGGGTCATAACCTATGTTTTTGAGACAAAAAATGAAAAAATAATGAAAATTAATTGGCGATTTTTGAGAATAGCGCTGGCCGGTTTTGGCCGTTACGTTGGGTAAAGGGTTAAGGAAACGCTCTTTGTTTATGATTACAATGAAGTTCTAAAATAAAACTGCCCAAACGAAAGCTATAAAAAGCTCATAGAATTGTATACACAGGCGCCTTCCCTCTCAAACAAATTACACCAAAGAAGAAATTCGTAAAACGCCAACTTTGTCTCAACAAAGGTCTTTTAGTTTCATCTGCAAATAAATCTAATAGAATAAACTTTACCATAAACAGCTCAAACAACCCACAAATTAAAATAAGAGAATCTACAAGACGTACTGCAACATGTTTAATAAAATTCTGAGACATTGCAAGAAAACATATTACAGTACCACTTTGAATGAAAATAAAGGGCATATGAAGAAAACCTAATACTAAATGAGGCAATCCACAAATCCCGTAAAACATCCACATTTCCCAGTAGTTTCAAGTACGATAACGAAGAAATGACCAACCCTGTAGATATAGCAACCCGTTTTAATGATTTCTTTTTGAGCATTGGGCAGTCAACGATCAATAATATTCCCGAATGCAATACTAATTTCTCAAGCTATTTACGAGGCAACTTTATAGACAGTTTTTTTTGTTAGTCTTACTACTGAAGAAGAGGTCATTAACATCTCAAAACAGTTAAAATCTAACACTACGATCGATTACAACGACCTGTCAACAAATATAATCAAGCAAACTATTACAGACATAGCTTCCTCACTAACACACATTATCAGCTTGTCCGTCGAAAAGGGTATAGTCCCAGACGGAATGAAAGTCGCCAAAATAATGCCTCTGTTTCAGTCTAATTCGTTTAATAACCATCACCCAATTAACATTCTCCTAACCTTCTTCAAACTCTTGGAGAAAATAATGTTAACACGTCTATATAATTACCTCATCGATAAAAATATATTAAACCTGCACCAATGCGGTTTTAGAAAGCGACATAGTACGATCCACACCATTCTTCAAATCCTTCGACGAAAACAATAAAACTAAGAAGAATAGTACTCGAACTGGGTTTCTCGATTTACCTAAAGCATTCGACACTATTGACCACTCAGTCCTTCTCAACAAACTAAATTTTCATGGAATTAGGGGAACAGAAAATCAGTGGTTTGCCAATTATCTTTGTGGTAGGTCCCAGTATGTGGTATACCAGAACACACACACTTTTCAGCACTAGTTACAGGCTGTGTTCCACAGGGATCGTTTTAGGCCCACTTCTATTTCTTGTCTGCATACATTATATTGCGAATTCAACAAATTTAAACTTATTGTCATTTGATGGCGATACTACGTTTATACAGCGGCCGGTTGCCTGATTATTTGTACCGCAATGTAAATAAAGAACTCAGAAATGTGAACTCGTGGTGCTCAGCCAACCATCTCCCGCTAAACGCCAACAAAACTAAGTATTTATTAATTAAACCCTCAAACCGCGACGATGTTCCAAACAGACATATCCTTATCAATCACACTCGAATCGCCCGCTTCACCGACTTTGAGACTTGCAGTTCAGTCAAGTTCCTTGGAATAAATATTGATGAAAGGCTATCTTACAAAAGTCACGAATTGATGCTTTGCCCCAAACTCGCTTAAGCCAATTATGCAATGAATAGGGTTGAAAGCTTCTTACCATACCCCTCTCTCCTTTTCTTGTATTATTCTCTTGTCCATGACCGTCTCATTTATGGGTTACAAATTTGAGGTTACTCCAAAAATATGAATAGTTTATTTCTAAGGCAAAAAACGGGCTATTCGAATAATAAACGACGGAAATATAATTGTCACACTCATCCACTCTTTTTGAAAGACCAAATTCTCAAATTGCCTGACCTGTAAAAATTACATGCACTATTATTTGTTCATGATTGGTACTATGATAGACCACCATTATCTTTTCAAAATTACTTTTCCTGTGACGTACCTAAGGATGATGTAACAACTAGACAAGCGGGGTTATTGAAAATAGGGAAAACTAGAAACAAATCTCTGGATACACTCCCATCTAATCTATTTCCCCAACTATGGGACGACTTGGATGCTTGTATTCGCAATATATACAATAGGTTACTGTTCCGGAAAACGTGGTTGACAAGTTCTTTAGTACATATTTACCATCAGTGTGTTGCAACATCCCTCTTGCCATGCCTGCAGTTGATTTGTGGAAGGCTTGCGAACAATATATGGCGTGTGAAAGTGGAACTGTCACACATCGTTGCCCGGGGGAGGGTGGGGGAGGGGGTCATTAACCGATTCGTAACAATAACAAGATCATTTCCCACCACTATCACGTTACAAACCATGTTAAGGATCAATTAGCCGATTCTCGCTTGCCCGACTATCGTTTGACTTTACATCTTGCTCGCTTCATGGAAGAATTTACATGCGATCTGATGCCGTTATTTGAATCTTACCGTATAGATTCTTTAAAAGTGGAAGTATTTTTGGATAACATTTGTGTGCCAAGTATTATTTCCAAATGAAACAAAATACTGCATTTTGATTGGCTGAGTGGTACGGTGTCACTTGCAATCCACAGTAGTTTTTTTTCACATCGTGGTTAACCACGGTGTAAAAACAAGAATACACAATAGCAGGCTACACTGGGCTACATGACAATAAAAGTAACCATTTTTAATTATTAATTTGTACCTTCTGCTCGGTTATGTTCGAAGAAATATAACAATACAATAAATTTAATATTTATGTGTAATAAAATATTACAGATATGGATGTCATTGGAACTGGCTCATTGAGCCGGTTCCAAAGACATCCATACTTGTCTGGTTTTATTAAGAAACTTTCAAAGTGCAAATTTTCTGTCAGTTTTTTCCCACAATTTAGATTAAAGTATTAAGTACACCAAAATTCTTGGAAATAAATCTGTTATCGTTTTCCAGGGTGTATGGGAGTTTACAACGGTCTGGGAACTCATACATTCTTCGGCTTCGCCTCAGGGTGTATGGGTTCTCAAATCGGTGTAAATTCCCATACTCCCTTGAAAACACAAGGATAACTAATATTGTTGTTTAGTGACACAAACCCCACAGTTTGCGTGATATGTCATGTTGCATAGTCCTTACATTACCTTCGATGTGAGTTTGGCTTTAAAAAACCGGGTGTCGAGTAATTACGATGGGAGTTAGGCTTATATACCATGGTAAACCTATTCCCCTATATATGAAAAGTATATGACATAAATTTTAGCTTTACACACCAACCGTGGTGAACACTCCAGCAATGGGATTTCAGCAGTGAAAATTTACACCTACAGTAGAACTACGTCCCTGTTCACCTACAGTGACGTCGACCTGAATGCAAACTTGTCTAAATTTATCGCACGTCACCTCGCGAAGAGTGAAATGGAAGTGGCAGTTATTTATTACGTTTGTAAATGGGTTTACCTCATAAAATGCCGATAATTAACACATATGAATTGTCTCATGTTAATAAAGCATGCATAACTCGAAATAGTATGTTATTAAAACGAAAAAGGCTTAGTTTCTTTTTTTCATTTCGTTTTGGCGATAAAATTGACAGCGGAAGTACCGCCTACCGATGCTCGTGTAAACAAAAACAGATTCGCTCGTATGTACGTCTGTTCTCAGTAAAATCGAGCAAAAATAATAGCGACTCTTAATAATCTGACGATCATGGTATAAATAAAATATACCCAAAGTAGCTTGGTGTACGAAATGTCCACCACTCGTGGTGAAGCAGTGTTAACCGCGCGCCGAAGGCTCGCGGTTAACACCACTTTACCATTCGTGGTGAACATTTGGTACACCAAGCTACCACGGGTATATTCTATATATAACCAGATGCCGAGCAATAGTGATACGTTTCTAATTTTAATGTTCTTGTGGATCTACATTCAGTATGGTACGTTATGGTATCTGTCAGTGAATTGCAGAATACAGTTCATTGACGGCTTTCATGTCGCAAAATAAGTTGAAATTCGATTTGGTCTCATAACCAAGTTGCGACATTTATATATTTGTGTTCCACTGTTTAGTATCGTACATCTCCCAGTCGCATAAACAGGGCGGATGCGGCCGGGGAGGGGGGGGGGGCGTCACATAGCGTACAGTGAAACTGACATTGATCCACTTACCACTGAACCCACATTCAACAGTTATGACAAGAATCAAATCAACATCTCGTGGAAGCTAATATTGATCCTCGAGATCCTTGCATGAATCATTCGCAAGACCTGAATACGGTACTAGGAGCGAGAAAGTCTTCTTAACCGCAACCTGGATCGAAGATCATCCGTACTTCGCCAACCAGTGCAAACTGCAGTGTGCGAGAAATGTTATAGCCAGTCTGGTGGATTTGGCAGGAAGACAGCCAATAAGGCTATGCCATCTCCACGCAATATATGCAGCCAACTAAGTCATTGTTTTCATACATCCACATTCATATCATTTTACTTAATCTGTATTATGATTTACTTTGTGAATGTAAGCGTAACATATGTTACAAATGTACATCCATTCATTCATTATAGGTTGAGATATAAGCCGGAGGTAACTTCATATCAGCCTGTGACCGAGGGTCAAAGGCTGGTTGAGTTAACGAGGGCTGATATCTCGACTTATATAAAACAAACCAAGTAATAGTATTATTTATTTATTAAACCAAAACAAATAATTACAAGAGATTCTCCGATCGGTTACAGGTTTCTGACATTCTTGTTGTTTCTCATTCTTTTCACTGTTTCCTCGCAAGGAGAAGCCGCAACGTTCGGGTAGCTGAACTATCTCTTCCCAAACTTCGACTAATTTTCACTTTGCTTCCGTGGATTTTTTCTGTACATCCCTCTCCTTTCATCTCTTCATCCACTAATCCTTAATTATTGCCATCATTAAGTCCTCATCATACAAAAACCCAGTTTCAAATTACCCATTATGCCTGGCAATGCCAATTCTCGAACTACGGCGAACGATATAAGCAGATTGATTGAACCCAGTGCGCATCAGGAGGACTACTCTAGCTCGGTTCATATCGGTCGAGTTTGAAGTAATATCTGCCGAGCTTTATAATGGGGAATTCTGGGAAATAAAAACTATATCTAATAGATGATGTCATATAACATGGGTTCCTTGACATTTATTGTAGACTGTTGGTTTGACGGAGACTATCTTTTCAAGACATGGCGTGGCAAACCAATGCCTTGGACGAAATGGTGCGATTGGGAACCAACCATGGATGCTGGCAGAGCATTAATTGTTCATCAGGGTGGCGCCTGCATGAAAGATGAAACGTCTGGTGCCTCCAAACATTACATTTGCCAGATCAATTGAAAATTGTGTTTGGATTGTACTTAAGTGAACAGCTTGCCCCAAAACCCTAGAAAAAGAGACAATACTTGAATATCCGGTTTGGCTCTTAACTTTGAAGCTGAAAAGTTGTAGATCATCAGGGCGATTTATTATTTTGTTGTGTTTTTTATTACTTTCTAAAGTGTGATTTACTGGGATTTCCGGATTTGATTATAAACGATAACTTAACAAGTGAATTATGCAATCAACAATTGGGTCATGTATCCATGCGCGCAAACGAAGACGCTTTGTCGTGGGTGTAATGGGGACTTCATTGTTTTTTGTTTTATTGACCCTTTACCCAACATGAAAAGCAGATGACACTAGCACAAAAAATTCCTGAATAACTAATTTTTTCATTTTTTGTCTCAAAAACATAGGTTATGACTCCTCATTGGAACGAGCTCGATGAGCTCGTTCCAATGAGGGGTCATAACCTATGTTTTAGAGACAAAAATGGCGATTTTTGAGAATAGCTCTGGCCGGTTTTGGCCGTTACGTTAGGTAAAGGGTTAAATAATGAAAATATCTTTTACATTGGCATGGCGGGGGTTCGAACCAACGCCGAGAGAGTTTCCTTAAAATTGTCGTTCATAATGAAAAGTAATAAACAGAGTAATCGCTTGACTGGACTGGTTACGTGAAGTAATTCATTCGTGGGAAGGGACTATATTGTAAAACACTCGTGCACATTCGCGCACTCGAGTTTGTACAACGTCCCTCACCTCTCATGAATTATATTTCACGTAACCAGCCCAGTCAAGCGATTACTCTCTATATCTTCATTTGTTTCAACGCGGCGAATTCCAATTTGCACGACAGCACGATAGAACGTTTAACCATCAGAACACTAATGTCAAAATACTAAATTTTAAATTATTCCCATAATACAAGGAGGAATTCAACTAATCCAATCTTGTGTCACCGAGTCTATTTTGCTCTATCAACCAAGGTTGAATGGGTTTCATTTCTGATGGTATTATGACAAAAATGTGCTGCTTGAAATGAGTGTATTTCGACATCAGTATGCAGAGAGTTACTATGCTATTAATGGCCGCTCGATTAGTCTGCCTGCATGAGATGGGGGTCCTTTGTCCACCCTTCTCCCCTAACCGCTCCCTAGCCATTCGATACTGGTACGCAGTAAGTGTTTTCACATTCAAATTAATGCATGGTCTAACAAAAACACTCGAGTATATCAAGAATACGTAACTTTGTGCACATTACGTGTAAAATCAAAGAATTAGGGGCATGGGGGATAGGGTGGAACACAGGGAACATTGCCTCCACATTACTTTGCCAGACTTGCTTCCTGAGAATACGAACGTCTCAATATGCAGGTTGTCTTGTACACTCTATCGAGGTGAACACATTTAGTTATATTTGGCTATTGTGGACATCGAAGCGGCCGCCACGATCGCCACCGCCAGCCGTGGAAGTTCTACGCTATGGCCAGTCGCTACTTTCTGCCAGCCAGCTGTCATTGAATTTTTCAGCCGCGAATATATCCAGTAGCCACTATCGTCAGAGATAGGTATGGAGTTCAGACAGAAAATATTCGCCTCTCCTGGTATAAAACCTACGGACCAGGGGACAATACTATAAAACTTTTATAATGGTATTTTCTAGAATTGTATTTTTTTCTAGTTATGATTGTCCATGGGTTAAAATGAACCATTAGCATTTTCAAAGATCTGGCAAATCGCCAGTTTGCAAATTGTCATATCTTTAAAATCCTAATGATTCATTTTAATCACTTATATTAAGAAATAAAGAAAACAATTCTAGAAAATACAATTGTAAAAGTTTTATAGTATTACTCCTGATATCATCCCGTAACCGGTCACTGACTGTGTAACGAATAGTATCACGGACGGTGTATGCGATTCAAGCCTAAGTCCAAGTACGAAATCTAGTCTTGTAAAAAAGTATAATATTATTTGTAAGGGAGACCCATATCTGAGACTCCAATCCAAACAAACATATTCCCACCTGAACAATTATGGTATGGGTGGCACCGCCCCTCCCTCCACGTCCATCAACCCATCTCTCAGACGAGTTAATTTACCGTCTGATATCTTTCTATCCAGCGTGTCTGAGATCGTATAATAAAAGGGAACATTTAAGCAATAAATATTTGGTATTAACATTTCTGATCCGGTTGAGAACAAATAGATCATCATACGCTGGACAGTGGCTTTTTATGACTTGCATTTAGGGCGAAAATATGCTGGCTGCTAGGTGGCATTCCGTTGTGAAGCTCCAGCTATTCGAAGTGACTGCTATATGTGGTTGTGAGATTAACTTTTTATATTTGTAGACGCGAGAGGTCGAACAAAATCTAGAGTCAGATCCGTTGACTAACGTCGAGTTGTTCGAAACTTGCGCTGACCCTTCGACTACAGATGCACTTTTGATAACCATGTCAACCAAATTTGTCGACCAGCATTCTTTCACCGTCGACATATTAGAAAATTCAGACGTCTCATCGATAAGCGGTTACCTGAGCAAGTCGTCAAACCACCCATCTTGATTCCCGCATTTCTTTACTCAGTGATACCAAGTAAAGTCATATTGACATGCGCCAGAGAGTTCAAACTTGTAATGCCCACTTCACTTCCATCTTGTCCAGTCTACACGGGTTCTCGTTAATCAAAATAGTTGAATTGAAAATCCTTCTTTTGATTTATACATCTCGAGTTTGACCTCCAACTCAGGATCAGAGCAACTTGAACAATATTAATTAGCCTTCTAGAGCACCGCGGCCACCGCCCCCTTGGCTTGGTGCACCATTGTGACATGCTGCACACAACCAGTTATAGAGCTTTTTTACATAGGCGGTCCTAGTCCGACAATCACTTGCTAATAAGCAGAATATTCCCATCAGGGGCTTGGGAAGCAATTCGAACTGTGGGGCGGGGGTTAATGAGCGGTTATAGAACGCCATCCGTTTACTGATATTTTTCAGCGGTGTTCCATGTACCTCAGTGGCATAGTAGGAATATATAGACAGAACGGCATTCGCGTTCGAACTGTCATTTTTCACCGCAAGAGATCGATTTTGGCGGAGGGATAAAATTGAGCGAGAAGCCTAAGTGTGGTAAAAAGGACAGTTCGAACGCGTATACTGTTCTGTGTTTGTTGCACGCCTATAGTTTACTAAAAAATTATTAATCGATTTTGGCGAGGAATAATATTGAACTCGAAGCCTTCGGCTTCTTGTTCAATATTATTCCTACGCCAAAATTGATGGGGTGCGGTAAGAAATGACAGTTCGAACGCGTATGCTGTTCTGTATTTATTGCGTGCCTACAGTTTACTAAAAGAATATTAAAAACACAAATTATTACCAAAAATAACCCAAACGTAAAAAAAGAAATAGTTAAATACACTGCAAAATATATAGTTTCTCTTTAGAACCAAAACTGGTTCTAATTTTGTCCCTGAGATGGAACCATTTCTGTTTAAACAGTATTTATTTTAAATCAAATAAATTTACCAAGATTAGCATTCAATTTGAACAGAATATAACATGAACTGAAGTATATTCAGCAGTAAACTTGGAGCTTATTCAACGCAGTCGCCAAACATTTTGAAACAAAGGAGATATGAACAGTTGGCATTTCGAACCAGTTTTGGTTCTGTATAGAACCAAAACTGGTTCGATATGCCAACTGTTCATATCTCCTTTGCTTAATAATGATTTGAGACAACCTCGTATAAGCTCTAAACTTACGGCTGAAACCCCCTCAATTTATGTTTAATTCTGTTAATATTTAATGTAAATCTTTATAAATTTATTTGATTTGAAATAAATACTGTTCAAACAGAACTGGTTGCATCTCAGGGACAAGATTAGAACCAGTTTTGGTTCTAAAGAGAACCTATATTTTTTGCAGTGTAGTCCGCGCCCGTGATCCGTATTGTTCAAGGGCAATACAAAAAAAAATATTGGTCGCTTCGGTTTTTGCAGAAAAAAACATGCATTTTATGAAAATAAAAACACAGGCGTGCAAAAAAATGTACAAAGTTATGTTTGTGACTAACGTACACCAACTTTGAGAAAAAAAGCACACCATTGGTTCTATTGGTAAAAATTTAGAACAAACAGTAATGACAGAAACCAACAAGAGAAATACAAGTTTCATGTGACTGTAATTGAATCTTAACCTCCACCCCACATCCCTCCACCACTACTCTGATTGTTTTAGTGTTGTTATCGTAATGTAAAATTAAAATGTAGTGTGTTCATAAAATAGTGGTAAAGATACTGCTGGCCATTTCTATCTCCATTTTCTTCACGTGTGCATTATTTGTATAGGAGTGTCAGCACTATCTAAAGTCAAAAATAAAATTTTATAGACTTTTAGGCTGAATGAATTATTAAACATTTTATTGCGTACCTATGCTTTTATTTTCATAAAATACACGCTTTTTCTGCAAAAACCGAAGCCACATTATTTTTTTTGTATTTTCCTTGAACAATACGGATCACGTGTACGGACTATTTAACTAATTATTTCGGGGGTTATTTTTGGCAATAATTTGTGTTTTTAATATTTTTTTAGTAAATTGTAGGCGTGCAATAAATACAGAACAGCATACGCGTTTGAACTGTCATTTTCTACCGCACTCGATCGATTTTGGCAGAGGGATAATATTGAACAAGAAGCCGAAGGGTTCGAGTTCAGTATTATCCCTCTGCCAAAATCGATTAATAATTTTGTTGTAAACTGTAGGCGTGCAATAAATACAGAACAGCATACGCGTTCGCACTGTCATTTTTAACCGCATTCGATCGATTTTGGCGGAGGGATAATATTGAACGTGAAGCCTTCGGCTTCTCGTTCAATATTATCTCATCGCCCAAATCGATCTCGTGCTATAAAAAATGACAGTTCTAACGCGAATGCCGTTCTGTCTATCTAACATATAGCCCTCTATTGTAATATTTAAGGGCATCCTAGGGCCCTTAGATTTCAACACGTGGGTGATTGGAAAAGCGGCATGAAAATCAACTTCTCCGCAACCACCTCTGTAAAAGATTCCATAAAATGACAATAAGCATCTTTGAATAGTAGATCTATTATTTGTTCAAAATGAAACCCAATCAGCCCCACCGGCGGTGCGTTCAAACTTAGGAAACATTCTCTAGCAGCACCATGGTGGTACTGTCAAAGCGTACCGTCCTTTTGCTGTGCGGACAGCGATTCATTCAATGCATGCTAACGTTCCCTCCGTAGAACTCGTGAAGAGCGCGAGACCAAGAGGTTGCCCGACAGAGGTCTTCCTACATACCTGCACCCTTTGGCCTAGGAGGGGCGTTACTATAAGTTGTATAACTTACTCGCTAATACTTGTAAAATCAACAAGCTTAAAACAAAATCGTAGATGCGATTGGCACCCCGAATGTTAACAGCGCGGTTATTAAAGAAAATAATAACAAGAATCTTCTGCCAACTCACAGCTCCAAAAGCTGCCATAGTTAAGGTGTAATATCTTTATATGCAGTGCCTTAGCTTCGGGGTGGGGTGGTGGTGGGAGGACTGGGGGTCTTGGCCCACTAAACTTTTTGTTGTCCCCTCAAAACCTTGGCCCTATGTAAGTTTCACACAACGTGGAGCCCCAAAATGGTCTCCAATATAGGGCTACAACTCTACATATGCCTCAGATTCTTCCTTAAAGCACTAAATTTTTCAAACTTGTCTTGGGGGTGTGGGGAGGGCTCGCTTGAACTAGGACTTTCATGGAAGTGGGAGGAGGGGGCCTTTGCCCCCCCCCTCCCCCTCACCCACACAAAAATAAGGTCACCCCTATTATAGAATTCTGGTTACGTGCCTGTTTCTGTGGATAATTTGAAAGTGTGGTCAAATAAAGCTCCTTTGTCATATTTTGTGTATCACCATTTTGCCACTGTTGTTAATGAAGAAAACATAGAAAATCCCCATTTTCTACACCAAACCTCCAAACCTTCCACTATTTGCATACAATGTCTTGAAAGGAACGTTTCAAAAATCTTTTTGACAAAGAACATGGGGAAGAGTTAAACATTTTATCCTTGAAACCAATGTAAAAATGATTTCATAAACGAGGTCTTTGTGCGTGCGTGCTTGCATGCGTGTGTGCGTGTGTAGGGGTGGGGCTCAAGCTCTCAGGCCGCAAGTCTTATTCTTTTCGGAAATCGACGTTGTTATGGGCAGTTTGTTTACCCACTTTTTGTGGAAATTTGCGCGCAGATGACCGTTGATATGATTCGATGTGCCTTCACTTCAAAGAGATATATTCCTCCCTGATGCAAATATATATCCCAATCAATGAGTATTTAATTCCCCTTGAAAACATAAAGATCTTAGCACAATTTGTGCTACTATCCGGTTTAATCATAACACGATGGTTGTGGTGAGCCTTCATTTCTGTTTGTAATGTCATCAAAATGTTAATCAAATCAAAACTCAAAATCGATTGAACAATGTTTCTAGCCTTGATACACAGAAAATCGATCTCTATGACAATTTTTAGATTCAATCGTTCGGAATACATCAGAACCATAGAATCGCTTTTCAACTAACCGACGTAATCAAGGCGAGTAAATCTGAACCGATGACCTATTCAAGAGCAAGACTGGTTTCCGGTCATAACAGCGTCGAATTTGTTACATAATTAAACTGGTGACCTGAAGGCTTGCTTGGGACACTCACACTGAAATATTGTACGCAAATGGGGAAATAATTGTCGTAATAATTTTATCTTTTAACATGTAACATCTTTGCAGATAAGTTCCACAAGTTTGTTCAAAGCAACAAGACTGTCCAAATCAAGCGCCTTTGAAAAAATTAAATTTACCATGGGCCAAAACTTAGGCACTGTGATAAATGGGGGAAAGCATTATCCCCCTTTTCAACGTAACGGCCTAAAAAGCTTTTTTTTCGCAAAAATCACAATTCAGTTTTCATTACTTTTTTGTTGCAAAAACTTATGACCCTCACGAGGTGTTATAAGCTATGGTTTTGACCCCAAAAATAGTTATATTGGAATTAAGTTTGCATGTGTTGTCTGCCTTTCGTGTTAGGTGAAGGATTAACGAATGTTTTTCACAAATCACTGATCCAAACGTTTTGATCTATTCAAATGAGATTCAGAAGTTTATCGAAACTAAGTTCTTGGGATCATATTTATGGGTCATATTGTATTTTAACACTGTGAGTCGCGTTGGAAACACACAAAAAAAATCCTCCTACCAATCACTGGTTCGAATAACTGAATATTTCACTTACAATATTTTTGTCATCATTATTTTCGATTTCAATTTTCATAATTGGTTGTTAGGTACAATCACGTCTTGGCTGCAAAGCAGTCGTGCATTTTTGTTGTGTCTTATTTCTGTTTGTTGTTGGGAGTTTTATAGGATATCTGTTACTTTGGGTGACTTGGTCATTCATTATTTTGCATTGACTATTTTGCATCTGTTGATGGTCGAACCAAGATCTCGGGCCACCCATCTGATACTGAAAGGAATTCGACACTATTGTGAGCTGTTTGTTTATTCATTTTTCGTGGAGACAGACTACTGTCGATGTAATGCGATATTCATTTACTTACAAAAATATACAGCTATTTTTTTCGTGCACATTTTAAAGATATTCCAATAAATAAGTATTTAATACGCCTTTAAAATATCAATATATTAACAAAGGTTGTAATACTGCGTTGCGTAATGATAAAACTACGACTGTGGTGAGTCTTCATTTCTAATGGTAATGTCATCAAAACATCGGTCAAATCAAGCCTCGATTGAGCAACATTTCCAGTGTTAATTCAAAGAAAATAAATTTGTATTGTATTTTAATCCTTTCAACGCGGTGTGCATAGACGTTTGCGTGAAGAAAACATGGTAGTGGACGTGTAGACGATATAAAGAGCAAAAACTCTGAATGGAGGCTAGGTAATGAATAATAATAATTTAATCCAACAGCTCGATAGAACTGTTAGATTAAATTATAGCTCAACCTCCCAACAAACCAGGATGGTTTCGCCCAATTCGCCGTTGACAGTATTGACTGAAATGATACCTTCCAGAGCACTAGTGTTGGAAGGGTTAAATTAAATCGTCTCGGATCTTATGTAGGTTCTCTTTTCCAACCAACTAAAATAGTCCAGACGACTGAATCTGAACATTGGCGAAGGACTATTTAACGGCAAGACAGGTTCCAGGCCACAACAGCGTCGAATAAATTACATAATTAAACTGGAGATTCAGAGTTTAGGTGGTATCTTACAGGCATCCCAGCTAAGCGTCACAGCCCCCTGACGGCTTTCAGCCAATGTGGCAGAGTTGAGTCTTGTCGACACTTTATTTCCTATATCCACACAACTTGGGTATAACTGCAACTTGACCTCATGTTGGGGGGTGGGTTGCGGTTTGGGAAATGGAGCTTATGTGATCGTTACTTTTTATCTGATGCCAATCAAATACACCCCAACCATATACTTTGTCAAAGACAATGATTTTAAATCTCTGATACCCTTTTTGAATAGCATTGATCTGTTATAATCTTGGTAACAATGATAGTGCCACCATCCACTTTTGTTTGCAGCATATTACAACAATAAGTTCAATAAACAAACTTTATAATGAGTTTAAATTTAGAGAGCATGTGAATGTGTAGATGTTCATGCATTGCTGTTTATTCATTTAATGGTGCTTAACGACACATCAGCAAGCAAGGCTATATCGAAGTCTAGCCTTCGGCTAGAAGATGTTGAAGTGAAAGAAATGGACCTCAACATGACTCGACCACAATGTATATACCAAACAAGAGGAGCTAGCGGGTATTTGTATACTTTACAGGGGTTATTCTGCCCTCTTTGGGAAAGGATCCGGGGCCCATGCAAGTGGGTAACATTCGCGTCATGAAAGCTTACATTGGGAATTTGTTTGGGAGAAGAAACACACAAAGAATAAGACATATTACCTTCATATGGAACTGAGAAGCCACTACATGTATAGTACATGTAGTGAGTTTTCAACATGCTGTCACATGAAATCATGCCCAGTCTCTGTAAAATCTCTATTAACCCTTTACCCAACGTAACGGCCAAAACCGGCCAGCGCTATTCTCAAAAATCGCCAATTAATTTTCAAAATATTTTCATTCTTTGTCTCAAAAACATAGGTTATGACCCCTCGTTGGAACGAGCTCGTTCCAACGAGGGGTCATAACCCATGTTTTTGAGACAAAAAATGAAAAAATTTAGTTATTCAAGAATTTTTTTTGCAAGTGTCGTCTGCTTTTCATGTTAGGTAAATTGTTCCTATACTATTAAATGGTGAAGATATTTATGGTTTTTTTGCAATACTTCGAATGTCTGCCTCCGTGGGTTTGCAGTTGTTTCTAACTAAGTCTTGGCTGCCCATATAGGCAGCCAAGACTTGCCTAGAAACAGCTGACATCAGTGACATGGTTCATGGGATGGAAAAAAACGTATCTAAAACTACATGTTGAGGCACTTATTTTGTAACAATAAAAAGTAATTAAAGTCACAATTAAGCCTTCAAGGGTTAAAGAAGAATTGAATGTTATTTAAATTATTTAAATTTTATTTGAATTAGGACTAAGATTGTGAAATTTTTGGTTTGAATTGGGAAACATCATGCTAAAATGCCATTGGGACCGGGTCCCCTGCAGACATCCAAAATAATCCCTGATTTACTTACAACAATATGTGGTGTGACACGACATGTTGATGTCTGCTGTTTCAAATGTATGGTGGAAACAATCTTTAATTATATTATTGGCAAAAGGTTTATTTTACAAGTAGTATGTTATTGTAGACCCACACTGTCGACTTCATGACATGAAGATTATGCACCCGTATGTATTAGCCACGTGCCTGTTTCTGAAGTCCTTGTTATTGATAATCGATATATGTTTTAAACCACTGTTGTAATTAAAAACCTTTGTAATTATAAACCTATAGAATGGGTATAAATACCATTTGAGCTGAAATTAAATTTAACCTTCTTCATAAACTAATTTGTCGTTTGATATTTAGTGAAATCGGTGGTTGCCCAAAGCCTACCAGGAATGAAGATTCCTTCACACATTCAAATATATATGAACAACTAGTTTGCGCACCAGTCTCAGGACAGGCAGTCCGTCTGAGCGAAGGAAAAGTAGCCCATTGCAAATCAAGTGAGATAATCAAAGCTTGAATATTTTTGCAGGACGGAACCATGGAATCACAGACTTTTCATTTATATGATAGATAAGATTGTGTCTGTCATGTAATTTACATCAAAAATCCTTCTTCCAAACGCTTGTTTGTAAAAACGACCTCGATACGCAGTTTGGTCTGATTAGCAATGACAGGCTTGTCGATAAGCAAGGAAAAACTCTCCAACCAGCTGGGTGTTTTCTTTCTTACATCAAGTGGCGTTGAGTATACACGTGTGTGTGATAAATTCCCCAAACTGCACAGCATCGGAACATGTGGAAGACTGTTTGCAATCGTATCACGGTCACAGACAGACCATCAGTGCCAATAGAATTCCCATTCCTTGGCTTTTGGTTGGATATTTTAATCCTCCTAACCATTCCGCTGAACATATCACTGTACGTATTAAAATAATGGACTACAGCACATAACAGAAAGGATTATAGCAGAACAGTGGCAAGCTCTCTGGCCATCACTCGAATTCTGCAAGGTGTTCGACGCTGTTATGGCCTGGAACCAATATAACTCTCAAATATGTTATCACCTATATTTCTATTCACTCGTCCGGAATATTTTCAACCCAGGTTCGCTTTTCTAGCCAACTGATTTTTTCCGGAAAACCGAACTTGGAAAATCGCATAAAGATTTATTTTCTACGAATCAAAGCTAGAAAGAAATGTTACTCAAACGAGACTTGAATTGATGGACATTTTCATTACACTACACTCAGAACTGAAGACTCACCAGAGCCGTAGTGTTAAGAGTACGCTGAATTGTTCCACAAATTATATTAATATCTTGACGTTTTCAATTAACTCTTTGAACTCTAGTGGTACTTTCTATGCCAGTTCAATGGTAGCAATTAGAAGAGTTCATTATCTGGGGTAGACCAATGAATATTTTCAACATGCAGCCTCGGGGCTGCATGTTGAAAATATTAATTGGTCTACCCCACACATTTACTGAACAGCCATCCTATTGAATGACGTTATGACGTATCATGTTCCTGGCCGGAAAAGCGTCCTTTCCCGTTCAAAGGGTTAAATATCGTTACAATTAAAGGCACATCAAATTACAACAGCGGTCACCTTCGCGCCAATTTCCACAAAACAAGCAGCCCATAACAGCCTCTAATTCCGAACAGAATTAGACTGGTGGTCTGGGAACTTAGGATATAAACAGGCGTGACGCCGTTAGAATTTTCGTCATTTGGTTTGCATATGACAGCTCATCGGAACACGCCAAAGAAATCTGGATTCTATTTAGGATGGGAATACTACATTCTGACACCACAATTTACGCTGCTGTGGGATAGGGCAGTGATACAATAAAAATGCCCCGATCCCATTGTTCAGTCCTCTACATTTTTGTCAGCTTGTTCAGTTCGTCATTCTTCTTAAAGGTTAGAATTGCCTTACCTTGCCATTCGAACGAATCAATGGACTTATTAGTTTGAAAATTCCAGAAAGCATTCTAGTACGTTTCTTGCGAATTTGAAACATTTGCGCTGTCCTGAGGACAGCACAAATCTTTCAATTTCGGACAATGACTGGGTTTTGAATTTTACTGAACGGATGCTGCAATGAAATGTATATCCGACGTACGGCACGTTATACAGTACGTGGATAGTGGATTGTAACTAAATCACCCGCGGAGTGGAGTTATCACCCAAGCTATAACTTTCAAATTTTGTAAATATCGACAAAAACACAAGCATTGTTTCAGCCAATGGACCTCCGGGTTTAATCCGGAGGTCCATTGGCTGAAACTTTGCTGGTGCTGGTTATGCTTTGCAACAAATTTGCAATTATTGCACGGGTGGAATCTCCACTCTGTGGGTGATTTAGTGATAATACACTCTCCGCGTACTGTATGTGCAACTTAGTGACATGGTAGGGATACTATACAAAAAGTTTTGTTTGGAACTCACGCACCTCCATATAGAGAAAATGAACATAGTAGTAGATACGATACAAACCAGATGAGGGAATATTTTGGGGTGGGGTACTTGCGGTTTCTACCCCTGGTTACTTCATCCCTTAAGATAGCTCTTCAAAAGACACAAATGTATCTCCTTAACTAACACAACTAGAAGACGGCACTTTCAGCAGTTTGCTCATCTGTAACTAAAATTGTCAATTTGTTAACTCAGAAACAAACTTATGGACCCCTCATTGGAATATGTCCGAAGAACCAACATTGGAAAGATCACCAAGAGTCATTTCCAATAGGGATTCGAATGATATGTTTCGGGAGATAAGAATCGGAAAAGAAAATTGGAATGGCGACTTGTGTGAACAGGTTTGGTCTGATATGATCGTGAACTTGATCCAAGTGTTAAAAAGAGACTCAGTACTGTCTGAACTGAGTTATACAGCGGTCATGTTTAACCATCTTCTGAACACAATTGCTCTCAAGAACTCTCATTCTTAGCGCAGAATGTATGTTCTAACCTGAGCCAAAATTTGGGTTTTGGCTATACGTACAGCTTCAAAACTAACACTTACAGCTGGTATGGTAACATTCAAACCACTGATAGCTGCAGTGCTGTGATCGCAAAACAGTTTTCATATTCTTGATCGGATGTGATCGGATCGCGATAGAATTGTAATCTGGGCGCAATGCGTTTAAACAGGAGGACTGACATTAGAAAAGTAGAATACTGAGAGAGAGAGAGAGAGAGAGAGAGAGAGAGAGAGAGAGAGAGAGAGAGAGAGAGAGAGAGAGAGAGAGACCCAAGAAAACAAAAATAATAAAAAGCATCCGGATGCACGTTTATAACTTTTTTCAACAGATGAGGTCCTACGGTGATCCTGTCGCGATCCTGTCGCGATCCTGTCGAAATGCTGTATCTGTTTTTGCAATGACGCCGGAAGCACGGGTGGTGAGAGGGCAGCTGCCCTCCTTGCCTTCGGACCAAACCGACGAGAGGGGGACAGACCATGCCCTTGACAGATTCGTCACTCAATATTTTTCAATGATTTATTCTCGAAGTAAAGCTAAAGTACACCCTAAATCCTTCGACCTAGGAGATATGCATGCTTCGGCATGCTCGTCCGAGTAAATGCCCTTTTCCCGCTGTCTGACACCCGTGCCCTGAAGTGCTTCCGGCGCTCCTGGGTTTTTGTTATGACATTTTTGTACACAGTAATTCCAATTTACTGTGGCAGTCTCTGGGTGAAACACGGGCACCTTACTGGAGCTTCGTATTGTGATATGTATACAGACTTTCTAAGCCACGGAAAACACAGGAAGCAACACTGCACCAGATTACTGCTTCACGGTATACTTCTAAAATAATTTTTGACGACATCTACTTTTAACATCACCAGGTCTGTATAAATATGGGAATTTATGACTTGGTGAATAAAGCTACGTGAAAAAAGAAAGGTGTAATTTGTGAAACGAACAATATTATGCACAAAATGTTTTGTGTTCCATTAGGTGTTTGCGCAGTAATGGAGGCTGTGATTTGTGCAAGACAGTTTGACTATTAGACAAGGCAAGATTTTGATACAAAATATCCAATATTGGATTTAAAACTATTTAAGCAAATAATGACATGGACATTGAATATATTGTTTGTTTGTGTGTTTACTCGGATTTACCGTCACTTTCAACAACCAGCGTCATATCGTCTCGAATAGTTTTATGGCTGTAGGAAGCTGGAGTACCCGGAGAGAATCATCGAATTACGTGGATTTACTCTCAACTATGCAACTAGCTAAATCGGCACAAGCAGGTTTAGCATGGTTCGAAGGCAAATGTACTAAGACGTGCAAACGCTTGAGCACACTGCGACACCATTCTCCCCACATTGGTAATGACTGATGGCATAACCCAAATGACGAGGTCAGGAAGGACGTACAGACCATTCGATGGGAAGTGCCTTGAGTCCGCGACCCACTGCGCTCGCATTAAATTTATTGAGCTGGAAGTGTCAATCAGCGCTGCAGACATTATATCACCAAAACGGCCTTTGCACAAGAGAAATCGTGACGACAGGAAAAGGGGTTATCATATCGTTTTTCAGCACATTATTTCTAAGATAATCTTTTTGTTTAACCCTTTACTCAACGTAATAGCAAAAAAACTACTAGCGCTATTCACAAAAATCGCCAATTAATTTTCATTATTTTTTGTCTCAAAAACATAGGCTATGACCCTTCTTTGGAACGAGCTCGTCGAGCTCGTTCCAATGAAGGGTCGTAACCTATGTTTTGAGACAAAACATGAAAGGGTTAGTTATTCAAGAATTTTGTTTGCAAGTGTCGTCTGCTTTTCAAGTTAGGTGAAGAGTTAACTGTTTAAAGCCCAGACTCATCCTCATTCTGGATATTTTTTATGCTATGTTTGAAGTGAAATTATTTTGTCTATGTGGTTTTGCCTTGTTACAATTTATGGGGCACTCTCCCATTGGTTGTAACATGCCAAAACACGTGAACAACTTTTGATGACAAAAATTAATTTAGCACTCTGGCCGTTAAAACTGAGAAAGACAAACCAATACTTATGTCTGTACCAGTGTTAGCGCAATAGCTGACATCAGCATGATATCAGCATGCGAAGACGTTGAAAATGTGTTGTGATGTAATATACCATTGCTTTGGAAAGCGCTGCAAGAGCCATTTAGAATATTATATTACATCACATGATGTCATTGTAAAAGTTAAAGAGCGCATAATTACATCAACACAATAAACTAATTATAGTTCTACAAGAGCTAACAAATCAAAACAAAAAAAACACCCGAGAGAACCGTCGCTCTATCTATGAGGCCTAACATATTAGGCGAACGAACAATCGTTTTCTCTGCATCTTTTGAGACTAACGGCATTTATCTAAACGATGCTTCTCCCAATTTCTACTGTCTTGCATGACCAGGCATCATGTCCATACCGGATGTAAACTTGACACCCTGCTGTGGGAATATGTCACATTTTCATTCCAATTGCACTGGCGTCTTACACCCTATCGCCAACTCCCTCAGAACATGTGACAAACAAAGTGTGTCCAGGCCTTCCGGGCCCTCCATACTGTGGGTTAGAATGAAAACTTACATTTCCATCGAGACCAGTGGATGTATTCAACACTGTTTTTGTGTTAAGACCTAAATTTATCTTGAAGTACGTTTTTCTCAGCATGTCGCTCATCGAAAGCACTTGTGGAACTGCGTTCAGTGCACATCACTGTGAACTGAGAAAAATAGTTTTATTAGCACTTAAATTTGTTGTTATTGGAACACCCAGCAGCGATTCGTTATAAAACGGTACATGTATTTTTGTTAATTTCTCATAAATATGTAAAATAAACCAAAACACCTCGGATCCTCAGTCTTCAAATCGACCGTACCTTATATGTCATCGTATTTTAGAATACTCGCCCTGAAAATATGTACGTGCAGTTTAACTCTAAAGATCGTAATGCCTTGCATCAAAATCAAGGAGTTCATTTCAATTCCATTTTTTTTTGTTTCCTATAATAACACATGCACGTACAACTGTGGGTCGCTAATATCTTCTGTTATTGGTTGCCACTCGATGTGGAGGCATAAATAGAGGATATGGAATGAGTGTTTTTCTCATATAATATTTATGAAACGAGTCTAAGAATTTTCTGGTTGGGCGAGCCTCTGGCGAGACCAAACGGAAAATTCGGACGATTTTCATAAATATTATATGAAAAAAACACTCATTTCATATTCTATTTATCATATGACACACACACGCACAAATTAGCCACTTAGTATGACTTTTCAACCCATCACCTAACTTGAGTTGCAGTCGGCACTTGGAAAAAACATCCTCGTATAACTAAAAATTTTCATTTTTTGCTTCCAAAACATAGGTTATGACCCCTCATTGGAACGAGCTCGTCGAGCTCGTTCCAATGAGGGGTCAACCCTATGTTTTGGAAGCAAAAAGTGAAAATATAAAAAAAAATGAATGGCGTTTTTCTTGTAGGTAAAAGATTATTACAATATAACCCACCCTAAATAGGACAGATAATGTAAATTCTCCCTACTGAAATTATGCAAATGTGACCCAGTTGTATTTTGTTTAGCCAATCAAATTGTCCAGTTTTGAAATTGACCAATGAAATTGACGGAAGGCTTTATTTATCACTGATTAATATGAAAACAAAATATCAAATGTTTTAAAGTGAACAAAACGGACGAGTCATATGATAAAAAGTATTGTTGCTATAATGTCATAAACTCAACGTTTGTTTCCCTCGCTCTTCGCTATTTGTGAAAACCTGCACCTAGAAACAGATTTGGACTAACTCTGAGAAGGAATAGGTTCTTGGCAGTCATTGAGTAGTGCACAAGATACACTTATAGTGGAACAAAGCCAAAATGATAAATATTTTGGATTTCTTGCTTTGATGTTGTGTTTTCATTCTGCTGAACCTTGAACGCATTAATTGATTGTGGCTTGAGAATATGGTATAGCATAATGTGCAGATATGCAGTAATGTTATAGGAAATAATAGGTCCTTTGTAATCATAGTCAGGGATAAAGGACTCCCATACAGAGGTAGGAACGAGATATCAGCCCGCGGTATATTCATATCAGCCTGAGACCTTAGGTCGAAGGCTGATGTAAAGTTACCGAAGGCTGATACCTCGGACGATATGAAACTAACAAAGTAATAACCTCTTTATTTATTAAACCCAAACAAATATTCACAAAATGTTCTCTGATAGGTTGCAGTTTTCTGACAGTGTTAATGTTTCTCATCCTTTTCACTTAGTACGAAGTTTCCACTTCTAAATCAGCTATCCCAAAACCGGCCAGCGCTATTCTCAAAAATCGCCAATAAATTTTCATTATATTTTCATTTTTTGTCTCAAAAACATAGGTTATGACCCCTCGTTGGAACGAGCTCGTCGAGCTCGTTCCAACGAGGGGTCATAACCTATGTTTTTGAGACAAAAAATGAAAAAATTAGTTATTCAAGAATTTTTTTTGCAAGTGTCGTCTGCTTTTCATGTAGGTAAAGGGTTAGCTGAACTATCTCTTCCCCAACTTCGCGCTTACGACTCTCCATCTTATACTGTCATTTTAATTTTCTGTACAACTTTCTTTTTTCTTCATCCACTTACTCGTTATTTACTGCCACAATTAATACCGCAGCATACAAAAACTCGGCTTCAAACAACACCATCATGCCTGGTAACGCCAATTTTCCAGATTACGTTTTACAAATAACAGCGAATGATATCGAAGTAAGCACATTTTTTGCGCCTAGAAACACATCAAGGGGGACAACTCTAGCTTGGTTCATATCAGCCGAGGTCTGTATCATATCATCCGGGTTTGAAGTTATATCTGCAGCTTTAATACTGGGTAACTGAGGAAATAAAATCATATTTAATGAAGAAAATTGGATAATCAATACACGTCCATTAGCTACCGAGTCAGACTAATTCTATATCACAACTCTGTCTGATCGTTAATCGACGATACACCCAAACATTCTACACCAGAATTTATACTTCTGTTTGGGGTTTGGGTTTCAATTCCAGGGATGAGTAGGGTCTACAACCAAATTTACTGAAATCAGATGCACGAAGACACAGTCATGTCTATCGCTCTCTGTGGTTGGTATAAGAGGGACAACTCTATCGCAGTCTGTCACAAACATGTGCGATGGAGACACATCATACTCTTCGTACCCAGTAATGAGAAAACGTCTCGAACCTGTGGGAATTAATCACAAACTTCACTCCGTTTGTTTTTTTTAATCTTTTTGCTTTCTTGTATTTTCACTGTATGCACTGTTAAAACCTACCCGGTGTGTCTATACCGTTTGGCACCCCCAAATTGAGGATTCTGCTTGATTTGTATAATTGAGCTCCTTTAAAGACTAACTTTAACATTTCGAAGCCTGAAGTTAAGTCCATTCGAAACTGGTGCTTGTTTTTGACTATTCAGTTTGACACTCGCGTTTTGGGTAGTAGTGAATGGGAAAACTTGAAGAAAAGTTGTATAACCTTAGCAATTTTTGTCTAGTCACTGCCAACGGTCTGAATGGGCAGACCACACCTTACCAGAAACAACTGCTGCGACATGAGCCTTCTTACTCTTGATGTTCAATAACTTCAATATGATTTTTAGGTTTATGCGAGCTAACGGCTACTTGATTCTGATCGGTGGTTGTATCCCTTTACCCCGTAGCAGGAACGACCTACAGCCAATACTATAAAACTTTTACGATTGTATTTTCTAGAATTGTATTTTCTATCTATTAATACAACTGATTAAAATGAATCATTAACATTTGAAAAGATATGGCTATTCACCAACTGCCATGTTGTTAAATCTTTGAAAATGTTAATGATTCATTTTAACACTTTACCTAACATGAAAAGCAGACGACACTTGCAAACGAAATTCTTGAATAACTAACGTTTTTCATTTTTTGTCTCAAAAACATAGGTTATGACCCCTCTTTGGAACGAGCTCGACGAGCTCGTTCCAAAGAGGGGTCATAACTTATGTTTTTGAGAAAAAAAATGAAAAAAAACTCATGAAAATTAATTGGCGAATTTTGTGAATAGCGCTGGCCGGTTTTGGCCGTTACGTTGGGTAAAGGGTTAATCCATTTAAAGTCATAACTAGAAAATACAATTGTACAAGTTTTATAGTACTGGCCCCTGAACACGTAATAGATCCATCCATCCCATTTCTCAATATAATATCACGGCTTTTCGAGTTGTGAGTATTGCACCTTCTTACAGCCGTAAATATTGCCAGTCTTCACGCAGTTATTGTATTCAGTTTCTACTCTTCTGCATGGGTAAATCAAAAAAAAAAAACAAAACAAAAAAAAAAAAGCGGAACCAGAATGGTATCAAAGTAGTTTCAGGAGTGGAACCTCCTTGAACTTTTCTTCTACCATCAGGTTCCATGTACAGGTGATCTGACGATAGAAGAGGAGTTCAAGAGCACAAACTTGGTTGGATTTGGATTTTGAGAACATATCCAGAATTCGAACAGTTCCGAATCGGCGCCACGCAAATCTAAACCAATCGAATCATCGTGGATGAATTCGAATCGAATCGAATTTTGAAACTTCGCAGGACCCAACCAACTAGATCACATGAACCAGAGCACTGCTTTTGTGGTAAGCTTTGCGCTCGGACAGTGAAACACTAAACATACCATCCCATCCAGCCTGCCCAAAAACGATCAGCTTGTCGAGCCTCTTAGGGTAAGATTTCCATCATCATAATACTCATAATACATAATATTCAGCTCCACAAAATAGTTTATGGCCCCTCAATGGAAGGCGTCCGAGGATCTCGTTTCAATGAGTTGCCATATGTTATGATTTTGTAAACCGGGGTGGTGGCATATGGTTTTACACTACAGTGCGGCCGCGGTGGACTGGTCGATTTCCACGGGTGGCCAACATTTCCACGAACGCAATAATATTAAATTCCAAACACTAATTATAGGAATAATCATCAAAAATTCAATTAATGAGGCACCGGGTATAACCCGGTGCTTTATTAATTAAAATTGTATTGTTGATGATTTGTATTACCTAGTAATCGCATGCGTGGACATCATTGCCCACACATGGATTACGACCAGTCCACGGCGACTGCATGGTAAGTAAGGTGTCAAAAAAAATAGTCTCAGTACTGTCCGAAATGAACTAGTTCACCCTTCGCGGACCGAATAGTAATTTGCTTTTAAAGTATGTTACTTCATAGGATTATATTATCACAAAAACATGTGATTGTTCCGAAATACACGTAGTTAACACAGAAATACGAAGAAGCAACCGAAGAAACATTCTCGCTATCTAACCGAGGCACAGTATTATTGTTATCCTCGAGTGGTGGTGGCAGTGCGGAAATATCACCCTCGGGAAAGGATATTTGATTCATACACTCTGCAAGCCTCTTGTCTGGTTTTAATATCTTCCACGAGGGTCAGATATCGCCAGCCAACCCCTATACCACTCGAAAATAAATTTCTCATACCACCCCAGGGACGTCGGAAGCTCGGGGCAAGGGGGCAGCTGCCCTTCGTGTCTTCGGGACTTGTGGGCGAAAGGCGAGAGGGGGCAGACAAAGATCTTCCCAGGTTCGTCACTCATTTTTTTTCAATACTATTCTCGAAGTATTCTGGGAGTTTTCAAAATTCAATGGAGGAATTGGGGGAGTTTGGGTGGAGGTACCCTTCCCAGTGGACACCTCCACCCAAACTTCCCCATCTTGGGCCTTCGACCTTCGACCTTCGAGACCTGAATGATACGGCATGTCATGGTGGGGCTGCTTGTGCGAGTATATACCTTTTTTCCCGTGGTCTGACTCACCTTCTGCCCTGAAGTGCTTCCGGCGGCCATGACCATACCCCACATGTCGTTACCGAAATCAAAATACTGCTTGTGCGATAAAAAATACTGTTCTACCGATAGATCGTACACATTCGGAAAGAGCATCGGAAATTTCCTTATATATACCACGAAAACGATCGATGGGTTAATATATTCAAATACGTTGAAACAGTTGACATTCCGGTGTCATCACTTTTGAAATTATGATTGCGATGACGTCATGTGGCGTTCGGTTGGAGAAACATCACCCCGGGTGGTGGGGGGTGCAATGGGTAACTCTGTAGGTACACGATTACACGGTTTGCATTTTTGTAGTAAGGCAATGTTTCATACTCACACTTCATCACACACACATCATTTTTCACTTCTTCCTTGCGAATTAAAAACAACAATTACACTGCGAAGTGTGGCATATTCCTCTGTTGGTGTCATAACGCCATGGCCAAAAAGTTTCCAAGTCGAAAGAGAAAATTACTGGACGGAACCCATTCCTTGTGCATATCTGTCCCCCATGCGGGTCTATCAGCATACCAAAGGAGATCCAAATCCGACCAATGGCTTTGAAATTACCATCCAAAACGTTTGTACGGACAGATGGACGGACAGAGGGCCGGAGGTCTCCACAAGATGCCCACGAATCCTCTTTCAGAGATCGGGAACATAATAAATTCTTTTGAAAATTGTTCGATTCATAACAGGAAAAGTGTTGAATAATTCACGAGCACTTGAGAATTTTGGCACGACAGGGGCTGATCAGAAGTTCAGAACGCCTTTATAATAAGAGGTCATCCTGTGTCTGACAGATAATCAAAATCTACACAGACCTGTGCCGAAAATAACTTCACCATTTATTTTCAATTAGTCCGAAGCCTATCTTATTCTCACCTTTAGTTGCACAAACTCATCGACGCCCCAATTTTTACTTACTGTTCTGAATAACTAGGAAATGAGCATTTTAAATTCAAATTATTTAATCGTTTGTAGTTGTTTTATAACAAAATCACCATCAAAAAGCTCATTATGGAGAGTATCGTTCAGAACAAGTCTAATACAGGAATGACGTCAGAAATTAATGCCAACGTCGAAACTTTGTGAGTTGGTTTGAATTAACCTCCTCTTATTTTTCATTAACCCTTTATCCAGCGTAACGGCAAAACCAGCCATCCCTATTCACAAAAATCGCCAATTAATTTTCATTATTTTTTTCATTTTTTGTCTCAAAAACATAGGTTATGACCCCTCGTTGGAACGAGCTCGACGAGCTCGTTCCTAAGAGGGGTCATAACCTATGTTTTTGAAACAAAAAATGAAAAAAATTAGTTACTCAAGAATTTTGTTTGCAAGTGTTGTCTGCTTTTCCTGTTAGGTAAATGGTTAACTGCCTATCTAATATAAATAGCAGACGACATCTGCAGAACACATTTCCTGAATAACTAAGAATTTTCATTTTTTGTCACGAAAACATAGGTTATGACCCCTCAATAGAACGAGCCCGAAGAGCACGTTCCAATGAGATGCCATAAGCTATGTTTTTGAGGCAAACATTGAAAACATAATACAATTTTCTTGGATATTTTTGTGAACAACACTGGCCATTTTTAGTCGTTATGTTGAGTAAAATGTTGGGTAAAAAGTTAAATTATACATTATTTGATAAAAAGAATCTCAAATTCGTCAGGATTTGACATAAACATTTCTGAATTTTGTCCATTTAAATCGATACAAGCCTCTGTTAACCTCGGCCCAGTTCGATTTTAGTAACGCGGTGGAGAAATTTCATAGGATCGCGACTCATTAGAGGTCCTATATTTCGCAAATGGATGAAGAGGAGAATCTTTCGTTTTCATTCAATGGAAGAGTCTTTCGGCATACCTGTGCTGTTTTCCGTCCCATACTAAGGTATATCAGCTATTTCCACTACCCTAGTCAAACGAGTAATTTGCCCCGATTACAACACCCCTCCTCCACCTCCCCGCGTTATATATGTCTATATTAACGAACCTCTATCTCCACTGCCATCGTGGTAGTAGAGCAAACGAGGTTATTGACCTGATTGCGTCCCTCCATCGGCATCCCACGGTACACATGTCAATTCTATTCTCCCCCATTGTCTATGTGAGATATGCTTGTCTCATGTCAGAAGGCCATGTGAGATAGATATCTATCTCACATGACTCACGTGACCGGGAGAAAAATTATCCCTGATGGGGGTGGGTGTGAGATGGGGAAATCTCATCGTCGGGACAAGATATTTGGCCCAGACAGTCGTCAAGCCTCGTATCTGGCCCAAATATCTTTCCCTCGGATGAGATTTTCCTACCTCACACCCTCACCCATCAGGGATAATAAAGTACAACCGCAATCTGCACTGACCTCCTGACGGTGGAGCAAACGAGATAATTGCCCCGATTGCAACTCTCCACCTTCTCCTCGCGTTATACATGTCGACTGTAGTTGTTTGGATAGTATTTCCACTCTCTCTGCGCCGTAATTTGGGAAGAATGACTCCACCAATAAAAGCGTTAAACGTCAATATTTTTATCATCTTTTAGTATTACTTGTCGTGAGTGGGCGCAATAAAAATTGTTTTATGCGCATGACTGGTTTAAGCGACAAAAGTTTCTATAGAGATACAAATAATAGAAGACAATGCATTTGCGAGTTCTGTCTGGCCAAGTGCTGAAACATTCTCGTCATGACCGGAATGTCAGGAACCTGCTCTTTGAAAAGGAGTCATCAAGGTGGACGTTATAAAAACATAAATTACGACAATAAATTACACTCAAATACTCGTCTTGGTGAGATTTCAATTCATATCATATTACTAAACTGTAAAAAAGCAAACCGTTATTGTGCTAATTCCTTGTACATAACATGAACGTATTTAACCCTTTACCGAACGCAGAAGATTTCAAAATTTATTATTGTAAATATCATTTTTTAAATCTTTTCAAAACTTTTCAACAAACCATATCAAGTGACCCCTCTTTGGAACGAGCTCGACGAGCTCGTTCCAAAGAGGGGTCACATGATATGGTTTTGTTGAAATTTTTCGAAAAATAATATTTTTTCAGCTGCTGAATTTGCATATTACGCGGGCGGATGCGGGCGATTCGTTGGGTAAAGGGTTAAACGCCCTTTTAAATCTGTTCCAAAAAAGCCATGGTCTTAAAAAACATTTCTAAAGCTTTATTTTTTTTAAAAAAATTACTAAAGGAAAAAGTAAAAGTGGTGAGATTGAGTACTGTGATCACAAAAGGAGAAAGAGAATGTGTCAGGGTCGCGACTGGGTAGGGTCAATTCTTTGACTTTGATGCTTTGGTGGCTTTCCTGTTGCGATGGTTGTAGCCCTGTTGAGATAGAAACCGAAATAGAAATTTTCCAAATCAGAACACATATTAGAACAGATTTCGTCTCTGATAGCATCGACCCATTCGTATCACAGATGGATGCAGGGACTGGCATTAACTAATATTTCAATGTGGATACAAGATCCACTTTCCTTCTTGCTTGGCATGTCACTACGAGTCGCCGCAAAACGTTGCGGTATTCTTTGATCACACACTCTTATTCGGGAGTGGTAGTCCGTTGTTTAGTTTGGTAGGGCGTTGAGAATGTCACCAGATTCTTTTTCGCGATGTTGTCCCAGAAATAAATCATAATCACACCTTCTTCAGAGTTTTTTGGGATAAGCCGATCCTCAACGAAACCCACCAATTTCGTTTGGTCCAAGCTAGGCGCATTCACAAGGGCGTCACTAGTCGCCTTGGTTCCAAGGTCAGGGTTATAAATATTTTGCAGCAATTGGTAAATAATTCAATCGCAAGAAAACATATTCATATTCTTCTTGATGAAGTGATTGTAAAGTCGTCCTTATACTCCTTGTCATTGCTAATTATGTTCTTCGTGCAATCTTTGTGTAAGAATTATCTACCAAATATTTCGTCTAGATTGTATAAGAATCCGTATATTGTGAGAGAATGACCATCTACTAAAATTGTTCGCTGTTTTAGTAATTTCAACGATTTTTCTTCCGCGCTTCCCGGTAACATTCAGTCACTCTCGGCTTTGCACTGTGGTGACCTGGATGCATTTACCCGCTGACCGCTAAACTACTACATTTCCTCTCGAAACGCCCGCTCTACCTCTTGTAGAAGTTGCTTCATGTTCGCGACATAAATGTGTCCCCCTTCTGACAAAGATAAATGATGATCTGGTCGTAGCTCGTAAATCTCTACATCGAGAGAGTTAAAAACGCACATGGAACTCCCGTTATCTTCGCATTGGGTCTTCGTGAACAGTAACAGGATGAACACCATATCAATGTACTGAAACCAGAAATGAGCTAAGGTTCTCCGAAGAAGCATCACTAAAACTCAGAAAGATACGTCTGCATTCCACCGAAGAAGATCGGCTTTTCAGACATGTACTTCCGGAACCTCAGCATGAGACCCCCATGCTACTTAGAACATGAGTCTGTGTGCTCGCATCTCTTTCTTGCAGTCTTGAAGTGAAATGAACTTTTTAATGAAACTTTTATGAAATGAAACTCTATTTCCAGAAATATATTTACATGGCATAAGGTGAACAATTTACTGCAACGGAAATAACAAATCGTCCTGCCATTTCCATATTAAAAGTATAGCCAGTTCTGAAATCAAAGACGAAAGTAACCTGTTCCTTTGCTAGATTCTTGAATAAGTAATTCTATTATTTAATTATTCAACTCTTCACCCGTCACGAACTAAAAACTGACATTTACAAGATATGCTCTTAACTAAAAATATTTTAGTTTTTTTTCTTTCTATTTTCAACCCTTTGACGTACAATCCTCGCCTCCAAAATAACGGACGAACTCATTCCATTGTGAAATCATAGGCACTAATTTGGAGGCATAAACAGGTGAATAATGATTTGTGTAGCCAGTGCTGGCTGGACGCATACACTTCCGTAAGGGAAATGGACAAATAATTAGAGACATTTCATAGACTAATCAATAAAGCCTGGTCTCTAGAAAATTGAGGATGTGGAAGTACCTCAAGTAGAATCAGGGTACAACGGGTTATTACAATAGATATATGTGAGGTATGAACGTAGAGGCTTATCTTTTATCGTCTTTTTAACCCTCTACCCAACGAAAACGATATAAAATTTAATATTTGAAAAATCATTTTTAAACATTTTTCAACAAATTTCAACAAAACCATATCATGTGACCCCTCCTTGGAACGAGCACGTCGAGCTCGTTCCCAAGAGGGGTCACATGATATGGTTTTGTTGAATTTTTTTGAAAAATAGAATTTTTTAAGCTGCAGAATTTGCATATTACGCGGGCGGTTGTGGCCGATTCGGTAGGGCTAAGGGTTAAATTGGAATGTATTGAGGCGCTAGATGGATGGAACAATGTCATTCGAATTCCGTGGGAAAAATGAAAAGGGATTTCAGCCGAGAAGCGAGTTTTGTGCTTGTGTATGTTACTGAACTGCCTCGTGTTCATATCAGACGAGTTAGTATAATTTCCGAATGTGTTGTCAAATGACTTGGTTAATTTATTATTGAACCAATCATGTATGAACGGGCGTATATAGGTCTCTGAATATAGAGTACTGGTATATGGACTGGTCACTTTCCAAGCGTGGGCAATATTTCCACGGACGCAATAGTATTAGATTCCAAACACTAATTACAGGAATAATCATCAAAAATTTAATTAATGAAGCACCGGGTACAACCCGGTGCTTCATTAATTAAAATTTTGCTAATGATGACTTTTACTACCTGATGAACAGATGCGTGGACATAACTGCCCACGTGTGGATAACGACCAATCCACGGCGACTGTACTGTACCACATCTTTGAAAAAGGGATCGGTGTAGACAGATAATCCTATTTGTGGAGGCACCGTGTCCATAAATTTGGATCCTATAAATTAATGTCTTTGGAAAAGAGAGATGTACAATAATCTTAAAGCTACCCGAGGAAGAAATGTTTGCCTGATTTATAGCAAAAGTAGCTCTGGCTATTTTCGAACAAATAGCGGAGACGTGTTTGAATTTGTGATTTTCATCACTCGGACAAACTTGAATGCAGTCTCCTCTTGATGGTTTCCGATTAGTGTAATATTTGTGTCATTCAATGATATGTTCTTGATCGTAGCACTGCATGTATCATTTTAGTGATGAAACAGCTTGAATTTGGTTTCGGAAGCGTTGAGAGTTAATGTATTCGAAACACACCAGTCACTTAAGTTAAATAAATCGGAGTATGCATTTTTTATTAGAGTATACACGCTATCGTTAGATGTGTAGGTTGTTGGCATTGTGTCATCTGCGAACGATAGTACTTTTAGCAAAGTCGATCTACCAATGTCATTTACATGAAGTAGAAATAAGATAGGCTAGAGGATAGAACCTTTAGGTACACCTACAATGCTCTCACTTCGCAGATACTTCATTCTGAAAAGAAACAGATTAATTTCTTCCGGTTAATTAATCTGTAAACCACGTATTAGCCAACTCCCTGACGCCACCATATACAAGTTTCTTTAGGACAATACCATGGTCAATGCTGTTGAAAGCTTTCGAAACATGTTGGAAACTGGAAAAAAAACTTTCTTCACCCGCCAGTACTTTTTCAGTTGAGTTCGAATTGAGAATCCCAGAACTGGCCCACATCGATAAGGCCGCTGCTCTACATGAGTTGACGGAAGGATTTAAAAAAGTTCATTGATATATGAAGATCTTTCAAGTAGTTAGTTCGTCGCTGGTTATATTCTGGTACCAACCACTTTAGATCAAGAATTTTCATCCGTCAACGCAGAAGAAATCTGCCTCAGATGCTGTGTTACTTACATGAATCGTTTAACCCTTTACCCAATGTAACGGCCAACACCGGCCAGTGCTATTCTCAAAAATCGCCAATTAACTTTCATTATTTTTTCATTTTTTGTCTCAAAAACATAGGTTATGACCCCTCATTGAAACGGGCTCGTCGAGCGGGGGTCATGACCTATGTTTTTGAGACAAACAAATGAAGAAAATTAGTTATTCAAGAATTTGTTTTGCAGGTGTCGTCTACTTTTCATGTTAGGTGAAGGCTTAATAATTGTATTGATGGTGTCCAGTTTGTAGACAGAAGCTGGATAGTGAGAAATAGCAAACAGAGGCATCAAAATGAACGAGAACAAACTTGGCATCGAGTTATCATGGTAATTTAGAAAGCTGTGTCTCAGTGCTTATCTCATTGGACTTCAACCCGAAAAGTCTACAATTCGATCGCGACCAGCGGTGATCGCGTTGTGTCATTTGACAAGGCACCTAATCCCAGTTGCCCACGTTGGGGCACATAGGCGTTGTGTATTAAGGCGTATTGCAGGTCGATGGTGCACTTTCCTTCAACTAATGCTAACAACCCCCATGTGCGGAATTAGTACTCGCTGGAGAACCTGACAGTTGCTCGCCGCCACTCGGTGGATCTTTACTGTTCTCTGGCTTACTCCGCCCGTAAAACTGTTCGGCACGAGGTGACCCTGTCGATCGAAAATGTCGGTAAACTCCAATACATAAATAAATATCAAGGAAAATGAAAGCTAAACACATTTACACCGCCCCTTTCCTACTTCAATTATACAGTACAATCGCAATCCACATGTGGGAAGTGATGTCCACGCATGCGATTACCGGGTAAAAAAAATCATCATCAGCAAGATTTTAATTACTTTAGTCAGTATTTTGAAATATAATATGCCTTTGTTTAATTCTTTTATCAGTGTTGTCGCCACTGGCGAAAATTTAAAAAATTTTCCCAAAGTTAGATTGGTCTAACCCTTAACCCTTTACCTAACGTAGAAAGCAGACGACACTTGCAAAAATAATTCTTGAATAACTAATTTTTTTCATTTTTTGTCTCAAAAACATAGGTTATGACCCCTCGTTAGAACGAGCTCGACGAGGTCGTTCCAACCAGGGGTCATAACCTATGTTTTTGAGACAAAAAATGAAAAGAATAATGAAAATTAATTGGCGATTTTTGAGAATAGCGCTGGCCGGTTTTGGCCGTTACGTTGGGTAAAGGGTTAATTCAATCGTGGTACACAACTCGGTTTGAGTACGGGGAACAAAAATCAACGACCTTTGATGGAGTTTTTCCTGTTTTGCACGTTCGTCGCTGTTCGTCGAAGAAATAAAGAGAAAAGCTCCACCTTGAGTCGTTGATTCCAGCCCACATGTGCCCCACCCTCGTGTGTTCTGTCTTATTACGCTACGGCAGTTTGGTCCACTCGAAAAGTTAAACTGCAAAAATAGTAAAGTTTTGGGGAAATTCGTCCACTGTGGTACGGGATTTCTCCACGCATGGAATGTGGCCAATAAAATAGTCTTTTCACAGCTGTTTGCGTTTGCTCTTTTTTCTTGATAGCACGGACTCTGATAGAAAATAAGCGAGCGGTAGTCACTGTTTGGTAAAGGGTTACTATTGACATTTTGTTCTTTCTATAGCAGTGAAATGTTTGTTTGTTCATTTGTTTCATTGGGGTTTAACGTCACCTTCAACAGCTAGAGTCATATCGTGTCGGACAGTTGTACGGGTGGAGGAAACCAGAGTACCCAGAACGAGCCACTGAGCAGCAGGGAGTAATTGACAGACACCCCGACATATTAACTCTACACAAAAAGAGGTTATTAGCGGTGAAATACCGCTGTTCAGGATCGGTTCGAAGTTCACAGCTCTTACTACAGAGCCACCGTGCCATGCCTTTAGTGTAAATAGGTTGAAGTGCGTGTTTTTGTTTGTGTTTTTTTTTTGTTGTTGTTTCTTTTTGTTTGTTTTTAAGTGTTTCGTTGTTTATACGTTTTATTTAAAAAAAAAAACAAGAAACGAGAGAGAGAAAGCGAGAGAGAGAGAGAGAGAGAGAGAGAGAGAGAGAGAATAAAGATGAGTTGCAGGTTATTCAGAGAAGAACAGATTTTACGTACAAAACTTTCCACTTCATTCCAATAAAGGGCCAGATGTTTACCTAATGTTATAATAATAATAATAATAATAATAATAATAATAATAATAATAATAATAATAATAATAATAATAATAATAATTTTGAAGCCTAATTTCTTCCCAAGGAGGTCTTTTGGCTACACACTGGAAGTGGTATGGTGTCAAATATTTCGGATTTTACACTGCTCGTTAGGGAATTTCAAAGAATTGGGGCAGCGACAGAAAAAGCTCTATCATATGCTGAGGCAAGTTTAGAAATCGGCTGGGACATATTGTTTGAATCAGATGAATGGAGGTTTCTGCTCTGTGGGTGTGTGATGTTGTCAGCTCTTCCAGATTTGACGACACAATGTTGTTGACCCTTTGAAACTGAAAACCTGCTTTTCCGTCCAGGATCGTGATAGACCAAAATTCATAAAGTATCTGGTTGCTCAGTAAATTTGCGTGGTAGCCGAATCGAGATTCCCAACGTGCAGCCCTCAGGCTGCACGTTGAAGATCTTGATTGGTCTCCCCCAAATAACTAATATAGACTCTTCCACTGGATGACACTGTACTGGCGTGGAGGATATCACCAGGGTTCAAAGGGTTTCACACTTTGAAAGTAATAAAAATTGTATTCTCTGTTTGATAGGATGTCAGTGAAGATACTCGAGAATCGGAGTTATTCTGAAAAATCTACGAATACGTCTTACAACCCTGGCTGCACAATTTACAATATTTTAAATTTTATCATGAGGTGATCTTTTACAGCCAACAAGTAGTGAGTTACAATAATCGAGCCGGCTGGTGACAGATGCATACACAACTGACCGGCAGTCCACACATCGATTACAGGTCTTATCTTTCTAATATTTTGCCGATGAAACACGCCGTACGACAGACTTGCATAACATGCTTATCGAAGCAATGTTTTCACCCAAGAAATACTCCATGTCGCGAACAACAACGGCATTTTGTTGCCTTCAATTAGCAGTAAATGTTGAGTTCGTTCCAATTAGGGGTCATAAGCTATATTTTTTTAGAAAAACGGAAAATGTTAATTTATTCAAGAAAATTTTCTGTCACTGGGCACCTCTATTCGTTTTGGGTAAAGAGTCGGCCGTTTACTCAACACAACGGCCAAAACCGGCCAGCGCTATTCTCAAAAATCACCTTTCAATTTTCATTATTTTTTTCATTTTTTTTTTTTTGTCTAAAAAACAAAGCTCATGACACCTCATTGGAGCGAGCTCGTTCCAACGAGGAGTCATAAGCTATGTTTTGATGCAAATAATGAAAAAACTAGTTGTTCAAGAATTTTGTTTACAAGTGTCGTCTGTCTTTCGTATTAGGTAAAGGGTTAAGCAGATATTCGCTACCAAGCTGTAATTCAGCTCGAATTACTTTTGTTTTTTCGATTTGTTTATGGTGATAGAAATCTTGGTTATCCCATCATATCTGTCAAGGGTGTTCAACACTTTGGGAAACCATTGCTTTGAGAGTAGATTTCTTTGGAGAAGCCTTTCAAACGTTCGATACTTGGTCATGAACATAAATACTTACTGCACAATGGGATATTCCAAGTGTTTCTCTTGATAACACAAGATGATCAAACGATTAATGGTCACACTTCTTCAAGTTGCAGGGTGGTTCAAAACTGAACTCTTTCAATTGTCTTCGAGAGTTTATAGACTGCACTTTGCGTTGTGTTTCCGACATTTTACACAACAATAATCAGGATTTTAGAGAGCACTGAACGTGTTCTCGTTCCGTGCTGAACATGAATTCGCTTGAGACCATCACCTTGTTAAACCCCATGAACAAAACACTATCTGGTGCTTCAAATCGATCCTTTTTCTAAAACGTTTACAGGAAGTATTTCGAATTGTGTTACTATTTTTCTGAGTGTTTTGTGGTCATCTCGCCAAACGTTTTGATCAAACAGCATATGAATCGTATTAACCCTTTACCCAACGAATCGGCCGCATCCGCCCGCAAAATATGCAAACTCAGTAGTCGAAAAATAGTATTTTTCACAAAATTTCAACAAAACCATATCATGTGACCCCTCGTTGGAACGAGCTCGTCGATATCGTTCCAACGAGGGTTCACATGATATGGTTTTGTTGAAATTTTTTGAAAAATTTGAAAAAATTATATTTAAAATAATAAATTTTGATATCGTCTGCATTGGGTAAAGGGTTAACCATTTGATACTTTTGTACGCCTTATGACGTACGAAATCAAACAGCGCGTTGATATTTTGTGGTCATTTGTTTTCTTATTATTTTTCGATATTTTAAAGTTTTAACCTCAATTGCTATTTTCTCCCGAATAGTGCTCAGTGACAACCGTTAAGCCAAATGTTATCGCAGCTTAAAATACTAAAATATTCTACTGTCAAGACTTCTTAACTGGTTGAGTGCTAGAAGCCACTACTTTCAAAAAATGAGGATACCAGAGCAAAAACCAATACTTTCCTTGCTATATATTTCATATTCAGGCAAACACAAAAAATATTTGGTTTATATAAATCTGTTTTATTACAAACTCAGACCATCTAAAATAATTTAGTCCTCAACCAGATAATTTTTTTATTAGGGTTTAACGACACATTAACAGCCAGGGTCATATCATGTCGGTGACAGTTTTACGGGTGGGGGAAGCTGGAGTACCCGGAGAGAACCACCGAGCAACGACGAGCAGCTGCCAGCTCTCCAACATCATAACTCTGAACTCTGCACCGCGGCACAGGCAGGGTTAGATTGGTTGAAGACATGCGCACCATCGACGTGCAGTACGCCTTAGTACACAGCGTCATCGTGCCCCCATGTAGGCAATCGGGGTTAAGTGCCTTGCCCAAGGGCACAATACAGGAGCACGGATCAGTCGCTGAAATGGTCACCCATCCAACTACTAACCGCGCTCGACGTTGCTTAACTTAGGTGATCTGACGAGAACCGGTTACCGCGACGCCACCGCGCCCCCCAACCAGATAATCACTAATGTGAAAAATATCTTGTCATTTGTACTTTCCGACTTTTGACGTCGCATTTTGAAAAAAAAAAAAAAACGTTGAAGAAACTGAATTCCCAGTGACGTTTGAACGTCGGGGTAATTAATATCTCAATGGGTTAACACTCATGGAGAATAGCAAAATGCTGCTACTTTATTGGCCTATCTTTCCTTTACTTTAGGTCAGGGTGGTCGTTATTTGGCAATGACGTTTCAGAACTCCTATAGCGTACTCTAAGTGTTCACCGCAGTATCAGGAGACGGCAACCAAAATAGTAGTCTAGGAACATTAGGGTTGCCTGGGGAAATGGAAATGCTAAAAATGATTTTTTAAGATTAGTTCAGTTGATGGTCCTGAATTTCATACTAAAACACCGCTTGTATATAAACTCGGGATTTTCCCTCTGAATGGCATCCAAAACACCTGCCGATTCAAAGATACTTGCCGTGAAACGGTATATTATTCCAAATTCTATGATGGAAATCACGAAACAGATGAATTCACTTGTATCTAAAGGGGGGTAATTTGCGGAAACACAGAAAAAATTGTATTTACATATTTGTATTCGACCCGATGTCCGAAAAATTGTTTCTTCAATTTTTTATTCAGATAAAAAGTTGTATATATATTATAAATTATTGTGATGAGTTGGCGGTAACATGGTCTGAGGTTTGCGGCTCGGAGCTTATGTTCAACCGAGACGCGAAGCGTCTCGGTTGAACATACGCTCCGAGCCGTAAGCCTCAGACCATGTTACCGTCAACTCATCACAATAATGTATATGTTCCAATAAGACACCACCTACAGCTTGAAACCTACATCGGCTTATTTCCTAAACTGTGGTCGTTAAAAGTTGTCTTGTGCAAGGCAACTTTTAACGACCTCAGGTTTTGTAAATAAACCTCTCGTGTATCCACGACGGCACTGGATAAATAATCAATAAACCGGATAAACCCATTTCATCTAAGTTTAAATCGTAAATCGGTTTGTAATTTAAATCGGCTTAAAATTTAATTTCAAATATTTCGTGTTGTAACGTCAGACGGTTACATTTGTCACCTGAGCCGTAAACATAGAATATACTAAGCAATCTCTCGTCCAATCAGAGGAGGGGTAGTTTAGTTCTGTTGGAACATAAAGTAATTCTGAAAAAATTACAAACTACAATCAGTAGTATTTCATTATAAATTATTACACGATGACAAAAAGCTGTAGTTGGTGGTGCTGATATGCTTTATAAATGACTAAATGACATGTCTTATGGAAGTGCTAAGTGTTGACATTGGCCTGTTTGAAGGAGTATAACGGGCCTGGTCAACCTTGTATTTATACGTTACAGGGACCTGTCCTTGGACTTAGAAGATCTTGGACTCTGTCTCTTCTGTTTTTTTTATAGCAGTTGCTTTTTGTCATGATACATGTACATGGACGTATGTTCAAGTGTTCTATACATTTTTTTAAACAATATATTTTTATTTCATTCATTTGAAACTGGGTTTGGCGAACAGGCTAGGCCTATCTTAACGCCTTATCCTTACATTATAAAATTACATTGTATGGTTGTTTGTGCAGTTGTGCAAAAGTGACCGCATATCAGGTATCATGATATACTTCCAAATTAATGGAAAACATATTTCCAGTGCACCTAAGGAATAGTGCGTTACAATTTCTTGAGACACCCATTACCCAGTCATGACGCGCACACTGCCGACATTATGAATGCGCCAGATAATCTATATTTCAACGCGAAAAAAACGTACGTGGCCACGTGACTGCATTATCTTCTTAATCATAAGTATTTAAAAGGCTCTTGAGAAGCTGAATACCATTACTCTTGTCCCTCCATACGCCAGTAGAAAGAGTAGTAGCTGGGCTGCTCTGCAACACACACCCGGAAAGTGATCATTGAACAGTTTCCAGTTGTGAGTTCCACAACAGCGTAGCGTAACAAAAAAAAACGCTCTCAGAATAAAATTTTTATTTGTCGGCCTCACAGATTGTTTAGTTTAATAAATCGGTAAATCTGTAAAGCTATCACAAGTTAGTGCATAATGGTTATCAAATCTATTTTGATGTCTGGAGTATGATCAGACAAATTAAGATGGGCGTGTACGCGTCATGATGACGAAGACTAAGCTATAAATGTAGTATATGGAACGTGGATCCCTTCGAGTCGACACCAGGGCATGACAGCTGCCGAGAAAATACCACTTTCCTACAATAAGTTTTCAAACCTTCTCGTTTTGTTAATGTATTCTTGAACAGTATTGGAAACAAAACTGTTGTGCGAGTCAGATTTATATGGATTTCCATGGAGAAATGCATCGATGGTTTTGTCATCGTTTTCCAATTTGTTAAACATCATATGACGTTCCTGGGCATAAATAGGACATAAAGGTAAATAGTGACTGGAGTTTTCATAACGATATCTACAGCGGCATTCAGGATTATCTCCGACAAATCTGTCAAACGTATGGCCATTTAGTTCGCTACAATTTAAACGAAGTTTACAATGGATAATCAACGCTTTTCTACTCCTGGTATAGTAATATTTAGGGACAATGATATCATCAATTGCTTAAAAAAATTTCAGGACATTTATTGTTTCGCAGTTTCTGACGTTCTTGTGCAGGCTATTCCAAAGTCTCACAGCAGATGGCAGAAATGAGTTTGAGAACCATTTCGTGTTGCATTTAATTGCACGTAGTAAATTGGATGTTCTTAGTGGATAAGGAGTTAATTCTAAAACTGTACGGGGTATTAACAGTCGCATGTAACTAGGTACATCCGTGTTAATAATTTTAAACAAAGTTATAATTTTGTGCCGTTTTCTACGTTCCTTTAATGTTATAAAACCTGATTCTTTATATATAAGATTATGGCTTGTCCCACCTGGCACTCCAATAACTGTGCGTAACGCGTTTAGCTGTAAATTTTCGAGGAGTATATTTTTCGTGCCACACAGTTGTCCCATACAACATCCGCATAGTCAAACATGGGAAGAATGAAATATCTATAGAGTGTTTCTAATGCGGATCTAGAAAGTCTGTATTTGAAACATCTGAGGCAGTTTATCATCGGACTAACCTTTCTCACAACCTTGTCGACATGAGCATCCCAGGAAGCTGTTTTAGAAAAAATGTTCATGTTCACTTTTTTCTTCAATTTGTTGCCCGTGTAAGTATAAACGCGGACAATCAAATGGATTTGTTTTGCGGGATTTATTTAGAGTTTCTGTTTTTTCGGGGTTAAACAATACCTGCCAAGTGTTCGACCAGACGGCAAGTTTTTCAAGATCATCGTTCAAAATTTTGGCCGAAAGCTTTGCATCTTCTACTGCTAGATACAGTGTGGTGTCGTCGGATATAGCCTTATATTTTACACAATATTATTCACAATATCATTGATATAAATATTGAACAAAATCGGTCCTAATACCGAGCCTTGTGGAACCCCTGTCGGAACTATTTTGCTCGTAGACGTCTCTCTGTTAATTACAACACATTGGGAACGGTGCGTTAGATAGCTTTCAAACCACAATAAAAGGTCACCCCGTATTCCAATTGAATTTAGTTTATGTAAAAGACCTTTATGCCAGACTCTATCGAAAGCCTTACTAATATCACAAAATACGACTCTTATATCTCTATTTGTATCCAATCTTAGAGAGATATCATGATCAATGTCAATGAATTGATAAATCGTGCTATCTCCAGGGATGAACCCAGTTTGTAGGGGGATTAAGAGATTATTTTCAGTTAAGAAAGAAAACATCTTTAGATGCTCAATAAAACTTCTGAATTCTGACAGGCATCCTCTAACTTTGCAAGAGTATTTGGATTTCTTACATAGGAGTATTAATAATTCCGTTATCCATGCTTGCCCTTCCTGTATCGGGGTACAGAGCAATACATACTGGGGTGTCAGAGGAAAGAACATGGCACGTGAATGATTCGACTTATCGCAAAGATCGAGCAGAGTTGGTTTAGAGTATGAACATTAACAGAATGATTTATTATTACTTCAGAAAGTGCATAACCCCGTGTTCGATAATCCACTTTTATACAGCTTTGAATTAGTGTAGATTGCTCTGTGTAATTTTATTCTGGAAACTCTGTGGGTGTGAGTTGTCACTTACTGTGAAGGGATCTTTGTACATCAACTCCCAGTCTTCGGGTTGTAAGTTGATATCCAAATATTCTGCCCATTGTTTTCTGCGATTTGGATGGGGTAACATCTGTTTAGTTTTAAAATATTTGGTAAACTTTATTGCATGCTTTATTAGTGGATTTTAGTTTTCAAGATAATCATGTTTGACTATTAGAGGTTTGGGGTCGTTTAATTTTGTCTTTCCATTAATGGGGAATCGCATTGATCACCCCTTGGTAGGTTGTGAAAGGTGTCCTGAGAATGTACCTGCTGGAGAAGTCAATGAAAGACAGAAGGGTCCTTTGTTCCGTTAATAGGGAGTTTGCGATTTCAAACGTGTGCGGGTACGTGTAGCAGATAATTTGTGAAGTACGTCACACTTCTTGCACACGCTTACACGTTTGCTGCACGTAGAACTGCCGGGTTGAAATTTGAAAATTCCAGTGATTTAAAAAGACAAAATATGTTTCAGTTGAATGCACAAATTCGTGCCAGCTACAATCCCGTGGTTCCTAGAAGCTTTCTAATTGCAACAATCGAAATAATGAGCGTGTTTGTGAAACAAATTAGTTTAATTTTGTTGTGACAAGGACATGTCAACACTGGCATTAATCACGAAATAATTCGTTTTGGTCAGGAAAAGTCATTACGTGTACGAGTACGGGTAGACGAAAATCTTGTCGACAACATCATAAAGTTCGCTTACTTCCACACGTATACATTTTTATCCAACGTGTAGAAGTAGGTTTACAAGTTTCGACGAACGGGTAGATATGGATTTGTTAAAATAATAATGGTTTCATTTTCTCTCTACATATATAATATAACAGGTTATTCTCGTTGTAATCCTTGTGTTCTGGAAGAATTCTTCGCGGATATCAAGGGGAAATTGTTGGTATGTTTGTTGTGGATTGAATATTTAAGATCTAAAACGCAGCTGTTTTCTCGAACAGTCTTGAAGAATATATTTTCCCTTTCTTCCAACGATGAATACATGAGGATGTTTCTGTTACGTTGCCACTACGCCTATGAACGATCACAATTATATATTTGATTATTTTATTCTTTATTTATTTTCGTGTACGGGGTGAGTGTGTGTGTGTGGTGTGAGGGTTTGTGTGTGTATGGGGGGGGGGGGGGGTGGAGAATTGATTTAGTAGTGGGGAAATTCGATTGAATCAGATGGCTTACTACGATGGTTGTGAGCTAGGAATAATATGAGGGGGGGGGGGGGGGACACGTATGTTGATTACTGAGCCGGAGGCAGATCCCATAGTGCACAACACTGAGATGAGGAGTACGGGAAGGATGCCCTCCCAATGTGGATAATCAGGAGGTTCTCCCCAGGGACATTCAAGTCCCCCCATTGATAACAATCGAACTACTGAATTATTTTTGAAAATAATTTTATTTACCCTGTTTGTTTCAAAATTATTTATACCCTGTTTGTTTTTGTGTTTTTAAATTCGTGCTTCATTTTAAATGGGAGCGGGTCATGACGTGGGTGTGTGTGTGGGGGGGGGGGGGGGGGGAGCTCTCCCTGGCCTGGCTACGTCACTGAGTAGTGGCTTTCCGATGGAAGGTGTTTGTAGCAGGGACCTGCTGAAAGGTAGAGAGCAAGGCATAAGAGCATACGGAGAGCAAAACAAAAACAAAACAAAAAAAAATAGTTTTCACGTGCCAAAGGGGCGCAGGTACAACGATTTTAAAACCATTGCGAACCGAATGGCTATCATTGGATTTATAGTGTCAGACAGAACCAAGGGGGCCGGATAGCAACCAAGATCCAGCTCGTGAAAAGAGATTACACATTGCATTGAATGCGTTTACCGGAGGGCCAGCCCCCACCAGCCACGTTATTCTAGGATGTGAGATTTATGCAGCCTGGCTCACCAAGCTACCATAAGGATTCCAATCGACCAGTGGTTCATTTGCTAGGTGCCGAGGCACACACAGGTGTGATGCGTTTATTGGGATGAAGTCATGGCATCTAATCAATGCCGCAAAACAATCTTCGTTAAAGAGAGAAGAAAAACACAAATAGAACGCTGCTTTGTGAGCAGCGCCAGCATGATTTCCATAGCGGTTACAAAATGCAAAGAATGCCACCAAAACAGACCAATATGACGGTTTGTAAAAGCTGGAATCATCCATTAGCTTACAGAATGAAAGGTTGGCAATTCGGTCTCCCTTTGGGAGAACCGATGACTAAATACAGCAACCAAAAAACAATCACACGCCCACCTTATGACCCCTCACATACACCACATGCCCTTGTCGTGGGCTGGTTGTGGACATATTTATTTCCTTATTAAGAGAGTCAAACACTGGTCCTAGCCAGACAAGTTTCAATCATTGGCTTGCGTTTTGTCATTCTCTGTGGCTGTTGGCAAGTGGCGTGTTAGCTCACTTGACTGAAAATCAGGGTGAGCTATTCTAATCACTTTTTGTCCGTCGTGAAGGTGATGGTTGGGAACACTTTAATGGAATTTCACTTGAGTAGCGGTTATATAGGGGCATTTTTTAAAATAATATTTTTGCTCGTATTGAGGAGGATGGGGGTGGTGTGGGGCCAAAATGCGCCAATTGGTAAAACATCTTCTCTTGAACCAGCGGTAGCAGAGACCGTTATGCTGCTTCCCTTTGGGGTGTAGAACCTAATTTGTTTAAGAGAAGTTCGGGGGGCAATATTCACCGTCGTTATGGGAGGGGCAAGAATTTTTGCCCCGCCAAAAATTTATATTTTCGACCGAGCGGCCGATTGGAACCAAATTTATTATGAAGTATATTAATGGGTCATAAGTATTTATGCCCCCAACAATTTCCAGTAGCCCCGTGGGAACCGCGGCAGCTAAAAATAGAAATATTTTTTGTTAAACGCCCATATCTCCAAAACCACAATGCACTGAGATTTCTTATTTGGTGTGAAGCTTCCTTGGAACCAACCAACAGAAAGGAATAGTAAAAAAATGTCATTAGTTTTGTCGTAGAATACAGCTTCTGGACTTTGAAAAAATGCTAAGTCCGCATTTTTTTAACACTGTGGATAAAAGAAAAAAACATTTAAAAATCTGTTTTTTTCTAAGCCACATCCTCAAATGATTCATATTTGATATATGGCATCACTGTAAGTAGGATTTTCAGGTCTATTTAAATTGATCCCTTTGGGGCACATTTAGCGGGAAAAAATGTGGCCCATGCATGGGCCTCAAAATACAAAATAAAAAAAAAAATCAAACGCAACTTTTGCTAAATCTGTACGTATCAAGTCATTGATATTTGGTATGGAGCATATTTGGAGCGGGTAGCATCCAACCGGCAAAAAAAACCCCCGGATTTTACATGGGTTGCCACATGGTGTTATGAAATATTTGGATATACAAGTCTGCGCAGCATGATGCACAACCCTTCTGTGTCAGATACAACGGTGCCATTCTCACAACCGATTGATTGGGGTAATTGGAATGTGGTGTTAACTTGGCTAAACCGTCCTTGTCAAACCTAAACATTTGACAGCATTCATCATTTGTAAATCGTAACAAGTCAAAGCTTGGGTAATGAAACCTAATGTTAGAAGCTGAACGTTCATCAGTTGTGGATTACAACACCAATTCTACGTCGTCTTCAATCGCACCGAACATCAGCAGATCTGAGGAAGCCATTGTTGGTCAACAACATAATGACCCTGAACTCACAGAGTTACTGGCCCGTACGCGTACACGTTAATTAAAAAGTCGTTTCGCAACTCAATTTTTCTCAAATCCCAACGTGTACGGGTACGTGTAGCTACACGTACCCGTACCCGTACACGTTTGAAATCGCAAACTCCCTATTTAGTCACTTTAAGAAACAAATATCGCTTTCACACCATTTTTTATCAAAAAACATCATGTTATTAACTTTAATTTGTGTGTTGTAGAATAAAGGCCCGCTAAATATTTGTTCTCATGTGGTGGTGATATTTGAATCGAGTAAAGACCATGCAAACGTTTTTTCCAAAATGTATTAGTACGTTCCCTAACCATCAAAAGTCCTTCTTTGTACAAGAACCAAATTTTGTCGCATAAGTGCTATTCAAAATCACCCATCACTAACGTTTTCCAGGGGACAGCAGATTTGGGTTAATAAGTTTCTTGATCTAAGAAGGTTTTAAGAAATAGCAGTATGTTTTGATATCAGGAAATTTTAAGCCGCCGTCTTTTATTGAATTGATAACTGTCATTCGTTTATTTTTTCATTTTTGCCTTACCAAAGAAAGTTTTAAAACAAAGTTTGTATCTCCCGGAAAATATTTTCTGGTGAATCTGAGAGGACAGTCAAACAGTGTATTACCATTGGTAGTGCGAGTGAATTAATCGCAGTTGTCTTTACGATGACGGTTAAATTTCTAAAAGACCAATCACGAAACAATCTCTCGATCTTTTGTATCTTGTCTTCGTGGTTTTTAAATATAATTTTCGCTGAACCGATTATACTGGATGCCTAATATTCTGAATGGATTGCTGTGGTTCCAGTTTACCTTTTGTCTGTGCGTAATTTGTCACCACTACGCCTTTTGGGCCTAATCCATATAATTTCAGTTTTGTCAAAGTTGCTTTCACTTCAGAGACCTCGGTGAACTAATTTACTGTTTCTAGTGAAACATCTAGAGAGTGAACGTCGTTACTCAGAAACAGTGTAGAGTCATCAGCATATTGACTTATCAAAAACTCAGAGATGTTTATATTATTCTGTTAATATTTGGGTTAAATTTTAATGCAGCACTTGTGGGCGCTCTGGCTCAGTAGGTAGATGTGCATGCTGCAAGCCGAGAGGTCCTCGGTTCGTATCCCACCTGCGGCAACCGCATTGTGTCATTGAGCAAGACACTCCCCCCCCCCCATTGCCCACGTGGGAGCATGGCGGTATTGTGTACTGAGGCGCACTGCACGTCGATGGTGCACTTGTCTTCAGCCAGTGCTAACCCTGCTTGTGTGGAGTTAGTATGTTGGGGAGCTGTAGGTCGCCGTTACTCTGTGGTTCTCTTCGGGAACTCCGGCTTCCTCCACTCGTAAAACTGTCGTGGTCGTGATTAGCCATTGTGCAGAAATATGTGACCTTAAACACCAATAAACAAATAAATAAATAATGCAGCACTAAATATTTCCGCACAGAGTATAAAAAGATACGGCAAGGGTGATCCTCTTGCCTTTCCCATGCAGCAGGCTAAATTTGTATGAACAGTGCCCATTATTTAGGATACAGCTATAAATATTAGAATAAAAGGCGTGAAACCAATTTACAGTTTATGATAGAACAACCGAATTTAAAAAATCTGAGAGTCCTTTCAGTGTATAACCATTCCAGAGAGTCAACGCTTTCTCAAAGTCAATTAAGGCGACCATGCCCGGGATATTTTGTTCCTCACACTTTTTAACCCTTTACCTAACATGAAAAGCAGACGACACTTACAAAAAAAATTTTGAATAACTAATTTTTTTCATTTTTTGTCTCGTTCCAACGAGGGGTCATAACCTATGTTTTTGAGACAAAAAATGAAAATATTTTGAACTTTAATTGGCGATTTTTGAGAATAGCGCTGGCCGGTTTTGGCCGTTACGTTGGGTAAAGGGTTAATTAGATCGAAAGTCAGTCTAGTTGTTTCCTTTTTATATCTTCCCTTCATTAAACCAAGTTGGGTATCTGAGATTGGCTTTGGTAAGATTGTTTTAAGCTGATTGGATATGGCGGCGGATCCAATTTTTACGTGTACATTTATCAGGGATATGGGCCTCTAATTTTTAAGAAATATCTTTGGTTTGTTTTGCTTAGGAATGCAGGTAATAATACCGACTCTCTGTACAACTAGGAGTTCTTTAACCCTTTGAGACTTAAATTATCCTGATGTTCAAACGTCACTGGGAATTCAGTTTCTTCAACGTTTTTCAAAATGCGACGTCAAACGTCGAAAAGTACAAATAAGATATTTTTCACATTCGTGTTTATCTGGTTGAGAGATAGATTATTTTTGGTGGTCTGAATTTGTTATTCAAAACTGGTTTTATTACAAATTATTGGAGAGTGCCCACAGGCACTCTCCCATAATTTGTAATAAATCAAATTTATATAACAAAATATTATTTGTGTATGAATGAATATGAAATATAAGCAAGGGAAGTGTTGGCTTTTGCTCTGGTATCCTCATTTTTTGAAAGCCCTGATAGTGGGTTCTAGCACTCAACCAGTTAAGAAGTCTTGTAGCAGGATTATATTAGTATTTTAAGCAGCGATAACATTGGACTCAACTGTTGTCACTGAGCACTATTCGGGAGAAAATAGGAATTGAGGTTAATAAAAAATCGAAAAATAATAACAAAACAAATGACCAGAAAGTATCAACGCGCTGTTTGATTTTTGTTACGTCATAAGACGTACAAAAGTATCAAAGGGTTAACATTGTAGCCATAGTTAAGGGAGTTAATTAAAAATGTACCAATGTCCTTCCAAACAAAATTGTAGGAATCCGTTGTGAAACCGCCCGAACCTGGTGATTTATTATTTTTTGTACGTTTTAAAGATGCTAAACTTTCAGAATCTGCAAGTGGGCCTTCAATGGAATCTCTTTCCTTCGAGTAAAACATTTAAAAAGAGATTTTCAGGATCGAAAAACAAATTTTCCGCCACCAATAACTCTCTGTGGAATTGATTCTTGAGGCATACAGATTTGTATAAAAAGCCCTTTGCTCTGAAAGTATTTAACTTAAGTTATTTGTTTCCGTACCATCTGACTTAACTGTTTTTGGCATAATTTTGTTTTTAATTTGGCTTTACTTCTTCAAGTATCATTCCCCTTATTTTATTTTCCCTTTAACCCTTTACCCAACGTAACGGCCAAATCCGGCCAGCGGTATTCTCAAAAATCGCCAATTAATTTTCATTATTTTTTCATTTTTTGTCTCCGATAAATTGTAACAAGGCAAAAGCTCGTCGAGCTCGTTCCAACGAGGGGTCATAACCTATGTTTTTGATACAAAAAATGAAAAAAAATAGTTATTCAAGAATTATTTTTGCAAGTGTCGTCTGCTTTTCATGTTAGGTAAAGGGTTAATTCTACCTCTAGGACTTACATTTCACTTGACTCTGAAAAGTCCCCCCCCCCCTTCCACCCCCACGATCTAAATTTTGATTACGTTGTTTTTGGAGTATTCTCTATCTCTGATTCCCTTTTATTTAGCTTTCGTTTAAGATTTGCAGAGTAGGAAATTGTCTTCCCACGTATTACGTATTAAGTTTCAAAGTCCCCCAGAAAAGGTAGTCATTGTTTGATAGCTGTCTGTCACTATCACTGCTGTTACTACCATCACCACCACCCCACTATTATTGCAGTTTTTTATCGCTATTTCTGCTATACTGATCAATTGTTTCAGCAGTGGTTTCTTTTACTTCCGAAATATAATCGGAGTCACCGAGGAAACTGTTATTAAATTTCCTCAAAAACCTCTACAGCGAGGCTGATTACTGAAAGACAAATCAACACTTATAGGGTTGTGATCGGATTTGTATCTGATTTGGATGTCCGTTCTTTTCATAAAGATCTGCAGGTCTAACGACATTAGAAAATAGTCCAACCTCCCTATCTTATTCCCCGGACTCTTCCATGTATAACGTGTTGAATCTGGATTTTCCAGTCTCCATACGTCATGTAAGTCAAGTGTTTGCATGTTGTACCTAATTTTTTCATTTCCCTTGGCATTGTTTTCGTGTCTATAATTAATTGTATCTGTATCGTAATTTTGTGGGACATTCCAATCTCCGCCTACCAGGATTGCGGTGCTACCGATTTCTTCTATTTTATTCAAAAGGTTATAATAAAGGATGGGGTTGTATTCGTTGGGACCATACACGACTGCGAATGTTAGGTTTTGGTCTTGTAGAGTTATATCGACAATAATGTAGTTTCCTCCGAAGTCTCTGATAATTTGTTTTAGTCTGTAGCCAAATGAGTTCTTAACTGGTAGAGCGCTAAATTATTTTTGGTCATGTAAATTTGTCCACGACTCTTTGCCTTGTTACAATTTATGGGAGAGTGCCATTAGGCACTCTCCCATAAATTGTAACAAGACAAATCCTCACAGACTAAATAATTTCAATTCAAAAATAATATGAAGCACATCCACAGAATATGAAGCCATTAAGTTGTGTCACTGCACTTCAGAATAAAGCCCAAAATATGGGCTTCCAGCACTCTACCAGTTAATGAGAATAGTCTTTCCCCCCACAGGAACCTAATTGGGAACAGAAAATAGTTTCATATCCCTATTCACTTTTCCATGTCTGTTCTCAATCACACGAGTGGGTATCAACTAATATTGAAATATCACAATTATTCCTGAAACGAGAGAAGATGTCGCGCCGTTTATTCACATCTGATGAGAGACCCCGACAATCACACTGCCGATTCTAATTTTAGCCATGGTCATGAAAGTTTAAGATATTATGTAACACCGAAAGAGTTGGAATTCTTTAAGTTAGATTTATTGGGTGATTTGGGCTTGACATCAAACAAGAATAAATATCTGAAATTTTTTATATTTTTGGCTAACAAAAACAAACGTTCTAACAAAAGCATGGGTAAAATGGGCTTATCTGCAACAGAAGCTCAAGAACTAAACCAGCGCAGACGATTAACCCTTTACCTAACGTAACGGCGAAAACCGGCCAGCGCTATTCTCAAAAATCGCCAATTAATTTTCATTATTTTTTTCATTTTTTGTCTCAAAAACATAGGTTATGACCCCTCGTTGGAACGAGCTCGTCGAGCTCGTTCCAACGAGGGGTCATAACCTATGTTTTTGAGACAAAAAATGAAAAAAATTAGTTATTCAAGATTTTTTTTTTGCAAGTGTCGTCTGCTTTTCACGTTAGGTAAAGGGTTAAGAAAGAGGTGGTAGGGTACGATGGATGAATGCTAAGTATATTATATTTATAATGCGAAACGTAGTGTCTTGTTTGACGGTCAGTCATCCTGCAATTCATTCTTCGTGCAGACGGAACGAGATCTCCTTAAAAACTTAACTCTCCCTCTAAGCATCTTTCGGAATTCTTTCATGTTACTTCGAATAAATTCGACCCAAATCATTCCTTTTCAGTTCAGAGAGAGACTATTTGAATAAATTTGAGTGCACATCATACATCAAATGAGAGAATTCGAATTTCAGCCCACTTTTGATTTTTAAAGACATTCTCCGTACTACCGGGAATCTAGTTAGCGTACAGCACTACAGCAACAGTTTAATAAAAAAACTTAAGCAGCAGCTATCACGGCTTTCGATTACTCTGGGGTAGTTGCAATGTAAGACCCGGCGAATCACGTTGTTTCTCTCGAATCGAATCAAGCAAAAGGTTCGAAATCGAATCGAATCTCAAATCGACTCCACTTGTGAATTACTACGATACAACGGCCTACTGGTGCTTTCTATCTCCGCCGTGAACCCAATGTCAAGGGGCATACTATAGCCCAAGAACATTAGGTTTCACTAGGGAAAAAAATCGGAGAAAGCTGATTTTTTTCAGGGAATGTCGAGTACATGTCACTGAACGATTAGACAAAAGTCCCCTAAAATCCCAGTTGAGCTTTTTTTTCTACAGCCTTTTTTCGAAAACGCGTTTGAAAAAAATCAAAAAAAATCGCACGAACTTTGTAACCTCGAATTGATCCAACTGTATTTTTTGTTTACGCGTATTTCGAGCTACATAATGTCTAATATACATTTACCTAGAGGAAAATGTGCATTCTGTGACAATTTCTGCGAAAAATTATTGAAAATTCACAAAAAGTATCGGATTTACGCAAAAAATGACGATTTTCCTAACGGATTTGCCCAAAGGATCGTAGTACAGAACGGGATGTTAGTTGGACAGACGATAAAAAATCACCACCATTTGAAGACTTTTATCATTGCTTACAAAATAGACATTATGAAAGACCCCCTCTGCTTCTGGCCGAGTTCCCCTTTTGGCATAAAATTCGTCAGCATGAGAACTCAACTATTTTCGGGCTTGGGACCGAACAGACACGTCTGTGTCTGGAAGCATTAGATCAATAAATAATATTTACAGAATGTACAAAAATCAATAAATAATATTTACAGAATGTACAAATCAATCAACATGGATTAAGTTACATTGACTATTATCAACGCTATATACAGAAATGACATGACCTATATACATATTATTCATCGAACTCAGAAATTTCCGACAGGACAGTGTTTCTGTGGTTGTTACAAGAATCCGAACTGCAATTATACAAACCTGAGCAAGAGAGTCCTGCCTTCTTACACCCACACCTTTTTGTACAAGCACTCTTGCAACCACAACTGATCAGATTCAGTAGGTTATCGGGGGCACATGGCTTTGTGGCTGCAGTCGGTACAAGAAATCCATTGTCTAGCGACCACCCCCAATCCGTCGGAGGAAGCGAAGTGCCCAGCCATTGTTGGACCTGGAGATAACATCTGTAGACATGTTGTTGTGCAGCATCGCTGCTTGGTGGGAGTGAGGCTAGGTCGATGGGTTTATTCAGTTTAGATTTTGCTACATAACGCTTGTAAGTGACATATCTATATTGGTCGAGAGAGGAAACAGTTTTACTTCCGTATAAGATCAGGAGAAGTTGTTCCCCGGAAGCGGCTACTGCACTTGGTGTACTGTCATCCGCCAAAATTGTGTTGACATACTGTTGTGAGTCGCTAGTAACATCGGAGACAATTGTACTGAATACTTTCTTCTTACCAACTCGAAAGAGTGCAGAAGTAGTGTCACAACCACTTATAGAATGTGCTACAAGGAGGTTGCTTCTATGGTCACCCATTTTGGTTGCTATTTCACTAACTGAAACTAGTAAGTTTGGGGTAATGGAATACATCATGTGAATATTACATCCCGGTTGAACTCGAGAGGTAAGAATGACTAACAAGTCTGTGTCTGTTCCCACAACGACAACATTGTTGTCATCTTGAGCGATGTCAAGTGCAGTTTCGGCTATCAGTACATCAGCATCAGCCTCGGCCTGCTTGGACTGAATATTGATAGCAGATAGCTCCTGCATTAGAAGATCGATCAGTTGGGTTTTGTTCTTGGCATTTGCAAGGAAATCGGATTGGGGTGTGGTGGCTGGTAACTCGGGTGAGATATTGATATCAATGGAATACCTGTCTTTAGATCTACGGGCTTGTTCCATGCCCTTTGTCGACATTGTACAAGCATAACCATCAAAAACAACCACGACGTTCGCCCCAAAATGTCTCACTAGATAATTGGAATATGATGTACATATGTCCTTATATGACGACTGTTTAGGCCATACAACTGCCCTCAATAAAAATCCACCATCTACAACAAACAGAGAATGTTCTGGGATTTTAGTTTGCTCGGAACCGTATGTTTTGAGGATCTTACCGAGCGTGCTTTTCTGTGTCTTTCTCATTCCAGCAGAATCAAACAATGCTGGTGGTTTCGGGGCGAGTTCATATTTGAGATACTCTTCCATCTCTGCTTGTGACTGAATAACACATGTGATGCGGTTGAACAGAATTGTGGGGTCAATCACTACCTTACTTCCACGGACTTTGATGCTATTTGCCATCGATGCGAAAGACTTCACAGTGTCAACACGTCGTAGTTTGATGCTGTTGAACGTTTTGCTTACAACATTCGATACGCAACATTCACCAATTTTGCGAACTTGGTCACAGTTCACAGTTTCGTCGGCCACAAGCCTGGTCGCTATAGAGACTAATTGTAGTGGATCTCTATTCTGAAAGGGGGAATGCACTCTGAGCCAGTTCAATAATTTGGTGATATCATTGGCATCAGTCAATTGTGAACTTTGACGGAGATCCCGATGTTGTTTGCCATGACCAGTGTGAACATGAACAAAATTTTCGAGAGCATTACATATCGGAAGGCAAAGAGGTAGTCCATGTACCCATTTCGCAACAGTGCTATCGGTTATTCCCCTGCCATGTGTGAGACCACCAGGGAGCTTGAACATTCTTATTAAACACTGCTCTATGGTCTGATCAGAATATATCCCGTCCCAGAATTTATCTGAGCGCCTTATGGTAAAGTAACCTTTCTCAGTGAACAACTTCAAATCATCCTGTTGCATTATTTCTGTTGGCTCATTCATCTGCTGCAAATAGAGATGAGAACTTTTTGCGTATGCAAAATGACCACCTGCGTGAAATACTGGAATCATATTGCGAACACAATATGTGTGGAGTTCCCAGTCGCCTGTGTGCTCTGCTCTCAAGAACAACTGGAGAAGACCTATTTGCTCGTAGTATTGTACCCAAAGCTTTGCTGTGCGTCCTACGGACGTATTCTGGAGCAGTTCGTGTAATTTTGACAGTAGATGGTTGACACTTTCTTGATTGACAGCGTCAGCTGTTGTACAGTCACCTCTGGCAAGTCCACAGAATATTTCATTGACTTCTGTGCAGTCTATGTTATCTAGTGTTCGGCTTTCTTCAAACACAAGTTTTGTAATGGCAATTTGTGTTAGCAAATGGGCACGAACTGCTCTTGAATATGCATGACCACTGATCAAATGATGGATTGACCCACCAGCATCAACAGTCCCCCAAAGTTCATCCAAGCCGCTACCAGCCATGATCGAACCAGTTGCCCCTAAATATGACATAATCATATGGAAGCCGCCGAGTCTAACGAAAACTTTTGTCAACTTATCTGACGAAGACACAATCTCCACTGCTCTGATATAAAGTGGTTGGTCAAACGTCACTGGACAAACGTATAATACGGTATTTGAATGAGAAAAGTCGATGCCGTTTGAATTTGAGTTTAGGGGGTATGGTTAATATTTCACACGTTTCACCAGTTCATTATGGAATAAATGACTATTGTTATATATCATTATAAAGCCACTGCTTTTCTGCAATTTTTGATATATAATTTAACTCCCAAAGTAGTCGTAGATTTGATTTAATGGACGTTGTGTACTGTTGTGTGTATGAAAACAATAAATTTTTTTTCGTAATTTTGTACATTTTCGTGAATATTTCACCATTGAGTCTGAGGATTGGTACAAAGTTGGCATTTTCTGTTGGGGATATGTATTCTCAATATAATTCAGCACGATATTTATGATTCTCACCCTACTAAGGCGAATAAGAATGAGAAATATGGAGCTGGGTCGAATTTTTTTTAAAATGTTTTTTTCATAAAAAAAAACGCTATAACTAAAAAAGCTCAACTCGGATTCGCGGGGACTTTTCACACTTTATCCGCAATGTGTGTCCCGGAAACATATAAAAAAATCAGCTTTCTCCGATTTTTTTCCTTACTTTCTCATTTTTATGTCTAATGTGCCTGGACTACTGGACAATTAGAAAATTGACAGATATCACAAAGGTGGTCGAAGAAAAAAACATTTATCGTCCTTTGAGTGCAACAAGACGTCATCAGCAATGCCAAAGAATTGCAGATGGCGCCTTGATGCAATTAACGGACGACATATTTTGCAAACGATCAGTAACACAATCTCCACTATCGCTTCAAATGTCATTTTTATGAATTATCCGACTGAATTGTGCTATCTAATTATACTGGATATGTTCAGTTCTATTCATCAGAAAAATACAGGTGGATTTGTTATCTTCAGAAAGTCGACAATAAAGAATTGCATGAAATCCAAATCTTCCCAGGATTCGATTTTTTCGAATAATCGAGATCATTTCGAATCGAATCGAATAGAATCAGTGACATGATTTGAAATCGAATCGAATGTCGAACGTTCGCCGGATTCTACAATGCAAGGACACAGACCACATGGGGAAATGATTAAAGATGTTGTCTGCCAACCAAAATAAAGTTGTTTTTGAATGTCAGAGAAGGTGATAAAACGTACAACTCGACGCCTTTGTATTTTGGACTCGACGATTGATTTCTCATATTTTTAAACCCTGAAGAGATCTAAGTGGTGATTTGTAGCACGAAGAGTATCTTCAGCTTCTCTTTCTGATATTTGACAATAGGGCAATGAAACTGTGCTTAGTTTGGGACATGCAACTGGTGCTGACATCTGTGGTTGTGCGACTCAAGAGATACCATGGTGGCTAGGTGTGATAATAGTGGTGGAACTGATGCGTTATTGGGTGATATCAGTCCGTGGTTGGGTGGTCCATGTATTATGAATGGACGCCTCAAAATATTAGGGAATGCTGCTATAACTTCACCTCTCCCGGAGTGTGGGATACGGGGTGTACATGGTAGAGCCATTAGCATTGACGCAGGAGTACTGTTTATGAGGTACATTCATTCGACCTCTTTCTGAGTGGAAGCTTTCCACTCGTCGGGTGTAGTAAGACAGGGCCTGGGGGAGGGGTCTGTCAATTAACTAACAGAGTGCTAAATTATTTTTTGCCATCAAATCTTCTACTCATGTCTTTGCCTTGTTATAATTTATGGAAGAGTGCCTATGGGCACTCTCCCATAAATTTTAACAAGGCAAACCCTTACAAATTAAATAATATCACTTCAAAGATAATACAAAGCACATCCACTGAATATGCGACTTCGGGTTGTGGTACCTCCACTTCAGAATGACGCTCAAATATGAGCTTCCAGTAATCTACCTGTTAAGAACACGCTTCGTTTTTAAAGCAAATTCTATCCAATTATTGGCGGCAAGTAACTGTTTGGACAATTATTAGTATACACTCCTGGACTTTGTGGTCCAACGAAAGAAAGTTGTGCAACCTTGTTTGTTTGTTTGTTTGTTTGTTTGTTTGTTTGTTTGTTTGTTGGGCCTTTAAGGACACTTTCAAAAGCTAAGGTGAGAACGTGTCGAAGAGTTTCACGGGTGGAGGAAACCGGATGACCCGGAGAGAACCGCCGAACAATGGCGAGAAACGTCCATACTCCCAATCTTACTAACACTGACAATGAGAGTTAATTGCGGCGGAAGACAAGCGCACCCTCGACGTACAGTAAGCATTAGTACTCAGCCCCATGATACCCCCACTTGGGCAATTAGAATTAAGTGTCTTGCCCTAGGCCTCAGCGCAGTTACCGTTGTTCAACATCGAACCATCCACCATACTGTTTAAAGTTCAATGCCCTAACCAGTGAGTCACCGGGCGTCAGTGGTACTTTGTGTATAGTACAACACGTTTGTGAAGCTAGTGGACAATGGATGGCACTGAACCGTCATCTTCCATCCATGTCTGGAATTGTTGGTGGTGATGGCCAAGGTGCCATTTACTCCCGGCTAGTGAGAAGGGTGTTGTCTTTGGTGGAGTACCATGCATATACCTCCAGGCAGGAATGGGGGGAAAACGCGATGCAGCTGGTCAGCATGTTGCGATGACCCACACCAACAGCATCGCCACATTAACGCAAATGCGTAGCCTCTCTCTTACCCAGAAAAAAAGTCATGAAAGGCCACACAGACAGCACAGCTAGTCAGGTCACCGCAACATGCTTGCTAACAGCGTCGCTTCATTACCACTTTCCTACCTGAGGCAATATTCGTGCAATTCCACCAGAGGCAGAACAGCTCTGTCCTACAAGGAGAAACAAGCTTGCTGGGCCACCGCAAAACGCATCTCTCAATTACCCCTTTCCCGTGCAAAGGAAGATAAATAGGCCACCAAAAACATCATGTCCCTCGTGTGCCAACAGCGTCGCTCCATTGCCTCTTTCCTACCTGGAGCAATATGCCCGGGAGGCAGCCACATACGACAGAGCGTCTCCCTACCAGAGGCAGACAGTATGCTGAGCCACTGCAATGTATGGATGAACAGTAGCGTCCCATTTCCTCTTTCCTACCGGGAGGAATATTTCTGATCGACCACAGAGGACAGTATGGCTCTCTCCTGCCAAAAGCACCGCTCCATTATCTTTTTCCTACTTGAAACAACATACCTTCCAAAAGAAGTGGAAGGGGTGAGGTCGTCAAACTTCGGGACTCTTCTCCGTCCATATTTTCCATAATCATATTTTCTTGCTCAATTGTCACTACCCCATTAGCTGTCCGAAAACCAATTTAATTTCAATACTATCACCGAACTTTTTTCAAAACGAAAAAAAGCAACGAAGGAAAAAAAAATAGAGCACTTACGAATTGCTTAATTTTTATACACTCTAAAATTAATCGGATTAAAAATCAATCCAAGTCAACTGGGCTGAGTGAATATGAACCCAACCGGGTTCATATTCACTCAACCCAGTTGATTTTTGTTGGTTTTTAACCCAACTGATTTTATAGTGTTTATTTCAAATCCATGCATAAGATTTTAACATTGCAGTAGAAAGAGGTCGAAATGTAAGGTTCAAATTGTAGAATAAACGGTTCTCGAGTGCGTGAGAAACAAACACCTGGCGTCAGATTCCCGATAAAAAGGTTTAATGTTGATTCTTTTTTGTAGACATATCCTGTTAAGAAACAATGCGTTCGTCGACTACCCTGTGGATGTTATTACTATTGACAGTTTTGCGGTTCTCCGAGGGTAAGCGTGTTCGATGTTGTTTTCCGATTATTTTCTTCCATTTTGTTGTCTGTAGATACTGTTGAAATCGGTTGTCAAACATCTTTTTGACGTACAGTACGTGGGGAGTGGATTGTAACTAAATCACCCGCGTAGTGGAGTTATCACCCAAGCTATAACTTTCAAATTTTGTACATATCGACAAAAAACACAAGCAATGTTTCAGCCAATGGACCTCCGGGTTTAACCCGGAGGTCCATTGGCTGAAACTTTGCTGGTGCTGGTTATGCTTTGCAGCAAATTTGCAATTATTGCACGGGTGGAATCTCCACTCTGCGGGTGATTTAGCGATAATACACTCTCCACGTTCTGTATTACAGCAAAGATGAAGTTTCGGCTGATGGTTGGACACATTAACCTTTACCAAATAAAAACTGGAGATGACCGTGTCATTGCCGTCCTGTAGCTTTTTTCTCAGGCCCGACGCTAGGATCTCACAATTGACCAACGTAAACCAGTCGAACATGCAGAATCGTTATGTGCACCACTCCCGTCATGTTTTTATGATAAATTCACTTATTCTCTGATTTCCACTATTTTCTTTATTCGGCCCTGTATTGAAGGGTATTGGTGTAGTCCTTGTTTGTTTATTCTATCTATAGTCTACAATTCACATTAGATAGAGAGAGAGAGAGAGAGAGAGAGAGAGAGAGAGAGAGAGAGAGAGAGAGAGAGAGAGAGAGAGAAAGGAGTATGCGGTTACGAATTTATGGTTTTGATACCGTGATATATAGGCCAAATTGGCCGGGTGCGTTTTTTTTTTTTTTTTTTTTTTTTTTTTGGTTTTTATGTTTTCATATGAACTCTGTACTTTGTTTTGAAGCACATGCCGCGTTAATACAGATCTACTTCCTTACTTATTTCATTGGATGTATATGGACGTGGTATCAACCTTCACTTGTTTTTCACAGCCCCGTTCTCAAAAATGTGTCGTCTGATGTGAATGCTTAAATCATGGATTTACCATAAAATTATTTTCATTTAAATTTGAATTACATCCTCTGAATCTGGCCAAATTTGGTACATAAAAATAAAACACATTAGCTTTGGTTTTGCAGTGTAAAAGTAATGGGCAAACGTATTCAAGCTTTTCACTTTAATGGGAAACTATTTCCCATCAACGGTTATACACTTTTTGGTAAAGCTGAAGAAGAGAGAACTTTTCAATTGATTTAAAAATACCTAGCCTCCAAAATTCTCCTGTGTTTAGTTACATTCTTATCATGTCCTCAACAAATAATAACTGTTTTAAGTTCAACAATGTCTTATTTATTCGTTATTTTAGCCCTTTCCATTCTGTAACCTAAATATACTGAATCTTGAAGTGGACAAAAATTTTAATGGCAGACATTCGTAATTGTTCAGGTTCAAGGTTGTAAGGGTAAGGGTTAGCAGTGGACTACTAACCTTTACCCTAACTTTGTCGGTCCTAAGGCTAAAGAAAATTAATCTCTTGATTCTCAGGCAGCAGTGCATTCGTTTGTTCGTCATATTTATTTCGGAGGCAAAGTTCAAAATGTATAAAACAATCATAGGGTATGATTTTAGCGGTATCACATCGCGATTTGCGATGCAATATGTCGTATACATTGACACAGTATTGTTATTCTCTTCGCGAATAGCGACACGATTCCCATGTGTGTACAAAATAAATAATATTTATTTAACTGGTTGAGAGCTATAGTTTCGGTGGTCTGAATTTGTTCATCAAAAATTGTTCTATTACAAATTATTGGAGAGTGCCAACAGGCACTCTCCAATAATTTGTAATAGAACACATTTGTATAAACAAACTATTATTTATGTTTGACTGAATACGAAAGATGGGTAAGGAAAATGTCGGCCTTTGCACTGCTATCTCATTTTTTGAAAGGTCTGATTGTGACTTCTAGCACTCAACCAGCAAAAAACTCCTTATTATTTTTTATCTTTATTTTAGTTGCTCTGTATTAATTTTGTGTTGTATGATGATTGATATAAAAATAAAACTATCAGTAAAATCAACATGGAAGCTCTAGTATTTAATTTTAGGCTCTCACAACTGGATTTTGGCATCGGCGATCTTTCCTTCAGGAATAAAAAATAAAAATAAAAACCGCCCTCCCTCATTCGTTTTTAAAAAAAATTGCCTGAGAATCAATTATTTAATTTTGTTTGGTCTAAGTTTTAGAACTTGTTTCTAGCAGCTGTCCCGCTTCATAATATAAGAATAACCGAGACAGAGGAAATGTATGTACCGATATCATACAGTCTGAAATTGGCATATAAAATGACACAACGGGTTAAATACAGTGTAAAAATATCCAGTATTTTTGAGTGGATACCGAAAATTATCTCATGAGTGATTGAGACAAATGTTTATTTTTCGCGAGCGAATATAACCATCTGTCTCGGTCACGAGTGACACAATTTTTGGTATCCACTCAAAAACACTAGATTTTCTTTTTATTAGAATCTGATCATTCCTTTCGATAATTCCACTCGTTTCAACCTTAAATTGATGCATGAAAGTAACAAGCTGATGAGCATTGATACGCGGAAGTGATTTGATCGATACTCGGAACAGGTAGCGTCTTGCGATCTTATTCAGCTGGCGGGGTACATGCATCAATTCAAGGTGAATACGTGTTGAATTATTGCTGGAAATGATAGGTATCCACTCAAAAACACTAGATGTTCTTTTCATTATACGTTTTCAGAACAAATTCATCATTGCCAGGGATAATTTGACTTGTATTCACCTTGAAGTGATGCTTTGAAAGCCGCCATTTTGATTGATACCGTGAAAGTGATAATTTCTATATCTTCTCAGTGGGGATACGCTTTCTATCTTTCCGCAATTTTTTTCGATAATATATAGCTTAGTGTATAATAAAAAAAAATCGATAGAGAGTAATAAAGAATAAAAAAAGTGAGGCGACCAGGTATTTTTAACAACTTCAGAGTCCCCTATTTCTTCAGCTTCATACCTTTTTCTCTGTTTCAGGTTTTCTTTTCAAGAAAAGAGTGTGTTACAACAATATAGGCTGTTTTTCGAACTCTCATCCGTTCACCAATGCTCTTGGTGAGGTCCCCGATTCGCCGCATGAGATCAACATCAAGTACTATCTGTACACTAGATTGGATCATCCAAAAGTACAAGTGCTCAATCACAATGATGTAGCAAGTGTTGGCGATACTAATTTTGACGCAGAAAAAGAAACGAAGTTTGTCATTCACGGCTACATGGCATCGCAAGATGACCCTGTTTTCCGAAATTTAACTGAAGCACTCCTGAAAAAGGTGAGAGTGATATAGTAGATACGGTACTGAGATTACAAAGCGAACAGAGAATTTCGACCGGATCGCGACTAGGTCGCGATCCGGTAAAAATTCTGAGTTCGCTTTCCTGTTCACTGTTTTCTAAAATCTAATCTGCCGAAACAGACATGCGAAAATACTGAATCTCAGTTGCTGTTCGCATTTGATACGTTGATTTTACAATATTTATTGGGGAAATCTCGACCCACTGATGGAATTGTGTCTTGACGCGATAGTGATCGGACAGCGTTCGTATCCCAGAAGGGTCGCTTTTGCGTTGAGAATCCTGTATGTATGCACTGCCGGTCGGGGAATCTCAGTAACTGTTACAGAAAATGGTGTACTCATTGATGCATGAAAGTAAACAGTTGATTCGCATTTGATACCTTGATTATATCTTATTTCACAATATTTTATTGGGGAAATCTCGACCCACTGATGGAATTGTGTCTCGACGCGATAGTGATCGGATAGCGTTCTTATTCCAAAAGGTTCGCTTTTGCGTTGAGAATCCTGTATGTATGCACTGCCGGTCGATGACTCTCAACACCTGTTACAGAAAAAGGGTGTACCTAATAAAATGGACACACGTCGTGTCGCGTACTTCCGAAAGTTCCAAAGGAGATATTCGAGGATTCAAACGAGACCACGCTTTATCCACGCGTTCATCCCGCGAAGGTGGATATTATCTGTTCATCAAAAGACATTGAGTTTAACAAGTGTATCAATATTTGTATCTTTTTCAAAATCAGTTTTTTTTCTTTTTCTAATGAGGAAAGAAAGAAAATAATTAATTTAATAAACGAAAGCGCGATGCAATAAAATTCTTCTTAATATAGATCACTTAATCATGTCAAACCCGAATTTCAAAGTAAGATCGTTTTTTTTTTGTATACATTACTGGATACAATCATGAATTGAAAGAATCTATATTTGTGGTTGTAATAATTTAATCATATGTGACCTTAAACACCAATAAATAAATAAATAAATAAATAAATAAATAAATAAATAAATAAATAAATAAATAAATAAATAAATAAATAAATAAATAAATAAATAAATAATGTAATCCTCCAGCCCATATATACACAGAACGACACACGTGTGTGAATGGGTTAATCGATATGGCACGAGTGCCAGCGCCGAAGGATAGAACGAGAGGCCGCAGGCCTCGAGTTTTATCCTTCCGCGATGGCACAAGTGTCGTTCTGTGTTTATTACACGCCTTCGCGTCTGTAAAACAATTATTAGAAGAACACTCAACAATTCATTTGATAATTTTCACCAAAAAGAACACATTTTGTCGCCAACCAAACTTGCAAGGGGAACCTGTGTTACTCTTTCGTCCTCTGAGTTCCAATGTGCTCTATGTGCCTACTGACACACAGAACACATTGGAACTCAGGAGACGACCTTTAGCTATTGCTAGGAATTGAAACTGTAATTGTGGAACACGATTTGTAGAAAATTCCAGTTAAATTTATCTTCTTTATAAAAATAGTCCGTCAACGATTTCCGTTCCACACATGTGCGGAACAGATTTTTATTTTCCGCACGGTTTAGTGTTGCTGTAGATAGGGATTTTATAGAACAGGCGTGTAATAAAATTAGACTATTGCTGATTATCCTCAGCAATAGGAATCGGTCGGGTGCGCGGTGACTCACTGGTTACGGCTTTGGACTTCAAACTGAAAGGTCCACCCTCCGGCCCGCGCCGGGGGTAAATGAGTTGTGTCTTTGGGCAAGACACTAAATCTCAAATGGCCACATGGAAGCACTCTAGTGCTGTGTCATAAGGCGTGCTGCACGTCGATGATGCACTTACCTTTCACCAATTTGAATGCCAACACTGCTTGCGTGGAGTTAATACATTGAGGAGTCTGGCAGTTGCTCGGCGATGCTCGGTGGTTCTGTCCGGGTACTCTGGCTTCCTCCACTCGGAAAACTATTCGCAACGAGGTGACCCTAGCTATCAAAACTATTTTAAACCTCACTAAAACACCGAATCGACCGCGTCCGCTCACGTAATTTGCAAATTATGTAGTTGAAAAAACAATTCAAAACATTTCAATAAAACCATATCTTGTGACCTCTCATTGGAGCGAGCTCGCGAAGCTCGTTCCAATGAGGATCACATGATATGTTTTTTGTAGAATTTTTTAAATTTTTTTATGAAAACCCAATAATTAAAATAATAAATTTTGATATTGGGTGCGTTGGGTAAAGGGTTAACAGTTTGTTATGCGCTATAATGCTGAACAACCGCCCAATTCTCTATTCGGCAAACAATGAAGCATTCCGGTTTCATGGACTTAAGGAAACATACAGATTTTACAACTTTATTAGAGCTGTCAGCTATCAGAGCAACGTCAAAAAAACCTGATGCATAAAGGATATCTAGTGTTTTTGAGTTTATACCGAAAATTATCTCATGAGTGACCGAGACAAATGTTTTTCTTTTTATTAAATAGTTTTTATAAGAGTCCAATCATTCCTATCGATATTTCCACTCGTTTCAATCTCGAGTTGATGCATGAAAGTAAACAGTTGATACGGATTGATACGCGGAAGTGATTTGATCGATACTCGGAACAGGTTGCGTCTTACGATATGATTTAGCTGGCGGGTTTTATGCATCAATTCAAGGTGGATACGTGTTGACTTCTTGCTGGAAATGATCGGTATCCACTCAAAAACACTAAACGTTCTTTTCATTATACGTTTTCAGAAGAAATTCATCATTCCCAGTGATAATTTGACTCGTGTTTACCTTGAAGTGATGCTTTGAAAGCCGCCATTTTAATTGATACCGTGAAAGTTAAAATTTCTATATCTTTACTGTGGAGGCTACGATTTCTACCTTTCCGCATTTTTTTCGATAATCTATCTTTTAGCGTGTAATAAAATTTTCCAACTACATCATCAAGGCAAGCCTTCTTCGAAGGCTTGCCTTGATGGTGTAGTTGGAATATTTGTCATTGTGGAATGTAGTTTAAAAAAAACTCGGGAAATTTGTTTATGGATTAATAATACATGGTGTACTCGCGATGCTTGGGCTTCCCAGCTTTTCATGTAATTAGTAGGTACTGGGCTCAAAATTGGTCTTGCTGAGAACATAACACCCCAATCGACCACATACCTCCATTTGCATGAGACCGACTGCGTGCATGACATAAGTCACAGAAGTAAATCTACTCACGTGAATACATACATGAATATCAGCAAGAGCGAATCAAGATCTAAGTCTCCAATAATATATGAAAAAGTCCCGAATGGAAAATTATTGGTACGGGGGCGGGGGATCACCCCCCCCCTCACACCCACACACACACTCTTAGTTACTCCCTAGACTAGCAAAGTGCAGAGCTAGTCATAAATTTGTTTTGCCCTCTTGTCTTTGTAGGTGAACATTAATGTGAAATGGACGGAGAAAATATTTTTGTAGATCCGAATTAAAATCGAGTCTTTTTTACCGCCATCTTTCACAAATATCATTTCACAAATGTAAGGTGATGACACACCTTTACTTAAAACAGGCGTCAAGTTCATGAAGTTTCCGACAGAAATTGGCGGTTCTCTACCTGTCACAGATACTCACCAGTAAAATACAAGTAGGATGGACGCGGAATTTATTATTTTTTCAGTTTTTACCACCAAAACATAACATGACTCCTCAATGACGAATATTACAAAAAGTGTGATCCGAAAAGTGAGAGTCAATGGCCACTTCACCGTCCCCTACCCATCTCATCGAAATTGGAAATCGCGACGAAAAACATTCCGAACTTCAGTAAAGAGGAAGCAGGTAGGAATAAGCGGGCTTCATTGTATATATATGTGTGTGTCCCCTAGAAATATACTCCCCCTTATGATAGAGCCAATTCGGCTGATTTTCAAAATCTTTCGTCATCTGCTCGAGGGTGGTACTGAGAGCCATTAATTAACAACCGAGGGAGGGAACATTATCAAAACCGAGGGATTATTACCAAGTTATACAGCGTGGTTGTGTTGTGAAGAAAATAGGATTATGGCGGTGGTAAAAAGACCTTCAATACCAAAGAAGATGGCGGGGCTACCTGCCCATACGAATAAGGTAATAACTTGGGTTATTCTTTTATTTGGATCGTGAGATATACAGTTTTATCATATGACTCGTCCGCTTTGTTCACTTTAAAATATTTGATATTTTGTTTTCATATTAATCAGTGATAAATAAAGTCTTCCGTCAATTTCATTGGTCATTTTCAAAACTAGACATTTTGATAGGCTGAGAAAAATACAACTGGACCACATTTTCATAATTTGCATAATTAGAGTTGGGAGCTTTCATTAGTCAATTTCAAAACTGGACAATTTGATTGGCTAAACAAAATACAACTGGGTCACATTTGCATAATTTCAGTAGGAAGAATTTACATTATTTGTCCTATTCAGGGTGGGTTATATTGTATTAATCTTTTACCTAATGTAACGGCAAAAACCGTCTCGCGCAATACAAGAAAAACGCCATTCATTTTTTTTTATATTTTCACTTTTTGCTTCTAAAACATAGGTTATGACCCCTCATTGGAACTAGCCTGTCGCGCTCGTTCCAATGAGGGGTCATAACCTATGGTTTGGAAGCAAAAAATTAAAATTTTTAGTTATACGAGGATGTTTTTTCCAAGTGCCGTCTGGAACTCAAGTTAGGTGATGGGCTAAAAAGTCATACTAAGTGGCTAATTTGTGCGTGTGTGTGTCATATGATAAATGAGTGTTTTTCTCGTATAATATTTATGAAACTCGTCCGAATTTTCCGTTTGGGCTCGCCTAGAGGATATCCCAAACGGAAAATTCTTAGAAGCGTTTCATAAATATTATATGAGAAAAACACTCATTCCATATCCTCTTTTTATGTGAATGGACCAAATTCATCTTTTCAGAATCGGCTCATTCCAATGTAACTCGTTCAACCTTTTGAACCCAAGCGACCGCTTTTCCGACCAGGAACATAATACGTCATAACGTCATTAAATTGGATGGCTGTTCAGTAAATGTGTTGGGTAGACCAATCAATATTTTCAAAGTGAAGAAAATATTCATTGGCCAACCCCAAATAATGAATATAGACTCAAATTCTTATTCTGCCATTGAACTGGCATGAAAGATACCACTATAGTTCAAGGGGTTAATAGCTTGAATGTTATTTATTTTAGGGTGACTTTAATGTTATAGGTGTCGACTGGAAAGAAGGAGCCCACAAAATGTACCAAAAAGCTGTTGCAAATACAAGAGTTGTTGGAGCGGTAACAGCTAACTTTATACAAGCCCTGCACGATACATTCCGTTTGTCATTTAATAATATTCATTTGATTGGTCACAGTCTTGGAGCACAGACAGCAGGATACTGTGGAAGACGGATCCCTGAAATTGGAAGAATAACAGGTAATTTACAAAGTGAAAAAAACAATATAAGTTATTGTGATGAATTGACGATGACATGACTTGAGGTTTGCGGCTCTGAGTTTATGTTCAGCTGAGACGCAGAGGTTGAACATAAACTCCGCGCCTCAAACCTCTGACCATGTCACCGCCAATTCGTCACAATAACGTGCATGTTCCAACTAGATCCTACCCATAGCCCAAAACCTGCATCGTGAAAAGAACAGGACAACTTTCAACGATAACAAGTTTAGTAAATAAACCTCCACGACGACACTGGACAGATTATCAATAATTTAACTAGATGGTGTCATTTGTGTGCAAAGCACACTATAGTATATCCCCGCATTTGCATTCTTGATTATTAGTCAATGCTTGATACAGAAATGAAAAGGTATTATATAAAGTCTGAAAGCTTTATGTACATCTAGAGGCCCAACCTGAATTTATTACATGCCTGTTCTATGAAATCCTCATCTACAGCAACACTAAACCATGCGGAAAATGATGTTCCGCACATGTGTGCAGAACGGAAATTGTTGACGAACTATTTTTTAGATAGAAGCGAAATTTCACTGGAATTTTCTGCAAATCGTGCACTGCAATTACAATTTGAATCGCTAGCTATAGCTGCAAATCACTCCCGAGTTCCAATGTGTTCTATGTGCCCGTAGGCACAAAGAACACATTGGAACTCGGGGGGACGAAATAGCAACACGTGTTCGCCACGCAAATTTGGTTGGAGATAAAATGTGTTGTTTTTGTTGATAGTTGCCAAATGAATTGCTGAGTGTCCTGATAATTGTTTTTTATACACGCGAAGGCATGTAATAACGCAGAACGACACTTCGGCCTCTCGTTCTGTCCTTCCACGCTGGCACGAGTGCCATATCGATTAACCCATTCACACGTGTGAGCCGTTCTGTGTATATATTCATGAACACACTTTCGTAGGAAACTGATTGTCAAATGACAAATATGTCACCAAAGGTGCCACATGATGACGAATCAAAAGTCCGAAACCTTTATGCACAACTAGACTCACTACCTGAACATGTGAACACACTTTCAACATTAGGAACCTTTGTCGCAAACAGATTGTTTAACGACAAAAGTGGTACTATGGATGCCACTTGGGGCCGAATGCACATCTAGACACCCTACTGGAACATATGAATAAGCTTTCAACATTTCAAATTAAAACTCCTAGGAGCTTTTGTCGGAAACTGATTCTCTAATGATAAAAATGGCACTACGGGCACCACATGGGGCCAAATTAAAAATCCCAACTCTTTATGCACATCTAGACATCCTACTGGAACGTATAAACACACTTTCAACGTCTTGAATTGAAACCCCTAGGAGCATTTCGACGGAAACTGATTCTCTGTCGACAAAACTGGGCCGAATCAAAAATCCGAAACCTTTATGCACATCTGGAGACCCTACTGGAACATATGAGACCCTACTGGAACATATGAACACACTTCAAACGTTTCGAATTAAAACCCCTAGGAGCCTTCCATCGGAAACCGATTCTATGTCGATACAAGTGGTTCTTCGGGCGCCAAATGGGTAAAAATAAAAAATCTGAAACTTTATGCCCTTCTAGCCACCCAACCAGGACATATGGACACACTTTCAACGTTTCAAATTAAAACCTCTAGGAGCCTTCCACCGGAGACTGACTTTTTAACAATAAAAGTGGTTCCACTGGAACCACTTGGGACCAAATAAAAATTCCGAAACTTTTCTGAACGTCTACAGATGCTACCGAAACACCTTAGCATAGCTTAAAGGTTTCAAATTAAAGACCCTAGGAGCCTTTCAATGGAAACCGATTTTCTAACAATAACACTAAAAGTGGTTCCACTGATTCTCTAATGACAAATATGTCGCCAATGGTGCCATGCAGTCCACGATTTGAATATATGGAGTGAACTCTACCTTTGCTATCCCTGCATTTTTTAAAAATGTGGGGATATTGTCGCCAAATATTTCGCAAAGTGACGTATTTGCAATAGATTTTTAGTACATCTTGTGGGCTCCTTCTTTCCAGTCGACACCTATAACATTAAAGTCACCCTAAAATAAATAATATTCAAGCTATGGAACCACTTGGGACAAAATTAAAATTCCTAAACCTTTATGCACATCTCCAGGTGCTACTTGAACACCTCAGCATAGTTTAATTGTTTCAAATGACATACTCTTGGTGATATGAAGTTCGGAGGTAAGGACGGGACAGCCGGGACGGGACGGACGGAAATCACCACTATATCCCCGATTTTTAAAAAAATGCGGGGATATTAAAGGTGGAGGTCACTCCATATTATTCAAATCGTGGACTGATTTGTCATTTAAACAACACTTCATTCGGAACATCGTCTACTACTGCACGCGTGACAAATCTAAAAAAATGAATCGGTTTGTAGGTAATAATTACGAAACGTGCAGCGGCATTTCAAATATTTCGCAAGGTGACGTCAGACGGCAACATATGGAACTGGAACCGTAAACATTAAAGAAACCACGCGAATTCTCCTCCAATCAGAGGGCTAGGATTTTAGTGTTAGTGGAACATCATTCGTTTTCAGCCGTTCCATAGATGAATATAATTTTGTTACGATGTAATAGAAATCTGCTAGGAATATTTTCGCAATTTAGTTACCGTATTGTGATTTCAAAAAGTAGAAAGAGCATTTACGAAATTTTCTGTCTGCCTATCGACCCATGACAATGTGGAATCTCACCCGTCGAGAAAGAAACACGAAACCCTTACATCTCAGATATTATTTTCACGAGTTGGACTTTGCCACTGTTACATTTTTTAAATCTCTGTACATCTGTGCATATGTATCTCGCGACGACAACGCTGTAATATCACGATCCGTCCGAGAAAAAATAACGTTTTTGTAATCACAGTACTTCAGTTAGTTCTGTCACGTTCTTTTGATTTGTTGGGAGACCGTTTCTCCTAAATACTTTCCTTCTTAATTCTCTAATTGTTCATTACCCCTTTACCTAACGAATCGGCAGCATCCACTCGTGTAATATACAAATTGCGCAGTTGACATTTTTCTTTTCATTTTTCAGCAAGACAATATCATGTGACCCCTCAGTGGGGCGATCTCTTTGAGCTCGTTCCAATAAGGGGTCACATGATATGGTTTTGTTGATATTTTTTGAAAAAATGTTGAAAAAATAATATTTGAAATATTAAGTTTTGATATCGTGTGCGTTGGATAAAGTGCTTCAGAGTAACATTGTTCATTCAGTTATATTCTTCAGCCATAACAGTAGCAGATCAAGAACGTTGCTGACAGCTGAAGATGGGCGACTATAATTAGAAGTTAGTCTTCAAATGTATCATAACCCTCATTAAAATCTATCGGAATAAATCATTGTAAAACATGTTGTCACCACCCATTGCATGCATGGTTTACCATGGAGTTTGGGGTAATACGATGATTTATGATGGTGTTCTGAAGGACTTTCTTACAGAAAAACAATCAGTCAATCCTACAGCACTATAGACCATACAAGTGATCGTAAAACATCGCCATGTGGGAGGTGTATGCAGTGCGATATACTAATAGCTAAACAATTTATATCGATGTAGCCTTGAGGGGGAACTGGAGGGGGGCTTTCCCTCTGATTTTTCTGGAAAATGTCAATCTGATGTACTTATGGGGAACCGTTTCATGCCTGAAATACCCAAAACATGTACTCACCACCTGGGGCTAATACTATAAAACATGTATAATTGTATTTTCTAGAACTGTATTTTCTAGTTATTACTTTAAATGGGTTGAAACGAACCATCAGCATTTTCAAAGATGTGGCAATTTGCCAGTTGGCAAATAGCCAAATCTTTTAAAATGCCAATGGTTTATTTTATACAGTTCTATTAAAAGAAAACACAATTCTAGAACATACAATTGTAAAAGGTTTTTAGTATTGGATCCTGATATTACTTAGCACATTTTGTACAGTTATACCTCCACTGTCTGAGTACTTCCACCTGTACTCAAAGTGCCTCAATTTTCATGAAACTTTAATTCTATTGCCCCAGGATTTTCATATATTTTGGAATGCTCTCTCTTAGCCCAGCACGGGGTGAAATGAAGTGTGTGGGAACATCAAATTCTTCTGCTGCCACTTCATTTTGCCTAGCTACGCCCCTGCCCGCTTGCGTGGTTAACCAATTGTTCTATGTATGACGTGGACTGGCATTCTCTGCAACATACTAACAAAGGGTAACACAGCATAAGCCATTATATGAAGACAACTGTATAAAAAAGACGCAGTTACGCAATTGTACTCTTCGTGGATAATCCCCTGGATACGTCATTGAACTATGAGGCTTCAAATTGAAAACATTGATCGGTCACTCCACGCAAAATAATGTACTATGAGACTTCATGCAAAGCTTTCAAGGAATACTCTGACAATAATAGGCGTTTTATTCTGTCATTTTGGAACGTTTAGTGAATGTATGTGAAATCCATTTGAGGTACATATGGGATATCTTTTGGGTAAATGTTTTTCACCCACAGCAGATATATAATCACATGCTATCTTTTATATAATCCAATGTTTTTTCAGCAACTTTCATTCGGGATCCACAATATTGTTCAATGTCACCGAAATAATGGGACACGTCATGAGCACAACGAGAAAATGACTGAAATTTGTGAGATGGTGCGCACATCGATGACACATATCGCTAACATTTCAATTTTTTTTTTCTTTATGGAATTTCTATACTCTTAGTGTTGAATTTACTTATGCCTTCAGGAAAGTAAGGGAAGCTAACATTCCCGTAAATCTATTGCGATCATTTCCAGACCTGATTCAAGGAAATGTGCGAAATAATGCGACTATGTGTTTGGTCGTCCAAGCCTTTCAACCCTGTTTAACCCTTTTGAAGCCTGATGATCTTTTCCGCGCCAGTTCAGAGACACCAACTGGTAGACACTATACATGGGGGAAGATCAGTCAATGTTTTCAACGTGGAGCCCCCAAGGTTGAAATATTTGGGAATTTGTGTTATCGATGTGCGAATCACCTCACAAATCTCGATTAATTTGCTATACAAATTCAGTGAGTAACTACAGTTAAAACTAGAAGTGTTGTCATGAACTGCGCGTTTATCTAGAATTAATTGCGCGTAAGAATTGCGCGCAATTGTCATATCGAATGGCATCCAAGCACGACAGGTTACTCATAGTAAACACAGGCAATGTTTCTGCAATGGACCTCCGGGTTACCCGGAGGTCCATTGGCTGAAACATTGCTTGTGCACAGGCCATATGTACAGAATTTGATAGCCTTACTGTGGTCATAACGCGTAGATTAATGCGCAGATCGACGTGCTATTTGTGCGCATTTCATGACAGGACTTCTAGTTTTAACTGTATCTCCTTTATGAGTTCAGGTCGTATCGCTATTCCGGGCCTTAAAAAGGCCTCTCGGTTTCAAAGGCTTAAACTAACTTTTACCTAAAGCAAACGTTGGAATTCTGTAAGTAGACAACACAATAAATAGCTGACTGGGCGGGAGGATCAGTGATAATTTAATCCTACAGCCCACAGGGCTGAAGTTCTCCACAACTCCAAGGTTGACGTGCCCACTTCGCCGGATACAGCTGTGCCTGTGTATGAGGCGATACCATTCAGCTTTTCAAGATGTGCGGGTTAATTATAAACATTTACATCGAAACCGAACGCGGATGCCAAACACTCTGTCCAGTAAGGACAAACAAAGAAATAACTTATCCGATCAATGAGGGGACAAATGTGTTTCCATCTTAATTATGTTGTGAACATTCTTAGTAAAATGCTTTCGTTAATGTTCGCAATGTTCCCGCAAGTTTCTTAACCCTTTGAACACTGGTGATGTTTTCCTTGTCAGTTCAATATCAGAAATTGGAAGAGTCCATATTTGTTATTTGGGGTAGACCAATTAATATTTTCTACTTGCAACCCCAAGCTTACATCCTACTTCATGAAATTATAACGTATGATGTTTCTGGGCCGGAAAAACGATATCTCAGCTTCAAACGGTTAATATCTCAAATAACAAATGGCTATACATGCGCAGTGAAACTCACTGAGAAGTGGAATAGCATGCCCACACTCAGAAACACATTGCCATTCGTAATTTCGATTGCCTTTCGTGATTGTGTCTTGATTTCGCAATATTTTATTTAGGAAAACTTTACTCATTGGGAAATAAGTGCTTCGTGACACGACCGCGATCGGATTAATCACAGACAGGAACGCCGGATGCACGGGAACAGAGGGAGTGGCTGCCCTCCCTGCCTTTGGACCAAGTGGAGAGAGGGGGCAGACAATGCCCTTCCCACGTTCGTCACTCAATTGTTTTAATGATCTATTCTCGAAGTAAAGCTAAAATCCACCCCAAATCTGCTCTTGAAGATATCAAAATTCAATGGGGGAGTTGGGGAGGTTTGGGAGGAGGTGCCCGCTCCCGATGCGAGGGGGCACCTCCTCTCAAACTCCCCATCTCGGGCCTTCGGCATTCGGGACATGCATGCTTCGGCATGTTTTGGCAGGGCTGCTACTGCGAGTAAATGCCCTTTCCCCGAGTCTGCCCCCCCCCCCCCCCGCACTGAAGTGCTTCCGCTGCCGGTGTTCACAGGATTATAAATGTTGATGTGGATGAACGGTTTGATTATGTGACTGGCTCTGAGGAATAACGCTGCTTCTTTTTTGTACTTTTAGGCTTAGATCCCGCCGGGCCTCTTTACACTGGAACTGATGTCCGTGTGAGGCTCGATCCGAGTGATGCGCAGTTTGTTGATGTAATTCATACTGATGCAGATCCTTTGAGGGATATGGGTAATTTTATTTCTTTATAGTCCTGCAGTCATGCAGAAGGCCAAGTCTAAGAGGTGTCTTTCGTGGGAATGACTACAATTTTGAAAAAATGGAAACCAGATCGCATTATACATCTTAGAGGTTGTTGTTGAAAGGCACTGATCTCTTTTCAAGTGGAATGCTGGGAGATTCATTGGTCACATACAGAAAAATATCTTCACCGCCGCCATCTGGGGGTGGGGTATTGCTATAAACAAATAATGCCCAACAACCAAAAATGCCTCGACGGTTTTCAATTTCCCGACGCCTCGTAATCTCCGATCGCTTTTTTTAACCCTTTACCCAACGAATCGCCCGCATCCGCCCGCGTAATATGCAAATTCAGCAGTTGAAAAAATATTATTTTTCAAAAAATTTCAACAAAACCATTTTTTGTGTGACCCCTCGTTGGAACGAGCTCGTCGGGCTCGTTCCAACGAGGGGTCACATGATATGGTTTTGTTGAAATTTTCTGAAAATTTTTTAAAAATTCTATTTAAAATAATAAATTCTGCGTTGGGTAAAGGGTTAAATAATACACCTTGATGTCTGTGAAAAAAAGAATATGTTGACGATGTGAAATTGCATATTTACAACATATTTTAGTTATTATTGATAGAAAACAAGTGTCCAGATTGGAAAGTTGGTCAATCAATGCAGTGTTACTTGTGGCCATGCAAGGTAAACACCATGACGTTTGATGACGTGAAAGTTGTTACGCGGTGACTTTCACATCACCAAACGCCATGTATTGGGAGACGTTAAATAGAGAAATTTTGTATAAAATCAATATCACTCGTATGAATTGTCAATGCAATATGTTTCGGTTAACCAAGGGTGATGATAAGACCTTTCAGGTATTTATTTATTGGTGTTTAAGGTCACATATTGATGCACTATGGCTAATCATGACCGCGACAGTTTTACGGGTGGAGGAAGCCGGAGTACCCGGAGAGAACCACCGAGCAACGGCGAGCAACTGTCAGCTCCCCAACGTACGAACTCCACACAAGCAGGGTTACCATTGGTTGAAGACAAGTGCACCATCGACGTGCAGAACGCCTTAGTAAACAACTCCACCGTGCCCCCACGTGGGCAATGGAGATGAAGTGTCTTACCCAAGGACACAACGCGGTTGCCGCAGGGGGATTCGAACCGAGGACCTCTCAGCTTGCAGCCTGCACCTCTACCTACTGAGCCACACCTTTCAGGTAACATAAATTAACAGATTCCTTATGAATGTGCATGGCCGCGTCATTAGTTCCAATTAGCCAGGACACATTTTTGAGATCATTCGACCCTTTACCAGAAAAAATTCAAGATTCGACGTTCAGTCTATAATTTCTCTCTGAAAAAAATGACACTGTATTCTCCATTCCAAACAGAGATGGTGGGCCACTACTGAAACATTACAGGTGGATTTTCCACTCGGTTAATACTTAACCATTCTTCATTTAAGCACATAAAAAAATTCACAAAAAACCTCCAGCACCATCGTTGGTCTATACCAGTGCAGTGCAGCGGTAGGACTACAGTCAAAGCGTGACAGTTTTCACGTCATCAAACGTCATCGATAATAAGGAGTTATCACGTTGATTGACTTGAAGCCATCTTAGGGTTGGGGGCAGATTGAGTTGAGGCGTTTTCGCTGACGTTCCAGCAATCCACTTTTATAGAGATTGGTGTAGAAAAGTCACGCTGGAAAACTTTAAGCGTTTCTGGTTCTCATACAAAAAAACCTTCGCTTCAAACATTCGTTTGCGGCAATCTAGACTGTATGCGACTGGGATGCATACCAACGGCTCTAATGGATAACCTGAATTTTGAGTTCAGATGCTAGAAGATACCAATCCTATACCACTTTCTGTAAAGAGAAGATATGGCCGTTTTATTTCTCTTCGACGAATTCATATAAACAAAACTTAATTGAGATATTTAACACATGTGCTCAATGCTCAAACAAGATAACTTTAAATCCCACCAAAGATCCGCCATGGACTATCTTCATGGACGGATGATTTAACACCACGATGGAGACCAATTGTTTCGGATCATAATTTGGAAACCTATGCTATCTTGAATCTCATTGATTATTACCTGAAACCTGTAGCTAATAGACATCCAAGCTATCTCGAAATTACATAAGGTTTCTTGTCTAAATTTGCTAAATTGAAAGTCACGAAAATATATTTTAGCTCTATTGTATATTGACAGCATGTACATGTATATCAATATTAACCCTTTGAACCGCAGTGGTATCTTCCATGCCAGTTCAATAACAGCAATTAGAAGAATCCATATTCATTATTTGAGGTAGACTAATTAATATTTTCAACGTGCAGCCTCGGGGCTGCACGTTGAAAATTTTGATTGGTCTACCCCACATGTTTACTGAACAGCCATTCTATTTAATGATGTTATGACGTATCATGTTCTGGGCCGGAAAAAGCGGCCGTTAGCTTTCAAAGGGTTAATATTAATCACTGAGTTGATTCTATAAAAATTCATTCGAAATATATCTGCTGCAAAACGCCCGAATGAACAAATTTTGCGTCTTTTAAAGAGAGGAGCTTATAAGGTAATGACTTTCAATTCAATGTTTACAAATGATGGGTTGTACAATGGGCAAAAGATTCAGTCTCAATTTTACAAGCATTTTAGCAGCAAAATGAGAGGAAAGTGTCTAAATCAAATGTGCAAAGTATACTCTCATATTTTGATGACTTTTTTTTATCATTTTGGAACATTCAAGAGAAGATTCTGATGATGTTTTAGAAAATTGAAACAGCCATGATCCAAACATCAAATTAAAAGCGACCATCCGTCAAGATTCTGTTTATTTTCTCGATGTGGTCTAGAAGAAGGCAAGCAATTACAAACATCCGTTCAGTAAGGTGTTAATCCTTTACCCAACGTAACTGCCAAAAACAACCAGTGCGATTCTCAAGAATCGCCAATTAATTTTCATTATTTTTCCATTTTTTGTCTAAAAAACAAAGGTCATGACCCCTCGTTGGAACGAGCTCGTCGAGCTCGTTCCAATGAGGGGTCATAACCTATGTTTTTGAGACAAAAAATGAAAAAAATAGAGCCCATCGACGAATAACATCAGATATTGTCAGTTAGTTTACCCACTTCCTAAACTCAACTCGAAGTTTAAATCAAATTTGTGTATTTGTATGTCATATATGACACCCATTATGGCTCAATATATACATAACTTTAAAAAAATGTCGGCGCCATATTACCAGCAAAAGACATTGCAGTGGGAAATGTCTGATCCAGTGCGTCTTTTTACCTTAAGTATACATCTACGCACTCTCACGTGCACCTAAACACACACGCTGTTATAGCTGACAGCAAAATTGCCATCGTTTTTTAATAAAAAAAAACGCAGCAGAATAATTATTGACAAAAATGTAAGGAATGTGGAGGAGATATGTATTATCTCAATTTTGATTATGTTGTTTCGGAGTCTCGCTCCTGCTTCAAAGGCCATCGAGATATGGCATGAGAAAAAAGAGCTAGACTCTGATACAACATTTTATACATAAACATAATGGTAATGCTAGATTTATCTTACAATTTCCAGTGGTGGTGTCGGTAACTTGATTAACGAGCCTTTTCATATATGATTTCATTTTCACTAAACTTCAGCAGGTTGTATTGCTGGGAACTGTACTATACGGCTACTTTGAAATTTGCTGATCCCCGGATAAACTTCATGAACGCGTTTATTTAACGTTCCGAAAAGGCTGCGAACGGTGTGCTTCCAATGATACAGCCACAGACACATAAAAGTAATGTGTTTAGGCTTTAAAAAGTTTAAAATATGTTCTCAGGCCATCCAGCATAGTTCTTTTGGCGTCTGCATACTCTGTTTTTATAACCAATGCAAACTTAAAAAATAAATATTAAATGGTTTATGTCTGATATTTTACCCAAGTTAATAAAATTGATAAATTTCTTCCTTGTATGCAAAGCCTTCTTGCACCCAAGGGACGAACTACACTGCCAACCATGCTATTTTGTAGATTATGAGGCCTAAAACATAAAACAAACCAAGAACATGAACTTTTGATGGCAAAGAAATAATTACAAAAATTCAAAAAAGAATATAAAAACCAACCCGCCCATATTCAATTTTACAATAATGGCTTGAGAAACAGAACGGACCTTATCATTTGATAATTATACTTTTGAGACGAATTTTCACTGTTCCAAACTTCCTATACAGAAACGTATACGGTCTCTCGCAACTGTCTTTCGAAAGCGTGTAATGTTCTATAAATAGAAACGAAAACAAATCATATCTAAACACGCGCCAATACCATGCAGTTGCAAGATGCACATTTTGTGTCAGAGGCTCCCGATAGACTGTGTATTCAGATAATTACAGATCCAATACATACTGTTGGAAGTTAAAGTATTTACGTCAGTAAATAGACAGCTTAATTTCGGCGTAAAATTTCATGTTTTGGCGGGTTAATAATTACATTGTTAATGTAGTTATACGTTTTGGGTCCAAATACTCAACCCCCATTGGTCAGCTGGATAAAAAAGTCATGACCAAATGTAATTCATTTTCCAATGAATACATTTGGTCGAACTTTGACCCTTGACCCACATTTACGGTAGAGCGCAGTTGGCAGAATGTAATTTAATTAACTTTCAGCGCCTCTCGCAGTGATCAACTCCGCTGCTGTTTCTTTGCTGACATTTTCCAACTGTGGCATAAAGCCCCTTAAAATTGTTTGCCGAAAAACAGCGCTCAACTCAGAGTTGTGCGCTTAGTCTTTTGTGTGAGGGTGGTTTTTCGCCTCGTTCGTTCGTACATATTTTATTTCGTCTTTCTGCTTTGTTGTTTCGTAAAAAGTAGTTTAAACAGTTACGGAATGTAATTATAAGGATTGAGTGCAATTTTTATAATCTTTATTGGAGTATGAACGTGTGGGAATGGGTACAAATTGTATGAATCCCTTCGGAATTCATACAATTTGTACCCATTCCCACACGTTCATACTCCAATAAAGATTATAAAAATTGCATTCAATTCTTAAATAAATAGCTGATGCGTTACAAAAAAATTAGATCGTCATTTTCATCCTCTAGGTGTGTGCTTATAATCCATAATGCAATTATCTTCCAAAGAGTATATTTACCTTCTCCGTAATTATTCACCTTAGCGCATTATTCTTGATTTGACAGAGAAATATTCTCTACAACCATTCAAAGAAAAGTACTAGAAAAGTCTCTGTTCAATTCATTATTCGGCTTCCGGTTAAAATATTGATTGGTCAAGCTACAAATTGATAAAGGGTAGGTCATTATAAAAATCGAATCGTCTTTGGTTCTGCAGAACCGCTCTGGTCTCCAGTATTGTGTGAAAGTTCACAGAAATAAATCGACATTCATTTCCTTTTGCTCAGGGTCAAAGAGAAGACATTATAACATAAGCATGAACAGAGTGGCGTTGCTACTGAGACAAAAACGTTGGAAAACTGTAAACATGTTTAATATGGTACTATGATCATAAAAGTGGAGAGAGAATTTCAGCTGCAATGATTGCAGTCGCGATCCGGTCGAAATTTGCTGTTCACTTTCCTTTCCGCAGCAGAGTAATATCTCAACTGTCAACAGAATTGTGGGAACATTGAATATGAGGAACTATTTTCATTTGCTTTTCTTCTTTCGGTTTTGATAAAGCAATGTTTTATTTTTGAAGTTTCGACCCACTGGCGCGTGTAAGTGTATCGCCACCTGGGGTGAATACTATAAAACTTCTACAATTGAATGTTCTAGAATTGTATCTTCTAGTTTTGACCTTAAATGGGTTAAAATGAACCATTAGCATTTTCAAAGATATGGCAATTTGCCAGTTGACAAATTGCCATATCTTTTTTAAATGCCAATGATTCATTTTAGTCAGTTGTATTAATCACTAGAAAATACAATTCCAGAAAATACATTTGTAAAGGTTTTATTGTATTGGCTCCTGATCGCAAACCGTTCGAGAAAAGTACCACTTCTGTGCGAGTAGTGTTTCAGCCAATAGATCTCCGGGATAAATTCAGAGGCCAACGACGTGTTGTTTCTGCTTCTTCGATTTGTCACACAATATGACTTCTGACAAAAGCTTCTGGCAGAAGTCACCCATATTTGTTTGTTTGTTTATTAAGGTTTAACGACCTTTTCAACTACCAGGGTCACCTCGTGTCGGATATTTTACAGATGGAGGAAGCCAGAGTACTACACAAAGATAACCTCCAAACATCGTTGAGCGACTTTCAAACTCTCCAACACACTAACTCTACGCAAGCAGAGTTTTCAGTGGTTGAAGACAAGTGCCCCACCGACGTGCAGTACGCCTTAGTACGCCGCGTCGTTGTAGGGGCCGCGGAGACGGGGTGTCTGGGGGTGTCTCCAGCCACCCACACTTTTTATCGTAAAAAAATTACCAAACATGCAACTCCAGCCCCCCCCCCCCCCCCCATCTCCTACACACACACTTACCGTAAAAAAATACCAAACATACAACTACTACAGGATTGTAATTTCGATATTTCGTGACACAGTCACACATAGCTAGATACACGCAATATAGATATCAGGTTTAATGGTTTATATGATACATGAATTCGATTCTATAGGCTTATCTGTAAGGGGACAGGTTGTGATATTGGCCACATAGCATGTGCCCAATATCGCAACCGGTCCTCTTTCATGTCAATTAATGACTTTCGAGCCAGACAGTTTGGAACATTCAGCGAGTCTGGCTTTGGGAAGTTAATATACATGTAATTGTCTGAATAATCAGGAATAATAATACATGATTATTAGCAGTTTTTTGGTTGTTTATCTCTCGGGAATGTGCGTTTAAAAGAAGAAATTATGGATGTTCTATGTCTTTAAGTATTGTCAGAGATAATTTCTGGCCATATAATTTTGTTTTTGTGGCAGAAAAAATTAACAAATTTCAGTGCTCAGAATGCAGGAAATAGCATTCTGGGGCGTTTTTATTAAAATGTCTTTTTCCAGTGGAGCATGCCCCCGAAAACCCCAATCTTCCCGTCCCGAGCCCTTAGGACATTCAGCCACCCCTCCCCCCACCCTCTTTCAAAAATCGCTCCGCGACCCACGCGTCGTGCTCCCACGTGGGAAATACGGATTAAGTGTCGTGCCTCATGACATACCGAACTCACCTCTGGTTAGGATCGAACCGTCGACCTTTCGGTTTAAAGTCCGATGCGCTAACTGCTGAGCCCACTCCCGTGAAGTATCGCATGCCCACACGATGCCAATGCCACCAAAATTCATAAAGTCAATCCTAGGGCGGCGAAACAAGAGACGGGAAGCCCAACTATTTTTGCAAACTTGCTTCTTTGTTGCACGAGGAGTTAAGCACTTTGTGATTATGTGAATGTACCAAAATACAGGTAGCCTTGCATTATATTATTCCACAAAATGTTGAAGTATTTAGTTGCAGATGGCCAATGGAATCCACCTTTGGCCGATCCGGTCTGTTTCTCGTACTTCCGTTATATTCTAATCCGAAGGCTAGCCTTCGGGTTTGGAAGATGGCTGAAGTGGGGAAATAGTCCAAACCACGACCAGACCCTTGCATACACAATAAAAAAGAAATACTAATGTACACTGTCTCGTACATGTGCTGGCATATACGCTTTAAAATATTGCGTGACGGGAAAGGACGTCACCAGGTCTTTCAAAGGTATAGCACATTTAGCGGCGTCCCTCTCCCGCCACCAACAATGTTTCGTGCTCACACGCTTTGCACTTTTCCTCGCACTCGACAGGACCTGACAATTTTGTGGAGCCAGGTTTTTTATTTCTTTCCGAGGGTCCGATCATACTGGGTCTGGTGTTGATTGGATATCCACCGCTACATGCAATTAGTAAGACTCTGCGAATTTCAAATTTCGAATCGAATCGAAATAGGTAGAGGTTTTCGAATCGAATCTCAACGCTGTTCAAGTTCTTAATATCACACATTCTTACAGCTGTTACTTTTGTCATTCTCTTCTCAGGTATTGTACGCAACGAAGACCCGTCTGTTTAGGAAAATCACTCAAACGATGCGAACTATTTCAGAACGGAGTTTTTTCAGATGCGGCACATCCTTGAGCTCGTCTTCTTTCAAACCGGTTCCTCGGTTCCTATGCCTCTGGACTTTCGACAGTCGCTGCTCGGTCGAAATTCTCAGCAAGCTTTCCTCCCGGCAATAATGTAGAATCTCTCCTCTTGAAAAAGAATGCGAGAACATTGAATCCACATTGAATCCCAGATGTTAATGTCGTTGGTATTTCTGGATTCGGCCTTAATTTATTCGCAGATTATTTTTAAAATATCGACCCACTGGTTTGAGTGTACCGCGAGCCGATCCCTATATGAGCCAGATAGAGGCCATATTTAGCGATCACAGTACAGTGTGAGATAATTAAGAGAACAAAACTTTGTGACGAATTTGCAGTAAACATACAGAAGTTAGGATAATACTCGCTTTCTATACGTTTACTGCTTTCCGATATCCGCCCATTCGTTTCCCATCTCACTTTTTGTGACAGTCACCTATATGTTCCACCTCTAGAGGGCTGCGCACTACAGGCATGCTCTGAGGTATCACAGAACTAAATATTTTCCCATAGGCGACCATTATAACGTTCAGGCGGAAAAAATAGGATCGTATCACTTTAATTTTGGCATTCAAATATCTCTGTCAAGTATAGCCCTTCAGACAACTTTTTCTGATCCGAAAACAGGGGGTCATGCAACAAATAGGAGAGAAAAACTGACACAAATGGAAGTACCGGTCACGTGCACATATTTTTCAGGGAATTCCCTACAAAAACACACACAAAGTAAAATGTATTTTTTAGGTCCAAAAGTCATTAAATCACCCTCTTTTTTATCAGGAATATTCAACAATAAAGCAAGATGTCAATAGAATGTTTCAAACGTTTATTGAAACAATATATTTTCCCAAGGCTGTTTATTTTTAGAGATTGCATCATTTCCGAGTGCAACATTTTAAGGCGGTTAACTCTAATTTCAATGTTTAGTTCCGAGATACCTTGAGCTTGTTCACAAACTATACCAAGCTTTCAGGCGACCAGTCTTATTACGTGAGGAATACAACGCTGTTATGAGCTGTTTGTTTACCCACCTTTGGCGGAGTTTGCACACAGACTATAGTTGATTCAATGTGATGCCCATTTATTTACAAGATATACAGATATTCTTTCGTGATGCAGTTATAGATATTCCAATCAATAAATATTTAGTTCGCCTTGAAAACATCAGGATATTGACATAATTGGCGGATCTACGAGGTGTAATCATAAAACTACAGCCTCTATGAATCTCTATTCATAAATATTTAGTTCACAAACATGTCTAACAATAGAGTAATAGCATTAAAGGTTCGGTCAATTCAATTCTCGTTTGAGAAACATTTCTTGCGTTGATTCAAAGAAAATGAATGTTTCAAGAATTTTTACCCATGGTTCACTTTTCCGACCAACCCAAATATTCCAGACGATTGAATGTAACACACACTCAGACTCTCTCTCACCGCCCCCCCCCACCCCCCCCCCCTCCCCCCCCCCCACACACACACACACGGGTTAACCTTTGTACCTACACCGAAGCCTAAAAACTGGCAGTCAAACAAATATACCATCATATAACTGTAATTTTCTTATGCAAATGAAATTAGCAGACCGCTTTAGAAACTCCAGCGGTCAGAAACTTCCTTTTACAGAATCATGTGGTTGGTCACCTCCAGATAGTGAAGTAGATCCCGAAATTATCGAGGCTAACAAACGAATGCTCCAAAAGGTTTTCAGCATGAACACACTCTCCGATAAAGACAATTTAACAGCTGATGAACGGAGAGCCCTCACGAAACGTCGAAAAAAATAAGAAATTAGTAATTAAACCAGCCGACAAAGATGGGTTGGTAGTCGTTCTGTCTCAAGATAATTATATAATGGAAGCCATGAGACAACTCAGCAATACTAAACATTATAAGAAAATAGATTCGCTTATTTGGCCTCGTGGGGAATCAATTTAATGGCTAATTCCAGATTTAAGATAAACAAGCTTATTCAGGGGATGGAGAATTGGGGTCTTTGCAGATAAATAACTATCACTGGATTGAGATTTGCCACATAGAAAGTTAAAAACAGTGTCTCACCCAGAACTAATAGAATTAATACTTCTTTAACAGCCAATGAGTTCGATGTTCCTTTACCCCGGGTAAAAGGTAACTAAAAATCGTATGTCAACAGCAAGATAACCCCCCCCCCCCCCCCGTAAAGCGGGAGATGGGGTGTGGGAGACCTCTAGTGATCCGTTAGGGCCGTATTAAACATTATAAGTGAAGACAACACACAGGAGATATGTACTTGAATATCATACTTCAGCATCTGTAAGTTACCATGACAATTTATTATGTTATCATGGAACCTGACAACTTATGCCTGGGGTAAGAAGTCTCTCAAAAGCACAACATTATCATAAATAATTGGCCAACTTTGAATTTACATAACGCCACAAATGAGGAAAGTGACATTAAACACCAGAAAATAACATCACATAAAAATCATAAAAATACCTTTCCTCGCCGTATTGAACCCACGAAATGATGTTTGACCTGCAAAACGCCTCTAAACGTACGATAAAATGATAAAAAGTCGATAAGCTGTACCCAAACTATGATTTGAGCCACCTCAAAAATTTTTCAAATTTTGTCGTAAAATTGTTGGTTTTCATGGATGTTTATTACACTACTGGTTAAGTTTATTACGCTACTGGTTATTACACTACTGGTTGATTTGTATTACACTACTGGTTGATTATTACACTACTGGTTAATTTTTATTACACTACTGGTTAATATTACACTTATGGTTGATTATTACACTACTGTTGTTACAGGGCCCCAAAGCAAAGAGGTCTTTGAGTGGCCTGCATGATAAAGAGAAGCCAAGTATTGAAGAGTACCTTGGTGGTATCCTTGAGAGGTCACTGCTGTTTAAGCGGAGGTCGAGGTCACTGGAGCTTAGCAGAAAAATTTGTAAGACAGTGAAAAAGAGTGCCAAATATGTAATTTAGGAGTGGTGGAGACCCTGGCACATGGAACACTTTCTATTAAATGTCTAAAATATCAGTCCAACAGAATAAGATTCACTGGGAGTATAATGGTGGTGTGTGATAGGAGAATGAAGGATATGTGGGTATTGCCCAACACAAAGGAGGGTGTTAGAATGCTCGTCGTGAAATTGGGAAGAATTGGGGTACGAGATGTCACAAAAGAGTTCGTTTCCGGGTGTTGGGAGAGGAGAGGTTTAGTGATAGAGGCATTTGGGAGCACATGATTAATCAAGGAAGGCTTTCTCACGTGAGAACCCCGACAAATCAGAGGCTGGCCAATTGTTATTATTATAGCAGACGCCTTCCCTAAATGTAAAGTTCTATTTCAAGGTTATATCCATTACTGTCTTTATAAAAGCTGACAGAGAATTTCGACTGTATCGCGACTGAGTCGCGATCGAGTCGAAATTTTCTGTTTGCATTCATGTGCACCATACCATAGGATCTCATCTTTGAGGGCTGTGAAAAATACCCCTCACAAATTGTGAAAACACCCCCAACGTACTGTAAAAAAGTCCTAACGGAATGTAAAAAAAATTCCCACATAAATTCATATTGGCTCCCCTTGGCTCAAACGAGAAAAAAATGATAATTGAAACGTGTTGGTGGTCTCTCTGCACGGGTGTGAACTATCGAGGGGAGAAAAATCCCCTTGTAAGTTTCTCATATCTATACCATAATCCTCCATGACACAAATTTGTCCTGAATATTGTATGGTAGATATGCCCTCTCAAGTGCGATTAACAAGTTGTTAACGGAGAATTGCTGCATTCTAACCAAGTTTTTTTCTAATTAATAATTGCAGGGTTTGGAACACCAGATGCGGTAGGTGATATTGATTTTTATCCTAATGGAGGGAAGCACCAACCAGGATGTCCGCCGCCAGTAAAATCCGGAGTTGAAGATTTAATACAATTTCATTTTTCTAGTACGTATTATTTGTGATTGTATTCGATTTTCTCGATGTTCAATTTATTTGTTTCAGTTGGGAATTTGAATAGCGCATTATAATACTCGAAAGAAAAATAATAATAAAAACAAGAGTAGGTACGGCAGAATGAAATATGATCCTACGAATAATTATAGAACTGTGATCGTAAAGCGGACAGAGAACTTCGATCGCCTTTTGCCCTAGAGCATAGTGGAATCTCGCCTTTTCGGCCTTTCGCAATATTTCATCTATGAAATTTCGACCCACTGGTGTATAAGCGTTTCCCGAACCGATCCTAATTTGACTGAGAAAATAACACGTTTGTGATCACAGCACTGTAACTTACAAATAGAATAGCGGGGTTCGAGTGGGTGGGGCTAACCGTCCCACCCCCCTGCCGAGAGATGTGTCATCCGGTACCAACCGCCCAGTGAAACTAATCTAAACAACACAGGCAACTGTGCCACCGATAGAATAAAATGACATATTGAACTATTTTTACTCCCCTGAATGCGCATGCGTGTATACAGTGGTAAAGATGACAATCTAAATTACTATAGTGATCTATGGGAGAAAAATGAAAAACTTTCATTTGCCACAAATTTCATTTTTTTACATAATGGACGGACATGTGATGAAATATTTTATAACATTCTTTTTAAAATGGTATTAAATACGTTTTGTTAAAATCAGTTTTTTTTAAATTTTCACCTTTTATCCCAGTACATCATCTTATTAATTTGTTAGAAAAGACTAAGGGGGAGGGGGGGGGGGGGGGGGGTAGGTTAACTTCAAAGTCCTAAACATGTACTAAATCCTTATGAGAAAATTTGGACTCACATAGATTGGATGAAAGCAAAATTAATTTTCTTTGTTCTATAAACATATTTTGGATACCGGGTATGCTATTGTTTTAATGATTCCATTTAACTTTGAAAAGTGATCTTTTGTCTGTATTTATGACCTTGCGACAAATAATACCTCTCCTCCATGGAGACAATTACATGTGAAATAAGGCCGCGTGCGCGTTCGTGCGTGAAAAATGACGGGGGATAACTCGAAATTCTCGCCCTAACTAAATGAGTAGAAATAGTTCAATATGCACGTACGTTTTCTGATGCATAGAACACCTGGAATACTCATTAGAATTAATACTAATCTGACTGGAATACATCATTAGACAATACATACTGCACTGCATCGAAATTAGCGAGAACGTCTGAGCGCGACAGAATCCAGCAGAGACACCAGTCGTATTATCAATGAGACAGTGTGGATTCGATCCCCTGTCAAGATAGAGTTTAATTCGACACCAACCATCACGTGGTGTGCGTGGTTTAGAGACGTTTCGCTAAGCCATGGAAGAGGCGTAAGATTCGAGTCGGTATTCGATTTAATTCGAAATGCCCCGCCTGATTCGATTAGATAAGACCAGAAATTTGATATTATTTTTAACACTTTGAACCCTGGTGTTATCTTCCACGTCAGTTCAATGACAGCAACTGGAAGAGTCCATATTCATTATTTGGGGTAGACCAATTAATATTTTCAGTGTGCAGCCTTAGGGCTGCACTCTGAAAATATTGATTGGTTTACCCTCCACATTCACTTAGCAGCCATCCTACTTAATGAAGTTATCATGCATTGTGTTCCTGGGCCGGAAAAGGGTCCTTCGGGTCAAAGGGTTACCTTAAGGGGTGGATCACCACAAAAATACCCACTAAATTGAATTTCTGCCATTCTATTTATTCTCCAATGCTATGAAAATCATGAGAAGCACACAATAATAGTTTCAGTCAATGAATCTCTGGGTATTCTCGGGAGCAGCAGCGTCAGTAAAACACAGCCAGTGGGAGGAGAGTGGCTGCCGGAATATTTCCCGTCCCCAAATCACTTTTATCCCCGACGATAGGCTTGCCGGGACTCTTCATCCCACCTCACGGTCCTCGACCATGTCATCTCCTCACTCGTTTGTTATTCATTGTCACTGAGCCCAAAGATTCATTCTGGAGATAACGTTCCCTTAAGGGATTTTAAGGTGAGGCAACTGATGAGTGTGTTTTATTGCTTCAAATATGTGCGGTGGTGACTATGATTTGTTTATATTGTGTACGGAATTCTCCAAATCGTTTCGCCTTCATACCGGGCGACCACGGTTCGCGCCATAAGAATTTTTTTTAAAAATGTGGTCCACTTAAAACCATTTGGTTACATCTGAGGACCGAATGTAACGCAAAATGCTGATTACTGAATTGTTAGTGAATGAAACGTGGAAACGGTGGTTTTCCCCGTTTCAGGGCTGGACCCTTTATTTTGCTTCAGAAAATAGTTATCGAAGGCACTTTGGGGCATTACTTTTTATAGTTTTTTTTTACCAGGACAAGAACTCGAGGAACCAACAACTCTGTGGAAATTCCCATAGTAATTTTTAGGCTGTGATTGGCGATATAGACACAAGATTTTACCTTGTGATTTGCTGGAGTAAATTTGGAGTACTTTGGAATCTTTGGAGCTGAAATTGAAAGCGCCTAACTTCAAGCACCTTTTTAACATCACGTGTACATAACATCAGTTTAATGGAAAAGTATAGGTCAATTATTGTGAGCTATGGCCCTGCAAATCTCAAACTGGGGGTCGAATCGAATCCCGAATCAAACCAGGCAGAGGATATCGAATCGAATCGAATCTTGATTCGAATCTCACAGTTCTTCAAAATGGAAATATTGCACCTCACTAGAACCGTAGATATTACCAGTCTCCACTCGAGTATTGTATTCAATGGCGATTCGTATGTTTGGTCAGTTTAATTAAAAAACGGAATATTCCAAAACGGAATCAAAGTAGTTTCGGAAGCGGAACCTCATTCAACTCTTCTTCGACCATCAGGTCTCCTGTAAGGAGACCTGATGATCGAAGAAGAGTTCAAGAGGAGACACTTGGTGGGGTTTTGTGAACAACTAGGCTCATCTAAAATTTTCAAATCTAGGCGACTCTAATCGAATCATCTGGTCGATTTTGAATCGAATCGATTCGAATTTCGAAGCTGCACAGGGCCATATTGTGGGCACTAGCTTTTTCTAATGGATTTTCCATAGAAGTAGAATTGTACTTTGGGTTCCAGCGTATTCAGACACTAATAGGTGCCAATAATATCGACATCCCTACAGTGAATTGTGCACTCGAATCATTCAGAATGGAAATCGAGATGTATGGCATCAGGCTTGTGAAAATTGCAGGAGTGCCTTAATGATTAGCATTAAATTATTCCGGGGGAGTCATTTTTGGTCCGCCCTAATTCATCCATGGAGAGCCATTGAGAACCATTATCAAGATGTTTGGTTATTCGGACATAAGAAACCCCGACAGTAACTCTCCCAGAGTGACTAATGGGGTCTGTTATGTCTGAATTTCAAATATACATCACACACACCTCATCAAAACACTCATAATTTTTGCAAACAGTTTTGCGTGAGTTTTCTTTCATAGCAAAACATGCAGAACTATAGGAAGAAATTATTGTGTCACAGTGTCGAACTGATCACTCACAGGAACGTGTAGACTGTAACTGTTATATTGTAGCTGAGAAATCAAATGTGACATGTCATTGGCGGCTGCATTCAGAATGGAATGATGCGATGTTATCGTCTCCAAGTTGTAAAGAATTTCGGGTGGGGCGGGCGACTCCTGATACTTTCAGAGACGCGAGATTGACTTCTGTTGTCCTCGGAATACACCGTGTGGAGGGCGTTTACCGCTTGCAGAATTTTTAGATTATGATGGCGAGTGAGGGCTAGGACGATCGCCCGCCTGAAAATGACAAGTTTGGCGAAGTACTCTGACTATGAGCCAAGAAACGAAAAAAAAAAGTCTATAGGAAATTCCATAGACAAATTGGGATCTGCAGTTTCTATGGAAATTCCCAGATGGTTTGCCGGTATCTCAAGTGCCAGTCATGGCGACAAAAACTACTCCAGAAATCCGCATATGGTCGCGAACACCAAAGTAACTCCACGACTATTCACGAAGGGAATGGCGAGCAAAGTTTCAGCGAATGGACATGCGGGTTAAATCTGCAGGTCCGTTGACTGAAACTTTGTTTAAAATGCGATTTTTTACATGCATCTGAGGGCAAAGTTTTATTTTTGTGTATTTATTTTGAAGGGTGTAGCACTTCCTGACTTCTAAGTCTTAAATGTAATGTGCAATTCGGATTACTTAAATTGGGATTTGTGCGAATTAACTGCGGCGCATTCACGGGGAGTTGGGAAGGAGGTTCTGTTACGCGGTCCGAACCCTTTGGTAGTCTCTAGCTCATGCTGTTGAACATATGGTTCAAGTCTCGACGCGACAAGAGTGAGAGCGAAAACGACCTTCAGAGAGGTTTTCGAGATTTGGGTGGCAAAAGTCGCCATTTCGCCGACATTCCTCGCATCGAATGGAATTTAATAAGCACCACACTGAGCGTGCCCATGGACCCTTCAAGTTTCGTCTTTAAATGACTGCTTGCTTTTATTACAATTCAATGAGCAACTCACGTAGTCCGTCCTGTACCAAGTCCGGGACCGCCGAATCCCGGGGTTGCCACCCTGGCGACTCCACCCTGTCAATTGCTCTGAAACTACCTCGACACCGGCCCCAAATAGGCGAAATTTCACCATTTCATCATTGAGATCATGTGAGGGTTTGTTTTGATGATGAACTTGGAATATTGTATCAGCCGGGACAAATCAGCTAGGATTACAACCCCACCCTTATCCCAATCGGTTATTTTCGCGACTCTCTGCCCCCTGTTTCTATTTTAAGTTTTCGTACCATTTTCTGACCAATAGATAAAATGACATAAAGTTAAAGTTGAAAATAATTTTGTAATGTGAGTTTATGTAGAGAGAAATCGTTTGACTGGACTGGTTACGTGAAATAATTCGTGAGAGGTGAGGGACGTTGTATAAACACGAGTGCGCTAATGCACACGAGTGTTTTACAATGTAGTCCCTCGCCTCGAATGAATTATTTCACGTAACCAGTCCAGTCAAGCGCTTACTCTGTTTATTACTTTTCATTATTAACGATAATTATTTTATTTAACCCGTTACCTAACGTAACGGACCAAAACGATCAGCGCTATTCTCAAAACTCGCCAATTAATATTCATTATTTTTTTTCATTTTTTGTCGCTAAAACATAGGTTATGACCCCTCATTGGAACGAGCTCGTTCCAATGAGGGGTCATAACCTATGTTTTTGAGATAAAAAATGAAAATAATAGTTATTCAAGAATTTGTTTTTGCAAGTGTCGTCTGCTTTAGGTAAAGGGTTAAAGGCAAAGCGTCTTCGTTTGCGCGCACGGATACATGACCCAATTACTGATTGCATAATTCACTTGTTAAGTTATCGTTTATAATCAAACCCGGAAATCCCAGTAAATCACACTTTGAAAAGTAATAAATAATTATGTTTCAGATGCTTTCAACCAAGTGGGATGTAGCCACACACGATCTATTCAACTGTTAACAGCATCCCTTCTCGACGTGGATTGCTCATTCAAAGCTTACTCGTGTCAATCATGGCAGGATTACGAGAAAGGCGCCTGTTCAAACTGTGGGCAAGAATCCTGTCCCATCATGGGATATGATGCAGTAAATTGGCAAAACAGAAGAGGACGTTTTTTTATTACAACGGGGCCAACGTTTCCTTATTGTGAAGCATAGACTGTTTACGTGGATGAAGATGAATGTAAAAGACAATTTATGTTGGCGGTTTATGTTGCCAGTCATTACTCGCCACACCTCTGCTTTGTAAAACATTAAAAATTGTCTTTGTGTGCTGTAAACCATTTTCAGAGCTGTCTAAATCAAAGAAACCTTAATGTTTCTTCTCGAGGGTCCTGCGAAGCTTCAAAATTAGATTCGCATCACGCTGATTCTGAAATTTTAGAAACGTCGAAATAATCACAAAAAATACCAAGGGTCTCAACTTGAACTCTTCTGCCTTATCATCAGATCTCCTGTACACTGCAAAAAATATAGGTTCTCTTCAGAACCAAAACTGGTTCTAATCTTGTCCCTGAGATGGAACCAGTTCTGTTTAAACAGTATTTATTTCAAATCAAATAAATTTACCAAGATTAGCATTCAATTTTAACAGAATATTACATGAACTGAAGTAGATTCAGCAGTAAACTTGGAGCTTATTCAACGCAGTCGTCAAACATTTTGAAACAAAGGAGATATGAACAGTTGGCATATCGAACCAGTTTTGGTTCTGAATAGAACCAAAACTGGTTCGATATGCCAACTGTTCATATCTCATTTGTTTAATAGTGAGACAACCTCGTACGAGCTCTAAGCTGAGGCTGAAACCCCCTCAATTTATGTTTAATTCTGTTAATATTTAATGTTAATCTTTATAAATTTATTTGATTTGAAATAAATACTGTTTAAACAGAACTGGTTCCATCTTAGGGACAAGATTAGAACCAGTTTTGGTTCTAAAGAGAACCTATATTCTTTGCAGTGTACAGGAGACCAGGGACCAATACTACGAACTTTTACAACTGTATTTTCCAAAATTGTATTTTCTGCCTATGTATATAAATGACTGAAATCGATCATTAGCGTTTTAAAAGACGTGACAATTTACAGTACATGGAGAGTGTATTATCACTAAATCACCCATGGAGTGGAGATTCCACAGAAGCAATAATTGCAAATTTGTTGCAAAGCATAACAAGCACAAGCGAAGTTCCAGGTAATGAACATCCGAGTAAAATTCGGAGATCCATTGGCTGAAACAATGCTTGTGTTTTTTCGTTCATATGAACAAAATTTGAAAGTGATACTTTGGGTGATAACTCCACTCCATGGGTGATTTAGTTACAATCCATTCTCCACTAGAGCTGAAACGATTAACTGATTAATCGATTAATCAATGATCAACATCTTGATCGATCCAAAAAGTAATTGGTCGATTAACCTTTACTTTTGAACAATTGTATTATATGGGTCAACAAAAGAAGAAACTTGTTCCAAAACAGTCAAACATTGTCACTCTGACTCACATCAATTATATGAGACGGAGTAAAGCATGCAAGTTACTTGCTGACATACGTGTTTACTTGCATGATCATCATACTGTATCAGTAGCTGGAAATGGTCATTCTCTTAGCCCATTGCGGGTAGCAGACGATACTTGCAAAATAAATTCAGGAATTATTAAACATTTTCAATTTTTGTCTCAAAAACATAGCTTATGACCCCTCCTTTGAACGAGCTCAAGCTCGTTCCAATGAGGGGTCATAAACTATGTTTTTGAGATAAAAATTGAAAACATAATAAATTTGAATGGAGATTTTTGTATACAGGCTTAGTCGGTTTTGTTTGTTACGTTGGGTAAAGGGTTCATGCTGTAAATCATCAATGGTATGGCAGTTATTCAGATATCTATTTGGACAAGTGATTAATCGGTAACCAAGCTTAATCCACGTGATTAATCGACCAGAAACAGCCCTAAACCGTTTCAGCTCTACTCTCCACATATTGTATCTACAGATAAATTGCCACGTCTTTTGAAACGCTAGACATTTCTTTCAGTTCTTAATTGCCATAGACAGAAAATACAATACACGAAAATACAATTGTAAACGGTTTATAGTACTGGTCCCTGGAGATAGAAGAAGGAGGTACCGCAACTTTGATTCCGTTCTAGAATATTCACCTTTTCTGATTGAATTTTCTAAACAGACCAGTTGCCTTTGAATATAATACTTGAGTACAGACTTCAGTATTTACGGTTGTAAGAAGGTGTAAACTTTACAAATCGAAGGGCCATGAGATTCGATTCGAGATTCCATTTGGTTCGAAATTCTCTGCCTTATTCGATTCAGAATTCGATTCGATCCGAAATTTGAAATTCGCAGGGTTCTCGTCTCTTATATCAAAACGATATTTGATAATGTCTGCCTCAAAGGCCTTGTTGTTGAGTGCCAAATGGTCGGTATTTGTCGCTCCCCAGTACATATGTATCGATCTTGATCTCGATGTACTGAAATTCTTACAACAGACTTTAAGAAAACATGAAACCCATCTCCCTAAACCAAGCCTCTATGTCTGCACTTATATGAAACAAACGTCAGTAATTGTACTTCATCAGACTGATGACACGAACAATAGAACGAAACTCCGTGGTATCGTATCAATAACCCATTGTACTTCGTCAATGAGAATATCAAATGAATCGCTGAGTGATCCTTGACCGTGTCCATGGTGTGTTCATTTTCTGGAGCGACGTTTTCAAAAAGCAAACAGTGACGAATAAAAAACAATATTTCGACAGTACTGACGTTTGTGCAGGTTTGAATATGACAAATTACTTGGATAAAGGTAAACCCGATGAATCCACAAGGCTTGGGTTCATAATCCATCCTACTTTTATAACAGTAAATGCCAGCTCAATGAATCTGCGGTTGGACCAAATAATATTTTCAACGGGCATCCCATGCAGAAGCTGCACGTTAAAAATATTATTCGGTATATTCCAAATAATACGGACTCTTTCAATCGGAGAAATTAAATGACATGGAGATGAGAGTTAAAGGGTTAACCCTTTACCCAACGCAGACGAGTTTGAAATTTATCATTTTAAATATAATTTTTTAATTTTTTTTTCAAAAAATTTCAACAAAACCATGTTATGTGACCCCTCTTTGGAACGAGCTCCACGAGCTCGTTCTAAAGAGGGGTCACATGATATGGTTTTGTTGAAATTTTTCGAAAAATAATATTTTTTCAGCTGCTGAATTTGCGTATTATGCGGGCTGATGCGGGTGATTCGTTGGGTAAAGGCTTAAAGGAGTATGCGTTAGACATCCATACATGGTACGGACCTAACACACAGAGGCGGACTGGCCGTATAGTCCACCGGGAAATTTCCCGATGCCCCCCCCCCCCCCCCCCCATTTATTGGGAGCAATTTCGGAACCACCAATTTTATGCAGCCCACCACTTGTTACGCATAAAATTTCGTGAAAATGACCAAAAGGAAATGGATCTGATTGCATAGACTGTCGGTTTATCGAAATGTCCTCTACCAGCAGTCCTGTCTGCCACTGCTCGGCTAGATGCAAGGAAACATCGTGCTTTCGGTTCGAAAAATCAAAATTTTCTCCCATTGGTCCGAACTATGGTCGGCCTGATAAGTCCGGAGTTCCATTTGGTGCAACATTTTTGCGAAATGAGCGGCAAAGATGATACAAAAATGCCATCGAAAATGTCCTCCATGTGGACCGCCATTGATCGCTCAGTTGCAAGGAAGCAGCATTCTTTCTGTTCAAAAAATCAAAATTTTGTCCTGGCCCGGGGCCCCCTTGGTTTGTTTCCCGGTAACTTTTTTTTGGCCAGTCCACCCCAGCTAACACTTGGTAATTCCTTCACTCAAAAAGATATGCAGGTTTTCTTCCGTTCTTCAATTCAAGATTTTTCAAGTAATATGTGTTTCATTCAAATTAAAACAACAAGATATTTACTCAATTTGTAGAACGGCGCAGAGCAACCATAAAACTACGGCTATAGTGAGTCTCCATTCCTAATAGTAATGTCATTACCTCGGATGAGGTATCTAAAGAAATTGGATTGGTAAAGGTTAATCTAAAAAACAAAGGTATTGCCTTTGGGAATGTGTGGTGCTCAGAGGTGGAAAGCAAACCTGAGTGAAATGACACAATATACTCAACGAGTAGGTCCAATGTCACGTAATTAGAAAACAGTGGACTTGGTATAATTCTGATAGGAGACTTTAATGGACACATAGGTGGTAAAGAAGGGGGCAACCAAAGCGGGGATAGGGAAATTAACAGGAATGGAAGAAAGCTTGGTCTGAAGATTCTGAGCAGGGATGTAAAGTGTAAGGGGAAGTGGACATGGGAGAAGAACGACAGCTGAATTATAGTCGACTTTATTCTCACAGATACCGATTTATAACACGCCTGTTCTGTGTAATCCCCATCTACAGCAATACTAAACCGTGCGAAAAATAAATTGAAATCATTGACGGACTATTTTTAAATAGAGGCGAAATTTCACTGGAATTTTCTACAAATTGTGCCACGCAATTACAGTTCGAATCGCTAGTGATAGCTGAAAATCGTCCCCTGAGTTCCAACGTGTTCTATGTGCCAGTAGGCACATAGAACATATTGGAATTCAGGGAACGAAAAAGTGACACGGGTTCCCCTCACAGATTTGGTTTGCGATAAAATGTGTTCCTTTTGTTGATAGTGGTCAAATGAATTTCTGATTGTCCGTGTAATAATTGTTTTTATAGACGTGAAGGCGTGTAATAAACACAAAACGACACACGCGAGTGAATGGGTTAATCGATATGGCACTTGTGCCATCGCGGAAGGATAAAACTCGAGGCCTCTAGCCTCTCGTATTATCCTTCCGCGCTGGCACTCGTGCCATATCGATTAACCCATTCACTCGCGTGTGTCGTTCTGTGTATTTATGGAAGGTGGTAATAGAGGTAGAAGTGAACGATGGGTGTAAAAGGAAGTTGGATAGTGACCACAACATGATTACAGTTACGATTAAGGGGAAAAAACAGCAAGAAGCTTTTACCTTTTGAACCCTGGTGTTATCTTCCATGTCAGTTCAATGGCAGCAGTTGGAAGATTCCACATTCATTATTTGGTGGTAGTCCATCACCGAGTGGGCCCATCCACCGAGCAGGCCCACTGAGAACTTACAATACAGCCGCCACGGGCTGGCCATAATCCACGCGTGTGCAGCGATGTCCACGCATGCATTTACGAGGTAATAAAAATCACCATCAGCACAATTTCAATTAATGAAGATCCGGATTGTACCTGGCGCTTCATTAATTAATTTTTTGATGATTATTCCAATAATTGGTGCTTGGAATCTGATATTAATGCGTTCGTTGAAATATTTCCCACACGTATAGAAAGTGTCCTGTCCAAGGCTGCCGTAATGTAAGGTGTCTGTACCGTGAGTACTTTTATGTCTCTTAATTTCAACTGTTTGTTGTGGGAGCGCGGTGGCTCAGTAGGTAGAGATGCAGGTTACAAGCTGATAGGTCCTCGGTTCGAATCCCACCTGCGGCAACCGCGGTGTGTCATTGGGCTAGAGACTCCAACCCTATTGGGGGAACGGTGGTCTTGTGTACTAAGGCGTACTGCACGTCGATGGTGCACTTACTTCTTCAATCTATTCTAACTCTGCTTGTATGGAGTTAGTATGTTGGGGAGTCTGACAGTTGCTCGCCGTTGCTCGGTGGTTCTCTTCGGGTACTCCGGTTACCTCCACAGTAAAACTGTCCGACACGAGGTGACCCTGGCTGTCGAAAGTGTCGTTAAACCCAAATAAATAAATAAATAAACTGTAGTGAAATTTAATGCAGACGTTTCTTACCCTCAATCGCAATAACAACATAGCGTTAATCCTTTACTTAACATGAAAAGCAGACGACACTTGCAAAAACAAATTCTTGAATAACTAAATTTGTTCATTTTTTGTTTCAAAAACATAGGTTATGACCCCTCGTTGGAACGAGCTCGACGATATCGTTCCAATGAGGGGTCATAACCTATGTTTTTTTTTGAGACAAAAAAATGAAAAATAAAATGAAAATTAATTGGCGATTTTTCGAGAAAAGCTCTGGCCGGTTTTTGTCGTTACGTTGGGTAAAGGGTTAACAAATTTCCGACAGTATGGATGAAGCTGCATAATACTTGAGCTCAACTATTCTTTTTTCCGTCTGGGATATTATTATAGTGCTATGTTATGTAGTTTTGGGGGTAGGGCTGTCACCAGATTGGGGGGCTGGGTGGGGGGGGGGGGGGGGGGTGGATAACGCCTGTCGGTATTGACGTCCTATCTCGGGTATTTGACGTCGGATTTATAATTTTTTTCAACTTTTTATTCTGGGCCATAAGTACTAAACAGTCCCTTTGATTTCAAGTGTATGCAGTTAAATTTAATTTTGACGTTGTCCGACCTTCGATCGCCAATACGCCACAAAGTTAACAATTTCAATGCTTAATGCTCGACTTCCTTTTTCCCGTCTATGATATTATTCTAGTGCTACATTGTGTAGTTTGGGACGTGGGGCTGTCACCAGCGAGGAGGGGGCGAGGTCAAAACTTGAAATGACGTCAACGCGTCGAAAATGGCGTCAATCGAAAAAAACTACTTTTTTATTTTTTTGAGTTCTACAACATACTAAAATTTCATGAAAATTGGAGGAAATTTAATTTTTGATGACGTCGGTGTGAAAAGAGTCACCGAAAAAATAGGCAATAAGCGTTGGTCATTTCTCAGGTCGGTACCACATTTTAGATATGTTTTGTGTTGGAGATGGAATATCCAAAGTTTGAAAGAGGGAGGCTTGATACAGGCATTGATATTAATAAAAGATCAAGAAAACGCGTAAATTGGGAATTGTTGTTGTGAGGGTCGAAAATGGGAAAACACTAAAAAGACATATGTTGACTGTAGGTGAAGTAGAAGTACCTCAAAAACGTGTCTGACGAAAAATAAAGAAACAAAGGCTGATGATCGGTAAAAGTCATTTCAACTTCGTTAAATGACTAAATAAACCCTCCTGAAATACAACTAGATAATTAAAAAATACCTATAAACAGCTCTGTAACCGATTGCCTGACTTCTCTTCGTGAGTAGTACCGGGATGGGGAGAGGAAATTCGGGTTTCAGTGTAAATTCTGTGACGCCCCCCCCCCCCCCCCCCCCCCCCGTCCTCCTTCGAAAATGTCGGGATACTGATGCAGATTTCGAAGTTCTTGAAGTGAAGACTTCTAGAAGTGGTAACACCGGGTCTGGTGCATGTGTATATAGGTAACAGTCTATTAACCCTTTACCAATGATAACGACAAAACCCGGCCAGCGCTATTGACAAAAAATTATCATTCGATGTTCAATATTTTTTCATTTTATTGCCTCCAAAACATAGCATATGACTTTGAGTTCGTTCCAATGAGTGGTCTTAAGCTATGTTTTTTAAACAAAAAAATGGAAAAAATAAATATTTAATAATTTTGTTTGCAAGTGTCGTCTTCTTTTCATGTTAATTAAAGGGTCAACAGATTTAGCAACATACTGGGCACTCCTATTCCTTCTTCACATGAGTGGCAACTAGTATTCCAATACGATGGACAACTTATCTTGCTGGTTCTCGCTCCGGGATTAGGGGAAGGCTTGGCACAGGAGTCAGAACTTTGGGAGACCCAGGCCTGACCCAAGAATCCTGGACTTCTGGGCTAACCCTGGGCTCCCAAAGTTCCGGGCCCGGGGTTATTACCCCGAGGAACCCCACCCTCTCCCCAGCCCCGAGGAGTACATGTATTCACTCCTCAAGAAAATCTTACTGAATCTGTTCCTCCTAAAATTTTCATTTGATTAAGAATATGCTTTTCATTCACAGTTAATTTATTGGTATTGTTTCGGTAGATGCCTCTTCCCGCGGTGTTTATATTTACCTCCAAATATTCGTAGTTACCTGTTTCTCCCACGTCAAGAAGCTTGCTACGATCAGGGTTTATGTGAATTTTTTCAAAGTAATGTCCGTGGAACAGAATACTTCCATAGAACAGTGTACAGAATTCCAAAGTAAAAAAGAAACCGGTCAAATTTCTACTTTCTCTGTCTAGGAACAAAATATCAAAGGAAACCTTTAACTGTTCCACCAAAAAATCTTATATAACTTGACTAACATGTCACGAAAGCCACCCTTCTGTTACTTAGGAATGGAGAGGCAATAAATTTCATTTAGCCGGTGATGAGGTTATGGGCTAGAATGGACTCACTTTCCCTAGAAAATCAAGGCAAGTTGTTATTGATGCTCGACGTTCAGAGGAGCCGTGGGCGTGAATTGGGCCCTTTAATAGGTGCAAATGTTAATTTTTGTGGATGTTGCTCAGTGTGCCTGGAGATGATGACTATTCTCAAGTCATGTGGCAATGTGATGCAGAAATCCTCACCTGTGGGGTAAGATATTTGACACAGACAAGAGGCATGCCGGGTGTCTGGGTCAGATATCTTTCCCAGAGGGTGAGATTTCCCACCCCAACCCTACGCTTTTCGAGGATAGTCTTTCTTCCACCGCCACCACCCCCCCCCCCCTCCCGATTGGCGTCATCGCATTCAAAATACTGCTCGTGGGACGAAAATTTACTGGTCTGCTGATTAATCGTAGAGAAACATGAATTGCAAATTATGATAGGTACGCTGGGTGCGTAAGACTGACCTGTTTTTCATTTTAGTGAACTGATGTGTGTTAATGTGGTATCGAATCTTCATAGATAATCGTTGATCTTTTCTATGTGTTGCTATTATTAGTCAACATTTCGTAGAGTTATTATCAAAGCATAATGGTACGTACAGGAGGTGTGGGTTTCGACTTGGGCTTGAGTGAGGTTCCCACTCTCAGAAGGAAAACACCTCTGCCTGTGCTACTCAAGAAACGCGAATTTAATACTTGTTCTCGTTTCGATTCTTTGGCATGTGACGGTTCAAGCACTCAGGTCACGGGCTTAATTTTGTAAGGAATTCGATGCTGTTATGGGCCGTTTGTGTCAGAAAGTGAAGAGGGGCCGGAGAAAATGGTGGCAATTATAGGGAGCTTTGGGAATAAATTGAGACTCGAACGAAATGAAAACAAAAGCAAGGTTATACCCATTGGTTGGTCGTATAGTGGAACACACTCGAAGGTGGAGAGTGGGGAAGTTCTGTATTCCGGAAGGTAGCAGAAAATTTCTAAATATGGACGATTCTGGAAGAACCACCAATGCAAGACACTTGGGAAGTGCCATCCATTCAAGTTTCAGATGTCTGACGATTGAAACGTCTAAGTGCTTAAAGCATTGCACTTTGAGTGTTAAAACCAAACCCTAAGAGTTAGAATGGGTTTAACACCTTGAAAGTGTCAGTTTTAACACTTTAGTTTTTAGACTGCACGGTTTTTGAGAGCTTGGAAAATCTGCAAACTGATACAGGCCTATGGATAACAAGGTCGAGTACTGCCACAGCACTATAATCAATCAGTGATGACCTTAACAACTGTTGATCAGACACTTTTTAACTTCCTCACTTTTCCTAGTGTAATACTGGTTTAAAATTATAAGCGTTTACACCGTTAATAATGTAAGCGATTGAATTTTCTAGACAACCCTGTGCCCTAAACGTGTCGTGAATTTGAAGCTTAGTGTGGATAGAGGTGGGTGCCACCCAGACGGCATGCAAGTTGATGCAATGGGTATCCTACAAGACCCTTAAATGTTTGCATTTTCGGGGACAATGTGTCTTGAAAAAGTTCTTGGAAATCCATTTTTCTCGCAATGGTATTAACTTGAAGAGTTCGCCAGTTAGCCCCGAACACTTACTTCCATTCCGAAAATGGAATATTGCGATGAAACCGAAATGTCCTCGTTAGGACACCCTCCTCGACACACAGACAAAGACAGACATGCTTCAGGCACCTGGTGCTCACGAATGTCGATCCCGCAGGTATAGTACAGTACTCTGATCAGAACTGTGTTACACCCCAATTGTGGCCCACCAGAGTAACCGACTCTATCATTGTCAGTCAATGGTCAATAGAACAGAAGTTAGAATAGAATAGAATAGAACTTTATTGCAATAAATCACCCGCACTGGGGCAGATTGCATGTATAATAGTACAATATTAGTATAATTAAGACCATTTGATACAGCATCATCAGCAACAGAATATCCTGTCATGTCTCAATATAGTCCTTTTATAATATATAATGCGAAATATATAATGATATTTTGAGCACATGTATATACCCATGCACACATCTGCATACACACACATCTATACACGCACACTCCTACACCCAGACACACCCCTCACACACACACACAGACACACACACATCCCCACACACACACCCACACACACACTCACATACATGTGAGTGCAATGGTAAATGTGTGTGCGTGTGTGCGCGCGTGCGTGTGTGTGCATGCCTGCGTGTGCGTTAGCGTGTATATACGCTTATGATTATGTATATACATGAATTATTCACTGTGTGCATCCTTATCACATTCTAATGCGTGCTTCTCGGCATCACCCGATATCGCAGTCTTTTCAAATAGCTTCAGACTTCCATTGAAATCAGCTCGTTCCAATAGTAAGTGCAGAGGTAAAACGTCATTGCCTTGCGCAATGATAGTCTCCCTCTGCTGTGACAAGATCAAAAATATCATTACCAAATAAACTGCGATTGTTCAGGTAATTGAAATGCCGCCACACATATAAAGAGAGTAAGATGTCGTGAAAGATGGACAAAGATCCAATAACTCTTTCAAACAAGAATGCAGGGATGTTGCGCAGATGATCGATTGGGGGTGGGGCGGGGGGGGGGGGATAAGCTTATTTGCTTTGACGGTGATGGCTTACAAAATATTCCAATCACGTCATCAAGGCATACCTTCATTGAAGGCATGCCTTAATGATGTGGTTGGAATATTAGTCAGTCGGGATTATGTTTAAAAAAAAAACAAACTTAAAATTTCTTGCGAATTTTTTTGTAGAGATAAAACGCATATGTAGTTTCATGGTGCAGCTTCTTATTAAATTGGCACGTGCCGTCCTCCAAACCGATCATGCTGCTCACCAAAAGCCCAAATCGTGTACCGCAGCCCTCCTTCGGTATTACAGACTGTGTGTGAGACATGAGTCTTAGTTTCAAATCTCCCCACGAAAAAAACGCATGATTATTAGCAAGCGCGAATCGATATCAAATACTCGAATGCCGGCTAGAAAAATAATTGGCGGGGTTGAGGAGTGGTTGTCACACACCACTGTGGATGAGCAAAATTCAGATTTATATATTTATTTATTGGGGTTTAACGGCACTTTTGACAACCAGGTTCACCTCATGTTGGCAGTTTTACGGGTGGAGGAAACGGAGTACCCGGAGAGAATCACTGAGCAACGGCGAGCAACTGTCAGGCTTCCCAACTTATTAACACCACACAATAAGGGGCAGCATTGGTTGAGTACAAGTGCCCCATCGACATGCAGCACGCCTTTGTTCACAACGCCACCGTGCCTCCACAGCATGGTTACCGCAGGAGGGATTCGAACCGAGGACCTCTCGGCTTACACCCTGCACCTCCACCTATTGAGCCACCGCGCCCGAAAAAAATTCAGATTAACTTAACTCTTTCAGCCCAGTATTCATAAAATCCTTCCTAAAAGATAATTAGTCCTTTAACGATAAGAACTGATAAGGGGGTTCAGTAATAATTTAACCTTTTGATCCCCCCGGTGTATCTTCTGTGCCAGTTCAATGAGTGGAATTGGAGTCCATATTCATTAACTGGTTGTAGACCAATTAATTTTTTCAATATGCAGCCTTAGGGGGCAGCACGTTGAAAATTTTGATTAGTTTTCCCCACACATTCACTTCGCAGCCATCGTATTTAATAAAATTATGACGTAACGTGTACCTGAAACGGAAAAAGCGGTCTATCGCGTTCAACGGTTTAACCCTTTACCCAACGACCAAAACCGGCCAGCGCTATTCTCAAAAGTCGCCAATTAATTTTCATTATTTTTTTCATTTTTTGTCTCAAAAACATAGGTAGACACCTCATTGGAACGAGCTCGTCGAGCTCGTTACAATGAAGGGTCCTAACCTATGTTTTTGAGACAAAAAAATTTAAAAAATTAGTTATTCAAGAATTTCTTTTACAAGAGTCGTCTGCTTTTCATGGCTGGTAAAGGGTTAACGCCACAGCTCGACAGAGTTTTGTGGTTATATTATTACTGCCCCTAAAATAGAAACGAGATTTGCTCAGTTCATAGTAAATAACATTTTATTGAACAATTCCTGGAGTGTGGTGGCTGATTGGTTAGAGAACTAGACACCAAGGCGAAAGGTCGACTGCTCGACCCTGACCAGCGCCATCAGTTTTGTGTTTCAGTCTTAATCCCGATTGTCCTTGTGGGGCATAGTGGTCCTGTGTACTAAGGCGTACTGCACGTCGATAGTGGATGTGCCTTCATTCGCTGCAAAGTAAGTTGGAGAGTCTGAAAGTTTCTCGCCGCTGTTGGGTGTTTTTTCCGAGTACTCCGGCTTCTAACGCCCGTAAAACTGCCTGACACTATATGACCGTGATTTTTGAAAATATCATTGAACCCCCAATAAACAAACAAAAAAACAAATTGAACAACTTCATCAAAGAAACTGGTGTTAACCGTTTACCCAACGTAATGGCCAAAACCGGCCAGCGCTATTCTCAAAAATTGTCAATTAATTTTCATTATTTTTTTCATTTTTTTGTCTCAAAAACATAGGTTATGACCCTCGTTGGAACAAGCTCATCGAGGGGTCATAACCTATGTTTTTGAGACAAAAAATGAAAAAAATGAGTTATTCAAGATTTTTTTTTTGCAAGTGTCGTCTGCGTTTCATGTTAGGTAAAGGGTTAATATGGTTAACAACATTAAAATTACGTATTGCCTTTTAACTCGATCAACATATGCAGAGAGCTTTTATGTCGTTAGATTTTGTATTGAGGGATTTGTTTTTATTTCATTCAAACACTCGTACCAAAGACAACTCGTTTTATATTTAGGTCCCCGATCTTGCGCTGTCTCTAGCCGATTCGCCTAAATAACATTGTTCTGAGTAGAGTGTCACTAAAGCAAATACATTCCCACCGTTTATTTGTTTGTCAGCACGTTGTTGCCAAGCCTATGCATGCTGTCTGTCTGAAAATTTGTTGAACATTTTGTTGTAAGTGGTTCCCCAAACATACTTCAGATATCCCAACACTTGAACTGCAAGACTCAGAGTGCTGTAAGGAATCGTACTGGTCTCTTATTTATTGATTATCGACTCTTGTAAGATCATTTCATATTCGTAAACACTCAGGATACGACACGGTGTGTTTGAATTTGAATCAAAGTTCTCAACGGGGAGATAAGAGGTAGGTGCAACGATTTTAACCCTTTACTCACCGCAGACGATATAAAAATTTATTATTTTAAATATCATTTTTTAACAAAAAATTAAACAAAACCAAATCATGTGACCCCCCCCCCCCCCTCCTCATTGGAACGGTTCGTCGAGCTCGTTCCAAACAGGGGTCACATGAAGTGGTTTTTTTAACTGCTGAATTTACATATTACGCTAGTGGATACGGTTGATTCGTTAGATAAAGGGTAAACTGGTTTTACGTTTGGTTGTAAACAATGATTACCTTCGTTCGAAGAAGCAGTTGGCGGAATTATATCAATAAGCAATTTATGTATGATTAAACCTCTGATCCCCATACTCATGATACTGCTGGATTGCTGGAACATGAACGCAAAACGTCACAACTCGATTACGTATTATGACATGAGAGCCAAATGCGTTATAACTTTAGTCACAGGGAAACAGCTTTCTGTGTATGCAAAGATAACCGAAACTCAGTAAAAGTGTGGAAGGGGGGGGGGGGGGTGGGGGGGGTAATTGAAGCCCATTCTACAATTGTTTGGCTTGGTGGAGAAAAAAAAGGAAATTGATCCACAGAAATGAAATTTCTATGAGTCCAGTGTTTTGATGAGTGCGACGGAAGTTGTTTAAAAATGATTGTGCTTGGTGGGTGGGAAGCACTGATCTCTATACGACTGGATTGCTGGAACGTAAGCGAAAACGTCGCCACTTAGCATCCACCCCAGGATGGCGTCAAGTCAATCAACGCGGTAACTCCTCTCAATCCGTAACGTTTGATGGCACGAAAGCTGTTACGCCACACCGTAACAGATTTCACCTGGCCAAACACCATGACGTGTAAAACTAAAAACAAAATATTAACTTTCCAATCTCGGCACTTGTTTTGGGGCAATAATAACTAACAAATATTGTAAAAAAATCAGTTTTCCTTGCCGCGTAAATTGTTCACATCGTCAACATGTTCACTTCCACAGACATCAGAGTACGCTCTTAAACAAGTGATCGGAAATTTCGCGAAGTTCGGAAACTGACAACCTTCGATAACTTTTTTTAATGAGCATTGTTTCTTTATAGCAACCCTGACACGCCCCATCAGTGTAGTGTTCTTCGGCAAGACACTTAATCTCGATTATCCATGTGGAGGAATAGTGGCTTTTTGTACTAAGGCGCACTGCACGTCGCGACAGTACACCTGCCTTCAACGGCTGCATACTCAGCCTTACGTGTTAGTAGGTTGGGGGTCTGTCAATTACTCTCCGTTGCTCGGTGGTTCTCCACGGGTACTCCGGATACTCCGGCTTCCTCCGCCCGTAAAACTGCCTGACACGATATGACACTGGTTGTTGAAAGCGGGGGTGGAGACACTTTTCTATATTTGGCCAATGAGCGTTCCTGCAGTCCTGTTGTATTGAGAGTGGGGATGGGGGATCAATTTCATACCATTTCTGCAACACCGTAGATATATAGAGCTTATTACCATTATGTGGATGTACAAAATATGTATCCGAGTCTCGCTCCAGGTTCTGAGGGTAGATCACAACTCGTCGAATATATAGAGCTTATTACCATTATGTGGATGTACAAAATATGTATCCGAGTCGAGCTCCGGGTTCTAAGGGCAGATCACGACGAGTCGAAGAAAAAAAAACGGAACTCACCCAAAACGATCGTTCTTGTATCCGACCCCCGATACAAACATCTGTATCGGGGGTCGGATACACAACTGTTGCGGAGTTAATACAGACAAAATAGATGTTAATTGTATTTTGTAGTCGACCAATGAAACGCACATAGAATGTATTCATGCACCTGTTATGATAGCCCGTTGCGTTCCCTGAAACGAGTCATCTATATGATACGGAATCAAAATGAGTCGTCTATATATGATACGGAATCGGAACACATTATGTGATACGTATGGTTTTCAAGCCAAAATGTATATGATTGTTAGATAAAATTTTAGATCAGCATACTTTTGTCAAAATACCCAGATGACACTCATGTTTGATGTTTGGTGCGTTTGCTATGGTTTTTTCTTGTTTCTACCTAATCATCTTTCCACCGTTGATTGAATGTATCTGACTCGATTTATTTCAGCCGATGGACATGTCGAATATATCCAGCCTAGTTGATTGGAATGTGATCATAATATCAATCAAATCAAGTCTCGATCGAATAACATTTCTAGCTTTGATTCACAGAAAATGCATCTTTGTGAAATTTTTAAGATCTTATACTCTAGAATATATCAGTTAGACAGAATAGTGAACCGTAGGAATATTCCAGACGAGTGAATCTACAAATAGGCGATGTCCTATTTGCGAGCTAGCCTGGTTCTATACCATAATTTCTTGGCGAATTTGACTTGTGGCCTGGGAGCATGTGTATGTCCCTTATAAAAAAAAGTGTAACATGGTACACTATGACATTGGCCGAAATTACTCTAGCATACAAGGGTGATATTCTGGCCTACCAAGGTATTTTCCACAGTACGTGGTGCACCATGACACTCTCTCTTAACCCTTTGGACACAGATGGGCTCTTACATGCCAGTTCAAAGGCAGCAATTGCAAAAATCCATACTCGTTAACTTGGGCAAGACAAACAATATTTGGAGCCTTGGGGCTGTATGTTGAAAAGTTTGATTTGTTTACCACACAACAGGGCGGAGGAACGATTTTCAAAGTGTGTGTGTGGGGGGGGGGGGGGGGGCTGGATTGGACGATGGATGGTCGTCGGTATGACGGGGCGACCATGGTTCGGACCGTGGTACGAAAATTTTAAATTCCAGGGTCTCCAAACCCCCATATCCATCAATCTTAGCGGATATTTTAAGATTTTTCAGGAGATGCATTTGAAAGATTTCAAACTTTGAGAACGGTTAAAAAACGTCGGTAAAGCATACACGTGAGGTTTATTTATCACCTTTGGTCGTAACGACCAAAGCTGATAAATAGACCTGACCTGTATGCTTTATCAGACGTTAACAGCAATTATACTGTCTGTGGATTATCTTGTCTTGGAATGGATTTGGTACTTGTATGTCTGTAAGATTACGATCAATTTCAGTTAGCCGATTTTTTTAACAGACAGCATACATTTTAGCGTTTGCTGCCCCTTACTGCAAAAAATGATCAGAAATCCATCGAAACTGGACCAGTACGAGAGACTATGGACATCTGCTGGTTTCAGTTAAGGGCAAAAGTCAAGTCATATAGTGAATAAGATCAAGTTCAATTTTTGTTCAAGTTCATTCAAACAGTATTTATTTTTGCAGTAGACGTTTATAATTACAAGAGATAATATTTACAAATGAAATTTACAAACATTTTTATTTATTAACCCTTTACCCAACGCAGACGATATTAAAATTTATTATTTTATATATCATTTTTTCAATTTTTTCAAAAACTTTCAACAAAACCATATCTTGTGACCCCTCGTTGGAACGAGCTCGACGAGCTCGTTCCAACGAGGGGTCACATGATATGTTTTTTTTTAAATTTTTTGAAAAATAATAATTTTTCAACTGCTGAATTTTCATATTACGCGGGCGGATGCGGCCGATTCGTTGGGTAAAGGATTACCAAGACTGGTTTTGATAGCAAGCATATGATATATGAGTATTTCTACAGGTGCATGAATGAGCACGATGACTCAGTGATTAGAGCTTTGGACTTTAAACCGAAGGTCCACGGTTCGATCCAGACCAGCGATAACTGTGCTGTGTCCTTGGGCAAGACACTCAATCCCGATTACCCACGTGGTGACACGGTGAAGCTGTGTATCCTAAGGCGTATTACACATCGATTGTGCGCTTGCCTTCAAGCGCAAGAAACTCTGTTTATGTTCACCGCTCACCTCTGCTCGGTGGTTCTCTCTGGGTACTCCGGCTTCCTGCACCCGCAATTCAGTCGGACACGATGTAATCCTGGCTGTTGTGTCGCTAAACCCCGATAAACAATAAACAGGTGTATGATGTTCACGGCATAATGTAGATTGTATGGGTGAATATAAAGACACTGATTGCAAATATTAATGTCATCGCAGTGTCTATGCAAGAAACTGACACAGTATTTCGCCCGGATCGCGATCTGGTTGAAATCCTCTGTTAGCTTGTGTGGGGACTGCTTTGCAGAATATCAGAAATATGCTCACCGACACTAGTTTTTTTTTCTTTTATTTTTTCTTCTTCATGTTTTTTTTTTTTTCATTCAGTTTTGGTTTCGTAATATTGTTTTTAAATTTCTATTGCATTAAATTTGTTGCGATCAGAATACGATCTGATCTCTAAAAAACACCCGTTTTTCTATCACAATACGCGACTGTTTGCCAATAAAATAAAGACAAATTCTTTTCATGGTTACCTGACATTATACGTTGTTTTCTGGACACAATTGTCCTGGAATAACTCCGGAACTTTGTCGCAATGCAGTTTCCCACTATAAAAACCCACGCCTTTTAAAGGAATCTTTTGAAATATCTTTCTTTTTTTTACTTCCGTGGTCGATCAGTCGACACTATTCTTGGACACCACATCGAGAACGGCCAGTGACACGAGTATTTTTCATTAACGTTGATAAATGAAGTGCATTCATTTCATTTTTCACGGAGGTTCGGGGAAACGGCGTCATTTGTGGATTAATTTCTGAAAAGTTCTGCGTTTGGTCTAGAAAGACGCAGCATGTACGCCATGTTTCCGGTTACTCCACCCCCTCTTTCTCTCTCTCTCTCTCTCTCTCTCTCTCTCTCTCTCTCTCTCTCTCTCTCTCTCGTCGCTTCGAGACTCGGTCCATATTTGGGATGCGCGCGTTCCAAATACAGAATACATCACATACAACACGCAACTTTTCCCACCAGCAGCGGTAGCCGCCCCTATTCTGGGGATTACCTGTTGCCTCTTTTATCAGCTTTGGTGACCACTGCCTACACTCAGGGTTACTATTTCCTATCATCTCTCTTCGACCTGTTCTACTAATTTCTATCACTAGTCAACTGCGTCGAAAGTATGTTACTACTGCTAGCAGCTACTGTCACCCAGTAGTACTACAATTAAAACTTGTTTTTACTCCAGTTACTGGCTTCTGCCGCTTCTGTTTTCAGTACTAGCCCAACTTCAACTGGCTGCATGATGTTCTGTTGTTATATAGTCGTCGTACCGATTCGGTACGACGACTATATAACAACAGAACATCATGCAGCCAGTTGAAGTTGGGCTAGTACTGAAAAAACTACCGATTGCAATTATTGAAATTCTTGTCTGCTATACGAGAGAGTGGTTAATTGTTTGTAAAGTGACACTGTATTGCGGTGGATGCTTCATTTAACTGTTTAAGTGCTGGAAGTCCAAATCTGGGTTCCATTCTTAAGCGCAGGTACTACGACTGAAAGGTTTCATATTCTTTGAAAATGGTTTACATTATCCTTGAAATGAATTTACTTCATCTGTGTGGATTTGCCTTGCTACAATTTATGGGAGAGTGCCCTCTTATAAAATGTAACAAGGCAAAGACATGTGAACAAATACTGGCAATCAAGAGAAATTTAGCATTCTAGTAGTTAAAAACTCTTCAATTTGTTCTCAAGTCACGAGACCGATCAGGCCGGATCTTATACCAGGTTTCTAGATCACAAGCGGATGGGTATACCTGACTCCCCTTGCATGAGACAACTGTGCATCACAGGTCCAAATATAATAACTCGTAATGATTAAAGACTAGTTAGTGAAGTCCAGATATTAACGCCGTACTTAACTTTTAGTTGTGGTAGGGCCTCTGAACACTGGTTTTAAGAATCTAGATTGCTCATGAAAGCATTGCCATCTAAATTTGGACATTGGTAAAACTGGTGGTGGACAAATCACATAAGTCGTCAAACCGTTGGCTGGTGTTGACATGGTGGAACCGGTGTGACAGGAATGATAGTCCGTAGGAAAATTAGTCCCTCTGGACTATTATTCCGCGGAATTATAGTCCTAGGACTAACATTCCTAGGAATAGTAGTCCGCCGGACTACTATTCCTAGGAATGTTAGACCTAGGACTATAATTCCGCGGAATAATAGTCCAGAGGGACTAACGTTCCTACGGACTATCATTCCTGTCACACCGGCGAACGATGTCACTACCTTTTTACCAATTATCTAATAAATGGATACATGTGGACATAATCAAATATATTGCTTATGGTATCAACAATATTTATATATATATATATATATATATTTATTTATTGGGGTTTCACGACACTTTCTACATCAAGGATCACCTTGTGTTGGACAGTTATACTGGTGGAGGAAGCCAGGGTGTACCGACTATACCGAAAAGATCCAGCGAGCAGGTAACAATAATAAACTATGTTGTGCAATTATGACCTAGACACGTTTTTAGTGCTATTTTTTTCAACCATTTTTTTTTGTTCAAGTAATGTGACATCTTTTTGCTCGTAAATATATACAGATATTATTTCGTGTTCAGTTATAGACACTCTAAAAGATAAGTATTTACTTCACCTTGAAAATATCAAGTAGCAGAACTGCGTACTTAATCATAACAACTACAGCTGCCGTGGGTCTGTCGTGGGTCTTCGTTCATAATATTTAATAAAGAAACTGTCGTGAACGAATCGGTCAAAACAAATTTTTATTGACAACATTTTTTGCGTTGATTCGAAGAACATGAATATTTGTGGTATTTTTTGATGCAATCGGATGGAATATTTCAATTGGTCGGAAAAGCGAACCCTTCAGGTTAGCTTTGCTGACCAACTGAAATATTTAATCCATTTGAATCCATTTGAATCTGAAAATAGCGATAAACTTTTTAAGGTTCGGATTGACCAAAGACCATAACAACGTCAGATTCGTTGAATAAGTTAACAGATGGCTTGAAAGCTTGTCTACCAATAATCTCGTGCTCAGTAGATTGTCACTGAAAGAGTACCATGCTACGCCATTGATTGTCCAAAAATAATTTGGTTAACCTGAATAATACCCTGATATACTTGGGTATTTGAGACATTGTGCTACACTTAAGAAGCTGTCATGAAATCTTCGAAAAAGTGGGTTGGCCTCCAATGCCTCCTTTAATCAAACGTTTGGATCCGCAACTGCAAACATCTCGCTCGTACTGTGATTTGATTTAGTCTAATGCCCTGATGCATGATTCAATTCCTGCCTCGATTCCATTCAGCGCGTTAACCTTTCGGACACTGGCCTACTGGTTGGTACCGTCTTAAGCGGTCATGACTACAATGAAATGAGCGATCCATTGGACATTTGCAGAGAGGTTTGGTGATATCTTTAGGAATAAATTATGAGTTATCCGTTTCAACAATTTGAGTTTTAATGTAGTACATGCTAATCAGATGTCAAGTTTGCATTTGCTTAACACTTTACCCAACGAATCGCCCGCATCCGCCCGCATAATATGCAAATTCAGCAGTTGAAAAAATATTATTTTTCAAAAAATTTCAACAAAACCATATCATGTGACCCCTCGTTGGAACGAGCTCGTCGAGCTCGTTCCAACGTGGGGTCACAGGATATGGTTTTGTGGAAATTTTTTGAAAAAAAATTTAAATGATATTTAAAATAATAAATTTTGATATCGTCTTCTTTGGGTAAAGAATTAAGCGTTTCTATGAAAAACCAAAAAATCATAATTATATCAATTTCTGACTGCTAAAGGTCTTTGTCAAACAATCCGACAAAGTGACAACTTTCTGTCCATGTACTTGGTTAGAAGACGATCGCTTCTCCCTCTTCATATATCTGAGTTAACGAAAAAAGACGGCTGTACCCGAATCATCAGCGGAGTAGTGATGCACGGGCTTAAAAGCTGAGGCTCAACACTCACCTCGTATGAGATATGTGATTGTTAAGGCGGAGGAAGAGAGTGGCATGACGTTTTAAATGCAGTCGGGTAGTTCACAATGACCTCACAAAGTCATGGGTTTTCCAGACTCCTAGATTACTCGTCTTGGGTATATTCTAATCGGAGTGTTTCGTTCGAGAACAGAATGAATCGAGCGTTCACTCGATGGCTTTTTGGTGTTTTTACTGTTGCTAGTCTATATCAGGTGTTGTATATTCCTAGAAACAGATTCCTTAGCAAGCAATGTTAGTGGTTTGTTGTTTATTCCGTGATGAAGCGACGGGTAGTTCAACGGCTCAGTTTACCGTTAAATAAGCACGAGCTAGTGCGAGAAATGGATAAATTTGTTCTCCATTGCGAAAGAGTATACCCTTTCATTAAAGTTAGATTGTTCGCATGGAACCCATACTCAATGGTGAGGAAAGAAAAGTAGGAAACATTTGTCAAAGCAACCATGATCAGGTACACTCCGCTTGTTATACACCGGAAATGACTTTCTACCATTTTACAAGGTGGCGTGGGTGGGGCGGGGTGGGGAGGGGGCAAAGTTTATAGTAGAGTGTGTAGTCGATTATGTTGGCACGTAATAGCCGGAGTTATGTATGCTTCACTTCATCTGGAGAAGTACGTATTGTTGCGAAAATAAACGTTTCGTCGTGTATTTTATTACTGCCCTTTTTAACCCTTTCCCTAACACGACACATACAAACAAAATTCTTGAATAATTAATTCTTTTCATTTTTTTATCAAAAACATAGCATACGACCCTAAACGAACTAGTTCCAATGAGGGTCATTAGCTAGGTTTTTGAGACAAAAATGAAAATTGAATGGTGATTTTCGTGAATAGCGCTGGTCGGTTTTGGTTGTTATGTTGAGTGTGTTAACTGGGTTCTGATTTATGGCATAACAAATGCTTTCGATTAGCGCATGTTTTGGTGAGATAGCTTACATGGCCCTCCGACGCGATGCTGGCAGACTGATCAGGTGACAGGTGTAACAAGGCGTCATTGCAGGTGTATATGTATTAGTAAACATGAGCAAAGTAATAAATTAACCCTTTAACTAACGCAGACATCGAAATGTATGATTTTTAATTATCGATTTTTTTTATAAAAAGTTTCACAAAATGTCAATAAAACCATACCATGTCAGTCCTCGCTGAAACGTAACCGACGAGTTCGTTCCAACGATGCGGGCACATGATATGGTTTTGTTGATTTTTATTTTTAAAAATTCAACTGCTTAACCCTTTACCCAACGCAGACGATATCAAATTATTATTTTAAATTTCATTTTTCAAACTATTTCAAAAAATTTCAACAAAACCATATCATGTGACCCCTCGTTGGAACGAGCTCGTTCCAACGAGGGGTCACATGATATGGGTTTGTTGAAATTTTTTGAAGAATAATATTTTTTCAACTGCTGAATTTGCATATTACGCGGGCGGATGCGGCCGAATCGTTGGGTAAAAGGTTAATCTGTAAATTACGCGGGCGGATGTGGCGATTCGTTAGTAAAGGGTTAACAATGTGACCTTTACCGTTTAACTTCAACCTTCAAAAACAAAACAAGTATTTATAGTTTGTCTCATTACTTCGTTTGCGAACCCGGTGGTTACCCGTTCCCAAAATTCATTTCCATTCAACCAAACTAACAATCAGTAATTTAAACATAATATTCATCTGATTTCGCAAATATAATGTTTGCTGGCGCCCACCGAATCGTCCTTCATGCATGGGTCACTTCGCTGCACACGTATTGTTCTGGTACTATCCATGTTTGGTTGACCACTGCACCATTTTGTCCAGGGCAGTGCCTTGTTATCCCATGTCTGGATGAGATGGTCTCCATCAAGCCACCAATCTAAAATAAGAAATAATTTATGTTATACTCTCTTATTTATTAGATATTAGTTCCGTTCCCAGAGTTCCCCATTATCAAGCTCGTACGATAAGATTTCGAACTCGGCTGATATGATTCCAATCTCTGCTGATATGAACCAAGCTACAGTTGTCTCACTTGATGCGTTACCAGACGTCGCCCGTTTGTTTACATAGAAATCGAACGTAATCCTGAAAATTGACATTATCAGGTATAATGGAATAGTTTGAAGCCGAGTTTTTGTATGGAGAGGAATTAATGATTGAAATAAGTAAGGAGAAGGTGGATGAAGAGAAGAAAGATTAGAGTTGTATTGAACATTCAACGCTTTGGATAAGTACACTGGTCTCTTATGCCAGAGGTCCCTGGATCACTCCCTTGTCGCGGAAAGTTCTCGAGGTGTCCGAACACTCTCTGTCAGCATCAATTGTGGGGTTTATGCTGTCACAGCGTACCGTCCTATGGGGTGGGGACGTAAAATGTGCGGAGAGAGACACACTCCGTGCAGGCTAAAGATCCATTCGTAGTATTCGAGAAGAGCGAGGCCACGAAGTTGCCGCTACGAAGGTCATCCCACACATATGCGCCATTGGCCAAGGAGAGGGGTTAATATAAGTTGCATAACTTGTTCGCCAATCCTTGTAAAACAAATAAGATTTAGAAAAAAAAAAACATTCAACGCAAACTAAGATTCGGAGTCGTAAACGGAGATTCTTCAAAGTGAGAGAATAGATTCAGCTATCCGAAAGTCGCGGCTTCCCCTAGGGGGAAGCCGGCCGAGACGTTCGGATTGCTGAACTACGAGAAGAGGACTTTGTGAAAAAAATGGGAAACCATAACATTGTAAGAAAACTGTAGCAGACCGAAGAACATTTTTTATTTTTTTTTGTAATTTGTTGTTTTTTTTCTTGGTGGTGGGGGGGGAGTGGTGAGGTGGGGTATGGAAATAAATAAATATGTTATTACTTGATTACTTTCATATAGGACAAGATATCTACCCTCGGTAACTTCACATAACCCTTCTACCTTAGGTCCCAGGCTGATATGAAGTTACCTCCGGCTGATATCACGACCGTTATGAAACTAACCAAGTAATAAACTCTAAATGTCTCATATAGAGGGAAGATTTTACAGAACTTCGATCGTATATTCAGAAAAATGTTACCTTCAAACGATGGTAATATAATTGACAACCAACTGTCCAGCCAACGTGAACTTCGCTGTTACAACTATTACTGTTTCAAGTGCAAATCATGGGCAATGTTAAAAAATAGTGGTCATTTTCGGTGGAACAAAGTTATTTTTTACAACGAAACGCTTTTATCCCTATAGCTAACATGAATAGACAACACTTGCAAACAAATGTCTTGAAGAGATTTTTATTGTTCACCTCCCCAAAATAGCTTATGACCTCTCGTTCATACGAGCTCGAGAGCTTGCACCATTTAGAGTCATGAGCTATGTTTTTTTACATACTGAGTGACGCGATATCAACTGCACATGTTCTTTGGAAGGTGGGAGTGTATAGAAAACATCGAACTGAAAACATCAGGTAAAACGCATCCGCTTCCATCTTTTCAGTCACCGTTTTTTCTGTTATCGTTTTTGTAGGGCTCTGCGAAGCTTCGCGATTCGATTCGATTTCAAATCTTAAGTTGGTATTCGGTTCGATTCGAAATTTGCTGTCCGATTCCCCATTGTATCAGTCACCTTAGTCGTCTCACAAAACGTATAGCTGAAATAGAAATTGTGCATAAATAATGTTGAAAATAAAGACTGGGTGTAAATTCCGCTATATCAACATAAAAAGCATCTACACTCATGCCACTATCCATGCTAATTCCAGTTTCACTAGTCACCACCACTGCTGAAAGCAAACTTAAAGTTCTCGAGCAATATCGATGATGAGCTCACGGTTGCTAGCCGCCAGCCCCATTCTCGCATCCGTTTCTGTTTTTGAACAGAAATCAGAAATCAGAAATCCATACTGGGTAATATTCCAAGTACATTATCAAGGCATGCCTTAGACGAGGGCGTGTCTTGATGATGCAGGTCACTATCTCTGTCTGAGGGTTTAACGGCTATGACATCAATGGAAAATGGTAAATCTCCAGGTTCAGACAGATTTACCGCAGAATTTATAAATTCTTTTGTAATGACATGGGCATTATTTGATCAATTCACTAAATTGCGCTGACGAATCAAAGGAATTATCAATAACGCAAAGACTCGGGGTTATAACGTGTTTACCAAAACAAAATAAACACGAGAAATATATAAGAACTGGTGACCGATCTCCCTAATTAACGTAGATGTAAAAATTGGCTCTGCTGCAATTGCAAATGGGATAAAAGCTATTCTTCGAAATCTTATCTCTGACACTCAGATTTATGAAAGGTCGGTATATTGGGGAGCGTACTAGATTAACCTGTGTCATTATCGCTGAAGGCTAAAAACTTGATATCCCAGGCCTTCTTCTTCTCATAGATTTTGAGAAGGCCTTCGATTCATTGTTGTGGTCATTCATAGAGAAAACAAACGATGGAGTTTTTCAATTTTGGTTCATCAGTCATAACCTGGTTTCAAACTTTTTATATTAACATTTCTAGTTGTGTGCTGAACAATGGACATTGCGCGGATACATTCAATTCGCTGAGGCGTTCGACAAGGCGATACTTTATCCCCTTATCTTTTCATCCTTTGTGAAGAAATTCCTCAGCGCATCATTAAAATTTAATGCCATTATAAATAGAATAAACATGGGAACTCAGAATACCAGCTCAGTCAATATGCCGACGACTCGACCTTATACTTGAGTGATGACGAAGCCTTTCTGCATAATGCTCTTAAAATATTTTAAAGGTCAGTTGCGACAAAACTGATATTATTTGGATAGGGTCCAGGCGGGGATGCGGTAAATCTATCCCGACTAACGAATATGTCTGTTAGAATGATTCGAGATCTTTCAAAACTTTAGGCATCGATGTCAACTTATTTAGTGACAATTCTTTATCGAATAACAATAAGAACAAGATGGCAAAATGAAACTAAATACTGAAAGATTGGTTCTTGAGTAATTTAACGTTGATCGAAAAATACTACTGTCATAAAAAACTTTGTCATCACCCATCTTAACACATTGTCTAATGGTATCACCTACCCCCCCCCCCCCCCCGCCCCCCCCCCACACACACACACAAACTGATTTATTAACAAACATTCAAGGAAAACGTTTTGAGTTTTTTTAGTTTCTATGTCAGAGAAAGTTGCGAAAATGAAACTTAATGTCATCACTAACCTGCGTGAAAATGGTTGTTTTAAATTGCCACATGTCGAAACGTTTAGTTCCGCCTCCAAAATAATTTGGATTAAAAAAAACTTTTGGATCCTTCCATGTTGGACCCTTGGAAAACACTTATAAATGATGACATGAAAGCATTCGGAAATGATAAATTTTGGCATTTGCACAAGAAAGGCTTAAAAGAAGTGGGGGAACGCGTCAATTCTTTCTGGAATGATATATTACATGCCTGGTCCCGTTTAACCCTTTGAACACGAGAGGCCGCTTTACCGGCCCAGGGACATTGTACGTCATACGTTTACTAAGTAGGATGCCTGCTAAGTTAAGGGTTGGTAGACCAATCAATATTTTCCGCGCACAGTCCCAAGGCTGCACGTTGAAATATTGATTGATATACCCCCAAATAATGAATATGAAACCTTCTAATTGCCGCATTTGAACTGACATGGAAGATAGCACCAGCGTTCAAAGGGTTAAAATCTGATGTTACGACTAGTGCTACCAATATATTTGGAGAAACAAATAATATAAGAACAATATAAAAATTAACACAAAATATATTCTTTAATAGAATTTGGCGCGACAGTTTATTTTTTAATGATCTATTGCCAGAAAATAACAGTGTTCCGACATTCACTGACTTCTCCAACAAATTCAGTATTATTCAGTATTAACACGCCAATTACAGTTTACCAGGGAATTATAAACGCTGTACCAAAATCTTGGTAAGTAGTAATTAAATTGCACAAAAAATTACCTTTTATTTACAATAAAGTGATAAGTATATTAAAATCAACACATAAATGCGCGGAACAAACTATATTTAATTCTTACAATTGTACACGGCACCACCAACAAGGTCTAAAAAAAGTGTTGAGAGATTCTAAATATTAACCTATAGACGAATGATTGGGACTTTTTATATAGAATCCCGTTCACTACCATAGATAATACGTATCTCTGCACTTTAAAATTGTTCACCGAATCATGTACACTCAATCAAAACTTTTTTTAAATATAAACTATACGAGACCGAATTATGCACCTTTTGTAATAATACAAAAGAGATAATATCCAATTTGCTTTTCGAATGTTCTTATTCGAAAACAGAACTTGTGAATTTTTTGGATGACGTGAGAAAATGTTGTATGGAATTCTCTTTACGCCAGACAAAATTAAATAATTGATTCTCAGGCATTTTTTTTTTAAAAAACGAATGAAGGAGGTGGTTTTTATTTTTATTTTGTATTCCTGATGGAATGGTCGCCGATGCTGAAAATCCAGTTGTGAGAGCCTAAAGTTAAATACTAGAGCTTCCATGTTGTTTTCATTAAAAGTTTTGTTTATATAACAGTGACCATACAACACAAAATCAATATAGAGCAACTAAAATAAAGATAAAAGATAATAAGGAGTTTTTTTTTACTGGTTGAGTGCTAGAAGCCATAATCAGACCTTTCAAAAAATGAGAGTACCAGTGCAAAAACCAACATTTTCCTTAGCCATGTTTCGTATTCAGTCAAACTTAAATATTAGTTTGCTTATACAGATTTGTTCTATTACAAATTATTGGATTTGTAATAGAACAATTTTGATGAACAAATTCAGACCACCAAATCTATAGCCCTCAACCAGCTAAATAAATATTATTTATTTTGTACATACCTATAGGAATCGTGGCGCCATTCGCGAAGAGACTAATTCCACTGTATCAATGTATATGACATATTGCATCGCCAATCGGGATGTGAAACCACTAAAATCACAACCTATGATGGTTTTATATATTTTGAATTTTGCCTCCGAAATAAACATTACGAACGCGGGCCGAAAAAAACGAATGCGCCGCTGCCTGAGAATCAAAAGATTAATTTTCTTTAGTCTTAACCTTTTACCTAACATGAAACGCAGACGACACTTGCAAAAAAAATTCTTGAATAACTAAATTTTTTCATTTTTTGTCTCAAAAACATAGGTTATGACCCCTCGTTGGAACGAGCTCGACGAGCTCGTTCCAACGAGGGGTCATAACCTATGTTTTTGAGACAAAAAATGAAAATATTTTGAAAATTAATTGGCGATTTTTGAGAATAGCGCTGGCCGGTTTTGGCCGTTACGTTAGGTAAAGGGTTAACGCACGAGTATGCAGTTTTAGGCCACCCGAATTCTCCCCGCACATTGAAAATTCTAAAACACCCTTTTATATGCAGCTCTCAAGAAATTTATTAACACCTGAAAGGTGAAAAAAAAAAATATCATCCAACTGTTGCAGTAGAACAGGAACCTAGAATTTTTGTCTAGATTTCTGTACGAAACAAAACGGTTGAAGCAAATAAACTCAAGATGGGGCATAGTTAGTGCTCTTCTGAACAAGACAGCAACAATTTCCCCAAAACCTTGTCAATTGTAACATTTCAACAGCGGGAAAATGAAAATTACTTCGGTTGTAATACTACTGACCTATCACAGTATGGTGGGATTGCGAAGGAGAAATATTTTTCAAAAGGGACGCAGGCAAAGGCAAAACCCCTCTAAATTCTTGTGCGTACTTCAAACTTTTAACTTTGTCCAAATGCGGCGTCCACTGAGCCCACTCCACTCGTAACACTGTCCGACATGAGGTGGTTGTCGCAAGTGTCGTTAAACCCCAATATATAAATAAATAATTCAAAAATCCGTGGTCCACTTGTGATCTCTAAATCATGGCGGTGTCGGTGTACTATTTATCTAATTTTAACTGATCACCCCAGCCTCTGTCCCTGTAAATGGATGGTTGTTAACCCTTTACCTAACCTGAAAAGCAGACGACCCTTGCAAAAATAATTCTTGAATAACTAATTTTTTTCATTTTTTGTCTCAAAAACATAGGTTATGACCCCTCGTTGGAACGAGCTCGTTCCAAAGGGGGGTCATAACTTATGTTTTTGAAACAAAAAATGAAAAAAAAATAATGAAAATTAATTGGCGATTTTTGAGAATAGCGCTGGCCGGTTTTGGCCGTTACGTTAGGTAAAGGGTTAAATGGTCATTTCGAATTATATCCAATTGTTAACTCAGACTGCCACGTTTATGAATCATTTTGCTTCTCTCTGAGTTGTTCATTTACAACAATATTTGCCATAACTTACCATTACTCGGCAATGTGTTAAAAAAATTCAGCATGCTATCACTCAAAATCGTTATTAGATGGCTGGCTGGTCCATCGTCCTCACAATCAGAAATAGCGTCTCCTTTGGTCGTTGATTTGGTTACCAGTTTATAACAAACGTTGAATTCTGTACTGAGTACATAGTCGGTGTAGAGAGCACAGTCTGAAAAAAAAGTCGAAAAGTGTCTTGAGAAAAATAGTATTTTGAGAAGTTTAACACTATTAAACCATTACATAACACGACCGAGAATGCCATCTGTAGAATATTCTCAAATATCTGGAGAACAATTCATTTTTTGCCTTCAATATATAGGTTATGACATCCATGGGAACGTGATCGATGATCTCGTCCCAATGAGGTGTTACAAGCTGTTTTTCGGAGAAAAAACTGAAAAAAAGAATCAAATTTACATTGCTATTTTAGTTTATGTTCATTACATTAGGCCCCACAAAGTAGACCTTCTGTTTCTCGGGCCATTTTTGTGAAGTTGCGTGTGGGCGGGGAAGGGGGTTATATTTTATTTTGTAATTATTTCTTTGCCATCAAAAGTTCATGTTCTTGGTTTGTTTTATGTTTTAAGCCTCATAATCTATAGAATAGCGTAGGTCGCAGTGTATTTCGTCCCTTGAGTGCAAGAAGGCTTTACAACGTTAAAGCATTGCAAATCTTTGTTGCACTCCAGGGACAAATTTATAAATTATATTAACTTGAGTAAAATATCAGACATAAACCATTTAATTTTTATTTTTTTAAGTTCATATTGGTTATAAAAAGAGAGCATGCGGCAGCCAAACGGGCCATCGGAAGAGCCCGAGAAACAGATTTTTAACTTAGGCCCTAGGTTAAGATATACATTATTAGGAAGGTCCCTATATACCCCATTTTCACAGATTCGTATAGTAGCATGTCACCAGCACGTAACATCCAACTGTAACAGCCGTTCCATGGTGTCTGAAACCAACTGGAAGTGTTTCGGTGGCACATGTCAAATCTGTGAGTCTCGGGGCACCTTCAACACAGAAGATCAAGGGTACGTCTTTTACAGAGAGCAATTGGGTAACGCCGGCATGTAATTGTTAAACTCGGTCCTGAAGTGATTCTAGTTTTTTTTTTCGAAACGCCTCAAATACTATTCGCAATACAACGATAATTGTATAAAGCTATTTTTGAAATAAAATAACAAAGTTTCCGCTAATAGATTTCCCGGGTTCAGTTCAGAAATCCATTGCCCGAAGTTTCGCCTGTGCTGTTTAACCACATTCCTACTGAAACGTTAACGCCACGCAATGACCATGTCAAGCCAGCGCTATTAACAACACCCATCCTTCAAATGTTATTATTTTTTCAGTATTTGCATTTTGCTTATGAGGAGTGAGGATTGTGGCTTTCATACAATTCTGAATGATTTCATGTGGCGTCATAAGTCACCTGATCCACTGACGTCATAAGTCCCCTTACCCAATGACGTCATTATGCGTTGTCGTGGTATCCCGCTCGAGCGACAAAGTTGTGAGGGCTTTTCCATAGTTCTACGTAGTGACAGTTGACATGCACAGCACGTGTTGTTAGGACGACACATGGTTTGGTCGTCCTTTTTACTGCTGGCCGCCATCTTGGTTCTTATGGTGTCACATGGTAATTATGCAACTGAAAGCTGTATAATGGAACGCAGGTGTGCTTTGAATAGATGCTCTGTGGAATGGGAGGTTATCTCTATCTAATTACCGGAAACGAACTGACAAATACCAAAACTCACTCAGATGGTCTTTATTTGCCTCGGATTCTGTTTCGTTATAGTTACCGTGTTGTCCGGAAGTAAAATGGGTTTGGTGTGTTTTGTAGTACACACGAACGTGTTTGCCTTTCTCAGTGCTATGGAACTCACTGATCATATTTCCGCCGGATGCCATTTTAGTGTCCCTGGGCAATTTTAGATCCTTTTAAAAAATGGGTAATATTTTTTGTGGGTGTGTTTGTCTTCAGTTTCCGTACAAGATTTTTTAGCTCGGTGGTCCTCGAGACAAGTTCATGCCCAGCGTCGGTCTATCAAACATTGAAATGGGAATATAGAGAGTTAACCCTTTTAACCATAATGGTATTGACCATGCCAGTTCAAGAACATCCATTGGGAGAGCCCATATTCATATTTTGGGGGTAGACCAATTAAGATATTTAAAAATAATTAGTTTTCTTCCACAAATTCACTGAGCAACCATTTACTTTATGTGATTGGGACACATTGTGATCCTGGTCAGGAAGGGCGGTCTTACGGGTCCAAAGGGTTAAAACACATATGGCTGTAGTCACGATAGTAGTGGAGGCTGGGCCTCTGGGTACTTGAATTTAACACGTGAGTGTCCTTACACGAAAATGAGACTCGACTCTCTGGGAAAAAAAATTACTATAGGAATTTTCATAGATATCTTGTCATTATAATGCCAGTCCCGAGTAACATATACGTCATTATCTTGACCCTAGCTGTCATCTGATCCCAGTGATCTCCTCTGATCGCTGGTTCAGTATCGAATGCCTCGTTTCCCGCCATTTCGAGATTATAAATATCTGACGCGATGACTCAGAAAAAAACACTCAATGTGAACGAGCGATAGCTGAAATGGCGATATGTTATGTGTTGAGATAGAATTATTAGTGAAAGTGTTCGAATAAACAGATGAATGAACACATATGTCTGGGACGCTTGACCAGTTGTTACTAAAACAGTTGATTTTTGGAGTTTAAATGTGAGTAAAATGTCGTCGGGAACTGTGTTTCAAAAAAATAACTTGGTCGATGACATTTCATTGATGGAAGTAATATTTTCGAGTGTCACACCTGTGTCGGTATAACGCTCATTGTTAAGCATTAGCCTAGTATCGGTTTTCCCAAAAGAGTCACACGCGGGCATATTTTTCGGCGAACAAGAGATATATTTACCATTAGTTCCCAAAAAGATGTCGTTGTATTGTGACGTTTGAACCAGGAATTTTCAGCTAATGTGTACTTATTCACGGTAGAGTGTTGATTTATTTTTGGTCATCAAAATTTCTTAATATATTTTTGACTTGTTGCTATTTAGAGTGTAATAGGCACTCTCCCATAAATTGTAACAAGGCAAATCTTAACAGACCAAATAATGTCACTTTAAAGGTGATATATAGAACATCCACTGAATATGAAGCCCGTAAGTTGTTTTTCTTAAATCATCGTAGCTATAAATTCGATATATTCCCGTCAAATCATTTGTGATCTGATAGTATTAAGCATGATTACTGGCAGAAAATGTTTCGATTTTGTCACAGAGATTGATCAATTTCAAATCGGACATGTTATTATTGCACAGAATGTTTTATCCTCAGAAACAATCACGGAGAGTCTCTTATTTTTTTTGACTTAACCCTTTACCTAACATGAAAAGCAGACGACACTTGCAAAAAAAAATCTTGAATAACTAATGTTTTTCATTTTTTGTCTCAAAATATTGGTTATGACCCTTCTTTGGAACGAGCTCGACGAGCTCGTTCCAACGAATGCTCATACCCTATGTTTTTGAGACAAAAAATGAAAAAATAATGAAACTTAATTGGCGAGTTTTGAGAATAGCGCAGGCCGGTTTTTGCCGTTACGTTGGGTAAAGGGTTAAGCATCCAGTCTGAATTTCAGTCAGTGTAACGGCGAATATGGCAAAGCGTTTCTTACTAATCTTGTAACGGCGATGGATCATTCTAGACTTTGTCGCCTTGGTCTGCAGAAACAATCACAGAGCGTCTCTTAATTTTTGACTTGATAAACATTTAACTGGCACTAAATGTGGCCCAGCAAAATTGTTTATTTGTTCGATCTTCCAACGCCTACTTAAGGGAGTTTTAGCAATTTGAACCCGCCCGGTTATTACTGCACAGAATTTGTCGACCAGGGACCAATACTATAAAACTTTTACAATTGTATTTTTTAGAATTGTATTTTCTAGTTATGAATTTAAATGGTTTGAAGTAAACCATAAGCATTTTCACAGATGTGGCAATTTGCCAACTGGCAAATTGCCATATCTTTTCAAATGCTAATGATTCTTTTTAGTCAGTTATATTAGTAGGAATAAATACAATTCCAGAACAAACAGTTGTAAAAGTTTTCTCCAGGTTTACTTACATATGTATTTTTTGCTTAATTTTTTTCTTCTTTTGAGGTGGGGGTGGGGGGTGGGGGGGGGGGGGGTTGCGTGGTTTTCTTCATTTTCCCTTTCAAATTTTTTTTCAGATAAGTTTCAAACCAGGTTTTGCATAATGATAAGGCAAAGGCCTAGAAAAGTTAAAAATCCGTTCCTCAGGCCCACTCGCATGGTCATTTTGGCTGCCACATGCTCAATTAAAAAAATAATAGTTAAATGGTTTATCTCTGATGTTTTACCTAAGTTCATAAAATTTATAAATGTGTCCCTTGAGTGCTACAAGGTTTTGCAATGCTTTAGCATTAAAAAGCCTTCTTGCACTCAAGGGATGAAATATACCACCACCCATGCTTTTCTGTAGATTGCGAGGCCTAAAACATAAAACAAACCATGAAAATGAACTTTTAATGGCAAAGAAAAGAGGGTCGGATTCAGGTTTGTTCAAATCGAGATCCTGGGTTCATATTTCGGACCCCAGTGGGTGCCTGAATTTTAACATAGCGCAATAGGAGAAAAATTCTTTAAAAATCTTCTTCCGATTTACCAGTCAACACCTTTCGATATTTGGTATATACAGCATCTTTGGAATTGGGTCAGATTCTAACATTTTGTGTGTGGGCTAGTATTAACTAGCAAGAGATTCTGAACGTGAACTTAAATCATTGGTTAAACAACTTTCTCTTTGGCGTCTCCAGTTATTATTATCTTCAGAAGTACTTTGTTTGGCAATGATACTTACTTGGTGTTGATGTGGTTGTCTCTGCCTCTGTTGTTACTACAAAGAAAAAAGAGGATAATTAATTTGATAACTTTGTTGCTTTTCTTTGACATGTTGGTCTTGAGTGACTCTGCATTCCCATCTGATTAGTTTCTGAGACACTATTAGTACTGTATACCTTACACTTATCACATATCTCTTCACCAATTTTAAATGTCTTCTTATATCAAAAAGGCAAATTTCGAAAAAAATATTTCATTGTGAAATATATTTTGAGAGATAATAAAGATTTATGTTTAAATAAATCGAATACCTGATTTAAAATCGCGTTAATTCAAGAAAATGGATTTGACTGAACAATTTATTCTACCACAATGATATATATAATTTGATATTCTTGAGAGGTTAGGTTAGGATGTGCCATTGCCAAATTCTTTTCACTTCAGACCTGCTGGTCAGAATTTGTTGATACTTGGTATTCAGCATCTTTACGGGTTCAGATTCAAGGTTTTTCAATCAAGTTTCTGACTCAGTGTTTGGTCTCAAATTTTCACTTAGTGCAATATGGGGAACATTCTTTAAACTTTTCCTGCTTTAGACCCACTTGTAAAAATCGTTTGACGTTTGGCATACAGAATCCTAATGGAGTAGATCAGATTTCAGTTGTTCAAATCAAGTCCCGAGGTCATACCTGGGCTCCCTATGAGAGCCCAAATTATAACATAGTGCAATATGAGAAGTATTATTTTGAAAATCTTGTTTTTCAAATACACAAGTCAGAATCTTTAACACTGGGTATACTGCCCCTATAGGAGGGTCGGATTCACGTTTCTTAAAATCAAGATCCTGGATTCATATTTCGCCCCCCCCCCCCCCCCCCCGGTGGGTGCCTAAACTTTAACTGAGGGCAATATGAGAAAAATCCTTTAAAAATCTTCTTCAGATCAAATAGTCAGCACCTTTCGATACTTAGTGCATACCGCATTATAGTGATGGGGTCAGATTCTAACTTTTTTAAAATCAAGTGTCCGAGTTCGTGTGTGGGCTCTCTAGTATTAACTAGCCAGAGATTCAGAACGTGAACTTAAATCTTTCACTAAACAACTTTCGCAGATGAGCGATTAAGGCCCCTTGGCCCTCTAGTTATTATTATCTTAAGAAGTAATTTGTTTGACAATGGTACTTACTTGGTGTTGATGTGGTTGTCTCTGCCTCCGTTGTTACTACAAAGAAAAACGAGGATAATTAATTTAACCCTTTACCTAACATGAAAAGCAGACGACACTTGCAAAAAAATTTCTTGAATAACTAATTTTTTTCATTTTTTGTCTCAAAAACATAGGTTATGACCCCTCGTTGGAACGAGCTCGACGAGCTCGTTCCAACGAGGGGTCATAACCTATGTTTTTGAGACAAAAAATGAAAAAATAATGAAAATTAATTGGCGATTTTTGAGAATAGTGCTGGCCGGTTTGGCCGTTACGTTGGGTAAAGGGTTAATAACTTCCCTACCCTTCTTTGACATTTTGGTCTGAGGTGACTTTGCATTCCCAGCTGATTACTTTCTAAGATAGAATTAGTACTGTATACCCAACACTTAGAGAACATCTCTTCAACATTTTTAAGTGTCTTCTTGTATCAAAATGGCAAATTTCGAAAAAACTATTTGCTTGCGAAATATATTTTGAGAGATAATCAAAATTTGTCTTTAAATAAATTGAAACCTAATTTAAAATCGAGTTAATTTAAGAAAATGGATTTGATGACACAGTTAATTCTATCACAAAGATATAGAAAACTTGATATTCTTGAGGGTTTTGGGTTAGCATGTACCATTGCCAAATTGTTTCACTTCAGATCCACCTTTTGATACTTGATATACAGCATCTTTAGGGGTTCAGATTCATGTTTGTCCAAAGTTTCTCGCTCCATATTTCGTCTCAAATGTTCGCCAAGTGCCATATGGGGAATATTCTTTTAAAATCTTCTCTCTTCAGACCCACTAGTCACAGTCGTTTGAGGATGGGCATACAGAATCCTTAGGGAGACGATCAGATTCCAATTTGTTCAAATCAAGTCCCTGGGGTGATACCTGGGCACCCTATGGGAGCCCAAATTATAACATAGTGCAAAAAGGGAAATATTTTTTGAAAATCTGCTTTTTCAGATACACTAGTCTGAGTCTTTTGATATTTGGTATACTGCATTTTTAGGAGGGTCGGATTCAGGTTTGTTCAAATCAAGATCCTGGATTCATATTTCGGCTCTCAGTGGGTACCTTAATTTTAAGTGAGGACAATATGAGAAAAATTCTTTAAAAACTTTCTTCAGATTTACCAGTCAGAACCTTTCGATATTGGTATATACAGCTTCTATGTGATGAGGTCAGATTCTAACTTTTTTAAAATCAAGTGCCTGGGTTCGTATGTGGGCTCTCTTGTATTAACTAGCCAGAGATTCTAAACGTTAACTTAAATCTGTCGCTGAACAACTTTCTCGGATGAGCGATTAAGGCCCCTTGGCGCCTCCAGTTATTATTATCTTAAGAAGTACTATGTTTGACAATGGTACATACTTGGTGTTGATGTGGTTGTCTCTGCCTCTGTTGTTACTATAAAGAAAATAGAGGATATTTAATCTGATAACTTCCCTTCCCTTCTTTGACATTTTGGTCTTGGGTGACTTTGCATTTTCAGCTGATCAGTTTGTAAAATGGCATAAGTACTGTATGCCCTGCATTTGGCGAACATATCTTCAACAATATGAAATGTCTTCTTATATCAAAAGGGAAAATTTCGAAAAGAATGTTTACTTGATAAATATATTTTGAGATATAATCAAAATTTATCTTTAACCCTTTACCTAACGTAACGGCAAAAACCGGCCAGCGCTATTCTCAAAAATAACCAATTAATTTTCATTATTTTTTAATTTTTTGGTCTCTAAAACATAGGTTATGACCCCTCATTGGAACGAGCTCGTCGAGCTCGTTCCAATGAGGGGTCATAACCTATGTTTTTGAGACAAAAAATGAAAATAATAGATATTCAAGAAATTTTTTTGCAAGTGTCGTCTGCTTTTCATGTTAGGTAAAGGGTTAAATAGATTGAAACCTAATATAAAATCGAGTTAATTCAAGAAAAGGGAGTTGATGGTACAATTAATTCTATCATAATAATACACAAAATTTGATATTCTTGAGGGTTAAGTTAAGATGTGCCATTGCCAAATTGTTTTCCCTTCAGATCCACCAGCCAGAATCTTTTTATACTTGGTATATAGCATTTTTACGAGTACAGATTCAACTTTTTTCATATCAAGTTCCTGCTCCTTTTTTGGTCTCAAATTTTCACGTAGTGCAATATGATGAAGATTCTTTAAAAATCTTCTGCTTCAGACCCACTAGTAAACATCCTTTGACGGGTGGCATACAGTTTCCGTATGGGGTGGATCAGATTCCAATTTGTTCAAATCAAGTTCCCGGGGTGATACTTGGGCTCCCTGTGGGAGACCAAATTATAACATAGTGCAATATAAAAATAGTTTTTGAAAATCCTCTTTTTCAAATACCAAGCCAGAAAAAGCAACCGGAATCAACTGGGTTGAGTGAAGATGAACCCAATCATATCCACTCAACTCAGTTTATTTGGCTTGATATTTAACCCAACTGATTTCAGAATGTACATAAGAAATGTTTCTTATGAAACCCTATGGAAAGAAACTAAATCAGTTATATTAATCCTTACAAGTAAAATGTGTTTGCATAATAATCTCACTGAGCGACGTATCACTGCGTGTTTACAACTGTTTTCTGGAGGATAGCAGATATTAAAAAAGTAACTGTTTAAACAAAACATGCAAGTAAGAACATTGTAGAGTCTATTTGTACATTTTCATGTTTTGTGGCATTTTGGCCGTTGGTTATTGTTGTGATGTATTGTAAAAGAGACTTTTTGTCTTTGGAAAATTTTGTCCAGCTATTTTTTGTGTGGGGACGTTTTTGTCCAGGGACCTTTTTCATGTCGCCGAAAACAATATTTTGGTATGCATTTTCTTTCAAACAAGACATTCACTTGTGTGTAACTTTATTGAATGGGGTGTCGGAGCCCTTGCCAACAGAACATCACATATCAGTTTTTTTGCAGCTTAAAATATGAAGCTCTCACAATGTTCTGGAAGAGAAAAAAACATATATGCCACACACTTTGTATGTTACTCGAATTTCCAGTTTATATAAAACTGGGTCAAGAGTCGGAGGACACGCCCGATAAGTATTTCGTTTTCTTTATACTTCTTTGACAATACCTGTATACAGTTTGATTTCAGTTGTCGAAGGGATTACGGCTGACCAGCCTCCAGAGAAAAATCCTACGACAAAAGTCTATAGCGAGAACAGCCTTCAGATTTTTGACGTTCGTCGAAAAGTGATCGATCAAAGACGTTTGATAAAAGACTTACGATAAAAATCTGCAGTGAGAACACAGCTTTAAGCTGTGTTCTCACTATAGATTTTTGTCATACGATTTTTGCAGTGAACTTCTTTTATCGAAAGATTCCTCAGATTTGTCGAAGGGATAACGGCTGGCCAGTCACCAGAAAAAAATCGTTCCATAAAAGTCTATTCTGAGAACATCCTTCAGATTTTTGACGTTCGACAAAAATCGATCGACAAAAGACGTTGATAAAAGATGAGAACACAGCTTTGGATGATCCGATTAACTTGATAGACTTGTGCGGTAAGACGGTAGATGTCATGGCTAGGCTAACTATACATACGCTGGGACGATATGAGTTCCATAATTTGAGCACACAGTTCCCAATAGCATTCGTTATCTATAGAATCGGTGACTATGAAAACACTGTTGGGATGTTCAAGAATTGGGCACCTGATAACGATTTAAAATCTCTGTCAAAGAAAGTGTGAAGCTCAAGAAATCTTTAGGCTCGGGATAAACGGTCACACATGTCAGCAAGTGCCGTCTATCCCAGTGTTTGCTAAACCTTCTTGTTAGTGGCGGCGGAACTAATATGTTATTGTGTGTACGTGGGGTTGTGTGTGTGTGTATGGGGGGGGGGGCCAAAAAAAAATGTTTAGTTATAGCAGAATTATTTTTAGTGAATATGTCAGGTATTCCTGTCAGACGAAAAGTAACTAACAACAATAATAACTTAATGATGATAAAAACTCCACAGGTATTTTTTTTATCAAAACGACGCTGTTCGAACGGTGCAAAATATATGATCTTAATAATATGAGATCCCCTACCCTCCCCGGTTCTGCTGGCACTGCTTCTTATGGCTATCACCAGCCACTGTAATCAGGGGTAGTCCCAGCAATTGTGATTAAGGGGGTGGATAGTAGAACACAAATCGTATAAAGGTCCATGACCGCTAATAGGTTCTGCGTGCCCCTTGAAAATATGTTTCATTTTATGTAACGAGGTCATAAACTGGGAAACCTCGGTGTAAACGATTGACTAAGCATGTCTTTATCTCCTTGTTGCGGTCATGATTAGCCATTGTGCGGAAATATGCGATCTTAAATAACAACAAATAATGAATTGTCGTAAAATATCCTGGTATACTGGGCGATATTTGTGACAATCTATGGTATTCTATTTTATTATAACAGAAAGGGATTTCTTGTCCATTCACGCACATTTCGTTGCATGTAAGGTGTTGCAGACATTGGAAGGGTTCTGTTACTAAAATGTGCGGAAATAAATTCCAAATTATTTATACAGTCTGTTGAAAAAAAAAACAACATTCTTCTTTATCATCAAATGTTCGCACATATTTGAAAATTGGGACAGTTTAGGAGGGAGGAGTGTGTAGGTGTGCGCTGGATACGCCCCTCTCAGTATCCGACCGGTCTGTATTTGTCACTCTTAATTTAGTCTTTGCACACTGATGTCAAACACCGAAATTCTAATTAAGCCTTTGCACACTCTTATTGAAATTTCAAGTGCCAATGTTAACCACAATGCCGCAGAAAATTGAACCACCTGGTTAAATTGCTACTCTTTGTTGGAAACATTTGCGGCTTGGAATGTTGATTTTTTTTTAAACCAGTCATTAGAACGCTGATTTCGATTTCATAGAACAGGTGAACGATAAGACAGACCACCATGAAGCTGAAGTACGAGTACAGCGGACTGGAGCCAACGGCCAAGGTTGGAGTTTTTCTTGTATTTCACGTGCGCCAAAGGCGCACGTGAAATACAGAAAAAAAACTCCAACTCGGATGTTTGATACTTGCTCCCTTCAGTCTACCTGAATTGTATTATGTAGTTATGCCACGATTAAACTTGTGTTAAGTGAATGCAGCTGAAATGTTTGAAAAAAATATCAGCTTCTGCGATCTGTTTACTTTCTTTCTTGGCGGTGTTTCATATCAAAGCATTTAATTGACGTCACAAAGTCAATCAGATGCGTAACAGCCATTAAGATGCCTTCTTATATGACGTTCTCACGCGAAGGCTGAATTTCACGTGTGGTGTGTACAGCACATTTCTCCATGTCTATGTTGTATGTGTAACGTTGAATACACGCAGCAACCGTGGTATAATATCGCTTACCCGCTGTGGAAGGCACAATATTAGGATCCGAGTACTCCAGGTGGTCTGCGGCACATTCGCAACGCTTTTCTGCCGAATTAAAAGTAAATGAAGCACACTGGGACCCTTTGAAGCAAAGGGTGGCACATTCCAGTCGAGATCTCGCTTTAAAATTGTCAGATACTGAAGCTGCTGGTGGTAATGATAACTTTTTGTAGACAATACTTTTTATGGCATCAGAATATGCCGCAAATGGAAAGGCGGCGAAAATATGTAGGAAAAACAAAATATACATCAGTAACGTAACTTTCACCAGTTGGTGGTAAAATCGCAGGCACAAAATACGAGTAGCATTTAACAGATGTGCCGCCTCTGAGATAACGTTCCTCCACCACTAATGGTTGTTTCGAGATCAATAGATGTGGAACGTTATAATGAAGAAGGTGTGTCTAGTGTCGGCTCATGTCAGTATGCAAATCAGACGGGCGTGACTAAGAAGTACCTTGAATCTTTTGAAATGAAGACACCAACGACATCTCCAACACACAGAAACAACTATTGATGTTGAGTACGGTAAATAGTGAATATTGTTATTCCTCTTCAGAACAGGCACCAAGGACAGAGTTCAGTCGTCACAAATATTAAATGGTATACAATGCTTCTATAAGGAATCGATTTGGGAAATAATAAATCACTCGGAATAATGTTGTCCATCAATCGATGGGGAAGTTAAAAAGAATACTAAGGCAGTGTTAACCTACCAGTACTTTATCAGGGATGGATCTCACCCACAAGTCTCTACACACCTGGACTGCTGGAAGGAATGATCTCCCTGATCACATACAGAAAAGTGCCACACCGACTGCTCTCTTAATGTGTGTGCCTGTGGGTATTGCAGTTGTTGCTATGAATTAAAAATGCTCAATAAAGAAAAAAATCATGACAGTTTTGAGTTTTCAGACGTTTCGAAATTGCCGGTCGCTCTTTAACACTTTACCCAACGTTACGGCCTGAACCGGCCAAAAAAATCGCCCAATTAATTTTCATCATATTTTCATTTTTTTGTCTCAAAAACATAGGTTATGATCCCTCGTTGGAACGAGCTCGTCGAGCTCGTTCCAATAAGGTGACATAACCTATGTTTTTGAGACAAAAAATGAAAAAAAATTAGTTATTCAAGAATTTGTTTTGCAAGTGTCGTCTGCTTTTTATGTTAGGTAAGGGGTTAAAAAAACATCCTTTGACATCTGTAAAAAAAGAAATCTTTAAAGGACATCCTTTGAAGTCTGTAAAAAATGATTATGTTGATGATGTGGACGTTACCCGTGGCAATGCAAACTGAATATTTACTATATATCTTAGTTATTATTGTCAAAATACAAGTACTGAGATTGGAAAGTTGATATAAGGTTACAAGTTGTTTTTACACTAGGTAAAGGCCATGGCGTTTGATGAAGTGAAAGCTGTTATGCTGTGACTGTAGTAAAAGCTGTTACGCTGTGACTACAGTCAGAGCGTAACAGCTTTCACTTCATCAAACGTGATCGCCTTGGGGGACTTATCGCGTTGTTTGACATGGCGATATCTTGGAAGGGTGCTGCAGGTCGAGTTGCGCCACTTTTCGCTGATGTAACAGCAATCCAATTGCACAAAGATTTGTGATCTTGTCATATTGGCTGGACCCTGCGTCGGAAATAACGTCATGTAGCGTTGCATAATGGGTGCCATGTTGGTTGTTCGCAACTGTTTGTGTGAGTCCTAACATAAGTGTTTGAAAGCTCTTTTGTGTAGTCGTTCTTTAAAGGAATTTCGTTGCAATGTAAATCAATGAAAAAATCAAATTCAATATCGGGGTCAAAACTAATCGTTTCGTGTTTTTTTTTCAATCCAACCATGTCATGGTGACAAGTTTCCAATACAAGGTTGGGTTACTATATTTTAAGGGGGTCGAAGTTTTCAACCATTGCTCTTTTTGCCTGTTTTGGAAGAATAGTAATTTATGATCGAGAATTTGTCGTTTGAGTTTTGGTCTGTGGATGTGAAAGCGATCTCCTTATTATTTTGAGCTCTTTACATTATTGCTACCAAATCATTTTCGTTTCGGCCGGATAGCGTTGTCAGCACCGCGTTGAAATAGTAGTACGACGAAGTATTTTTCGACACAGTGAGTTGAATTTCTTCATTAACTGCAGATTCTCAGTTCGTGCCTGTATAATCCAATGCGAAAGGTTACATTCGGAACTATTGGGACTTATGATCATAGTCCAATACTCTTTACCGAGCTTTCAGGGGTCACTTTAAGACTAAATTTGTTTGGTATATACAGAGAACGACATGCGCGTGTGAATGGGTTAATTGATATGGCACGAGTGTGTCATTCTGTGTTTATTACATGTCTTCCCGCCTATAAAAACAATTATTAGAAGGACACCCAGCAATTCATTTGACAGCTATCAACAAAAAGAACACTTTTATCGCCAACCAAATTTGCGAGAGGAACCCGTGTTACTATTTCGCCCCCCCCCCCCCCTGGGTTCCAATGTGTTCTATGTGCCTACTGGAACATAGAACACATTGGAACTCAAGGGACGATTTTTAGCTATCGCTAGCAATTCATATTGTGACTTCGGTGCACGATTTGGAGAAAATTCCAGTGAAATTTCGCTTCTATTTAAAAATAGTCTGCCAACGATTATCCGTTCGGCACATGTGTGTGGGACGGATTTTCATTTTCCGCATGGTGTAGTGTTGTTGTAGATGTGGATTTCACAGAATGGGCGTGTAATAAAATATATATATATTTTTATGCGCACTTAGATGTTTTTAGACTGTTGAATCGTTAATTAAGATGAAGTGACATCTGACAATAATGCGAGTGCTTAGTGGGAAGATCTCACACCAAAATAATCACTTTCGGGAAAAAAACTATTTATCAGAGACAGGAACATCTCAAAGTCGACAGACAGTGGTGTGTGTGGGGTGGGGGGGGGGGGTAACCTGATTCATAACGACCGACGAACGGCCCGATTAACAGAATTGTTTATCTGCATCTTCCAAACAAAGTAATTACTTTCCGGAGAAGTGATCCTACGTGGACGTATAATCAATTGCGTCTCCAAGTTCGCCAACACAAACATCTTTACCGAATTGCTAAGCGAACAAATCTTCCGCTGTCTGTGGCGATATCGTTTAAAACGAAATGAAGTCGTTACAGCTGTCAAAAAGCAAAAAGTAAGAACAATCTAACTGGACAAACTACTAACTCTCATCTTTCTGAAAATATATGAAATGCCTGTTTTGATAAAACATCAGGGATAATTCATAACCTTAGTCCCCAGTTGCTAAGGAATGCATACCTTCCTTAACGGACCCTCTGACTGTTCTGTTCCATGGATTTCTCCACCTCATCTCATTCCCAGGGCTATGAAAGCAATTAACGAATGTAATTCTACATTTACGTACCCATCCACATTTGTCGCTGGCAGTGTGGAAATATCAGACCCTAAAGAGATAGCTGACAAATTTAACTCCTACTTCGTTAACATTGGTTCAAAATTAAGCGAGTCAGTACCTACCTCCTCTCGTCGTTTCACTGATTACGCTCAGGGAAATAACCTTGAGTCATTTTTTTATTTTGCCAACTACTCCGCAAGAAGTAATACAATGTACAAAAAACCTGAAATCCAAAACAAGTAGAGACCTTGACAATATGTCCTCAAAAATGGTAAAGGAGATAATATATGAGATAGCTGACCCTTTAACGCACGTAATTAATTTATCTTTCTCAACCGGTATTGTCCCAAACAAAATGAAAATTGCAAAAGTAATTCCCGTCTTTAAATCTGGCGATCAACGACTATTTAACAATTATAGGCCCGTTAGCATCCTACCAACCTTTTCTAAAGTATTAGAAAAATTAATGTACTCTAGGTTAATATCTTTCTTAGAAGATAATAAGATAATTCATCAATATCAATTTGGCTTTAGAAAGGCACACTCAACAATACATCCGGTATTGCATCTCATAAACAATGTTGCTGAAATGAACGATAAGTCAACAAAGGACTGTACTTTAGCTCTGTTTCTCGATTTCTCCAAAGCATTTGATACTATAAATCACTCGATCTTACTAAAAAAGCTAGAACTCTATGGAATATGGGGCCATGTAAACGCCAGGTTCGAGGATTATTTGACACACAGATCCCAATTGGTGTCCCACCCAAAGGCCAGTTCCGACTTCCATGTCATACCAACTGGTGTCCCTCAGGGATCTATTCTTGGTCCTCTTCTTTTTATAATTTACATAAACGATATTATAAATTCGACACGTTTGAAAATTTTATCATATGCAGACGATACTACTGCCTATACATCTGGTAATAATATAGATACTATTATAGAATTAGTTAACAATAAACTCAATAACATATACTGTTTGTGTGCGGCTAATAAACTTGCCCTAAGAGAGTAAAACAAAATTTATTATTTTTCACCCTCAGAGTGACATGTACTCCATTGAAAGCGGCAGAAGTGTGCTTAATAATTCAACGATCTCACTCGTTGCCAATAATCAAGAGGAAAAATCTGTAAAATTCTTAGGAATCCACGTAGATGAAAATTTGAATTTCAAAAAGCAAATTTCAGAAATCTGTTCTAAAATTTCCAGAGCAATTTATGCCATAAACAAAGTTAAGCGGATTCTACCGAAAAAGTGCCTAAAAATATTATACTACTCTCTGATCCAGAGTCACATGATGTATGGTATTCATATCTGGGGTCACTCGCCATCAACTCGAAAGATTACAAAATTACAAAAGAAAGCCATCCGAATTTTATCTAACAAATGAAAGTGTCAATGACACTGTAGCTCAACTTGTCAAGACAAAGACATGTACATGTATAGTATGTGACACAGCAATGACAAACATCTAGGTAATGACCTGATAACAAAGGTACATATAAAGTATTGTAACGGTCTGTACATAAATACTGACCGTTGCCTGTAACAAATGTATAGGTAAAGTATTGTAAAGGTGGGTGACAGTCAGATGCTAAACTAGAAAAGAAATCTTTAAGTCCCAGAGTGGGTCTGACTGAACCCCAAAATATTTGTTCTCATAGCACAGTGATAACAAAGGCACCCCAAAACACACTCGTTCCTGTCCCAAGGTGAAAACGAAAGTACTCAAGAAGTTTTCTGAGGATCAGTTCATAAATACGAGCTGTATAGAACTTGTGACAAAAAACTGATTGGACCTAATTTCGGTACAAAATGGCCACTGGCAGCCATCTTGAATTTTGGACCGTACCCAGAAACACTCATTCTCATCCCAAGGAGATAACAAAGGTACCCAAGAAGTTTTGTGAAAAATCGGTTCATAAATACAGCCTCTACCCTGAGCCGTATTGACATGTGTGCTTACATTGTGTAAGTAGCACTGAATAAATCAAAGTTCATCTAATTTGCATAATTTCTGCACGAAAAAAAACCCCTTACAATATGTGATGTATTCCATGTTACTAAACATTCATACAAAAATTTATTAAAATCAGAACTTTCATACAGAAGTTCTATACAAAAGACTGATTGCACTAATTTTGGTACAAAATGGCTGCTGGTGGCCATCTTGAATTTCGGACCACACCCAAAAACACTCGCTCTCATCCCACGGTGATAACAAAGGTACCCAAGAAGTTTCGTAAAGATTGGTTCATAAATTTGGCCTCTAGTCTGAGCTGTATAGAAGTTGTGTACAAAAAACTGATTAGACCTAATTTCGGTACAAAATGGCCACTAGCAGCCATCTTGAATTTTAGACCGCACCCAGAAACACTCGTTCTCGTCCCAAGGTGATAACAAAGGTACCCAAGACATTTCGTGAAGATCAGTTCATAAATACAGACTCTAGTCTGAGCCGTATTGACATGTGTACTTACTGTGTGTAAGTCGCACTGAAAAAATCAAAGTTCATCTAATTTGCATAATTTCTGCACGAGAAAAAAACCCGTATTATATATGATGCATCCCATGATACTAAACATTCACACAAAAAAATTATTCAAATCAGGGCTTTCATATGGAAGTTCTGTGCAAAAATCTGATTGCACCTAATTTTGTACAAAATGGCTGCCATCGGCCATCTTGAATTTCGAACCGGACCCCAAAACACTCGTTCTCGTCCCACGGTGATACCAAAGGTACCCAAGAAGTTTCGTAAAGATCGGTTCATAAATACGGCCTCTAGCCCGAGCCGTATTGGCATTTGCACTTACAGTGCTGAAAGTAACCCCAAAAAACATCAAAATTAGTCTAATTTGCACAATTTACGTACGAGAAAAAAACCCGTATTATATGTGATGTATCCCATGGTACTAAACATTCATACAAAAAATTATTCAAATCAGAGCTTTCATATGGAAGTTCTGTACAAAAAACAGATTTCTGCATCGTCGGTACAAAATGGCAGCTGGCAGCCATCTTGAATTTCGGACCGCACCCAAAAACACTCGTTCTCGTCCCACGGTCATAACAAAGGTACCCAAAAAGTTTCGTAAAGATCGGTTCATAAATACGGCCTCTAGCCCGAGCCATAGCAGCTTGGCACTTACAGCTCTGAAAGTAACACTAAATAAATCAAAGTCAGTCTAATTTGCATAATTTACGCACGAGAAAAAAACCCGTATTATATGTGATGTATCCCATGGTACTAAACATTTATACAAAACTTTATTCAAATCAGAACTTTCATACAGAAGTTCTGTACAAAAAACTGATTTTTGCATCATCGGTACAAAATGGCCACTGGCAGCCATCTTGAATTTCGGACCACACCTAAAAACACTCGTTCCCGTCCCAGGGTCATAACAAAGGTACACAAGAAGTTTCGTAAAGATCGGTTCATAAATACGACCTCTAGCCCGAGCCATAGCCAATTGTTGACGTACGGACAGACGGACAGACGGACAGACGGACAGACGGCCAGACGGACAGATGGACGGACGGACAGACGGACGACGGACGACGGGCCATGACAATAGCTCAAATTTGACTTCGTCAAAGTTGAGCTAAAAATACAATGCTCATACATACCCCCTGTTTAGAGAACATGGCATTTTAAAATTTACAGACCCGTATAAACTCCAGATCTCTCTGTTTATGCACGACTGGTACAACAACATGCTACCCGAAAGCTTTGTAGACACTTTTAGAATTTACCAAAACCCCTCCGGAATGGACACAAGACAGTCGGGTAAATTACATACATTAAAATCAAGAACTAAGTTCTCCGCAAACTTTCCAATTCATACTTTCCCTAGGATGTGGAATTCATTAGAACCATCGATTCAAAACTCTTCCAGATCATCATTCAAAAATTCTCTAACGGAGCAATTCTTGAATTCGTACTCTTTTCGCGTTAGGTGTAATAATCCAGTTTGCCCCGACTGTAGGTCCTAGCGCTGTAATCTCATCCTTATCTATTAACTACCACTAAATTGTTTCATTTTCTAAAAACGATGAAAAATTATTTTTATTTATATGGAAAGAACCATTTTAAAAATTAATCCATTCATTTTTCTCTTCATTAACAAAGACGTTGTCAGGATTGTCTCACATTTTACCTCTTTATTTTTATTGGGAATGGCGGGAAGACAGCCCTAGTGGCTATGCCATCTCCCTGTAGTGCAACCTTGTATTTGAAATAATTGTATGTTGCTGTATTTAGTTTGTATTTGTATACATGTTGTATTACAAAATAAAATCATTCATTCATTCAATCATTCCCAGGGCTGTGGGAAAATGCCTTTGTGATCCCTGTCTTGAAAAGGGATCTTTTGAATCTTGTATCAAATTATCGCCCGATCGCCCTCTTCAGTTGCCTAGTTAAGGTTTTCGAAAAAAGCGCCTTTAAACCTTTGAGACTTTAATTATCCTGTCGTTCAAACGTCACTGGGAATTCCGTTTCTTCAACGTTTTTCAAAATACGACGTCAAACGTCGCAAAGTACAAATAACAAGATATTTTTCACATTAGTGATTACTGGTTGAGAGCTAGATGATTTTTGGTGGTCTGAATTTATTCAAAACTTGTTTTATTACAAATTATTGGAGAGTGCCCCTGGGCACTCTCCAATAATTTGTAATAAACAAATGTATATAAACAAAATATTATTTGTGTTTGACTAAATATGAAATATAGGCAAGGAAAGTGTTGGTTTTTGCTCTGGTATTTGTTGAAAGCCCTGATAGTGGCTTCTTGCACTCAACCAGTTAAGAAGTCTTGTAGCAGGATTATATTAGTATTTTAAGCTGCGATAACATTTTTTGCTCAACGGTTGTCACTGAGCACTATTCGAGAGAAAATAGGAATTGCGATTAAAAGTTTAAAAACTCGAAAAATAATAACAAAACAAATGACCACAAAGTATCAACGCGGCTGTTTGATTTCGAACTTAATAAGACGTACAAACGTATCAACGCGCTTTTTGATTTCGTACGTAATAAGACGTCCAAATGTATCAAAGGGTTAACATAATGCCTGTATTTTTTGTAGATAGCAGCATTCCTCCTCAATAACAATCGGGATTCACCCCAACAAAGTCGACGGTTCTCCAGTTGACCGATATATATGACACTTTTTCTTGCCCTTGTTGATCGCAAGAAAATAGAGGTTGTCTTGCAGCGTCAGTAAAGCCTTCAACACAATATGACATAAAGATCTTTCTTATAAACTTGAACACAAACAAAGAAAAGCCCTCAAACAATCTGAAGCGTCATCCTGGAGACCTATTAATTCTGCGTCTGTACCACGTGGATCAATTTCAGGTCCACGTCTGTTTCTTATATATACAATGAACAGAAGCATTTTGCTGTGATTTTAGACAGTAAATGCAAGTGGATGAACACACAAGCCATATTAAACAAAAAGCCAAGACAAGCATTGACATGATTGGAAAACATACGTATGAATTGGATAAGATTGTCTTTATTTGTCCCCTACGGGAACCGTAAGGGGACTATAGGATTACACTCCGTCCGTCTGTCCGTCCGTCCGTCCGTCCGTCTGTCCGTCTGTCTGTCTGTTTTTTATGTTACCACCTCTCCCTCCAACATGCTTTAAGCTACACCATTCATATTTGGTACATGGATAAATGGTTCTGAGGGGATGATGCACGCTCAAAATTTTTTTTCAAAATCCAAGATGGCGGAATGGCGGCCATTTTTGTTGTGGTTTTTAAGCTTATTTTCTCTATTTTCATGTTACCACCCCTCCCACCAACATGGTTCAAGCTACACTTTGCATATTTGGCACATGGGTAGAGGGTTGGAGGGGGGGGGGGGATGATGCACGTTCATTATTTTTTCTTCAAAATCCAAGATGGCGGCATGGCTGACGTTTTTGTTGTGTTTTTTAAGCTTTTTTTCTATTTTGTGTTACCACCCCTCACTCCAACATGGTTCAAGCTACACTTTTTATATCTGGCACATGGATAGAGGGTTGTAATGGGATGTTGCACGTTCAATATTTTTTTTTCAAAATTCAAGATGGCGCCATGGCAACCATTTCTGTTGTGTTTTTAAAGCTTTTTTCTCTATTTTATGTTACCACTGCTTCCTCCAACATGGTTCAAGCTACATTTTTCATATATGGTACATGGATAAAGGGGTTGTGAGGGGATAATGCACGCTCAACATTTTTTTTTTCAAAATCTAACATCTGTCTGTCTGTCCGTCTGTCTGTCTGTCTGTCTGATTTATGTTACCACCTCTCCCTCCAACATGCTTCAAGCTACACCTTTTTTGGTACATGGATAAATGGTTCTGAGGGGATGATGCACAGTCAATATTTATTTTTCAAAATGCAAGATAGCAGAATGGCGGCCATTTTTGTTGTGTTTTTTAAGCTTTTTTCTCTATTTTATGTTACCACCCCTCCCTCCAACATGGTTCAAGCTACGCCTTTCATATATGGTGCATGGATAAAGGGTTGTGAGGGGATTACGCACGCTAAATATTTTTTTTTCAATATCCAAGATGCTTAGAAACTCTAGTGTCTTCTGTGACAAAAACACCTTATGTCACAAAAGCGCCGTAGGGGACAAATACCACCTCGGTGGTCAAACACTTGTTCAATTTACTTGACACTCTTGGCGTTCAGAATTCTAATTGGCAATTCTAACTGAATTGTTCTTGGTGTTGGAAAGAACTCCCTTGGTCAGCTTACAGTCCACATGATTCACCCTTTTTTCCATATCTCATCTTGAAATGGGATTACCTCCCTTAGTTCAAAGTTTCCTGACTGGGGCTGTACCACAAACATTGTCGTTTTGGAAATTTGATATTTCTTGTGATTTTTTGTGATTAACGTACTTTTAACGCTGTTGCCGACGAAAATTTAGTTGTGAATATATGACGATGGAAATGATGCCATCTCAAGCCCGGAGGCTGACTGCAGAATCAACATCTTGCACATTGTCGGTTTCGTATGCTGTGATTTGAAATAAATACTGTTTACACTAAATTTGCCATTCGGGGTTCCCAACATCCCAGTTGGGTACAACAGACCTCCATATGTATGACCGACTGTGCGTTACATAAGTTCTGGACACAATTAACTCTTAACCCGCTGAGTATTTTCAAGATATTTTTATCAAATCTAGACATGATTGCTGCATCACAGCCATGACTAGATTTGAAGAAACATTTACCAAAATGTAAAATAAAAAAAATCCATTCAATTTACAGGGTGAACATTTTTCCATATGTGTCGGGAGAGGCAAAAAAATTTTCGGACGCTAGATGCAAAAAGTTATTTTCCGACCCTTGGGCACCCACCCACACCTGTTTTGAAAAAAAAACAAATTTTTCCTGTTTTAAAATTCGGTACCCACCCCCACCCCCCACCCCCACCCCCCCCCCCCCCCAAAAAAAAATAGTAAATCGCGCATAAACTGCTTTGATTGGCAATTTCAAGTGACATTTTTTGCTGGAACATGGTTTGTATTGTTTCAGTAACCATTCCCGACATTTAATCTTCCCACAACCAGCTAATGAAGATTGGTCGGAATTTGGTACCCTTTCTTGGCAAGTTTATGAATTTATTCAAACTTTCTCACAGACACTGACAGTCAGTGTATACATGGATAATAAGGAGAGTATATAGCATATACTGGCATTCTACCTGAACAGTATTAAGACAGGTGCAGCAGGAACAGGTGTGAAATATGTTGAACATTTTTATGTTTTTACTGGTTTCACCGCTGTATTTGCTGCTGTTTCTACTACTTCTCCTGTTTCTCCCCATTTCTACACTCAATTTAGTTTCATCAGTCTTAATGTGAATTTATTAAGCATAATCAAGTGCACAATTCATAGAGGCAGTTAGCGCAATGCTGTATTGAACCTGTCAATAGTCAATATGATAAGGGGTGATTCTTTGGTATCAGAAATCAACCCTTCATAAACTACATTGTTGCACATTAGACGAATTGAGTAGTGCATCATTTGATGGAGCGGTTGGTAAGCTTTGATTGATTCATCTTAGCACATCAGAAGATAAAGTGCGAAAGAAATGTTGACCACGTTGGGTTGAAAAGGTCTACCATATCTCTCCAAATTTGGTTAGGATGCATTATGGAAATTTTGGAGCGCTGATGTTTCAAATGACGCCCCTATAATTTATATATACTACTCAAAGTTTGCTAAGCACCAAATATTTGACACATCATTGTGAAATTTGCTTGTGACATATTTGCGATATTTTTGGTGGATATGATTGAGGAATGCATTGAGATGGTCCCCAGTGTTTACATTAGCTCTCTTGACAGGCAGACGTTCCGTGACGGTAATGGAAAGCATGTACCCCTTGATTTTCATGATGTTTTCGTGTACTGTCTACATGTACATGGCATGTGTAGGATATTCAATCTTCATTTCAACACAAACCCTTGTGATTCAATGATTGAATATGGCAAATGCAAATGTAAGAAGACATTTGTCTGAAGCAGAAATGTGGCGGGCTGTAGGGATGGTGGAGCAAGAGGCTACCCATCGTCAGGTTGGTTATGCCCTTGGTTTGCACCATATGGTGATCACCAGAGCCTGGGCAAGATTGATTTCAGCAGTATGGCACACCAGTAAGACGGCATGTTGGTGGCAGAGACAGGGCAACATCTGCAGCTGAAGACCGGTTTTTGATCATTCAGGCCCGTAGGAACCGTTTTGCCACAGCAACCCAGCTTCGCAATCACCTTCAGAATGCATCCGGGGTAAATTTTTCAATGCAGACTATCCGGCCAAGGTTGCACGAACGTGGTCTCCGATCGAGAAGACCATGTATTCGCATTCCGCTGTCCCAGAAGTCAAGGTACTGCCTAGACCACACAGATAGGCGTTCTAGGGTGTGGAGTAGACCAGGAGAGCGATTCCATACAGCCAACATTGCTGAGCATGACCGCTATGGTGGAGGGTCAAACATGGTCTGGGGCGACATCAGAAGGGATGGACGTACAGAGCTCTGTGTCCTTGAACGTGGACAATTGACTGCACAATGGTATATTGATGAGATCCTGGATGTCCGCGTCAGATTGTATGCAGGTGCAGTGAGTGATAGATTCATTCTGATGGACGATAAAGCCCGTCCTCATGTTGCCCATGCTATCGTGGAGTACCGTCAGAGGGAGAGGATTGAGCGTATGGTCTGTCCAGCAAGATCCCCTAACCTCAATCCAATTGAGCATGTCTGGAATGAGTTGCAGCTTGCAATTTCGGCCCGTCCTGTCCAGCCAAGAAGTGTCCAGGATCTTTGTGTCATGCTGGTCCAAGAATGGAACAACATCACACAAAGTCCCACCAGGAACCTGATTGGGAGCATGAGAAGGCGTTGTCAAGCTGTAATTAACAGTTATAGGGCTCACACTCGATATTGAAGCCATACCAGTTCGCTCCGTCAACTTTCTGGCATATTGAAAAATTTCATCTTTTACTAAAAATATCCAGTTTCCATGGTTATCGTATTCAAAAGATAAAAAATAACGTTAAACACAAATAAAATCTTAATTTCTGTACTTTAATCATTAAAGATACAATTAAATAAAAAATATATACACTTTTCATTACAATATTGCAACTAAAACGTAAAAGGGGTAGTTGGATGTACTTGGTGCTTAGCAAACTTTGAGTAGTATATATTACCTTTTACGCAATGAATGTCAGTGTTATCCTACAATATATTGGAGGCGGTTCATTCAGCCCTGAGGCTTGAAACCTATTTGCTCAAAATATGTTACAGGACCAGTGACAGGACTGTAACTTCCCAAGTGGTTGTTACAATATTCAGCTTGATCTCACAGAAACATAACACACATGTGTATTTTTTCTGAATCAGATGATCCCAACACACTTTATTCTATGATTTAATTTTATTCTTTGTTACAGTAGATTGCTATAATTTATTTTAACCCTTTACCCAACGACTCGCCCGCATCCGCCCGCGTAATCACGCAAATTCAGCAGTTGAAAAATATTATTTTTCAAAAAATTTCAACAAAACCATATCATGTGACCCCTCGTTGGAACGAGCTCGTCGAGCTCGTTCCAACGAGGGGTCACATGATATGGTTTTGTTGAAATTTTTTGAAAAATTTGAAAAAATTATATTTAAAATAATAAATTTTGATATCGTCTGCGTTGGGTAAAGGGTTAAAAGAAGTTAATTTTATTTCTGTTATAAGATAACCCAACTATGTGTCTTCCATATGTTTGCAAAGTTTTCAGATCTCATACACCAGTTTTCTCTCCAGACATTCGGTATCTTCCTCGGTATGTGCTATACACTATGGTGCAGGGGCAAATTGCTGAAATTCATGTTACCTCAACTGATTCCCAATTGACAAACTGTTTACACCATTGTATGAACGGTTTGTTAACACGGAATCAGTTGTCCTGTTGATAAACTCTCTATATATATAAGATATGATGTTCTGACTATTTGATGGTTCAATCTTTTCTAACAGTATATCACAAATTGAACGGCACTGGTTTGAAGGCTACCCACTAAGTCCAAAGCTTGAGTGATCAACAACAACCCCCCTACATTTTGCTCCTACATGTATATGATTGAAATTCATAATAACAAAATGAGAATCCGTGAAAGAAGTCAGTTGCATTGGGAAATGGCATTTTGCCACTGTGTGATGTCTATTATTCATGGTAAGAAGAGTCCTTTTATTGTCAAATCTGGCTAGATTACGTTGGTGTTAGATTACATAATTGAAAATTCGTTTAAATTACATTAACGTTTTTAAAAATCGTGATCCACTGATGGTGTGATGGAGAACGAATGAACGTCTGTCCATATTCCCATTCTGCTAGCACCTATCCTGTGCTACTTACCACCCCATCTTAACCCAGAGGAGATTGAGTGGTAGCAAAAAGCCTACGCAAGCTTCCCTGATCAATATGTCTCACTTATTTAGAAGATAAGAGTTCATAGGAAAACAATTTCAAGGCATGGAAAAACTGCGTTTTCAGAGCCGCTGACCTACCCACCCACCCCCGCATTGTGTCCAGAAAAAAATTGACGAACTACCCCTTCCCCCTCCCCGTATCACCCCCCCCCCCCCCCCGGTGCTTCATTAATTAAAATTTTTCCGATGATAAATTTTATTTCCCCGTAAACACATGCCTGGAGATCACTGCCCGCGTGTGGGTTACGACCACTCCACGGCGTCTGTATTGTACGTGAAATCTATAGGATGGAAATTAAGCAAACGCCCACTCAGTGCATTTATTAAACCAACAAAGGCTTCTTTGAACAAGTAAATGACAACGAAAATCCATTTTTATTGGAGTATGAGCACAGGAAAAAATAGTTTCCTTTCTGTACACTTTCGTAAAAATCTGTAGAAGAGAGTGAGCGTTTTGTTAATCAGTTCCGAAATCCAGTAGTCCTTATGGGCACGTAAACAATGTGTATTTTTGATTGTTGCATTGTTGTAGGTTTTTGGGGCAAAATTCCCTGGGTGGGCAACGTTTTATATGCGGAAATTGAAATTAACTGTTACTTAGTGGGGTTTTTTTATCAACTTTACAATCGCGGAAATTATAGGAACATCACATTGAAGAAATAGTCTAGTCTTTCGTCTAAAATTTGCTGCTAAATCTGAGAATAAAACCCAACGGAAACAGAAAAAAAATATTGTCAAAATAAGTCAATAATGTCGATTATGTTTACAAATCAAGAGGAAGTAACGTTTCTCTGTTTGCTAACAAAAAAGTCACACTTTTAACCGGGTCGGTGCTGGAGTTATTTGTTTCAAAGTATTCTTCCATGAATTAAAACAAACAAATTATTGTCAAACCATTACTTGCTGTTATCTTACAATAAGTATGTAATGAACCCGTAATTACCCGAATAATCGTGTATCAGGGGCATCTGATACACACTCTGTATCCCACAAATGTAGTATAAACGCGCGTGCCTAGTAATGTGTTTACGTTACTATTTATAGAACAATTCACACTTTCGAAAGGTATTTCCGAGAGGTGGTATGTGTTTTTATATATTAAAGAAGGGGAAGAACTCTTCTAAAAAGTATACTTATTAGTCCCCCATGGGTTACCGTGGGGACTTGTGGATTGCACTATGTCCGTCCGTCTGCCCGTCAGTCTGGTAGTCTGCCTGTCCTTCTGCCCTGTTACCACCTGTATCTTCCATATAGTTTAATGTTGGTGTTTCAAATTTTTATCATTAATCAGACATTATGAAAATATGATGCACGACAAATGCTGTAAAAATAAAAAATAAAGATGGCTGTAATTTCTTTCGTATTTTTTATACATCACCGCCTGTAACTCCGAAATGCTTGGATGTTGATGTTTCAAATTTATGACATTAATCAGACATCATGAAAATGTGATACACGTAGAAAAAAATTAAAGTTGGCTGAATGGCGACCATTTTGTTGTAATTGTTTCGTATTTTTTTCGTATTTTAATATCCAACCACCTCTATCTCTATCTCTGAGAGCGATAACTTCAAAAATATTAATGGATTTAGGATATGAGACTTCTTTCATAACAATGTACCGGTGCAGTTTTATCATATTGAACAGAGATATGGCCCTTGATTAGCTAATTTCTGAGCATGTTCAGCTCGTCAGCGTGATAACTTGAAAAAATATTAACGAATTCTGTCAATATTTCGTATATGAGACTTTCTTAATATATGTGTTGAAGTACAACAAGCTACTTTGGGTATATTTTATATATATCATCACCATTATGTTTATGTATAAGATGTAAAATGAACAATTTATTCATTACTTGGGGAGAGGGCGCGGTGGCTCAGTTGGTAGAGGTGCAGGCTGCAAGCCGAAAGGTCCTCGGTTCGAATCCCACCTGCGGCAACCGCGTTGTGTCCTTGGGCAAGACATTTCACCCCCATTGCCCACGTGGGGGCACGGTGACGCTGTGTACTAATGCGTACTGCACGTCGATGGTGCATCTGTCTTCAACCAATGCTAACCCTGTTTGTGTGGAGTTGGTATGTTGGGGAGCTGACAGTTGCTCGTCGTTGCTCGGTGGTTCTCTCCGGGTACTCCCGCTTCCTCCACCCGTTAAACTGTCACGGTCATGGTTAGCCATTGTGCAGAAATATGTGACCTTAAACACCAATAAATAATAAATAATTACTTGGGGAAGGATCACTACTTTATTAAGGATAATAGATATATTATCAATGGTAATGTAATAATTGTTTTATATATTTATTAAAAAGATGAAGGTCGATTACTGACATTTAGCACATCAACGAAATCTCAGTTTTGCAGGGATGTTTACGCAATTTACCGAAACACTTCGTCCCCTGAGTTCCAATGTGTTCTATGTGCCAGTAGGCACATAGAACACTTTGGAACTCAGGGGACGACTTATCTTTTATGTCATCAAACTGGTCGCAAGTTAAGAATTTAACTATTTCTATCTAAATAAAATCTTAGCAGAACTTGGTTGTTTTTTTTTTTTCTATTCACATTTTTAACCGATTCAGCGACCCAAAGAAGGCCGTGTGTGGTCAAATGAGGCAATACTCAATTTTTTAACAATGATTTCGTAAGCCAAATGTTCATGAATTTTCAATGTCATTTTAATCTCCGGAGTCTGAAACCGAAATTCGACACAGTTTCCGATGCGAGTCTACAGCCCCTGCAATATACGCTTACTGAGAAACATGGTTGACAGACCTAAACTCCGAAATGCAGTTAGATGAGTTCCACGACTCAATGCGAAAAGACAGCCCCACTAGGAGAGGTGGCATAGCAGTCTACGTTGGGAGTAAAATTAGTTTTAAAACAATGTCTAACATTAAAAATCCACTTTTGGAGTGCCTCTGGATAAAATAAGTTTCTCCGAAAGGCCCAAAAGTTTTTGGTTTGTTCCATCGACCCCCTAATACTGGTATTGAGGTTTGGACATTGATAAATGTATCAGCTGAAAAGCCAAAGATACCACCAGGGGCCAATATACTTAGTATTCCCAACAATTCGTCCGATGCTGACTGCGCATGCGCAACTTTCGGAGAAAACTGAGTCTGAATTTTAACACTGTGGCCAATAGAGAAAATGTTTTAAACATTTATTACACAAAGAACAGGTTAGGTGACAATATTTTACGTTTTTATATCCATTTAGTTCAATATTTCTAGTTTTATGTGCTATGCTTATGTTAGTTTGTCGTGTATACCGTTATTAATTTCTACGAAAATAGTCCATTTTTTTATCTTTTTGAATATCTGTCGAAATTTTACGTGTTATTTTAGTAATCTGCAATGGAGACTGAAGACAATAATCTAAAAATAATAAGTATGCACTAATGGTTTTTTGCTTCCTTTTATCGCTAAAGAGGAGCATTTTGAGAGATTTTTTCTAAGTGAACACCACTGTTTTACCCTGTAGAAAGCGAAAAAAGCTTAAAATGAATGATTTTTAAAAAAAATAACCACTACTTGTAGTCCATCGAATGTTGGATTCCCTATCGAATTTATCTCGTGAAAATTTCCCCGATATTTTTTTTTCTAAATCAGGAAAATTAGGGTTTTTTTGGATATTCTAATTTAAAGTCTCCGTGTATTCCGACTGAGGACAGAAAACGAGCATCTGACAGAACATTAATAGCTGTCGGCATTTGTTCATTGTACCACTTCTGACAGTTTTCTTCTCTCGGTTAGTTAATTCTCGGAGACCAATTAATGTATATGTATATGAAAAGAGGATTCTTAAATTAATGCAGCCAACTCTAAGGGCTAAACTCTTCCGTAATGTCACTATTGAAGAGACAAATATTTCCGTTTCTGAAAAAGGATTTGTTAATTTCTTTAAAGTTTTATTTTAATATCAGAGAAGTAAATAAATAATGTATAATTACAACCCAAATACATTATTTACTTGTCCTACCTAATATAAAAAAAATCATACATCGATTATGTTTTGAATTTTTGTCCCCAAAAACATAGCGCGCAAAACAAGTAGACAGGTTGAGTCTAAGAGGCGTCTTTTAGAAGCGCGAGGGTGGATTAATCACAATTTGATGTGGGTGGGGGAGGGGGGGGGGTGGTGGGGTGAGCAACGTGACAGGAACAGTGGCGCAGAAACCTGGAGAGGGCGGGGTGGTTAGAGGAGTATTACCCCCCCCCCCCCCCAACGATGTTTTCCAAAGATTAGCAAAATTGTCACTAAAGTCGGTATTCTGACAGTCAGTCAGTGTGATTCTAATTGCTCAGCTTCAAAAATAATTTTGGTCAAAATAACTATGGGAATTTACCCAGTTTAAGCTTTCATTTCATGAAGGAGACCCCGAGGACCCAACAAAAATAGAGGGGTAGTAACGAGCGCGACGTGTTGATTCAACTGTACTCCAACTTGCAGACATTTACGACTCATTCTGCAATGCACTTGACGAAGGGAAAGAAATGAGAATTGTCTTTTTGGCTACTTAGCAAAGTCTTTGATAAAATATGGCACTAAAGGCTCCTTTATAAACTGGAAAGAATTGGTACGTCGGGTGAATCTATCGTTTTTTAAATCATACCTGAAAGAACCCAGAGAATAGTTGTAAATTCTGAAATGTTTTCATTGAAACCATTCAACTGTGGTATCCATTCTTGGTCCTCCATTGTTTACTTAAATGATTTTGTCAAAGATCATTTAAGTAGTATTCGCTTATTTGCTGACGACACAACCTTATACTTGATCGTTGATCATCCTAACCGGGCTCTGTTTTTACTGAATGAAGATCATGCTTTAACTGATAACTGGACATAAACGTCGTGGGTATAATTTAAATTTCAAAAACGGAAAACGGAATCCATACCAATATCTCGGAAGAGTACCCCAAACAGGCATTCGCTTCTTTTCATGTCAAATACTCAAATCTCCGAAGCACCTATAGTCATACACCCTTGGGAGTAATTTCTTTAACAATGGCTGCTCTTGGGTTGACCAAATTTCTGAGATCAAAACAAAGACTTGTGAGAGACGTGACTAAATTATGAAACTCAAATTTATGTTTGATCGTAAAATACTTGAAACAATATCTATTTTGTTTTTATTCGAAAGGTTCTGAAGTATGTTGACACAGTTTTTTAATAACTGTTCGGTCCACTGCGCTCAACAGCTTGTGAAAATACAAATAGCAGCCGCACGAATTGTCACAAGAGCACCCGTAAGTGCTAGCAAGGAGATGTTGTATACCGAGACGGGACAGGATTTTCTCCAAACTAGACGTGAAAAGCACAGGCTCATTCAGTTTTTTATGTATTATCACACTACTCCTGCTTACCTGTCACTTACCAAATACCAAACATTGTTCATTTGATTAACTACTAAGTTATGGAATAAGCGACTACACATCAGTGAAAATATGCCCCTTTCAACTTTAAAAACTACCTAAATCGAAAACATTCCCGCCCACCGTCGTATTTTCCAAGAAAAACTCAGTTATGCCATTGTAGGATTTGCCTTAAATATAGTCGGTTTAACGATCATCTTTTCCTTAACGCGGAGAACATGAAGCTGTTGAACACTTTCCATTGAGATTCAATCAATTCATTTTTCTCTGCCCATAGTTGCACATTAGGGTTGGAGCCACGTCCCATTGGCTGTGAGATTTCGCTGCATTGCTCGTAGCTTTACACAAACGAAGTGAACAGGGAAATTTTTATTGTGGCACAACTATATTCTACCCTCCAAACGGCCTCCGTAAACGTGATCGGATACGTCATGCTAAGCGCTCTGCTTCCATCGGTACTTGCTGGTTGTGTGGACGGGTGTACTAGTAGCAGATGACGGGCATGGTTCTCTCTCTCTCTCTCTCTCTCTCTCTCTCTCTCTCTCTCTCTCTCTGTCTGTCTGTCTGTCTGTCTGTCTGTCTGTCTGTCTGTCTGTCTGTCTGTCTGTCTGTGTCTCTCTGGGTCTCTCTCTGGGTCTCTCTGGGTCTCTCTCTCTCTCTCTCTCTCTCTCTCTCTCTCTCTCGAGAGAGAGAGAGAGAGAGAGAGAGAGAGAGAGAGAGAGAGAGAGAGAGACCTCGACGAGAATAACATAACTTAATCTCGACACAGAGGGCAAAATCTTTGAAAATTGCCTAAAGTTAATGATGGGAATTCACATTGCTAAATGTTGCGTGAATCTCTGATAAGTTTCGAGAACTGCTGAAATAGTGCTATACTTCGAATACCAAAGAAAATACGCAATGCGGAATATCACCGAAAATATTATGCCCCTCATATTTTCGAAATAAAAATATCTATTCTTTCATTAGGTGTCTTTTCTTTACGTCTCAGCTGTTTCGGGTTTTTTTTTTTTTTGCTTCCATTTTAGATTCAGTTTGGATTTTCTGTAGAGTCTGTATAAAAATGGCTAGAAGGCTCGCGAACGTCGTGGCAGCCATGCTACGTTCAGTATCCTTCCTTTCAAATCAGTGGAAATTTTCCCCAGTGACTTTACCGGGGAATTTGTCCTTTGCCGAAAATTAGGAATGTAAATCAATTGTACGGGTTACTTACCGACTGCCATTGATAAAATAACTATATTTTACAAATGACTAATATCCCTATTTGTGTATTTCAGTTGAGTGTTGGCCAAACTGACTGGTGAAATTTCGTTTGCTTGGAATAGAAGGAACGTCAACGTTTTGGGCCAGCGACGACGTTCGGATGGCTGAACTAACAATTAACAACCCACCCCATCGCAAATATACGAACACGTAAACTCCAATTGTGTGTTAACTTTACACTTAATTGTTCATCTTCAAGTCTGACAATCGAGTTAACCCTTTACCTAACGTAACGGCCAAAACCGGCCAGCGCGATTCTCAAAAATCGCCAATTAATTTTCATTATTTTTTCATTTTTTGTCTCAAAAACATAGGTTATGACCCCTCGTTGGAACGAGCTCGTCGAGCTCGTTCCAACGAGGGGTCATAACCTATGTTTTTGAGACAAAAAATGAAAAAAATAAGTTATCAAGAATTTTTTTTGCAAGTGTCGTCTGCTTTTCATGTTAGGTAAAGGTTAATACCTTTGCGATTGAATTACTGCATCAAGAAGAATGTGTAAGTATCGAAATTAGTCACAAAGAGGGATTGTAGCCAGCCAGTCAAGCTCCCAGGCTATCAGTCTAATTCTGTGAGGAATTCAATGCTTTTATGGGTTGCTTGTTTACTCACTTTTCGTAGAATTTGCTCGCATTGTTTTATTTTACTCAAAAAGACATTTTGCTTTGTGCTTATATATATACTTTATATTCTGTCTATACCAAGAAAATGGGAGCGCGGTTGCTCAGTTGGTAGAGGTGCAGGCTGCAAGCCGAGAGGCCCTCGGTTCGAATCCCACCTGCGGCAACCGCGTTGTGTCCTTGGGCAAGACACTTCACCCCCATTGCCCACGTGGTGGCACGGTGGCGTTGTGTACTAAGGTGGTGCACTTGTCTTCAACCAATGCTAACCCTGCTTGTGTGGAGTTGGTATGCTGGGGAGCTGACAGTTGCTCGCCGTTGCACGGTGGTTCTCTCCGGGTACTCCGGCTTCCTCCACCCGTAAAACTGTCACGGTCATGGTTAGCCATTATGCAGAAATATGTGACCTTAAACACCAATAAATAAATAAATAAATAAATAAATAAATAAATAAATAAATAAATACCAAGAAAATGGTGTCACAGATGTACATCTATTATACAGAACCAGCAAAGAATCGGGCAAGGGAAAGAGATCCGACATACATCATCATCATCATCATGTACAAAGGTACGCAGCTGTCACATTTACAATGCGAACATTTATCGTAGTTTTGACAATAAATGTAAAAGTAATGGTGACGGTCGCGATGCTTCAGTTATAGATATTCCAATCAGAAAGTATTTCATTCTCCTTGTAAACAAAATCAAGAAGTTAACACAATTAGTGGAACTGCGTAGTGTAATCATCAAACTACAGCTGCGGTGGGTCTTCGCCCATAACTTTAGAAAACAAACGTGTCTAATCGTAATGCCATTAAAGCTTCGGTCAAATCAAATCTCGATTGTCGATATAGAAACATTTCTTGTGTTGATTCAAAGAAAATTGAAGATTTAGATTAAGTGTGGTATTTTTAAATTCAGATGGAATATTTCAGTTGGTCGGAAAGGCGAACCTAACCGGTTCGATTTTCCGACCAATTGAAATATTCCATCCGATTGAATCAAAAACTAGGCGATGAACTATTTAAAGGCTAGACTGGTTCTAGGCAATAACGACGACAGATTTGTTTTGTAATTTGACCGGTGAGTTGAGAACTTGCCAGCTAGCGTAGAAATGGCGGTAATCGCCTAGTCAATTCTATGACGTAAATGAGGAAGGATCATTCATATCTTTAAACGACATAGCATCCTGTGCAGGCCTACTTTATAGATTTGTTGATTTGCTTGAAAGCAATACACTATTCGGCGAGAGAGCGAATGAATATATTGGTAATAAGCACTTCTCCTCTTCTGCTACTTTTCAGGAGCGCGGTGGCTCAGTAGGTAGACTTGCAGGCTGTAAGCCGAGAGGTCCTCGGTTCGAATCCCACCTCCGGCAACCGCGTTGCGTCCTTGGGCAAGGCACTTAATCAGCGGTGGCGTTGTATATTAAGGCGTGCTGCATGTCGATGGTACACTTGTCTTCTTGACAATAAATGTCCGACCAATTGAAATATTGATTACACTACGCAGTTCCACTAATTGAGTGAAGTTAGTACGTTGGGGAGTCTGGCAGTTCCTCGCCGTTGCTCGGTGGTACTCTCCTGGTACTCCGGATTCCTCCACCCGGAAAACTGTCCGATACGAGGTGGCCCGGCTGTCGAAAGTATCGTTAAACCCCAATAAATAAATAATAAAAAATAAATAATTCAACTTTTCGCCATCGAGTATAATACATGACTGAGCTAGCAGATGCCCCAGGCGTAAGAGAAGTTCTATACGAATGGTTTACATCCACTCAACAGAGGTTCAAGTTCGTGTGACCACTATGTTGTAGAACAGCGAGGAAAAAAAAGATTTTAGTGCGCTCAGGGTGCGCTGGGACGAATACTACCAGCTAGCACCTTTCGACCACTGTAGGCTGCAGAATATAGTGTAATTTTCTGGTTGCGGTGAGAGAGTCAAAGAAGCAGGAGAAATGACACCTAGTTAATGATGAACCGTAAATCAAGGCCTCAAGGGAAAAGGTGGAACCACTGAGAAACACTGCGCACCAGTCGCGGGGAGCCACGTGAATTCAGATTCGCTGCACACCGCCCACCACCAATGGCTGCAGTCCGCACTCATCCACGTCACTTTGAATACTGACCGAGCACGCTTACAGCGAAGGGTCGACTGCTGTTTGTATTAGGGTGAGGGATTTTTCAACGATGGCCCAGAGCTATTGAACCCGCTCCGCTTGTTCCCACTTGGAAGTCACAGCCGGACGGTTTCGGTTGAGAATCGATGGACAATTCCACTCCTGCCAGAAAATAGCTATTGAGAAATTCAATAATGGTTATTCTTTATGGTTAAGAGAAGAGCGTACAAAGGTAGCTCTGGATTGTCCATAACAGTTTTTTTTTCAAAAAAGGAAACAAAAAACACTACTGTGTGTTTTGTTTTTAAAGTAAGGGCATCTATCAGCCTATCACGAGAGATGGGGTGTTGTACAATGAGCTATCACGTCTTCCTGTGAAACGTTTTGATAATGAGACAATAGCCCCAGCCCTCCCCACCCCTTCCCCCAAATAATAAAACGACGCGATCTCTCTGGATTTGATTGACCAAGTTCTCAGTCCGTTTCACTTTTATGCATATCTACCGAAGCAGCAAGCTTGAAAACATTCAGACAAACCAGAAAATTTCCAGATACACCATTTGGTGGGGTAACTACCCCATGTATGTGTGTGTGACCTGGTGTTTAACGACATTAACGGCATCAGGGTGATATCGTTTCCTTTGACTTTACTAGTAGTGAAAGGATAGAACAGAATCATCGTGCAAACGGAATTCCCCCCCCCCCTCCCCTCCCTCATGAGCGACTGAGCGATGAAGATTGATACAAAAGTTCCATCGAAATGTCCTCTATGTTGACTGCCATTGATCGCTCAGATGCAAGAAAGCAGCGTTCGTTCACAGTTACAAAAACAAAATATATCTCCGGATCCGGTGGCTTCTTTATACATTTTAAATTAACTTTTCCTGGCCCGGTCCTCCCCAGGCCCAGTTGAAAATATATAAAAAAAAACAAACAATATCACGTGAAACCCTCACTGGAACGAGCTCGATGAGTTCGTTCCAATGATGACTCACATAATATGGTTTTCTTGAAATTTCTTAAAAAATTAAAATATTTAAAATGACCAATTTTAATATCGTGTGCATTGGGTAAAGGGTTAACAATCACATCTTTATAATATAGACAAACTCTTCACCAAACAACATGCAGATGCAGAAATGTAGTTAATTTTAGAAAATTATTGATGTACATTGCGCAGAAACGTAAACCGATCAGAGAGAAATCTTCATCTAATGGCATGCTTTTCACCCAAGATTAAAGTATCACTTTAGGCTTAGCACAATATTTAAAATCTTAATGTACATTCCATATAACCAATTAAAGCTGATAATGTTCCTATTAATGTTTTGCATCGATTCGTGTATAAAAAAGAACTGAATGAGAAAAAATCATTTAAAACAAAGCAAATGAGGTGAGATGTTTTTTGTTATTCTCTGTGTAGGCGAATAATAAAAAAATCACCTTATTTCCGCAATATGTGAAGGATCAACTCCGACACCCTTTCCTCCTAGATAGAGTACATGTTTATAAAAACAGATTGTGTGTTCATTTGCAACACTTCTTACATAATAGAGACCTTTAACAGCAATGCACACTATTTCTTGACAAAAAGTACAATACTTGTACGTTTGGTGGGCGCTCTCCATGTGGAGATTAAAAAATTCGAATGAAAACGAAATCAGACCGTTTGTTGGAAACCGCCCAAAAGCTCTAGTAGTATATCATGTACCCGGACAGTTTGGTTGTCGTAGTAGCTCGAATGAGCGGCCTTATGACACCATTACCATGGTGATACGTGTCTCAGAGCGTGTTATAATGGGTGTACGCGCTTGTGTCGTCCATTTTGTATACTGGGAGCCGCCATCTTGATTTATATAGTGGCACGTGGCTTCTATGTAACCCAATATCCTCTAATAGGACGGGGGTATGTTCAGAGATTGTGTTTGATTACATGGTAGTGTATCTAATTACCCAACTATTGGCAACTAGACCCGACAATCGCCCCGATTCACCGAAAGCATTGTAAAATCACCGAAACGAAGAAACCCCATTTTGGTTTATATTAGAAGCACATAGTGCTATAATATAAAGCGTTCGATTAAACTAGAGTAGTTTTCTGGTTCGGATATTTCCCAAATCTTCGAACATGACAATTGTGTTACTAGTTCGGATTCCTTTGGCATCCCCTGCTTCTGCCTATTGTGGTCTATTCTGTAACTTATTCTCTCCATTGCTTGGCCTATCCTGTCTATGTTAAGTCTTCCCAGGTCTCCCTATAAATTATTCTGACTTCCCTAGATGTGTTTGTGTGCTAGTGTACAATGTGTACACACCACATGTAGCACATCGACACATGCTCGACGAGCTCGTTCCAATGAGGGGTCACATTTTATGGTTTTGTTGAAATTTGTTTTTTCAACTACTTAATTTGTAAATTATGCGGACGGATGTAGCCTATTCGTTTGGTTAACCCTTTACCCAACCTGACGGCCCAAACCGGTCAGCGCTATTCTCAAAAATCGCCAATTAATTTTCATTATTTTTTAAATTTTTGTCTCAAAAACATAGGTTATGACCCCTCAATGGAACGAGCTCGTCGAGCTCGTTCCAATGAGGGTCATAACCTATGTTTTTGAGACAGAAAATGAAAAAAATAGTTATTCAAGAATTTGTTTTGCAAGTGTCGTCTGCTTTTCATGTTAGGTAAAGGGTTAACCGGTGGTAGTTCAATTAGATGGATTTTGAGAATTGTCCAAAAATGGCCAGGAAAGTTGTTTGTGTTTTCTGCTAACTTCATCTGTTTCATCTGACATGTCTTTAATTTGATGTTGTTCATTTGGATAGATTTCAAAATCTTCCAAACCATGGGCAGGAAGATTGCGTGTTTTTTAGTAAATTCATTTGTTTCATCTTATATATCTTAAATTGGATGTTGTTCAGTTGGATGGATTTCAAAATCGTCAAAAAAAATGGCAAGGGATGTTAAAATGTTGCGCTCTACTTCTGGGGTTCCAGAATGATGTTTATATCAAGTTTGTGTCGAGCAGCACGATCTCGAAATGGGTTTCGAGTTTTTAGTTTTCACCACATGCAGTTTCCCTCAGCATTTTCCAGTGATAAGGCAAATTACATTGTGGTAATTCACAGGGTATAAACCGTATAAACCTTTAGCCGGAAGTGGAGATAAGCGAGGCGAGAGATTTCTATTTTTATCTCAAAGTTTCAGTCGCAGCGTATCAAAGATCACCGAAAACAAGATTTTTTTAATAAAAGAAATGACCGAAGAATGCAAAACCAGTTAGTATGTTATATAAAACAATATTTAACAATGAAACGACACAACTTAATGGAAAAATCGACTCTTGTAGTATGAAAAAACACCTGCTGATCATCTCGGAAAATGAATTTCTCGGGCAAATTTCTCCTTCAAATATCGTTTTTCACATGTTCGCACAAATGTAACATGTTACAATCATAGATCGACAGATTCGGCGTTCAATTCCACACCAGAAACTATCAACCATAACAACGAAGGAGGTTCGGTGCTACTGAAACTGTTCAAAATATAAAGTCACCTTATCGATTTTTTTATACGCCCAGTTGGTAAAATCGTTGATCGGGAGTTGGTGATAATTATACGCTCAGTTGAGATTATTCGATTTCCCATATGATCGTTCCAATGCCCATATTTGTGCATGTACGAAGGTCTAATCAGTTAACAAACCATATGAACAGACTCGAATGCACAACGTTGACGTCACACCTTTCAACTGAAATACTACTGACTGAACCACCGAACCTGCAACCACGGGGGAGGCGGCGAGAGGACCGACCCTCCCACCCCCCCCCCCCGAAAAACTTTCGCCCCCACCCGAAAGATTTCAGACCATGTTTTTCAATCGGCATTCATTTTTTAATTTACCTATGCATTAGGGTAAATTAGTTCAGTTACAACTGTAGCACTTCATTTTGCCTTGGCTCTAAATCCTTCACACCTGTAATTAACATATCCATAATCACTTGTCTATGAAGGTAATCCCATTGTTATTTGTGAGCTGTTTATTCATCACACATACATTCACACAGCTTTGTCGGGGAATTATTTTTCCAATTGGGGGTATTTGGGGTTTGTTTCATTCTTTTTAATGACTTTTTTTTAAAAAAAATTTGTTTACCGTTTTTGACCTTGGTCGTTTTTACTTCATAACGATCATTTAGTGTCTATGTTTTGCGGTTTTGCCTGGTTTTTTTTAAATTATTTTTTTCTATTTATTTTATTTTATGCTGTTGAAGTGTGTGTTTGTGGGGGGCGGGGGGGGGGGGGGGCGACAGTCGAATGGGAAGAAAATGTTTTCACTTCAGATAACGGCGTGTTACAACAATACGCCAATCCTCTGTTAATTGAAACCAGTTTGCCTGACAGCATGCTGAGCTAGCAGTTTATTCGACAATAATCCCTAACCCGACCCCCACCTCACCCTCTCGCGCTCTCTCATTTTCACTCTCATTTTGGCAACAGTCTTTTGTGTCCAATAACTGTGGAACAAACATCAAATGGGCTATTTTTTAGTATTCTCTTCGAAGCAGCTGCATCAATAAGTATCTAGCTTTTAACGATTCCATTTTTAGAGAAATTAGCGAAACACTATGGAATCCTACATGAAGTATACCATACCTATACTTTTGTAAATATTCAATGTTGTTCTTTGAGAACTTATTTTATCTGAAATAAACACTGTTTAAACTAAACTAAAATATTTTCAGATAAGGCGTGACGTCACATGGGATTCCTTCGATATCTCGCCAGTGTTGTGTTGAAACCAAACAGATCCAGGGTCGAAAACAAGCTTTATACTCACCAAGCGAACCCTACCGTGTGACCAGGGACGGATACAGGAATTCTCAAGGGGGGGGGGAGGGGGGAATCGCGCAGATGCCGAAGGCATCTGCCGCGAGTGCCGAAGGCACGAGCTTGTGTAGGGGGCTCTAGGGGGGGGGGGGTTCTCCCCCAGAAAATTTTTGGAAATGAACGACCAAATGGGGCATTCTGGTGGCTTCTGGGGTGGAAATCCTCTTGAATTTTTGAACGGCTAATTATCACTTTTTAAACAGCATGTTTCAGAATTTCAAATTCTGTCATACGTTCAAGACAGAATTAGAAAATTTGAAATATGCTCTTCAGATCCGTTTACCATAATATTGTATTTTGGACACACTGTTTACAGTCATAACCGACTTAACCTCACGAGAACATTGCGATCTGCCAGCGTTTGAAAGTTTTCAGCAGTCAGCCCTCTAGGCTTAGGTACCCAATGACTATGCCAATTAAGATCCTGACCCATAATTAGCATAGCCATGGGGTACCTGAGGCTAGGGGCATGTAACACCTCAAATCATGCTGTGTCGGTGATGCTATAAATGAAGGCGACCAGTAGATATATTTTGCATAATTTCAACGGTATATTTGTTTTCCATAGCGAATGGTGTTGGAGGAAATAAATGTCGTTGTATGTTTTTACTACATAGGATACAAGCAGGGGCGGCGGAAGGTTCCATAAAGTGGTGGTGGGGGGGGGGGAGGGGGGTCACCGATTTCATGGAGCATCCAAGAGATGCGAGAGAGACGGGGGGAGACGTGGTGAGGGAGGGAGATAGAGACGCGCGGCGGGCGGAAGTGGGAACAAAAGCTTGGTAAATTCAAAGAAGGGTGCCAGTTCATATACATTAGTCCAAATTTAGCCTGATAGACAGAAATGTATTTGTTTGGTTTGGTACGTCCACGGGACGTACCAAACCAAAAAATATATTACGGTCTGTGAGGCCGAAGACGTAGCGGCTGAGTAAAAAACAGAAATCTAGTAGACATGCTAGCAGTGGCGTAGCCAGGTGTGTGTGTGTGGGGGGGGGGGGGGGACTGGGGGAGGGGATACCGGGACGGATTTATTATTCTGTATGGGCCCCAGGGCCGTAATTTCCGTTCAAAAATTGGGGGGGGGGGGCTACATCTTGGTTGGGCATTGGCAGGTGCTGAAGGCATCTGCAACGAGTACCGTGGGCACGAGTTGGATGAGGAGGGTTGGGGGGGGGGGGGGTCTCTCCCCCCAAAAAAATTCAAATTGTTTCATCAAATGGTGCATGTTGGCGGAATCTAGGGTATAATTTCCCTTACTTTTTATTTAAAAAAATGGGCCCAGATTTCTTTAACAGGAGAACCCTCCCCCAAGCCCTCCTCATCCAATTCGTGCCTACGGCATTCGTTGGATGAGAAAGGTTTGGGGTGTCCTTCACCAAGAAAATTTTCAAATTGAGGTATCATATGGCGCATTCTGGTGGCCTCTAGGGTATATTTCCCCTTTTTATTTTAAAATGGGCCCAGAATTTTTTAGCGGGAGAACCCTACCCCAAACCCTCCTCATCCAACTCGTGCCTATGGCACTTGTTGGATGAGAAGGGTTTGGGGGATGGAGTTGTCCCCCACCACACCTCAAGAAAGTTTTCAAATCGAGCTATCAAATGCCATGGTGCGTACAGCTCTCGTTGGATGAGAAGGGTTTGTGGGGAATTGGGTTCTCCACACTAAACATTTTTTAAATTGACTATCAAATGGTGCATTCTGGTGGCCTCTCTAGATTTAGAAATTTGATATTCTATCTCCAGTGTGCTAGGGGTAATAGAAACTTTTGAAATTAATTTAGACTAAGCGAGTAAAAATTCATCAATCGTTTCTTCATTAATAGGCCTATGCTTTGAAAAATGTTGGTGGGTGAAAAATTATTGGGGGGGGGGGGGCTTGAGCCCCCTGCCCCCCTCCCAAGAATTACGACCCTGAGCCCCCTAAAAGTTTGGCAGGGTTAACTAAAACAATCCCATGTCGGTTGTTAATTGGACGTTGGATGGATATAATACTTGTGAATTTCTATTTAGGGGCACAACTGAACACAATAAAACATCCTGAGGGGCTCCAGAATCAATCTCAGTGCATCGAAATTTCAAAATTTCCTCGGGCCAAGTCCCCCGGACCCCTACCAACAGGAGAGGACTATGCTCCTGTTACCCCCCCCCCCCCCCCCCAAACCTTTAACCCTCTGGATATGCGTTCCACATATCGCGTAGTGCCCCTCCCCCTTCAATTCATGTATTGTCCCCAAATGAAAATCCTGGCTACGCCCTACATGCGAGACAAACACGAGCTAAAGGGGGGGGGGGGCGACCCCCCCCCCCCCCCCTGTATCCGCCATTGCGTGTGACAAAGGCAAAAAGATGAAATAAATAGAATAATTCGCGCCTTACATAAGTATTTTATAAATTTTCATCTTATTTTCACTTAATTGTCATACGACTTCACGGAAACAGCTTCGAAACAAGACTTTGGTTACCAGTTTTCTTTTTGAAACTTGAATGCCAAACAACATTCTACATGATGCAGGATAAGCACAGTTAGGTCAACAGTAGCTGAAATTAAATTACGTTGTTGTCAATAGCAGTTCAGAGCAGGGTCAAGTTGTCAAAAATACGAAGCAATCATTTCTTTCAAATTAATCGATCACATTTATTGTCCGACGATAGCCTTCAATACCATTCACATTCTCATTTCCATTTCACTCCTGCTGAAGAACAAAACACCTCCCGGATCCAAATGCTCCCAGGGACGTTTCTGGGTAGTTCAGACTCGGTGTGTGTCACAGTGAGATCCTCAAATTTCCAAACTTTCATTTCAAATTGATACCATAAAAAAGTTTCCGACATTTGATGATCGGTTTTGAGAAGGAATTTTCTTTATAGATTTATGTACAAATTACATTATATTCGCTTGATATTTGGCCTTTTCTCCATAATTATGAGTAGACTTTGTAATTGGCCTAACAAAAGACTTCTTGTGGTACATGATACTGCTATATTGTGCGGGGCCGTCGAGAGGGAGGGGGAGGGCAGTAACCTCGGGGACCGGCGTTATAGGGGGCCCGCCGATTCCCTTAATTTTCTGAAGGCGGGATACTCGTGCGAGCGGCCCCTTCACTGCACGTCACATTTAGACGAACAGTGAAGGACTCTCACGTAAGAGAATCCTGCCTTAAGGTAATTAGAAAAAATCGGCGGGCCCCGGTGTTCCAAATTGACACTATTTGTGTGCATTTACGAAAGCGCAATCTCGATGTATTGCTAGCTTACGCAGTTACAAACTTGGAACATTGTCAACATTTTAGTTCTGCGCGAAAAAGAACTGGTGGGTCATACTATAAAGAATAAATGTATTTCAACCAAGAATCACTAGTTCTATATTTGCTTAGAACTAAATGTTTCCAACTTTTGAAATTTGAACCATAAAATTTCCAACTTTCAAAAATCAGGGTCCTCATTGGGGGGAGGGGTGTAAGCCCCCCCCCCCCCCCCCCCCAGCCTCCTCCCCGTCGGAACGTCCCTAAGTGCTCTTCGTCTTTGCTGGCGAAGAGTAGTCTCTTGCGCACCGCATTTGCTTTCATCTAGGTGAAAGGCAGTGGGATGCACAGGAGACTAGGCGAGGAGGTCATCCCGCACTTTAATAGCACAGCCAAACGGAACGCACACCTGGCACGCGTCACTAGCCAAATCGGCTTCAGAGTGACAAGAACCGATCTTGCCGGTTTCTGAGATCATCATCCAAACAGGCCGCCAACAAAGTTATCCAAACTGCTCTCCAGTTTCCTTCTTAACCCTTTTGGAAAACATAATTTTGTACGCCATGTGTCCTGGTCATATCTTGATACACCCAAATCGGCCTCTCGACTCAGCAATTTCATTCAAACCCAGACCGGCCATTACATTATTCTATAAAATACACCTGCAACTAATATATTTTACTGATATATTTTTCCAGTTTGTCACGCCTGTAAACTGAAATTATTTACTCTCATTCAAGAACGTAACCGGGGGGTGGGGGGGGAGGGCACATCCCCCCACCCCAGGTTAAATGTGGGTGACAAGTTGAAAAGAGTGGTGGATAAGTTCGATGGTCTCTCGTGCCAGAAGTCGCGGGATCGCGGATCACCGGCTGAGAAAAGATATGGAGGTATCTGAACCCTCTCTGGCAGCATCAGAGAGGGTTCAGATACCTCCATATTGGGTGGGGAAGTAAAATGGCTGTCCTCTGTACGGAGAGAGACAGATTCCACACAGGCTAAAGATCCAGTCGTAGAACACAACAAATTGGAATTCTCTGCTCCTTTCGTTATCAGACTCGCTTCTAAATATATTCGTTTGGTTATTTTCTTCGTTTGCGTTTTGTTTTACACTGACCTCCAACATGCAATTTTAAAAATGTAGTTTACATGTATACCATATTTTTTCTTTGTTTATAGTAATACGATAACACACTGGAAAGGCGTTCATTTGAATCAGTTCCACATATTTATTTTTAAAGTAGAGTATAGTTGATTATTCAGGAGCGAAGGAAGGTAAAAATATTGGGGGTGAGGCGGGGGTGGGGCTATCAGATCTAATCCCAAGGGGACCACCATGTATGCTCACCGTGTGCTGTGCAGCAGCATCCGAGCCGCACAGTGGTTATGTGGTGTGTGTGTGTGTGGGGGGGGGGGGGGGGTAGGGGGAGGGGGTAGCACAAGAGGCGATATCGCCGTATCCCATTCTCGGTGGTGAGGGTCTGCGGGCTTTCTCTGGGATATTTTGAAAAATGAGGGCCAAAACTCACATACTCAGTGATTCTGAGTCTGCTGTGACTGACTCCTCAGATGAGGACTGTTGAACGCTGCAAATTCGAATTCTCTGCTCCTTTCATAATTACATTCGCTTCTAAATTCATTCGATTGGTTTCCCCATTCGTTTGTGTGTTTTTTTCTTTCTTTGGGAGCATGTATTCTCTCTAGATCATACTAGCATGCCCAACACTCTGTAAAAGTGCGCACGCGCGCACGTGTGTCTGGGTGGGTGGGGGGGGGGGGGGGTAATTTTCTGCAACTATAGCTAACTTACCCAACAACATTGGGTAAGTTAGCTATAGTTGCAGAAAGGCGCCCTTAAACTACAGTAAATACGTTCAGCATGAATGTTTCTTTGGAGTCTGCTAGATATTTGGTCTGCCTGTTGCAGTCCATTGAAATTTAGGGACCCACAAAAGTTAAGAACTCAACAAATTGTTATCATGTAAAGAAGCAAAGCACAAGAGGCTATTTAAATATAGCCGTGAGTTTATGTTATACCTTTTGTAGTTCACTGAAATTTACAGGCCCGATGATTTAAGAACTTAACAAATTGGTGCTTGAGCCTAAAAATTCATAAAATTATAATTGCGTGCTATCTATACTGCCATATGCGTACGGGAATTTTTATTTTCTGGGTGGGGTGGGGGGGGGGGGGGGATGTGGAGCTGAGGTCCACTTAATCCGAAAGAATCCTGAGTGCCCGAAAAAATCCTGACTGCCCCCCAAAAAAATTATTTCACCCCCAAAACGTGTTTTGGAACAAATTGTATCTGAAAGAGTCAACTTACAGTAAATAATGCGGTCCAACTTGATCTGACATTGTTACGCTATGCCATAAAACCAGTCTCATCTTCACATAGTTCATCGCCTATCTTTAGGTTCTGTAATGCAATAAAATGGGCTATTTCTCTGCGTTGAAAAATAACCTGTGGTTCGCTTTTTCAACGCAATGCAATATTGCATTCAACCCGGCTTGTGCGCGTATAGGCCTATCTTGCTTTCGGAACTTACAGGCTCTAAATTTACCAGATTCTCACATCGAAAGGGTCACCCGACAAGCATAAAAAATGTATACGACTCATCAACTGAAGATACGAGCGTATACAACTGGGCGTATAAAAAAATCGATAAGGTGACATTATATTTTGAACAGTTTTAGTAGCACCGAACCTCCTTCGTTGTTATGGTTGATAGTTTCTGGTGTGGAATTGAACGCCGAATCTGTCGATCTATGATTTTAACATGTTACATTTGTGCGAACATGTGAAAAACGATATTTGAAGGAGAAATTTGCCCGAGAAATTCATTTTTCGAGATGATCAGCAGGTGTTTTTTCATACTACAAGAGTCGATTTTTCCATTAAGTTGTGTCGTTTCATTGTTAAATATTGTTTTATATAACATACTTACTGATTTTGCTTTTTTCGGTCATTCCTTTTATTAAAAAAATCTTGTTTTTGGTGATCTTGGATACGCTGCGACTGAAACTTTGAGATAAAAATAGAAATCTTTCGCCTCGCTTATCTCCACTTCCGGCTAAAGGATTATACGGTTTATACCCTGTGTAATTACAATGGGCGTTTACTGATCTGATAACTAATTTCTGTTCGTATCAAGGACAATTCCTCTTTCTGGTCAGATTTGAACCATACAATCTTCAACGAGGCATTGCCCAGTTCAACACCGCGCCATAGTACGCTATCGGCACTTCAATTGGAATTTCTCGATAACGAGACACCACCCCACCCACTCCTACAAAAAGAAATAAAATAAATACGACACGGTCGCTCTGATTTGTATTGACAACTATCTCAGCCCATTTCACTTTTATGAATATCTACTAATGCTACAGTCCTGAAAACATTCAGACAAATCTGGAAATTTTTCGATAAATCATTTAGTGGGGTGTTACGGGTATTTACTCCCCTGAGGTTAAATGACGATTTCACCGTTCAGAGTAATACCATCTCTCCAATTAGTGAGCAAGTACATGTAGCAAGTACAGGGTGATCGAGAAAACAGAACTGATTTTTAGGCTTCCCAGGTTACAACCTATCAAAAGCAATTACACTATTCTGGGCGACTGGCGGCTGGCGTAATATGACCACGTATAGCAAGCTCTCAAGCCACCTGTTAAATTCTGAAGGAAATTCGACGTAGTTATGCCCTGGAACCAGTCTAGCGCTTAAATGGGCCATCACCTATATTTAGATTAACTCGTCTGGAATATTTCAATTTGTCGGAAAAGCGAACCTGCGGTTCGCTTTTACGACTAACTGATATATTACAGATGACTGGATAAACAAATACGTTAAATATTCATTTTCTTTGAATCAAAGCCAGATTTCCTTGCAGTGCAGTATGTAGAATTGATGCAATTACTTGAAGAATAACTTTAAAATAACTGAGAGAGAATTCCGTGTGACCTGTACTGGTCTCGTATATACTAGGTTAACTGGCATTCACTTTTGGAGTCTCCGGTAGCCGAGTGGTGTGCGTGGTTCAGTATAGCTTCGCTGGGCGTTTTTGCCGGAGGAAACTCTCTCGGCGTGGGTTCGAAACCCCCGCTGTGATATTGTAAACAAAGCCAGAAAGCAGGATTTGATTTGTCCGAGTCTTTTATGGCATTGCTAGTAGGAAGGAAAACGCACCACAACCCCAGTTGCTCCTATGGTGTTCACATCCTGATCTTCCCAATGTAAATTCAATACTTATTGACTGGAATGTTTATAACTAAGTTACGAAAGAACTATATAGGTTAGATGTTAATTGATCGCAAATTATTCTACCATAATATCCAGCGTGAACACGCACCATCGAAAGCCGATGTGGAAATCAAGATGGCCGCCAGGACGACCACCCGTTTCCAATTAATCCGCTAATGCAATGGATATCTTGTTCGGATTTCATTGGAATCGTCGGTTTCTATATGTTCTGTCTGTAAATGACCCTATTCTGACTATATTAGCTGCCTACTTAGTCTCAGTTGTCTCTGTCCCAGCCTTTGACCTCAACCAAGTCTTATCATCACCAGTCAGATTGCTTCAATTCCAATAATATATGCATATCCATACATAGTTATCTCTTTGTGTATAACGAAATCCTATATGATTCCCAAGGCAAAGCGGTAAACGACCATGAACAGATATTGCTCGACTGGCTCGAATCTTATCCAGCGAATAAGCTATCGAGTAGCGACTGGAACAGGTATTTCTCGAATGGGTCGAAACTAATTGAGAAAATAAGAGGGAGTATTTACTCGAACGAGTGACTGCTCTTACTACTCTTATCCTCATCTGGATATTGGAGGATACCTATGACATGGTGATGTAGTACCGAAGGATACCTTTGGGGGATACCTTTTAGTGGATACTTATCAGAAGATATCTATCTTAAGACAGTTATGGTTCCTAATGTCTGTTCAGTTTCTTGCATCTAGACCTCTCCATGGCCTTTATAACTCCAAGACCGCTACTGCTGACTTGTCCAATATCGCCATTGCCTGTCATGTGATTAACTTCTACTGTAGTCACCCAATCTCATAGTCCTCTTCCAGCCTTTTACCATTACTACTGACATTTAGCACTACTGCAGTCTTGCTAATTATCTCAAACTGCTCGAACGACTATAATACCATCAAGAAAATAAGCCATCGAGTAATTGTTCGAACGAGTGACTCATCTTACGACTCTTATCCACATCTCGGTATTGGAGGATACTTATGACATGATGATGTAGTACAAGAGAATACCGATGGGGGATACCGTTTGAGAATACCTTTTAGAGGATACTTACCTAAAGATAGTTATAGTTCCTGGTAGCTGGTCCGCTTATGTTTTTTTTATAGCTCTAAGATCACTATCATCTGTCCTATCATTAGCTTCTACTGCAGTCACCAAATACCATAGTATTCAGTATTCAATATTTATTTAGTAATAAATGTACCTTAATAGCATACAATAAATTTGAAAGCATTTGCGAGTTACAAATAGTGATACAAATTATAAACAATATGTATTGATTATGTGGTACAAAAATTACAAGGAGAGGGCATAGCCAGATTGGCTGTCTACCTGCCATCTCCTTAATACAAGTCGGATTTATCTCTTGGAGATCTGCAGATCACAAAAATATAATTTGTCTCTTTTAGTAAAGATTACTACTTGTTCTATGAAATGTGGAATTGGCCAAATAAATTCACAATGTTCTGAGTATCCATCGCTTTCTGTTTAGTTAATTTAAGGGAAAAAAGATCCGGAAGGCCTCATCTCACAGGAGGCAACAAGAATTCGGCGGGAGGCGCAGCAGGGTGACAACCAAAGATTCGTCAAAAATACTGAACGACAATACAGAGACTGGCATGGCGAGCGAGACACCAAATCATCAGACACAGATCCGTCCCATCATCGTGTATCTTCCGAATTGTGTCGGGTGAGCCAATGTCTCACTGCTAAGTTTTCTTGACTCAATTGAAGTATTCAGAGAGTGACTGAAAAACGCTAATTGTTACATCACCATATCGCGCGCAATGTCCACACTTCACGAGAAATTGCCCTCAAGCGATGGAGAAATAAGCTATTGACCGACAAAGTTATTGGTCGACAATGTTATTGGTCGACAAAGTGATGAGATTCAGAGTCAAGCGAGTATTTAATCAAACGTTACAATCTTGGCAATAAGGATTTGAACAGGAGACAGAAGTGAGATAGGAGCCTGTTAGTAAGTTGGTTAAGGTCAATTTAAAAGCATTTCTATCGTGCATATTCCGTATTTCATTGTCTAATTTGTTCCATAATGCCGGAAAGTGGTTCGCTGGTAGCCATTCAACAAATTTGGTTCTAGACGTGTTTGTTTTTAATAATCCTTGTCTAGTCACAACTCCATCTTGGTTTGTAATAGAGGTGAAGTAATTATTAAAGGTGGTAGGCAATGCATTGTTATGCCAGTCATGTACCAGTAACAATGCATGTAGTGTATAAAGGTCTTGAATTTTAAGTATTTTATCTTTTAGAAATAGGGGATCTGTGTGACAGTTATAAGCTTTGTTGTTTATTATTCGGATTGCTCTTTTTTGTAAGAGATAGAGTTTGTTTATATGTTTGGAGTGACCCCATATTTGGATACCAAACAGGAAGTGACTATGAATTAACGCATAATACAGGGTGACTAACGCTCTATGTGGTAGGATTTTTTTAACTCTATTTATTGCCCAAACTGCTCTTGCTACTTTTGTGCACAACATTGAAATGTGGGTGGAGTAACTCAACTTATCGTCGAGATGAACTCCTAAAAATTTGACAGAGGATTCTGTTTCTTTAATACCCACACTGATTATGGGATTATTATCGATGCTAATTATATTATTATTATTTTTAAGTTTGATATGTGACGAGCTGATTATGACATATTTCGATTTTTTGCGTTTAGGAGTAGGTTATTGGCTCTGCACCACCTATTTAATTTTTCTAGTTCAGTGTTGACAGACTGATATAAGATTTCTTGATTATGATGGGATGTATAGCCCGTTGTGTCATCGGCGAACGATAGGAGATTCAAGTTAGTACTATTTGATATGTCATTAATGTAAATTAAAAATAAAACAGGCCCTAAAATTGAACCCTGTGGAACTCCGCAGGTTATTGTGGTGTGTGATGATTTTTAGTTCAGATACTCAACATATTGCTTTCTGTCACTGAGATAACTCTGAAACCATTTGTTTACAACACCTCTGAAACCATAAAACTCTAACTTTTTGAGGAGAATATCATGGTTTATTGTGTCGAAGGCTTTTGACAGGTCTAAAAAAACAGAGATTGTACTATCTTTGGTGGGTTTGTTATTTTGAGTTCCTATATGGCCCAGAAGGTGTAGTATCGGGTGCATAGTTGAATATCCTTTTCTAAATCCGTATTGGTGATGGTAAAGGATGTTATTATTCACTAGGAATGTGTCAAGGCGAACCTGCATTATCTTCTCTAAGAGTTTGGAGAAAATGGGGAGTATGTTAATTGGTCGATAATTATTCAGAACACTCGCGTCACCTGATTTAAATACTGGAATTACTTTAGCTAATTTCATCTTCTCGGGTACTATTCCAGTTTCGAAAGATAGGTTTATTATATGTGATAGGGGGGTCGATATAGAATTAATAATTTCCTTGATGAGTCTAGAGGTCAATTAGTTACAATCTTTGCTTGTTTTAGTTTTCATTTTCTTAGTTATGTTGACAACTTCGTCAGGGGTTGTGGGCTCAATGAAGAAGCTGCTCGGGTGACCGCTCCCTTGAAGGTAAGTCGAGAAATGTTTATTCGAAGTCGCTATCTGTGCGGACGTAGATTCTCCCACACTAGTGAAAAAGTTATTAAATTCTCGCGCGATCTCAATTCCATTGGAGATTTCTGTATCATTAACTTTGAAACTTGCTGATAATTTAATTTTTGAATGGGTTTTTTTGGATTGCTTCATTTAATATTTGCCATGTTTTCTTTAGGTTATATTGATTTTCTTTGTGTATAGAGTTATAATAAGAGGCTTTACTTTTCCGTTTTGTTTTGTTGAAGACTTGGCAAAACTGTTTATAAGCACCTTTATTTTCGTCGGTAGGGCTTTTCAGTTGTTTTTGGTAGAGTTTAAGTTTGTTTACTGAGGAGGTTATTAAGCCATTGGTCATCCAAGGTTGTTTTTTGACATATCGATTTTTTTGCTGTCTTTCTTTTAAGGGGAAACTCTCATTGAAGGCCTGTAGGAATATATTTATGAAGATGTTATATGCTTCGTCGGGACAGTGAGTGTTTAATACATTATTGAAGTCAAGTTCTAAAAGCTTCCTATGGAAAGTGTTAATATTCTCCTGGGATATATTTCTTGTGTTTATTGTTTCTCTGTCAATATTTGTTTTTAAACTTGTTTCTAAGTAGAACGTTCCAAAGTGATCAGCGAGGTCTGTAATAACAATTCCAGATATGGAGCTTCTGACCTTGTTAACAAAAATGTTGTCTATCAGGGTTGCTGAGTGTTTTGTCACTCTGGTCGGCTTTGTCACGGTGGGCAGAAGTCCCAGGCAAAACATATTATCGATGAAATCGTCTGTTTGTTTATGTTCAGAGATCTTGAGTAAATCAATACTGAAGTCACCAAGTAAGACGCATTTTTTTATTTTCTGAGTTAATTAGGCCAGATATTGAGTTGACTTGAGATAGGAAAAGGTTCAGGTCAGCCCTAGGCTGAGAATTTGGCCGGTATATTACACCGATTATAGTTGGTGGAATCTTTCTACCTATGATCTCCACGAATAATGTTTCACATACGTGGGGTATAAAAACGGTCAAGTCGGGGCGTAATTTATAATTTATACCTTCCTTTATAAATAAGCCAACACCTCCCCTGCCATCATCAGTTCGCACATTAGTTAAGATGTTTTGGTAACCCGCTAGATTATAAGATATGTTCTCGGGACATTTGAATATCTCTGTCAATCCGATGATGTCAAACGAATTGGCGTCAGTTTGCAAAGTGTATAGTAAGTTATTCAAGGCATCCCAGTGGGCGTTAAGACTTCTGCAATTAAGGTTAAATATGCTTAGAGACGTCTTGATGCCAGATATGTTTTGTCGAAATTCCGCGGGCATATAGTATTTACAAGTGTCGTGGTGGTCGGCAAGCTGTGATTCATTTTCATCTTCCTCGGAGAGGTTCTGGATTTTATCATCCAATTTTCTGAAAAAATTATACTCGTCGCTTGTCTGAATCTCATCTAGTGTTATACTACCCGCCATTGAATATTATATCTGAGGCCCATTGTTTTCCCGGATATGATGTGGTTGAACAAAGTATGAGTAGAAATTGTGATGGATGTTCATTCAATGAGATACAGTTTATCTGTGTTAATTGTTTTTTTTCTCCAAGAGTTGCATGTGGTATGGTGTTTGTAATCAGTGTGTGTATATAGAGATGTAAACTATGTACACATTTCTTAGGACTAAAACATGAAATAAAAAGCAAAATGAGAACAAATAATAACATTACAAATTAAATGTAAGTGGGGACCTTCCTCAATTCCTCCAAATGCGATAACTGAAAAGGAATGATAAACTAGTTTTAGCCAAATTCTGGGGTGGGGTGGCGGGGAAGTTAGCTTTATACACATTTGTAAGAATTCCAGACCATCATCTTCAAAAGAAACTGGAAAACACAAATTCCAGAAGATGCCGAAAACTATTCCTCGTTCACAGTCCATATGTAATTGGAATTCATTATTGTCGATTTTTGAGGTCAAGAAATGGCGTGTTGATGCGCCAGCGTGGAGAGAGACTAATATGCATCATGTGTGCTCTAGTGGCGATATCTCCTACACGGTAGATGAACATAACTAGAATTCCCATTTTGGTTAACCGACGCCAAATCAAAGTGTGTGTGTGTGGGAGGGGGGGGGGGGTCCAAAATTATCCGCTCCTTACGGGGATGTCAGAAATCTCCCATTTGGTGAAGCAGTACTGAGATGGTTAAGTTTTCTTCGATATCTATACATATGCAGCGACGGACAAAACTGACTTCGGAGAGTAAATCGTGTCATTAATTGTCGAAAGGGATACGCTTTCACCCCATTCGGACTTAACCATTGAGACCGATGTGCAATTTTGTCGGTACGGGAAATGATTAAAAAGAAACAGAGTGATTAAAATGATCCGCAATAGTTCAGTCCTATTGCCAAGCAATGTTGGGGTGTTAAACAATAATTAGTTATCTATATATGTCTAGATAGATTCCAATTACACATAAAATGCGTTAGCATTATTAGGGTTAAAGTGTGCCACCATGTAGTTTGCCTGCACAACGCATGGACAGCGACTGCAATTGAAGGGGAAACGTTTTTATGTTATTCAGTGAGGATAGTTTGGGTTGGACAGTGGGTCATTCTGTGGATATAAGGATAGAGCAATCCCTGTAACGGTATTTACAGTTGTATAAAATATATACATACATACATAGAAACATATATACACGCATCCATACACATAAACCTATTTTACTTTCAGCTAAAAAAAAACATCAATACGATTTTTTCGTGTGGATAGGAGGGTAAGCAATATATTCGATGTTGTAAGTGATATTTAGGGCGGGGGGGGGGTCTAACTGGTCATATTTACTGCATGAATTTTTCCAGACAGAACTGGGTCGAATTTCATATTACGACGGGATTTTAAAGCATCAATAATAATTTATCGGGTGGATGGAAGGGTACTCAATATATTCGATGTTGTAAGTGATATTCAAGGGGAGGGGTTACTGTTGTATAACTGGTCATATTTACTGGATGAATTCTTTCAGACAGATCTGGGGCAAATTTTATATTCCGCTCTCGATAGGCGGTCCAATTTTTTTATCACATTCATGACATTGTTCATCGCACCATGCGCATCGGGGGACTCCCCGGAATCGTGCACCTGTTACAAAAATAGGTGTAAACAAAAACAGCTCTTCCCGACCTCAACCCAACCCACCAAAAAAGCTGGGAAAATTGTTAATGCCGGCGCTGGCATGCGATGTTGAACTTTAGTCACATAAATAATCTTTTATTGCTATAGCGAAGCAATCCAGGTCGCCACACCACGCCCCTCCGATGAGGCCATGACCGCCTCCTCAGCGAGACGCGGCGCGGCGGCCCGGTTCGAGTAGATATGGGGGGGGGAGTTTATTCATGAAGGACCATACTCAATCTATTCGAGGTTTAAAGGGATATTTAAGGCGAAGTTGTATTACTAGTCATATTTACTGGATGAGTTCTTTCAGATCGAATTGGGCGAGCTCCATGTTCTGATGGGATTTATTTGTTCACCTGAAATTTACAACCCAACTATCAAACTCGAGAGTCGAGCCCACAATCTACCATAGTCTTCTACCACCCTTGCAGCCTTGAACAATTACGTCTGACTTGTAGCACTACTACAGGCAAGCTGACTATCTATGTCTTGACTCTACGCTCGGCCAAGCCTTTAACAGGTTCAATCAGATTGCATCACCCCCCCCCCCTCCCCCACCCCCATGTACCGTTATATCCAGAGTTCAAATCCCTTATTTATCATTTAAAGATATAAACATGCTATGGAAGGAATTCCCTAGATACACAACTTTTTCATGAACTATGCATGTTTAACCCTTTACCTAACATGAAATGCAGACGACACTTGCAACAAAAAAATCTTGAATAACTAATGTTTTACATTTTCTGACTCAGAAACATAAGTTATGACCCCTCAATGGAACGAGCTCAACGAGCTCGTTCCAATGAGGGGTCATAACCTATGTTTTTGAGACAAAAAATGAAAAAAAAATAATGAAAATTAATTGGCGATTTTTTAGAATAGCACTGTACGGTTTTTGGCCATTACGTTGGGGTAATGGGTTAAAAAGGTTGGCTGAGAATTCAATGTTATGGATGCAAAAAATACTGTAATATAATTGAGAGTTTATTAAGTGATTCTCAGGCTTGCCTTTTAAATCGGTGAGGATTTTATTTTTACATTTTGCTCAACTTCATAATGCCAGGTATGAGCTGTTGGGATGGGTTGTTTTCTGTAGACATGTGATAGCCCAAGAACATTAGGTTTCACTAGGGAAAAAAATCGGAGAAAGCTGATTTTTTCAGGGAATGTCGAGTACATGTCACTGAACGATTAGACAAAAGTCCCCTAAAATCCCAGTTGAGCTTTTTAATCTACAGCCTTTTTTCGAAAACGCGTTTGAAAAAAATCAAAAAAAATCGCAGAACATTAGGTTTCACTAGGGAAAAAAATCGGAGAAAGCTGATTTTTTCAGGGAATGTCGAGTACATGTCACTGAACGATTAGACAAAAGTCCCCTAAAATCCCAGTTGAGCTTTTTTTTCTACAGCCTTTTTTCGAAAACGCGTTTGAAAAAAATCAAAAAAAATCGCATGAACTTTGTAACCTCGAATTGATCCAACTGTATTTTTTGTTTACGCGTATTTCGAGCTACATAATGTCTAATATACATTTACCTAGAGGAAAATGTGCATTCTGTGACAATTTCTGCGAAAATTTATTGAAAATTCACAAAAAGTATCGGATTTACGCAAAAAATGACGATTTTCCTAACGGATTTGCCCAAAGGGTCGTAGTACAGAACGGGATGTTAGTTGGACAGACGATAAAAAATCCACCACCATTTGAAGACTTTTATCATTGCTTACAAAATAGACATTATGGAAGACCCCCTCTGCTTCTGGCCGAGTTCCCCTTTTGGCATAACATTCGTCAGCATGAGAACTCAACTATTTTCGGGCTTGGGACCGAACAGACACGTCTGTGTCTGGCAGCATTAGATCAATAAATAGGCTAATATTTACAGAATGTACAAAAATCAATAAATAATATTTACAGAATGTACAAATCAATCAACATGGATTAAGTTACATTGACTATTATCAACGCTATATACAGAAATGACATGACCTATATACATATTATTCATCGAACTCAGAAATTTCCGACAGGACAGTGTTTCTGTGGTTGTTACAAGAATCCGAACTGCAATTACACAAACCTGAGCAAGAGAGTCCTGCCTTCTTACACCCACACCTTTTTGTACAAGCACTCTTGCAACCACAACTGATCAGATTCAGTAGGTTATCTGGGGCACATGGCTTTGTGGCTGCAGTCGGTACAAGAAGTCCATTGTCTAGCGACCACCCCCAATCCGTCGGAGGAAGCGAAGTGCCCAGCCATTGTTGGACCTGGAGATAACATCTGTAGACATGTTGTTGTGCAGCATCGCTGCTTGGTGGGGGTGAGGCTAGGTCGATGGGTTTATTCAGTTTAGATTTTGCTACATAACGCTTGTAAGTGACATATCTATATTGGTCGAGAGAGGAAACAGTTTTACTCCCGTATAAGATCAGGAGAAGTTGTTCCCCGGCAGCGGCTACTGCACTTGGTGTACTGTCATCCGCCAAAATTGTGTTGACATACTGTTGTGAGTCGCTAGTAACATCGGAGACAATTGTACTGAATACTTTCTTCTTACCAACTCGAAAGAGTGCAGAAGTAGTATCACAACCACTTATAGAATGTGCTACAAGGAGGTTGCTTCTATGGTCACCCATTTTGGTTGCTATTTCACTAACTGAAACTAGTAAGTTTGGGGTAATGGAATACATCATGTGAATATTACATCCCGGTTGAACTCGAGAGGTAAGAATGACTAACAAGTCTGTGTCTGTTCCCACAACGACAACATTGTTGTCATCTTGAGCGATGTCAAGTGCAGTTTCGGCTATCAGTACATCAGCATCAGCCTCGGCCTGCTTGGACTGAATATTGATAGCAGATAGCTCCTGCATTAGAAGATCGATCAGTTGGGTTTTGTTCTTGGCATTTGCAAGGAAATCGGATTGGGGTGTGGTGGCTGGTAACTCGGGTAAGATATTGATATCAATGGAATACCTGTCTTTAGAACTACGGGCTTGTTCCATGCCCTTTGTCGACATTGTACAAGCATAACCATCAAAAACAACCACGACGTTCGCCCCAAAATGTCTCACTAGATAATTGGAATATGATGTACATATGTCCTTATATGACGACTGTTTAGGCCATACAACTGCCCTCAATAAAAATCCACCATCTACAACAAACAGAGAATGTTCTGGGATTTTAGTTTGCTCGGAACCGTATGTTTTGAGGATCTTACCGAGCGTGCTTTTCTGTGTCTTCCTCATTCCAGCAGAATCAAACAATGCTGGTGGTTTCGGGGCGAGTTCATATTTGAGATACTCTTCCATCTCTGCTTGTGACTGAATAACACATGTGATGCGGTTTAACAGAATTGTGGGGTCAATCACTACCTTGCTTCCACGGACTTTGATGCTATTTGCCATCGATGCGAAAGACTTCACAGTGTCAACACGTCGTAGTTTGATGCTGTTGAACGTTTTGCTTACAACATTCGATACGCAACATTCACCAATTTTGCGAACTTGGTCACAGTTCACAGTTTCGTCGGCCACAAGCCCGGTCGCTATAGAGACTAATTGTAGTGGATCTCTATTCTGAAAGGGGGAATGCACTCTGAGCCAGTTCAATAATTTGGTGATATCATTGGCATCAGTCAATTGTGAACTTTGACGGAGATCCCGATGTTGTTCGCCATGACCAGTGTGAACATGAACAAAATTTTCGAGAGCATTACATATCGGAAGGCAAAGAGGTAGTCCATGTACCCATTTCGCAACAGTGCTATCGGTTATTCCCCTGCCATGTGTGAGACCACCAGGGAGCTTGAACATTCTCATTAAACACTGCTCTATGGTCTGATCAGAATATATCCCGTCCCAGAATTTATCTGAGCGCCTTATGGTAAAGTAACCTTTCTCAGTGAACAACTTCAAATCATCCTGTTGCATTATTTCTGTTAGCTCATTCATCTAATATAATAATACGGTATTTGAATGAGAAAAGTCGATGCCGTTTGAATTTGAGTTTAGGGGGTATGGTTAATATTTCACACGTTTCACCAGTTCATTATGGAATAAATGACTATTGTTATATATCATTATAAAGCCGCTGCTTTTCTGCAATTTTTTATATATAATTTAACTCCCAAAGTAGTCGTAGATTTGATTTAATGGACGTTGTGTACCGTTGTGTGTATGAAAACAATAAAAAATTTTTCGTAATTTTGTACATTTTCGTGAATATTTCATCATTGAGTGTGAGGATTGGTACAAAGTTGGCATTTTCTGTTGGGGATATGTATTCTCAATATAATTCAGCACGATATTTATGATTCTCACCCTACTAAGGCGAATAAGAATGAAAAATATGGAGCTGGGTCGAATTTTTTTTTAAATTTTTTTTTTCATCAAAAAAACGCTATAACTAAAAAAGCTCAACTCGGATTCGCGGGGACTTTTCACACTTTATCCGCAATGTGTGTCCCGGAAACATATAAAAAAATCAGCTTTCTCCAATTTTTTTCCTTACTTTCTCATTTTTATGTCTAATGTGCCTGGACTATGAGTGAATGACTTGGCATTACAGGGCTTTGTATTGAGGTCAATCCCTTCTTGGGCAGGTTGAGCTGCAGTGTCACTGACACTTTCATTTGGAAACTAGGCACAAGGATTAACTAGCCTGGAAAGCTGTGCAGCTATGGTTTGGAGATTGGTTGGCCTTATTTTGTCAGAGTTATAGCACATTTTTCAATGCAGGTTTTTTTCGCAACCTTCATCATTTTTGTCTGTGCTTATCCAGTCATGTTTATAACCCTTTACTTAACACATCGGACGCACCCTCCTGCGTAATCTGAAAATTCAGCAGTTGGAAAAATATTATTTTAAAGCAAAACCATATCATGTGACCCCTCACTGGAACAAGCCTGATGAGTTCATTTCAGTGAGGGGTCACATGATATGGTTTTGTTGAAATTTTTTGAAAAATGTAAAAGACTGATATTAAAAATAATAAATTCTGAAAGCGTCCGCATTGGGTAAAGGGTTTAACACTTGGACAGAGATTAACCAGCATGGGAACTTATGCCTCTATTATTTGGGGATTTTGGCAGGACTTATTTATTTGAGCAGAGTTATTGCCCTTTTCTGTCTTAAAAGTATTTTTTAGATCTACTTAATGTAGAATGCTGGGGTAGTCGCAGTCTTATCGGGACAGGCACCTCCAGTTGTAAATGTTTTTCAAAACAAATAAAATTGTTTCTTTGTATTACTAACTGGTTTCATAAAAGTCTTCCAACAGTCAGCTTTTCATGCATTTGAGGGTGTCAAGAGGGAATGGAAAATATGCCAACATGTCTGGGAAAAGTATGAAGAAAGTGTGGAACCTTTTTCCATGCAAGTGTAAGAACACTGCTAACTTAACATAAATTATTGAATGATAGAACTATTTTCTTTTTTGGTGCAGACATTTCAATAAATTGTAAGAAGAGAATTTTTATGATCCAAATGGGATTTAACACTTTCGTTGCTGAAAGCGGTTATTGTCGACTATTTTATGATAATTGTCAATACATTCTTGTGTGCGCTGATCATAAATTTGATTAAACTTCCTTGTATACAGGCATACATAGAGGTCTTCCATATTTGGATAAAGTGGGGGCGGCAGTGAAAGATTTAAAATTAATCAAGGGAAACTATTGTTGTGGTCATGTAAAAAAATATGCAAATTAACAATCGGTGTAAACTTCACCTCAGCAGAAACAGCAGTAGTAACTCAGCTGTGTCCTTGGGCAAGACACTTCGTCCTGATTGCCTATCTTGTGACATGGTGGTGTGTGTATTAAGGCGCACTGCATATTGATGGAACACATGCCTTCAGCCATTGCTAACTCTGCTTTGAGGAGATGGTAATCTGAAGAGACTGGCAGTTGCTTGTGACTGATTGGTAGTTGTCTCCAGCATCCTCCAATCCATAAGACGGTCTGACACAATGTGGCCCAGGCTGTTGAAAGTGTTATTAACCCTTTACCCAACGAATCGGCCGCATCCGCCCGCGTAATATGAAAATTCAGCAGTTGAAAAAATATTATTTTTCCAAAAATTTCAACAAAACCATATCATGTGACTCCTCGTTGGAACGAGCTCGTTCCAACAAGGGGTCACATGATATGGTTTTGTTGAAATTTTTTGAAAAATTTGAAAAAATGATATTTAAAATAATAAATTTTGATATCGTCTGCGTTGGGTAAAGGGTTAAACCCTAATAAAACAAACAAATGAACTTGGCTCTGAAAATTTTAGTTTAGCCTTTCTGCACTGTGTACAATCACACCCCCTTTGATTTGTAATTTTCTTCATTACTTGTTGTGGCCAGTTGGGTAGCTGTGTTGTAATTAGGGTCAGTGGGTGGGGGTGGGCTGGTGCAGTAACCCCAGGGCCTGAACTTTGGGGGCCCAGGGTTGGGCCAGGATTCTTGGATCAAGCTTGGTTCCCACAAAGTTCTGACTCCTGTGTAAGCCTGCTCCCCCCCCCCCTCCACGCCTGATCCCCGAGCAAGATAAGTTGCCTGTCATTTGGGAGTACTAATTTCCACTCAAGTAAAGAAGGCGTGGGAGTGCTCCGTGGATATGCTCAAGCTGTTAACTCTTTTCTCAACATGAAAAATATATGATACTTGCAAACAAAATTATTGAATATCTATTTTTTTCATGTCTGACATTGAAAAACATAGCTTATGACCCCTCATTGGAATGGGCTGAACGAACTCGTTCCAATGGGGGGGGGGGGGGTCATATGCCATGTTTTGGAGGCAAAAAATGAATAAAAATAATGAGAATCGAATGCCATTTTTTAATAGCGCTGGTCGGCTTAGGTCGTTACATTGGGTAAAGGGTTAACAGATTTCTCTATACACATATGCTCCAGACCCGATGTTATCACTTCAAGAATTCTTCACTTCAAAAACTTTGGCATCTGCATCAGTATCCCGACACTTTTGAAAAGGTGTAGGTCACAGAGGTAACGCTGGGCACAAATTACTTCTCCCCGGTCCTGGTTGTGATGTCCCTGATCTGACAAATTTTCCTTTGCTTACAAATTGCTGTTATGCGTAATTGTGGGAAAAGGGTTTTCAGAATCCTTTCCAACAGTATGTCACATAACATCAATAGATATGTATACTTGATATATTTATATATTATTTATTTATTGGTGTTTAAGGTCACATATTTCTGCACAATGGCTAATCATGACCACGACAGTTTGACGGGTGGAGGAAGCCGGAGAGAACCACAGAGCTCCCCGACGTACTAACTCCACACAAGCAGGGTTAACATTGGTCGAAGACGGGTGCACCATCGACATTCAGTATGCCTTAGTACACAACGCCACCGTGCACCCACGTGGGCAATGGGGATGGAGTGTTTTGCCCAAGGAGAAAACGCGAATGCCGCAAGTGAGATTGGAACCGAAGACCTCTTGGCTTTCAGCCTGCATCCCTACCTACTGAGACACTGCGCCCCCACATACTTGATGATCACTTAAAAGTTGTGGTTGAATGGAAAAGTGAGCTGACTTCTCAAAGTAGAAGGAGATTTGAAAGATTGATGTCTTGAGAAATTCTTCCACAACATCAGCCGATGGGGTTTTTGTTACAGTGTGGTGATCTACTGAATGAACCTCTCAAATGACGGTGGTAGGGATAGTGACACACTAGTTGCTGACTAAATTCTCCATATAATATTTTAAAAAGTGCAGGTCCATGAAGCTGATGCTACAGCCATACCACATAATTTATGTCAGGATATTAACTGGTTGAGTGCTGAAAGCCCATATTTGGGCTCTACTCTAAAGTGCCGGTACTGTAACTCAGAGGCTTCAAACGTTGTGAGTGTCCTTCATGTTATCTTTCATTCTAAATTATTTGGTCTGTATCGATTTTTCCTTGTTCAAATTTATGGGAGAGTACAGACACTCTCCCATAAATTGTAACAAAGCAAATACTTGTGAACAAATTTTGATGACTAAAAATAATTTATAACTGTACCAGTTAAGAACAGGTGTCCATATACAGTGAAGCCATCCCTATAGGAACCACATGAAGTGAAGCAGTGCTTGTTTACTGTGGTAAACAAGCTCTGTTTTACTGGTAAAATGGGACTCGGTGGCTAGTGCCTAGCGTGAACGTCCTCTAAATGGGCAACGTGGGTAAAACGAATTGGCCCGACTTGACTTTATATCCATTGATTATATGACATTCATATAGATAAGATAATTAATTATTTATTTATTAAGATTTTAACGACACTTTAACAGCCACGGTCATATCATGTCGGTGACAGTTTTACGGATGGAAGAAGCCAGAGTACCATAGAGAACCACCGTGCAACGACGAGCAGCTGCCAGCTCCCCAGCATCGTAAGTCCGCATTGCAGCACAGGCGGGGTTAGATTGGTTGAAGACATGCGCACCATGGACGTGAAGTAGGCCTTAGTATATGGCATCATTGTTCCCCCATGTGGACAAGCGGGGTTACGTGCCTTGCCCAAGGACACGACGTGGGAGTCCGAATCAATCGCTCAGACGGTCACCCATCCAAGGACTAACCAGGCTGGTTGCTTAACTTCGGTGAACTGACGAGAACCGATTACCGCAATTCCACCGTGCCCCCGCCCCTAGATAAGATAATAAACTCTAGTTGATTGAAAAATAAATCTTGTAATGTGTCAAGAAATTATGACAAACACCAAATTCTCCTTCCTTATAAACCTATCTGTTCATCCAACAAAGGCATTTAACTGGTAGAGTGCTCGAAGCCACTATCATGGCTCTATTGAAAGGTGTTGAAAGTCGCTATAGTGGCTTTACACAGTATGCATTAACTTGATTAGCAGTGGAAGAAAAAATGTTTATTTAAAATTGTTTTGTTACAATTTATTTGAGAGTGCCAAAACAAACACTCTTCAATAAACTGTAACAAATCAATTATACATGAACATTTTATTTCTAAACCAGAGTTAGTACGTTGATCTGTCAAACATGATAGTGTAGATTAAATGCTCAGTTTATCTCCATAATACATGAAAATGAGAAAATCCCTGTTAATTGAAAAGCCTGTTAACTGAATAATTAAGGAGTGTGGTGGTCAGTGGTTAGAGAATTAGACTTTCGAACTGAGAAGTCCATGGTTCGATCCTGACTGTGTCTTCCCACTAGACCAATTCCCTTTAGACCAATTCCCTTTAGGCCAATTCCCAAAAGACCAATTCCCCTTAGACCAACTACATACTGTTATTGATTGAGGGTTGATTAAGGATAATTAAGAAAACATTTATTTATTGATGAACACTTTATTTAATAAAAAAAAATATTTATATGCATAACATACAGAAATATAGGTTTATAACATTTCAGCACAGCTCAGTACATATAGCATTTTACAAAAAATGAGGTCCCCAGAGGGTGAATTTGGTGATGTTACCCTGTACAACAGGGTAGCATCACTTAATTTACCCTCTGTGAACCTCAACCTGAATCAAGGTCCCAAATTTACTGTGGTAAACAAGCTGTTTTTCTGGTAAAACGGGACCCAGTCACTAATGTTTGTGGAGGAAGTCCCCAAAGATGGGCAGCATCGGTATAAATGATTGAGTAAATTTGACTTTATCTACATCTCCCAGAAGGCTTGATGGATGACTCCCGGTTTTTCAAAACTAAACTGTTGGAGCTTTCTCCACTCCTTTTTGTAACCGCTATGGTCATATACCGGGGCCGCTACCAAACCGGCGTTGCCGTTTGGTTTTCTTTTATCTTCTTCCCTCAAATTTGCCATCGCACAACATTACATTCTCGCTCGCCACCATGGTGGGACTCAAACCTCTACCGTCGCCGAGTTGGAGCCGAATAGAGCCCGCTCTCTTATAGTTTTAATGGCGTTGAGGGATTGAGTATTGACAATCTAACACTCCAACGTAAACTGCCGGGAATTCTAACCGCGTGCACACCCCCTCAGACTCCATTGGGGGCAATAGGAAAGCTAGGCCTGTGTGATCCAAGTGAAATAAAATAAGGTTAACCGGGTCGCAAGGGATTTGTAAATCTTTTCATTCTTTCTTTATCTACATGTTTTGGTCACGATTAGCCATTGTGCCAAAATTTGTAGCCTTAAACATCAATATCTATTTATATATTGGTGTTTAAGGTCACATATTTCTGCACAATGGCTAATCAAGATCACGGCAGTTTTACGGGTGTAGGAAGCTGGAGTATCCCGATAGAAACACCGAGCAATTGTCAGCTCCCCAACATACTAACTCCACACAAGCTGAGTTTAATAGCATTGGTTGAAAACAGATTCACCATTGACGTGCAGTACGCCTTAAGTAGTTCACAGCGCACCGTGTCCCCACGTGGGCAAAAACGCGGTTGCCGCAGGTGGGGTTCGAACCGAAAACCTCTCGGCTTGTAGCCTGCATCTCTACCTACTGAGCCACCGCGCCCCTCCCCATAAGCATCAATTAATAAGTAAATAAATTAATACCAGCGTGACCCAGTAAAGTGTAAAGCTTGTGTACCAATTTAGACTCAGCAACCCATTTAAATTGACAGTGAGCAATCAGAACATACAAATGAGCGGGACGCGGTTGCTCAGTCGGGAGAGAATTGCAAGCGTCTCGTCCAAGGAGGATTTGAAAACCTATTAAATGCCTGACTGACAAGGAATCGGCTACTGTGTACTGTGTTTACTGTTTATGGGACTCCCGTGTGACAATCAACAATCAACCTGATGCAACAAGTTAATAATTGCAAGTGTTTTGGAATTATTTTTCTCTTTATAATTGCAAGTTTCTAGTTTACTATAATTATGCATTGGATATGACACATATATGAGATGATAGTTATAGTTTTATTTCTGGTTGGTGCAAATGGGCAAGCGACGATGTAGTCTACAATATACATTTATCGATTACAATAAATCGTTTAAAAAGTCTGACATTAAGAGGTTAGATGTTTAGCGGGACACTTTCTAGAATGCGTTTCATACAGCCATCTTCTCTAACTTGACAGCTTGCATCCAGGACAAAAACAACGATCCTTGATTGAACGAATAAGCGTTTTACAGAAAAATCCTCTTCAACCTTTGATCTCTGGAATGCAGGCGCCTATCCAAGAAAACATTTCCAGGGGGCCCGACCGATAACTGGAGGGGGGGGGGGGGGGTATAGCCATCAGATGCCGAAAGCATCTGATGCGAGCGCCGAACGCGAAAGCATCTTGAGGGGGTCTGGGGGTGTTCCTTCCCCCATGAAAATTTCAAAATCGAAGTCTCAAATGGTGCATTCTGGTGGGTTTTGGGATGAAAATTGTCTTCTTTTTCACGGTAGCAAAACTTGATATTTTTTACCATGTTGTTGCGAATTTTTAAAGATACAGGCAAAAAAAATAAATAATTCAAGCCACTTTTTTAACTCACAGCAAATGAACCTGGGGGAGGGGGGGGGGGGGTCTTCAATTAAATTACTGTGTTTACTGCTATGCGTGGGAAGCAGAAGGGGGGCAGCCCCCCCCCCCCCCCCCCCAGTTTAGGCTGCGTTTATGTGAACCAGCGTTACCAGTGAACCTTCATTTAAAAAAAAATGTGAAATTATTCAGGGTTTATTTGAATTATAAACTGGCAGCTTGTTCTTAATGTGGCGTTGTTAGGCCTATTACATGTAAACTTGCTCTCTTTCTATCTTTGTCTGTCTCTCCTCTGTTTCTGTCTGTCTCTCTCTTGTTCTTCTCATTGGAACAACTACTGGCGGAAAACATTTGCGGGCATAGCTAGATTTGGGGGGGGGGGGGGCACGTGCTCCCCCCCCCCCCCAAAGCTTTCCCGTGGCTACGCCATTGTTGGAATGATGTCCAATGTCTGAAATAACGAAACCGCTTATACAATTACCATGTTCTCGTCATTTGGGCCTATCTCTGACACTGACATTGGATAGGCCTAATTTGGGTAATCCCTAATGTGTCAGATAAGGTCAAAATGACGAGAACATGGTAGTTGTATAAGCGGTTTCGTAATTCCAATGGGTAATGGTATGCATATTGCTAACTAGTGACAATGACTGTTGCCAGACAAGATAGTGAATTAGGAATTACCATATAAAGTTGTCAACTAACCCTCATGGGGTTATATGCATTCCAATGTAGCCTAGGCCTACTGAAGATAGGTTGCAAATCGCGATACAGCTTGCGGTTGGCAATGTCACCGCAACCTATACCGAATACTGGTACGAAAACCTTACTGAAGATAGGTTGCAAATCGCGATACAGCTTGCGGTTGGCAATGTCACCGCAACCTATACCGAATACTGGTACGAAAACCTGCATTCATGTCAGGGGGGGGGGGGGGGGGGGTCTTCCAAAGAATTCTGGACACAAGGCCTAAAATATTTTTTTCCACCTTTTGACCACCACCCACCCACCCACGTGTAAAAAAAATATTTTTTTCCTCTGACCACTTGGACACCCACCCCACCACCTATATTTTTTCAGTGTATTACGACAGTGGGTAATGAAAAATTATTGCACTGAGCTTTTAGTTGTCAACCCTTGCCTTAATTTGAATCCTAATCTACTGTCTAAACTAATTATGTACACATCAACCAGCATCAACAGAAGCATTTAGATTTCACTAAAGAAAATTGTTATTAACTCCTTTGTTATCAAGCATGCATTTATTTTTACTGGGAAAAATTTCATTGTTATTTTTTGTTGTGAGAAAACTTTCGAGGAACTGATTGATTCTTGAGTTGGAATTGGTGCTGAACCTAATATTACCCAGGATTGTTTCATCCTGATAACTGTTTTTTTCACATCTTTATGTTCTGGTGGTTCTAATACCTGATGACAGAACTTTCAGTTGAGCATTTGTAATTCATGCATTTCAATAATATGCCTATATAGGCACTATGGCGTAGTGTATACTTGCATATTATTGAAATGCATGAATTACAAATGCTGAACTGAAAGTTCTGGCCTCAATGCTCTCATAATAATTATCATTCATGTGTTAAGTTCCGAGACTGAAGAAACAGTTTAAATTTAGTGAAGAAGTTTTAATTTTAACGACCTGACTACAGGCTAAGTGTCTAGGCTTGAGGTTTCAGCCAATTGTCATTACTCAAAAGATAGTAGATAGCTTAGGAAAGCTGAAAATCTGTCACCTAACACTATTGTAAATCTCACTGTCCGCCCTGGTCCGTCTCCGAAAAAAAGTCAGCATTGATTTCTGCATATAACAGCATATAATGTAAGAATTAGACTATTTTTGTGAACATCAAATAGAGGATTAAAATAATCTTCTTTTGCTGCATAGTATTATTCTCAGCTACTCATCTATATACTCTGGCTCAGTCAGGGTCAGTTTTCAATTCAAATATTAACTGTAACTTTTGTTTCATGTTTTCACGAGATAGCCAGACAAACCCTCTGTGAAAACCCTGATACTATCACTATGAGCTTGAATTAAGTAAGTGGGGTTTTATATCAAAGATGCACAGTGAGAATTTTCATTAGTTTCAGGTTACAAGAGCTCTACTCAGAGAAACTGGGCATTTAGATTATTTTCCGTAAATTTTTTACATTATTTTAGATGTTCTGCTAAACACATTGCTACTCATTGTAAAATCCAAATTGTGCCGTGATGATTCAGCTATGAAAATTATGTTAACCATTCCCAAATTAAAATTCATAAATTTCCACTGATTGTTTTTAGTCAAACTGGAGTACACAATTCTTTAATGCATTTAATTTAATTTACAAAAAAGAGAACAAATCACCTAATCAGCCTAGTGGGGCCTTATTCACTGACCCTACCTGACAAACAGGTGCCTATTAGACTACTAAACAACGATATAGCCTTGTTATGTGAAAATAATTTGAAAAAAACCACCAGGAAAAAAATTGCAACTCCAGGAAAAAAAGGTGTTTGGCCCCCATCCGACCACCCACCCACCCCGGCCTTGTGTCCGGAATTTTTTGGAAGACCCCCCCCACCTTGTTCATGTCGGAAATTGACTGTCTTGGTCAACCTGTCTTCTGATGAATATTAATTAACTCCCTGCTGATTTAAATAAAAAAGCTACCCATAAATCATTGCTGTATGTTGATGGTCGCCATATTAAAACCAAAAAGTAAATTATGAGCCAATTGTCGGTGTATAAAAATAGAGAAGGGCCCTCCATTCAGAATATTATAACAAACCCAACAAGGTAACATGGTGTTCGAATTTAAAACATTTATAAATTGAAGATAGAAAATTTGCCGGCACCAGAAAAACTAAAATTAAGGGCCTATATAAGTTGACCTCATGAGTCATGTCATGAAATTTTGTTTATTTTGAAAATTATCACCTCTCATATTCCTTCAATTCGAAGTAAATATACACAAAATATACATCAAATTGAAAATTGAGATGTATAGAACACGTCGAAACACATGTGTAATCAACTCATAGAGTCGACTTTAGGCACCACTGGTTCCTGGAAGTCTGCTGCCGTTTTCGACCAGAACTGATAATTAGTCTGTGTGAAACACACAGACTATTGTTTTTGCACGGTTTCTTTTTCTTTTTTTCTTCTTTTTTTTCTTTTCCTTCTTTTTTTTTCTTTTTTCTTCTTCTTTCTTTTTTCTTCTTCTTCTTCTTCTTCATCTTCTTCATCTTCTTCTTCTTCTTCTCATCACTTCTCTGTCTGCAAGATAACTCGAAAACGAATTGCTCTATCTCGTTGATTTTTGGCATGCTGACAGATAGCCACAAGTTCTCGCCATCTATGTTTTTTCAGATTCCTGGGGTGTCTGTAGGGGTGTTTTGAAAGTGGGTCACGCCCATATCTCAGGCGTGGTATGACCTACAGGCCTGGGACCAACACCAAATGAGTCGACACTTGATGGAGGTTCAAAATATGGGTCAAGGTCACGGAGGTCACCTAGGGGTCATTGATTGCATTTTTTCAGAATTGCTGGAAATCACATTTTTTGACCCCCTAAAGTATTCCTGACGTATACACATGTATTTTTAGGTAAAAAAAGTGGGCGTGGCATGGTATGACCTACAGACCTGGGACCAACACGAAATGAGTTGATACTCGATGGAGGTTCAAAATATGGGTCAAGGTCACGAAGGCCAATTAGGGGGTCATTGAGTGCATTTGTTCAGAATTGCTGGAAATCACATTCTTTGATCCCCTAAAGTATTCCTAACGTACACACATGCATTTTGACGTAAAAAAGTGGGCGTGGCCAAAATTTTTGAAAGTGGGTCACACCAATATCTCAGGCATGGTATGACGTATGGACCTGGGACCAACACCAAATGAGTCGACACTTGATGGAGGTTCAAAATATGGGTCAAGTCACAGAGGTCACCTAGGGGTCATTGAGTGAATTTTTCAGAATTGCTGAAAATCACATTTTTTTACCCCCTAAAGTATCCTTGACGAACACACATGCATTTTGACGTAAAAAAAAGTGGGTGTGGCCAAAAATTTTGAAAGTGGTTCACGCCCATACCTCAAGCGTGGTATGACCTACGGACCTGGGACCAACACCAAATGAGTCGACACTTGATGGAGGTTCAAAATATGGGTCAAGGTCACGGTGTCAACTAGGGGTCATTGAGTGCATTTTTCAGAATTGCTGGAAATCGCATTCTTTGATCCCCTAAAGTATTCCTGACGTACACACATGCACTTTGACGTAAAAAAGTGGGCGTGGCCAGAATTTTTGTAAGTGGGTCACGCCCATATCTCAAGCGTGGTATGACGTATGGACCTGGGACCAACACCACATGAGTCGACTCTCAGTGGAGGTTCAAAATATGGGTCAATGTCACAGAGGTCACCTAGGGGTCATTGAGTGCATTTTTCATAATTGCTGGAAATCACATTTTTTGCCCCCCAAAACATTCCTGAGGTCCATACATGCATTTTTATGTTAAAAAAGTGGGCGTTGTCAACATTTTTTAAAGTGGGTCATGCTCATATCTCAGTCGTGGTATGATGAATGGACCTGGAACTAACACCAAATGAGTCGACACTTGATGGAAATTCAAAATATGGTCAGGGTCAAGGAGGTCACCTAGGGGTCATTAAGTGCATTTTTCATAATTGCTGGAAATCACATTTTTTGACCCCCCCCCCCCCCCAAGCATTCCTGAGGTCCATACATGCATTTTTATGTTAAAAAAGTGGGCGTAGTCAACATTTTTGAAAGTGGGTCATGCTCATATCTCAATCGTGGTATGATGAATAGAAATTCAAAATATGGGTCAAGGTCACGGAGGTCACCTAGGGGTCCACCTGAAAGAGGTCACCAAAGTCATCAAGTGCGTATTATTCAGAAATACTGGGAAATGAATTTTATTACACCTTAATGTATTTCTAAAGTTTATGAACGTATTTCATCACTCAAATTAGTGGACAGAGCCAAAAATGTCCATTTCTGATTCGAGTATCGAACCCTTTGAATGCTGGTCACATATATGCCTTTTATAAATAATTGTTCTGATTCCAGTATGAATATCTGTAAATACTGTTAACGAAAACCCATTTCTGATTTGTTTAAAAATATTTTACTCCTGAAAATAAGCCTCCATAAATTCTCTTTCTGTATAGTTTATTCCTGATACTTTAACCCTTTTCACACAGACTTGAATTTACTGGGTACAGTAAATCCTGTTTCTCTAGTTTAATAATATTTTACGAAAACAACTCGTGGCCAGATGTGCATTACATATCCAAGAATAAAGCTAGGGGATCAAAATTCTTACAAACACGGCGACAGAGCTGCATGGGGGTAAATTCCAAAGCCTTTGCTTTTATTTACGTATGAATATACTTTCGATTTCCAGTCGACGTCATCGGACGGAAAAAGCATGTAAAAACAACGCCGTCTATAATCAAATAATGAAAAAGATCGCTTTCATACAGTATGTCAGTATACTGTTATTTATAATGCAGGCAGTGTTGTCACATTACGTGTACATTCCCTGTAAAAGTTGTCTTCCAAATTACCCCAGTTGTTACATATGATTACATAATGCAGTTACTGTTAATCCAGTTCAATTAAGATATCTGTGTCTATTTATAGAGGAACTTTTTATGAGTGGGCGGAGCTAATTAATGGGGTTTTTCAGCACTGGTCTGATAAAGCATAATACTTTTGAGATGCTATTTATAACCTTTCTGAAAACTTTTATTTATCAAATGTTATTAAATAATCTTTTTGAAATTTATTCTGTATTTTGTTATAATTTATTGGGAATGCATATATATCAATATATTCAATTAATTGTAATTTGTAACAAAAACAAAAAATCACATTAAAATAATCTTGACATATAAAGTTCAAATGGAGAAATATCAAGTCTAATTACTGTGTAATATTCATTTTTGCATTTAACACTTTACGTGACATAACTGTAAAAATCGGCCAGCGCTATACACGAAATTCGTCATTCCCATTTTTTTTTTAGGTTTTTATCTTAACTTTTTGCTTCCAAAGCATGTCTTATGACTTCTGATTGAAACGAGCGTGTAGCATCTGTTTCAATCAGGGGTCATAAGCTGTGTTTTGGAAGCAAAAAATATTTGGACAACTGTTGTCTGCTACTTACACTAAGGTTAGATAAACGGTTATCGGTCAACCCTTTACCCAACAGTTCAGTAGTACTGTCCCGATTCTTGCACAAAAGCCTACATCTTTGCTTCTGAAATATAGCTTATGCTCCCTCCTTTGCAACTGGTCTGTGGGACTGGGCTAGTTTCAGTTAGGGGTCATAAACTATATTTTGAAACAGAATCATGTAAAAAGTACTGTCTTGATCGCCGCTTTTTGGCCAATTTGGCCCGCGCTTTAAGTTTTGCGCTTTTCGACCCACACTTTTCGGCCTCACCGGGTCTGGCGCCCTTCAGCCTCAGGATGTTCGGATGGGTTAATGTAATAATAAAGAAAATAAATTATTTTTATGATTTATTTCAAGTTATCGACTAAAACTATTCAACACATATTTACATCATCAACACAAACAAGACTGACAACAAATCGAGATACAGTTGATCGCCTTCTATTTCAGTTATGACCGCTTATGATCTGCCCATATTAATACTGTCAAAAATAATTTTAATGATTTTATTTGCAATGTCCGGCTTCTGTTTTTGAAGGCACTCAAATTAAATTGCGTTCCGGCAACAACATAATTATGCCGAAAAATAACTTTTAACTTTGGAACTAGAGGTGGTGTCAGTAGGCCTATCTCTGCGTTAGACGACATGTGATCCCCGACATGTTGTCGTAGTGCTAATAAAATTGTTAAATGATAGGTCGAATGTTAGAAACAAAATTTTCTTTACAAGTCGCAGTGCAAATATAAAAGTATATAGATATACATAATTGTAATTCAATTTAACCAGTTTCTGATGTTGGAGGGGGTGCGGTGGCTCAGTTGGTAGAGGTGCCGGCTGCAAACCGAGAGGTCCTCGGTTTGATTCCCACCTGCGGCAACCGCGTTGTGTCCTTGGGCAAGACACTTCACTCCCATTGTCCACGTGGGGGCATGGTGACGCTGTGTACTAAGGCGTACTGCACGTCGATGGTGCACCTGTCTTCAACCAATGCTAACCCTGCTTGAGTGGAGTTAGTATGTTGGGGAGCTGATAGTTGCTCGCCGTTGCTCGGTGGTTCTCTCTGGGTACTCCGGCTTCCTCCACCCGTAAAACTGTCATGGTCACGATTAGCCATTGTGCAGAAAAATGTGACCTTAAAACACCAATAAATAAATAAATAATTCTGATGTTGGAAATCTCAAAAGAACAAACTTCATAGGAGTAATTTATGCTTTATCTATTGTCACCAGTCAGTGTTTTCATTGCGATCAGAGGCTGTTTCAGAAACAATCAGTAGCTATTGTGGGCTCTTGTTTTACATCTTTGGAAGGATAATTAAAGGATTAGTTCGGATTAGGACATTACTGTCATTCACAGTCAGATATTCGCACCTTGGACTTTGAGGTGCTAACAACTCGACAATGGAGCTCCCACTTGTTATCCAAGAGACACTTGTCAGAGTGAAGGCTACCCTTGCCACCACCTGGTGTATCCAGGTGCTCAAGGGTAAAATTCACCTGACAGTGGATTTTGATAGAGAATCAGAACTGCCGTCCTTGGAGAGGTGTAGCACCTTTCGTGAGGGGATTTCCACTCAAACTGGTCACCCTCCTAGTGACGTGGATAAGCTGGATGAAGGCCGCCGGAGCAAGAAGAAGAAGAGGACGAGAAAGAAGGGACCCTCTGCCAGACGAGATGCCCGCCGTATGACGGAGTTCCTGGAGAAGAAGAGGAAGGAAAACGAAGAGAAGGAGGCAAGTGAGGGCGTCAAAGGGACGACTCCTGTCACCCCTGAACAACCCCTGTCCAGCCCGGTACCCCCCTTCCAGGAGGAGGGTCTGGAGGACTGTGGGTCGCCAGGCAACAGCTCTTTCTCCAGCTCATCAGACTCTTCATCTGAAGAGGAGATAGAGGAGGATGCTCTGTCAATGTTGCAGGAAGCTGTCTCAGATGACGCACCTTCCACCCCTCCTGCTCTTGCTTCTCCAGCTTCTTTGGACCAGGAGTCCGACCAGGAGGAGAGCTTCCCGGAGTCCGTGGAGGCATTCCTTGGGGAGGAGATTCCAACCGAGTTTCTCAGAAGCATGATTCAGTCCCAGTACAACTTCTTCCTAGAAGAAAAATTCTTAGCAGACGCTATCAAGAAAATCCTCATGAAGTGTCTCCCAGGGTCCAAACAAGAACATCAAGAAACAGCAGCAAGGATCAGGCCGTACAAAGCCAAAGAAGAACCAACACTTCCGCCTGACCCGACCATTCCACCAACTACTATCTCTCCAACACACCCTCCTCCTCCAAAGAAGAACCACAGGAGGCACAGATGCTGCTGATTACCTTAACTCTTCCTACTTTTCCACGTCCAGATAAGCCAAAAACTGGAGCCAAATCACATACAACCAAAGAGGGTCAAAAGGGGCTTGCTCCCCATACTGTCCCTGCACGCCTTCGGCGCGTGAAATCATTTCCTTCGAGGAAATGTTATTGCTACCAAATTTTATTGCTGCCGCGAGAACTCAGTCATTGATCATGTTGAGTGTTGTGTTATATTCAGTTATATTACAACAGCCTGGGTCTACTTTTCTCAGTGGTCCAAAGCAAGAAACCTCAAACGCGTTTTTAAAATTTTCCTATGATATTAAAAATAGTATTCGCCCGACTGGTTAGAAAATGTGCTAATTGGTATCCCAAAATTACGGGATCAAAGAAACACCGACATCGACAAAAAGTAACGAGAAGGTCTTCACAAATATTCATGCCAGATCGAAACTACCCTCAAAAGCCATTTTGTACGATATTTCGAAATTAATTTTTGACGATTTGATTTTTATTTGTGTAGTTGGGAGCGATCCGCCTTTTTTTTCCTATTTATCAACGGCCGTTTTGCAGAGAAATGATGTTTGGAGGTTCTATTTTGGGTCGGAAGCATAACCTTGTCACAACACTGGGAAACACATCGTGCTAATTATAACTGAAGTCTTATTGAAGTCACATGGGTGGGTTTTGATACCCCACCTCATAGAGCAGTTAGTGGGGAGTCGATTGGCAGTGTTTTTACAGGGAGCGTACACGTAATGTTTTCCAAAATGCAGTCCTATGGTTGTATTCGAAAGTGTTTTGAATGCCTATCTTTGTTCTTGGATATATGAAGCACATTTGGCCACAAGTTGTTCTGATGAAATATTATTTTATTATCAGTTCTGGTGCGAATATGGTAGCAGACTTCCAGGAACCAGTGGTGCCTGCTATACACATGTGTTTTGTGTCCTATACATCCCAACCTTCATTTTGATGTATAATTTGTGTATATTTAATTTGAATTTAAGGAATATGAGACGTGAGAATTTTCCAAATAAACAAAATTTCTTTACTTATATAGGCCCTTAAGAGGACATCCAACTTAACTTTGGTCAAATTTCATGTAATTTTCTTCCAAGTCTAAAAAAGACCCAAAATGAATAACCCCAATAAATTATATACCAAAATGCTTGGAATGAAACACAGAACATGTGGAAACTGGAAATTGCCATGGAACTGCTGCCATGTGTAAATAGCACCACCTGAAAGTCTGCTATGACATAAGTAAGGGAACAAAAGTTTTACAGTAAATACCTTAAAATAAAATAACAGCTGTAGTCTATAAACATTGAAGTACATACTGGAAGAAATCTTTTCCTTATTCGTGAAAGTAATAAAGATTGAGACCAAATGTTATAAGTGGAGTGCTCACTGATTGAAGGCAGACATTTTCTTTTGTTCATGTTTTATGTTTTGATTTGGGGAGTTCAACAAAGGTCAACTTGTAGGAGTCCACCAGAAGAAGTATGGAAGGACAAAAGAGTGTCTCCCAGTATAAAGATGTATGTGTCACTGTAGTGGTTTGGAAAGAAACTATGAAATTCTCCTATGTAGAATGCGCTGCAAAGTCATACGTTGTAGTTGAATAAATATATTTACATAACATTACAATTTACCCCTTGTGCTGTAACCCCTTTGGCTTTTATCCCATGCATCAATTTGATAGTGATTAAATTGTTAAATTTGTCTGGTTTAGATTGAATAAGTATCATAGCTTTGTTTACTATTGGACACCAATACACTCATGATATCTGTTGGAGAAGAAATAAGGGTAACTGTAACCTGTCAGTGCAATAAACCATCTAATGTATTAAAAGTACATTGTTACTCAAAACACATCAAATCAACCTTACATAACCATTATTGCATATACTTTCCCCAAGGAGGCTTATTGGCATATTGAGATCAGAAGGGCACATCCAGAGGGTCTCACATATTTTTTTCAAGAATGCAGTACACAAAGCAATCCCCAAAAGGTGACACGTGAGCTCCATTTGACAAAACATTTCCTCGGAAGGTGGGGAGGGGGCTCTCTTCCTTGTATGACTCTACCTCCGGCACTCAAGACATATGCCTTTTTTCTCAAAGTTTAACTCCTTTTTCTTTTTGAAGATGCTGGCCACACATGTTTCAAACAAACACTATCAGACAGGTTACCCTCCAAATAGGTGTATCTGCAGAAATCATGTTACATTGCAAAACTTTTAGACTTCAAGTTCTGGACCTTTCATGCTTCTTACTTCCAACTATAACACTTAATTTATCAATGAATGGGTGAATAGAAAAGTCCTGCCATAATCAACATTTTGAGTTCCATAAGCCTCCATAACAGCTCCGATAAAAGTGTCAATCATCAGATTGGTGGCTTTATATAGAATATTCATTAGCTTGTTGCTTGATAAGAAATAGGAACAAAATATTCACCAAAAATATTTTGTAGCAATAAATTTGAGGGTGTCAGCAGGCACTTTCCAACAAATTGTAACAAATCAACTAGTTATAAACAAAATGTTCTAACTTGAAAGAGTGAAAAAGTACCGTAACTCTGGAAAAAATGTGGGAAGAAACACATGCTACACTAAAAGCAGCTACACAGGCATCGTTTCCCCATGATGCTCGATCACAACACAACTATCCTTCAAATTGGAGTAGCAGTGGTTGAGATACAAAGGAGAATGTTGGTACATGTAATGATGTATGGGTTAGAGGACAGAGGTCACCACGGCACGGCCCTAGATGCACCTTTGATTTTCCAACTTCCAGGTCGGGGCATAATAATCGCAACACATCCACCTTATCAATTCATAATTTCAGTAAAATAAATGGAATTATCTACTTTAATTAATTTATAGATGATGGGAAAATATCTGGCTTCTTTTGCCGTCTCGTACTATTATTACCACAAACAATATCAGAGACATGGCTTAATAGCAATGAATCTTCTTCTGATATCTTAATTCAAGGATTCCACGACCCATTGCGATTAGATTGATTAACGAGGAGTGGTGGGGTTGCAATTTATATCAAAGAGGGTATCCACTTCCAACCGAGATCTGGTCTTCAGACACCCAATACTGAGTGCTTGTGGGTCAAGGTAATTATGAATCATAAAAGACCACTATTATTAGGGGTATTTTATCGCCCACCCAATAGTCCGCCTGATTCATGGGAAGCTATATCAGCCTCTATCGAAAAGGCAAAGGACACCCCAGTTTCAGACGTAATCGTCACAGGCGATTTTAACGATAATCAGATGGTTTACTCAACAAGTGGTCTTTCCGACCTAATTTCCTGTTTTAATCTAAGACAGCTTGTATGTGAACCGACATGTTTTATAGAAACTTCAGCCTCATTGATAGATATCTTTTCTGTAAGTGATACAGTCAACGTGAAAGCATGTGAAGTCCTCGAGTCCCTTATTTCGGACATAATCCGCTACCATACCATACCCCAATCTCACTAGAAGTCGAATTTCTGAAATCACCATCCAAACTTTCAAAAGACAAATATGGTTGTACTCCCAAGGTAACTTTGAAGCACTAAACACGTCTTTTAGAAATGTGGACTGGAATTCCGTTTTTGACAACTCGTGTCCAATCTTACTGAAACGCTTCTTAGCACTGCATCAAAGTTTATACCAAACAAACATATAACGTTGAGAAAAAAACAGCCAAATTGGTTTCACAACGAAATTAGATTACTCATACGGCAACGAAAACGCTTGTACCCTGCAGCCAAACATACTGGTCTTCATTATGCCTGGGAAAAATACAGACTAAAACGAAACGAAGTGGTATCGGCTGTTAGGAAAGCCAGACCTCATATCTCTCCAAAGTGCAATCCACTCTTGGAAGTAGTGAAACGAGTCCATCACAGTGGTGGAAAACTCTTCGAACATATATCCGGGGCAACAAAACCACAGGAATTCCCACCTTGAATCACTTGAATAAAGTATATAGTTCGGATGCCGAAAAAGCTGAGTTGCTCAACGAATATTTCTGTTCCATTTCTTCGGTTGATGACTCATCCGCCTCGCTTCCAGACCTTCCACCCCAGCCATCTAATAAATTGGAAGACATAACCCTACAATGTACTGAAGTATTCGAAGCAGTGAAATTAATAAAGGCCTCCAAGGCGTCGGGCCCAGACCTCATCAGTCCCCATCTTTTAAGTGAATGCAAATCATCCCTCAGCGAGCCTCTTATGTTATTAATCAACATATTGCTTAACAATTCATAATTTCCAACCTCGTGGAAAAACACTAACGTCTCTCCAATTTTAAAAAAACAACCTTCAAATCTTGTTACCAGTTACCACCCCATTTCTTTACTGAGCAGTCTTGGCAAACTTCTCGAAAAGTGTATCTTCAAACATATGTGGGCTTTTTTGGTTGATAATAATATGCTTAATCAATTCCAGTTGGGTTTTAGACCCAGTGATTCAACTGTTTTACAGTTAACTGATATATACGAAAAATTCTGTCATGCTCTTGATGAAGGTAAGGAGATCCGAGTGGTTTTCTGTGACGTTAGCAAAGCTTTTGATAAAGTTTGGCATGCAGGTTTGATTCATAAGCTACAAGACATTGGTATTTCAGGTGACTTGTTGACACTTATAAAATCATATTTAACCGGTAGATCGCAGAGGGTTGTCCTAACTTCCGAGGTGTCGTCGTGGCGACCAATCTCTGCTGGTGTTCCCCAAGGATCAATATTGGGTCCTCTTTTGTTCCGTATTTATATCAACGACATAACCGATAACTTACTCAGTAGTATACGCCTTTTTGCTGATGACACTTCCTTGTACCTTATAGTTGAAAACCCCGAACTGGCGTCAAATATACTAAACAATGACCTTGAGACAATAGAACACTGGTCCAAAAAATGGTTGGTTGAGTTTAACCCCCTCAAAACTGAGAGCATGCTTGTCTCACGGAAGAACGATCCCAATGTACATCCGCCACTTTTTCTAGGTGGTACACAGATACAAGAAGTCGAAACTCACAAACATCTAGGAGTGATTTTAAATAGCACCTGTACATGGAATGACCACATCAACTATATTTGCTCCAAAGCCTGGCCCCATTTGGATTTGCTGCGAAAACACAAATTCAAACTTGACCGTAAAATTCTGGAAAGAATATACTTTGCCTTCATAAGACCACTCCTTGAATATGTAATACTGTTTGGGGAAACGGCTCAACAATCAAATTGGCCGAATTGGAAAAAATTCAGATCGCCGCTGCTCGAATTGTCACTGGGGCGACGGTCAGCGCTAGCAAGACACTTTTATATGCAGAAACCAAATGGGACCCACTGCAGGAGAGACGTCGAAAACTGAAGTTAATACAGTATTTCAAAATGTATCATCGTATGGTGCCTCCTTATATCAGCAATAAAGTTTCTCCTCCTATCTCGAGTACGAATCCGTCTCTCCGTTCAGCCCATAACCAACGAGTACCATTTTGTCGAACAGAACACTATAAATCCTCATTTATCCCAAGCACTACAGATGAGTGGAATAAGTTGCCGTTATTGGTCTGAGAAAATGCATCATTGAATAATTTTAAAACCTTCTTAAAGGGTGGGAACCTTCGTCCACCACCTTTTTACTGTGGAGCCAAATCTCATGTCGCACAGATACATCACTGTAGACTTCGGTTAGGTTGCAGTAGCCTGAATTCCCATCTGCACGACAATCACTTATCACCTCATCCATTCTGTCAGTGTGGAATGTACGAGACATCTCGACTTTTTCTGTTAGAGTGTCCAATATTTTCGGATATCTGTAATAATACGATTGATCTCCTCCCGTTTGAAACAAATGTGTCATCCTTATTGTTTGGCTCAGAATCCCTAAGTAGCAACGAGAACTGCCTTATGTTCTACTCAGTTCAGGATTTTATTATAATGAGTAAGCGTTTTAATTGATGGGCATCAAAGTGAGCATTTTCTAGGTTATCCCATAGGTAATATGTCGATTTCCCAATTTAGGCACAACTTGCCGCATCTGACACTGTTTCAATAATTTTTTTCAAGTTACGTGTGCACGTGTTCAGGTCGGCTTACCCACTATTTTCTGTCTTCTTTTGTTCATATACTTTGCTTTCTACTATTTCTTGCTTTTTCTCTTCTCTTCTTCTTCCTCAATTCTCACCAGAACTGTTAAACTAACAACAGCTATCGTCACCTCGGAACCGAGGACCAATTAGCCAATTCCAATATTCCTCGCCGGCTTCTGTCTGGCCATTATGTTGGTTTGGACTTAGGATGGACGAGGCAGTACTGAAACTTGTTTGTGGATGACTGTAGCCGGTGATGGAATGTTAGTGGATCTAAATATTTCGGGTACTGAATACTGGGTCTTTGGGTGACGATACACACAGCCAACCACTACCAAATAGAATACAGCGTAAGTGTGTGAATCCGGGGAGCCGACTAATATAAGCTCGAAGCTTTCTATCGAATCCCCTATCAAACAACCTCTTAAGTTATGTATTGTTGTGTTCTATGCTGTACATTACCTTTGTTCTTTGAATATGTGTGTTATTTATTGTTTGCATGTAACATAGCATTTTCTATCCAAATAAATATTGTTTAAATTAAGCAAATAACTTCACAACTTAGGGGAAATCAACACTCTTAATATAGTTCCAGGTCACTTGGAATATACTTTGAGAAAAAGTGATTTCTGAAGCATTCTGCTTACTTTATTATGAATATTGCCTTATTTTATGTATATCGTCGCAATTTTATACACTCGGTTATTTTTTTATTTTTTTTTACAAGTGGTTCATGTTGTCTTTTTGGTGCGCAATAATTCAGATTTTTTTGTCAACAGAAAAGTTCAGACGGCCTGTAAACACGGGTGGGAATTTCGAACCATATTTTGCAGTTACGACATTATCAGCTCAAGTATTTACTGTAACCTGTTTGTAAATCCGCTCATACATTGTCTCGAGCAAATAAAGGATGTGATCATATCCTTTCATTCTGACGATCGCCCAAAATAAGTATTCCTGCAAAAACCACATTGAAATCACAGGACCGGAATAAACATCATTGAAACATGGCCACATCCGGAACATCCAAAATTTGTGTTGGTGGTATTGCATTCCAACATCAAAACACACCAGAGTTTGTGTCATAAAAATGCTTTCGCCGAGTCTGTAGTATGTTACCATTACAGTGAAGACAAGGCTTTCGAATTACCGATCATTTTGTGGTTTTATCTGTTCGTTACTTATGCCATTGGCAAATTAATGTTCATCAAAATCATAAAATTCACTTTTTTTCCTGAAAAAATGTTTTTGTACCTTTTCTATGTACTTTACTCATTATTTCGATATATAATTTGCCTTTCCTTAGTTTTCTTATCTGTTTCTGAGGCATTGGGAAAAATGTCAACAAATTGACCAAAGTCACATTGGACGACCCCTTAATGGAGAGCAGCAATGTCGAGGCATGGAAATTGATCAAACAGGGCTTTGAAATTTACCTCACAGTGTCTAGAGCAGACGGTAAGGGAGATAAAATTAAAAAGGCACTTCTTCATTATTTGATAGGGGAAGATAGCAGAAAGATTTACACTTTTCAAATGTTGACGACCAAACAACTTATACTGATCTTTTCAATAATATGTTTAATGACTATTTTGTTGGTAAAAGGAATCGCACTTTTGAGTGCCATCTGTTCATATTGATAAAACAGAGTGACAAGACTTTCCATACTTTTTATATGCACAGCATTTTTTATTATTATGTTTTGGCGTTGTCCGTCTGTCTGTAAACAGTTTTTGTGCCACCAACTCCTCCATAGGTTTACATGCTACATTGTTCAAACTTTGCACTCATGTTGATCAGTACAGTCATTCAAGCAGTAACGGTCAGGCGATGTTAAGCTTTAAAAAAATCAAATTTGAAGAGAATTTCAAAATTTTATTCCAGTTTTGTGAAGTAATATGTTGCTCGTCATCTTTGAAAGTTTCGCGAGTTCATTGTTGTTTTTTGCTGACAAAAGCTATTTGTTTTAAAAAGACTGAATGTGCGCCAGAAGAAATTTCAACACGCGAAACCGCAAAAAAAGTTTCCGTCTCAACTACGGAAAGAGAAATATAAAGATGGTGAATGTAAGTATTATTATTTGAACAGGTTTGTCTATGCTTCAAATTCACGATAAAATAATTGGGATAAATATCAGGAGGCATCATGATATATTTATTCCGTTTCAACAGCAAGTCGAGATGTCAATACTGGGTCACTGCCAGACATGTGCAGTAAAACCTATTGAAACAGTGCTCAAGTTGAACTATTTCTAGAAAATTAACGCAAAACTACTGTATTTGATCCACTTTGTTTTCACTTCTTTCCACTGTAGAAGTTGTGACTAGTGTGGTGAAATTAATTCAGAAAAGACACAAAAGACTTTTTGTGACCAATAAATACATATAAAGTGAGAAAATAGATTGTCAGGGGATTCCAAAGAGGGTGATTCTTTATAGACACAAGCAACCCGTTACTGACTAAATTGCGACAAACAATCTAATTTTATAAAATAAACAGAAGCTTCAACAGAAGAATTCCGCTGCAATAATGAGTGTCAGATACCTGTCAGCGAAGAACAAGAAACAAAATTTGGATAACTTATTTTATTTGAGAGAAATAATCGAAAATTTGAAAGGTGGCCTGTTATACCCTGAATGACTGTAATTGCCGTTGTGCATGTGACAAGTGCAGGTAACTCCATTTTGTATTTCCAGAGTCATGTCCCCTTTTAGTACTTAAAACATTATAGTATTGTGCCACCTGCTCCTTCAACATTTTACATGATATATTGTTGAAACTTTGCACACATGGTGATCACCAATTGCCGTTGCGCTTGTGACAAGAGCAGGTAACTCCATTTTGTATTTCCAGAGTTATGTCCCTTTTAGTACTTAAAACATTACAGTATTGTGTCGCCTTCTTCAACATTTTACTTGCTATATTGCTCAAACTTTGCACACATGTTGATCACCAATTGCTGTTGTGTATGTCACAAGAGCAGGTAACTCGTTTTTTTATTACCAGAGTTATGCCCCCTTTTAGTACTTGAAACATTACACTGTTGTGTCGCCTACTCCAACATTTCACTTGCTTTATTGTTCAAACTTTGCACCCATGTTGATCATCATTTGTCGTTGTGCATGTGACAGGAGCAGATAACCCCATTTTATTTTTAAACGACGAGAATCCTCGCCATTTATAGCTGTCATGATCCTCAAAATGTCCTTTTCCTTGGCAGTTGGCACCACCTATCGCCAATCGTTATCAGTGAAGTTAACCTGTCAATGAATGGATACTACCATTGTAAATGGAGAGGAGAATCTTCTACAGCAGCCTTGTAGCCCTTTGGGTTCCATTCTACAGTTTCGCACTTTTGCACAGGGGTGAAATTCTAAACAATGGGCAATGTTGAAACTAAGGCCATGTAAAATAGAGATATATTTTTAGTATCAGATATATGATTACATTAGGCCTTTTGTTGGATAAGAGAATTTTAAGTTTTAGTCCCAAAGTTGGAGTCTGATACTTAGGGGTAAATTACCTGATGAATTATGGGAAACAGTGGCTTCGAAAAATTGGCTATTTTTTAAAATGTAATTTTTACACGTGTTTGTTACCAGACAGGTAACTAAAAAATGAAACGGAAACATATAAATTTTTTGGGGCATTTTAGAAACGGGGGATGCTCTGCTCCAGGGGTAGGAAGGTGGGTTTGGTGGGAAAATTCTGCTTTTGAGGCTGCTGGGTGGCTGAAAATGACTGGTTTTGGCATTTTGTCATGCAATTTTTCAGGTTGAAGTCTTGCCTTTGACAATAAATTATTCCACCCACATTCAAATTGTTTTTTTCTACTTAGGCCCCCAAAAAATAATGATTTGGTTCTGGTTACTTGGCCGAACCTAATTTTGAGTCCCGATCCTAACGATATTTTTTTATTGAAATTGAAAAAGAAACAGAAAAAAACACACAAACGCCAACTTTTACAACAATGACAGAAATTGTGTTGGGTGGGTTTTTGGTATACCGATTTATATATATAATCAGTACCTTGTTCAAAATTGTCATCTGCAAATTTAATCATAATTGGTAATTGTATACCAAAGTTATTTTTACTCCGGTATGCAAATTTCAACTTGTTTATCACGATTTACAAGAAGTAAATTTACTTCACTGGTACGGATTACTGATTGTTTAAATTTGGATCTTTCCCTTTTTACCACCCTGTCTAACCTCGTAGACTGTGGGACCTTTCTTTATTACTTTTCGTTCCAAACTATTCAAGTTATTTGCTTCGACAATCACCATTATTATGAAAATGATAGAACATTGTTTACCTCTAATTTGTCATAAACGAGTTGAGATGAAAAGCCACAACCACGTATACTGCATTACACAAAGTTTGCGTAGTCAGTCACAGTGAACATTCGACCAATTGTATTCCTGCTATTTAAAACAAAGAAATTTTTCTTGGGATTCTCCGAGGGATTCCCTGTAGTTTTACACTTGTACCTCAAAGTGAATTGCTGTTTGCACACGGTGACGTCATGATAGAATCTCGCCTTCAAAACAGTGTGCACGCAAGTATTTGATACAAGACCGATGCATGGTACATTGTTTTCAAATAAACAAAAGCAAGCAAGTCATTTGTGCTTCTCCTGCCTAGATAAATACGATGATACTCACCCAGTCCATTACCACAAATCACTTAAAATATCAATTTATTTAACACTCCCCGTGATAAAATGAGATGTGAGAATGCACACTTCACTTCAAAATTTGAGGGCAGCTGATGATAATATTATCAAGACACCTCCGAGTCAGTTTCATTTTGAAGTTGCGGAATTACACCCGAAATGTCTGCTGCAATCGGGAATAAAGCATCTGCTGATAAACTGCCATTTTGGGTGTAATTTTGCAATCCAGACTCAACAGAATATCAAACCAATGTATTTCATTCACAACTGTTAGAAGAATTTGGTCCTAAAAATTAACTTGAGCACAAATTCAAAGGAAAAAAAAAATAAAAAAAAAAAAATATCCCGACCTACCGACCCTATTTTTTCTATGTAACCAGAACCAAACCATTAATTTTTTTGGCCTTAGTCAGATAGTGTTATATGTTTTTTGTGGATTTGGGAAATGTAATACAAGTTATGGGTTGTATAACTAAGTTACAGAATATTTGCATTTGAAGAGCGTGTATGGCATGTCATTTTTGGATATGCTTGGAAAATTGTGGAGCGGAACCTTAGAAGTTATCTTCTGAATAAAATGGATGCTACCATTTTTTTTTAATTTTGTGAAGACCTTAGATTGCTTAATATGAAAATGTGAAAACAGGTGAACTATCCTTCACCCCAGACAGGGCAGGGGAATGGGCAATGACTGGAGGGGTGGCCCTGGGGGGACTGCCCATTGCCCATTCCCCCGGGGGAGTCGGACATAGTCGAGTCAATAAAAATTTCAAACTTTACCCCAGAGAAACTTGAGCATGTTCCAATTTTGAGGGACGTATGTTGCCCTGCTAGGCGGTGGTCTTGTTTACACGAGTTACAGACTCCAGCAGTAAAATGCAAATTTGGAGATACATTAGAGGAGAATATATTTGCAATCAGATTGTTGTTGGTATTTTCAGTATGCAGATTAAAGAGCGTTTATTGCGTGAAGCAAAGTTAGATTTACAAACTGTCAGAGCTATTTGTTTAACACATGAAAATGTTCAGCAACAAGTTCAGGAACTTTCACCTTTGACCTCTGCATCTGAGAGTAAAGAAATTCATGCTTTCCGTAAGAGCAATCTGACACACCCCCACAGAGAAAGTGGTTTTTCCCAATTACCGAGAAATCATTGAGGAGCTTTGCATAATAGGACGAGTGTATTTCTTATGCGAGGTGGAAGTCATTCTTGTGTTCAAAATGACGGTGCCAGAAATAAACGAAACAACGTCCTTCGCAATTGTACCCATTGTGGCAGAACTCACAGAGTAAATAATTGCCCAGCTTTTGGAAAGACTCGTTCATATTGTCAGAAATTAAATCATTTCAAAATGATGTGTCGTACCAAAAACATACACGCTTGTACGTACTTTCCACCAGCTCAACTTGAAAATGAAACTGGCTAATTTTTCTGACAAAGAAATTCATTCAGTTGACCAAATTTTCATTGGTACAATTCCCAACAAAAATACTGGGAATGGACTGTTTCAACACATATTGGTGTAAAACAATATTTTATGAAATTTAAACTTGACACTGGAGCTCAGGCTAATACTAGAAAACCATTGCAGCCATGTAAGAAAAAGCTTACAGCTTACAATAACAAACATTAATGTGGCTGGTGAAATAAAGTTGCCTATTATTGTTAATTCCAGGTCACCTGTTTTAGAATTTATTGTAGTAGCTGAGAAATGTTTTCCAGTTTTAGGAGTAGATGCTTGTGAGAAACTGAAGCTTGTACAAAAAATATGTACTGTTGACACTGAAACAAATAAACAGCAGCAATTCTAAAATGTTGATAAAATTTTTCAAGAATATTCTGATTTTTTTTCTGATCGACTGACTGGTTTGAATGAACCTGAATTGCATTTGACTTTGAAGAAAATGCAATTTGTCCCAAATACACCAAGAAAAATACCTTTTGCCCTGCATGATAAGGTTAAAATAGAATTAACCAAAATGTTATGCTATGGAGTGATAAGCGAAATAAATGAACCTACTGAATGGATAAATTCAATGGTTTTTGTTGAGAAACTTTAAGCAAGATATCAGAAATTGTCTTGATCCTCGAAATCTTGACAAGTATCTGCAAACTGATAAATATAAAATTCCAACTGTAGAAGAAATGACAGCTAGATTATCTGGATCAAAATGTTTCACAACTTTAGATGCCAGAGCAGCTTTTTGGCAAATTAAATTGAATCATGAAAGTGCCAAATTGACAACAAATAGTACACCCTTTGGGATCTACTGCTTTAACAGGTTACCTTATGGCTTGAATGTATCATGTCAAGTATATCAGAAATACCTATGTCCTTGGGCAAGGCACTTAATCGCGATTGTCCACATGGGGGCACGATGACGCCGTGTACTAAGGCGTACTGCACGTTGATGGTGCTCATGTCTTCAACCAATCTAACCCTGCCTATGCTACAGTGCGGAGTTGCGATGTTGGGGAGCTGACAGCTGCTTGTCGTTGCTCGGTGGTTCTCTCCGGGTACTCCGGCTTCCTCCACCCGTAAAACTGTCGCGATCATGATTAGCAGTTGTGCAGTAGTATGTGACCTTAAAACACCAATAAACAATAAACAATCAGAAATACATGTCAAATTGGTTTGAAAATCTAGATGGTGTGGAGGCCTACATTGACGACACATTGATCCATGCTCCCGATGAAAAGACATTGAATAAACATGTTATAAAAGTCTTGAATATTTGTCGCGAGAAGAATTTGAAGCTTAATAGAGATAAATGCTGTATAAATATTACTTCAGTAAAGTATTTAGGATTTATAATATCTGAAAAAGGTGTACAGATTGATGATGATAGAATTAATGCTATTAAAAACATACCAAGTCCTACTTCCAAGGAAGACATTCAGAGATTTTTGGGAATCCTAACTTTTGTGAATAAATTTATCAAAAATCTGTCGCATGAGACACAACTTTTAAGAGTTACTCAAGACAGACACTGCATTTGTTTGGACCAGTGAACATGAAAAAGTCTTCAACAGATTGAGGGAAATTTTAATACAGGCACCAGTTCTGAAATTCTTCAACCCTTCCAAGGAAGACATTCAGAGATTTTTGGGAATCCTAACTTTTGTGAATAAATTTATCCAAAATCTGTCTCATGAGACACAACTTTTAAGAGTTACTCAAGACAGACACTGCATTTGTTTGGACCAGTGAACATGAAAAAGTCTTCAACAGATTGAGGGAAATTTTAATACAGGCACCAGTTCTGAAATTCTTCAACCCAAATAAAAATGTGACGATATCTGCTGATTCATCAAAATTTGGGCTCGGTGCAGTTCTCATACAGATGGTATTATAGCTTATGCTTCCAGAACTTTATCACAGGCTGAATGTAATTATTCTCAGATAGAAAAGGAACTTCTTTCGTTATTTTTGCAATGGAACGCTTTCATCAATTTGCTTATTCTCGACATGTTTTAGATGAAAATGCCCACAAACCCTTGAAATTTATTCTAAATAAACCATTGGCTCAAGCGCCACCAAGGACTGAGAGACTGTTCTTGCATCTTCAGAAATACAATTTTACATTTGTATGGAAGCCTGGAAAAGATTTGAAAATTGCTGATGCATTATCACGTGCTCCACAACCACCTAAAGAAAATGACTTACAACTCGCAAGTGACTTGCAGTGTTATGTTTATTTGATTGAACTAGTCTACCATTTTCACCACACAAATTGGCTGAATTTACAGTGAACTTCAAACATTGAAATATTTCATTTCAAATGGTTGGCCAGAAAATCAAAAAGATGTACCCAACTCAGTACAGTAGAATTCTCTTAATTGAATATCCATTTTGCCAGTGAAAATTATTCAATTAACAGGAGTATACAATTAACAGGGATTTCGTCAGTTTCCTGTGTTCTGGAGGTAAACTGAGCATTTATTCTATTATATCTTGTATGACAGAGCTCATAGAGCTCTGTCAAACCAGACATAATAGAATAAATGCCTGTATTGAATGTAGTGATCCCAAAAAGGTTGATAAATAAGGGGAATTTGGTGCGTGTCACAGTAATTTTTTCGACATATTACAAAAATTTATATACAATTAACAGAAGTTTACTCTACAACCCATATGCAATTAACAGATCAAATTTGTACTGAAGATATGGTAAATAGTTTTGTGTTTGAAAATTATATTCAATTAACAGGGACATACAATTAAGAGATATCCAATTAAGTGGGCTCCACTGTACTTAAATACTGGAACTTCAGAGATGAACTCTCATAATAATTCACAAACTCTCGTTTTTAAGAATTCTAAATTGTTAATTCCACAAAAGTGGAAGCCTGATCTTTTATGTAGAATTTATGATGGAATAGTGAAATGCATTTCACGAGCTTATAGGAACAGATTTTGGCCTGGTATCCAAAGTGATATTAAGAATTTTGTCAGTAAATGTGAAGTTTGTCAACAACATAAACCTCAGCAAACGAAATCTCATGAAAGACTCAACCTCCCTTGGTTGAAGTTAGCCAGTGATGTTTTTCATTTTGATGGAAAAAACTTTTTCTCAGTAGTTGACTTTTACTCAGATTATTTTGAAATTGCCAAGTTAGAAAATTTATATGCAAATGAGACTGTATTAAAAATGAAATAAATTTTATCATGCCATGGTATTCCCGAAATACTCATCACTGATAATGCTACAAACTTTACAAGTGAAAAATTTAAACTTTTTACATCTTCATGGGGTATTGAACATACCACGTCCAGCCCCCATAAACCCAAATCTAACGGGCTTGCTAAAAAGTACTGTGGCTTTGCCAAATCTCTTCTGCTCAAAGCAAAGGAAGAGAAGAGAGATCCTTACCTGGCTTTGCTTACTTACAGAGATGCACCCATTTTGAACAATAAATCACCGGCACAATTATTAATGGGAAGAAAGCTGAGAACTATACTACAGTAAAACCTGTCTTGAGAGACCACCTGACTTGAGAGACCACATCTGCCATGCACCGATTGGTTTTACTCTATAATGGACCTGCTATGGGAGACCACCTGTCTTGAGAGACCACTGTGACTTGGTACCAACTTGTATTTTTATGCCATAATGGACCTGTCTTGAGAGACCGCCCCTTTGAAGACTGAAACCATGACAAAAACTTTTTACCTGTTCTGGAATTGGAAAATCCATTGTGGTTATACGAACAAACGAAAATGGTTTCACGCGCTGAAGGCGTGCAGGGACGGTCTTGGGGAGCAAGCCCCTTTCGACCCTCAGTGACTGTATATGATTGGTTTTCACATGTCTAGGCGTGTTGAAGGATGAAAAGGTTCCGGTACTCGGCAGGTGTCTCCGGTTGCGGCGTGGTGGTCTTGTGACTGATGTCGGTTGAACCCTCGGATGAGGACCAGTGTGGGAGATAGGGTCCTCTCACAAAGGTACTACCTCTCCCCGAGGGTGCAGTCGATCTGTGTTTTCAGGCAAGTATAGTCTGCCACTTAGAAGATGACATTGATCGATGGCCATCACTGTCAAGTATAATCTGCCTCAGACTGTCTCTGTTTGGTTGGACGCCTTTGAAACAACAATGACCCCTTTGGGGACCACCAGAAAGAAGACCCGGACTTCCCTGGTTCGGGGGCAGGCCTGCATTATAATCCTATTGGGTTGGGGCAGAAGATGTGCAATGCGCTTAACAAAAAGGGGCAGAGGCGGGATGCAGGACCAACACTTTCCTCCCTTGAAGTGGTCGACTACTTTTAGGGATGGAGTGGAGGATGTTCTGGAATCATGGGTTTAGTAATTTCCATAGCAGTTATTGGGGTGCTGATCTAAAAGCATCTTCTGTGTACCTGCTTAAAAGAAGAAGGCAGAGTTAGTATTCATTAGAATATGTAGAATATAGAAATGTGTCGGTGTTTGTGTGCATGTGTATAATGGTTGTACGTGTTCTGGTTATGGTAAGCGTGACTGTTGAGTTGGTGTTCCTTATCATTGTTAGTGGATTGCTGAGTGGTTTGGTTCAGCTATTGTAGCATGCCTTAAAAAAGGGCAAACTCCACTGCGGGGAGCAGTTGGGTTACTGACAATAGCTTAGCCTCCACAGGCTTTCTCTGTGTGGGGTCAGAGTGGTTTGGTCTTGCGTATTGTAGCATGCCTTAAAAAGGACATATCGTACTGTAGGGTCGCAGTCGGTTTGCTGACAGTAGCTTGGCCTCCCTATCTTTCCCCATTGTCAGTGTTGGTGGAGGCAGAGTGGTTTGGTTCAGCTATTGTAGCATGCCTTAAAAAAGACAAACTCCACTGTGGGGACGCAGTTGTGTTACTGACAATAGCTTAGCCTCCCCAGGCTTTCTCCGTTTTGAGTGCGTGATTGCTGAGTTTTTGTTATGCGTTGGGGCAGATTAGATTGTTTCGGCATATTGTAGCATGCCTTATGAAGGACATATCGTACTGTAGGGTCGCACTCGTGCTGCTGACAATAGCTTATACTCCCTATCTTTCCCCATGTTGCTTTTGTGTGCTGGCTGATATAAATCCTGATTATTATGTCTTAATTTAATTTTTCTTAGGTTTTGACGTTTTGGGGTTTTTGTCTGCGATCGCAAATTGCTTCCAATTCGGATATTAGCTGGCTATCGGCTAGCCGATCGTGGTTCTTCGCAGCTAGAGAAGCAAGGCGGTCTTTTATGGTAGGGCTGTTGGCTGTGTCGTGGAGTGTTTTGATGGGTGTGTCCCATGGAGCACGACCCTAAGCGCGTGATTTTGGACCCTTTGGAGTTTTCCCATATTAGATTGATTGAGGTCAGTTAGGATGATTGCCCCATATTCGAGTACTGGGTGCACAAAGGCTTTGTATAGTTTGAGTAAGGTGGATTGGTTGGCTTCCCAGGAAGTTCCCTTTAACATTTTCAATAAGTTAATGCATTTGGTTGCTTTACTCGCCATATTGTCAGTGTGTTTATTAAAGGACAGTGTTTGATCAATGGTGATGCCAAGGAATTTTGCCTCTTTGCATTTTGGGAGGATTTTATCCATGAGCTTCAGGTCAAAGTTGCGTTTGCCTTTCTTGCGAGTAAAGGTGATTTGTTGGGTTTTATTGGTGTTCAGCTTAATTCTCCATTTGGCACACCATTGTTCTAGCTCGTCGAGAGTGTGCTGCAGGGGTTTTTGGAGCAGATTGGCCGTATTGTTAGAATCCCAGAGGCCCTTATCATCCACTAATTGGGAGACTTGAACACGATCCTCAGAGAAATTAAGGTCATTTACATAGAAGATGTAAAGGAGGGAGCTTAGGACGGATCCTTGGGGGGGTGCCTGCTTCAAGGGGGACATTGTCAATTTGTCATCATTGCCCGCGCCTTGATACAGGCGATGCATTTTTCTTAGGAAGTCGGCAAAGGTGTCGGCCTTATCTTTGTCGGTGCACTTGAAGGAACCGTCTTCCCTCTTGAGATGTTTGGCTGCGGCTTTTCCGCCCTTGTTTTTTTGCCCAGTTAGGATTTTGAAAGAGTCCCAGAATTTTTTAGTATCTCGGACCCCATTTGGATTGGCTGTTACCTTTTCCCAGTTGGCTTGTTTTTCAGCTTTGAGGGCTTCTTTGACTTTGCCATGAAAGCGGTTGTATGTTTCTTTTGAGGTCAGCTTTCTAACCGGGGTCAATTTCGGTTTTAAGAGCGTGAAGAGCTTTCCGTTTAGTTTTGATTAGTGACAGTGTGTCGCCCGAGATAGTATTTCTCAGGGGCGCACTTCTTCTTTTGGGCATATTTCGTTTAGGGTTGAGTTGATGATTTTCTCTATGCCCTCGCATTGGATTTCTAGTTCCGCTGCATTAGATAGGGGGGTGTTTATGAGTTTGACATCGATGATGTCACGGTAGAAGTTCCAATTAATTTTTCTAAAATTTCTGCGGAGAGTGGTTGGGGGGGGGGGGGGGGTACTTGTGTGGGCCATTACCTAGCTGTGGTGAGGCATGGACCGGGAGGTGATCGCTGCCTAAGTCATTATCGCCGACCCAGTGGTCATCGATGTGGTTTATCAGGGAGTCACTGGCGATAATTAGATCGAGGATCTCGGATGAGAATAATGGGTTGTTACTGATATAAGTTGCTGAGCTGTCATTCATAACCACATGAAGGTTTTTGTTTTTGTGATTTCAAGGAGAGCTTCACCGTTGGGGATGGTTTTGTTACAGCCAAAGTACAGGTGTTTGGCATTGAAGTGCAGTGTTTGTATTTCCTCATAAAGAATTCAAAGACAGTGTCAGAAACAATTTTACTTGGGTCGTTATAATAACAAACAATCGCGATGTTTTTATTGTCGACAGAGATTTCAGTAGCAATCACCTCTGCATCGAGGTGATTAGTTTTTATGGTTTTAGTTTTGATGTTCTGCTTTATTAGAAGAGCAACACCACCACCTTTGGTGATTAGTCGGTCTCTCCTAATAGTGCTGAACCTGCTTGCTGAGAAATTTTTGCTGGGTTGAAGCCAACTTTCGCAGATACAGATAATGTCTGTATCTTCGAAATATCGGCTGATCTGAAGTTTTTTTTATTGTTAATGCTTCTAGCGTTCCACACAGCTATTTGTAACTTATTCATGATGGGCGTTAAGTTCTCGCTGTCTTTTAATTATTCATGGAGGGTGACTTTAGTTGATGTTAATGGCAGCTTTAATTAAAGTTTCTGATATTTGGGTTTTGAATAACTAAGAAGCTGAATGGCTGACATCCTGACAGATGTCGGACAGGTTGGTGTTGACATGTTTATTAAGGACGGAGTAGAGAGCTCCTGCAACGTGAGAGCATATTGTATGGGGTGAAGAAGTGTTGTCAGGTTTTTTTAGGTTGAGGTTTTTTAGTTCTATATTTGTTTTAACTTTTTTAAAGTGGGGACACCCCTGATAGTTGCTAGTGTAGAGGCGGGGGGGGGGGGGGGGGGGGGGGGGGGCATTTACTGTTAGGGTATGAGGGGGATTTTGACCTGCATGCCTTAGTGAGATGGTTTTCTCCGCATTTCATGCAGGTCAAGGCCCCCCTGCATTTGTTGGCAACGTGTCCAAACTTTTGGCATTTATGGCATTGCACTGGTGGGGGAGTGGATCGGTATTCCTCTGCCATATGCCTTCTTCCATCGATAGTGACCCCATTAGACAGTATTCTTCTTTTGATCTCGGGATCTGGGCAAGTAACTTTAACCTTCCAAGTGCTGTTGCCAGTGGCCCTGGACGTAAATCGCTCCCATTTGCAGTTTTGGACGCCCTCAGTGATGGCTTCAGCAGGAGTATCAGGGTGAACTCTAGTAACGACAACAATGCAGGGCAGTACTTTTGATTTTTGTGTGGGAGGAGCCGGGTTACCAACTTTCTTCCCAGCGCCTCTTGTTTTTCCTAGGCTGCCGGTATTCCTTTTGACTGCCGCGAAATTCATTTCCTTGAGGGGTGTGGAATTGGGTGCGCTGGGAGCACAATGTTCCTTGTTACCGGTTGTTTGTTTAATTCTGTTTCTATTGATTGTTGGTTTGTCAATAGCTACTGGGATCTGACTGCAGGAGAGAACACATTGGGCTGGAGATTTCTCTGCTTTTTTGTCTTCCTAGAGGTCATAACAGAGAAACCTTCCGCATTCGTTGTCTCCTGCAGCTCAGAGTCCGAGTTCTCATGGTTTATTTTTCTTTTGTGAGGTGTTTCCCCCACCAAGGGAGTTACTAGCTGACTCCCCGTCAGCACCCCCCCCCCCCCCCCCCCTGGATTATTGTTTTGGGTGGGATCACTTATGGCTGGTGTATTTGTAATCTGGCTTAAAGTCAGGTTGGGTATATAGCTACCTGTGTTGAGTTTATCCTTAGGATTGAACTGCCTTGTGAATCCACTGGCTGATTTCTCTGAGACCTGGCGACCTGGGCATAGGTTCTTGGGCTTTTGCCCTCAGTCGATGCCTGACCCCCCCGGACTCTCAGACCTTATGGTGATGCTATCCGCCTCGCAGTGCATTGCATCAATAACTTGTGCGTCCTCTTGAGCTTCCTTTAGGGAAGGACTAGAATTAGATGGGGGAGTGATAATGATTGCGGCAGATGATGAGGCTGGAGACACAGCAGCAGCATCTTCCCCTGCACTACCCTCTACATTGACTGGCTGTGGATGACTATCCGCCACCACCTGGATCTCCTTGGCAGGGGAACCAGGGGTAAGCGGAATAACTCCTGAGGTTGTTGTATCAAGTTTGCTGAGACTATTAGAATTCTCTGGGTTGGCAGAGGTCACAGCAGCCAGAGTGAACTGAGCAATACGCTCATCCTTCTCCTTGAGGTTAATGATTTAAGTACAGAAATTAAGATTTTATTTGTGTTTGACATTATTTTTTAGCTTTTGAATACAATAACCATGGAAAATGGATATTATTGGTAAAAGAGGAAATTTTTCAATTTGCCAAAAAGTTGACGGAGTGAACTGGTATGGGCTCAATATTGAGTTTGAGACCCATTACTGTTAATTACAGCTTGACAACGCCTTCTCATGCTCCCAATCAGGTTCCTGGTGGCACTTTGTGGGATGTTGTTCCATTCTTGGACCACCATGGCACCACGATCCTGGAAACTTCTTGGCTGGACTGGTCAGACTGAAATTGCAAGCTGCAACTCATTCCAGACATGTTTGATTGAATTGAGGTCAGGGGATCTTGCTGGCCAGTCCATACGCTCAATCCCATCCCTCTGTCAGTACTCCCGGACAGCATGGGCAACATGAGGATGGGCATTATCGTCCACCAGAATGAATCTATCACCCACTGCACCTGCATATAGTCTGACGTGGACATACAGGATCTCATCAATATACCCCTGTGCAGTCAATGTACCACGTTCAAGAACACAGTGCTCTGTACGCCAATCCATGCTGATGCCGTCCCAAACCAGGATTGCCCCTCCACCATAACGGTCATGCTCAGCAATGTTGGCTGCATGGAATTGCTCTCCTGGTCTTCTCCATACCCTAGTACGCCTATCCGTGTGGTCTAGGCAGTACCTTGACTCATCTGTAAAAAAGATAGGTCGCCAATCTTCTCGGATCCATCCAGTGTGGTCCATGGCCCATTCATATCGTGACTGATGTGGTTCTGGGACAGCAGAATGTGAATACATGGTCTTCTTGATCAGAGACCACCTTCGTGCTACCTTGCCTGGATAGTCTGCATCGAAACATTTACCACGGATGCATTCTGAAGGTCATTGCGAAGCAGGGTTGCTGAGGCAAAGCAGTTCCTATGGGCCTGAATGATCAAAAAATGGTTTTCAGCTGCAGATGTTGTCCTGTCTCTGGCACCACATGCCTTTTTACTGGTGTGCCATACTGCTTAAATTTTGCTCAGGCTCGGGTGATCACCGCATGGTGCACACCAATGGCTTCACCAACCTGACGATGGGTAGCCCCTTGCTCCACCATCCTGACAGCCCACCACATTTCTGCTTCAGACAATGTATGGTACACATAATGCCGGCATCCGGGGTGACCATCCGTCGTTGTCCATCCTTTGTCCGTCCATCTGTCCGTCCGTCAGTCTGTCTCTCTGTCCGTCCATCTGTCCATCCGGCGTCCGTATCCATTTCTTTGGCATTCGATAACTTGAAAGATATTGCTTGGATTGTCAAGTTACTTTATATTTGTGTTCAGGTTACTGATGTGCCGAGCTGTATACTTTTTGGTGTAAATCGGATAATTTGATCCTGAGATATTAACCCTTTATCCTTCAAATTGAAAATTCCTCCAATCCCTTTGGCATATATTGCTTGGATTGTCTAGTTACTTTACATTTGTGTTCAGGTTACTGATGTTCCGAGCTGTATAGTTTTTGGTATAAATCTGATGATTTGATCCCGAGATATTAACCCTTTATCCTTCAAATTGAAAATTCCTCTAATCCCTTTGGCATTCGATAATTTGAAAAATATTACTTGGATTGTCTAGTTACTTTACATTTGTGTTCAGGTTACTGATGTTCCGAGCTGTATAGTTTTTGGTATAAATCTGATGATTTGATCCCGAGATATTAACCCTTTATCCTTCAAATTGAAAATTCCTCCAATCCCTTTGGCATTCGATAACTTGAAAAATATTGCTTGGATTATCAAGTTACTTTATATTTGTGTTCAGGTTACTGATGTACCGAGCTGTATAGTTTTTGGTGTAAATCTGTTATTTTGATCCTGAGATATTAACCCTTTATCCTTCAAATTGAAAATTCCTCCAATCCCTTTGGCGTTTGATAACTTGAAAAATATTGCGTGGATTGTCAAGTTACTTTATAATTGTGTTCAGGTTACTAATGTGCTGAGCTGTATAGTTTTTGGTGTAAATCGGATAATTTGATCCGGAGATATTAACCCCCTTTATCCTTCAAATTGAAAATTCCTCCAATCCCTTTGGCATGCGATAACTCAAAAAATATTAATCCGATTATCAGGTTACTTGATATATTTATTCAGGTTACTGATGTGCTGTGCTGTATAGTTTTTTATGTAAATCTGATAATTTGCTCCGGAGATATTAACCCTTTATCCATCAAATTAGACACTCCTCCAATCCATTTCTATATGTACCCATACCTTGTATGGTGTACATAATGTCGGCATCCGTGGTGGCCCTCCGTCCTACAGCTTTCTACTAGTTGTGCATATGGGTACACATCTGACGATTTCATCGGCCTATTTTTGCATTTGCCATATTCAATCATTAAATCACAAGTGTTTGTATTGAAATGAAGATTAAATACCCTACACATGTCATGTACATATAGACAGTTCACGAAAACATCATGAAAATCAAGGGGTACATGCTGTCCATGACTGTCTCGAAAAGTCTGCCTGTCAAGAGAGCTAATGTAAACACTGGGGACCATCTCAATACATTCCTCAATCATATCCACCAACAATATCGCAAATATGTCAGAAGCACTTTTCACAATGATGTGTCAAATATTTGGTGCTTAGCAAACTTTGAGTAGTATAGATTACCAGTAAACAGTTCACATCTCAAACGTACACGGCAGAAAAATGTTCACCAAGAGAGACTTACCAAAACAAACAAGCAAAAATTCTACTATGACAAAAATGCAAAGTCTTTGAAAAAGTTAAATCTAAATGATGCTATAAATATTTTGAACCAACATTCCAAGACTGGGATTCCTGGAAAAGTTATTTCATATGATTCTCATGTGAGATCACATTTAGTTCAAACAACTGAGGGTACTGTTTATAGAAGAAATCGAGTTCATCTACGTCCTAGTCAGCGTGTTGACAATATTCCTACCAATAAAACCCAGCCTACATGTAAAAGTACATACAATGATTTTGCTACTTACATTCCAGATGCACCAAATGCTTTACAAACAGATCACACAAACAGTGTTAACCCCAGTATTGAGTTTGACCAAAGACTCTAAAGAGTAACCAGATCTGGTTGTGTGATAAAACCACCTGCTCGTTGTTGTTTTCCCACCTGGCCATCCAGATTCCTTTAGCACTGCCTACAGGTTGTTTTTTTATGAAGGAATTTCTTTGTAACTTCTGGGGGCGCGGTGGCGTTGCGGTAACCGGTTCTTGTCAGATCACCGAAGTTAAGCAACGTCGAGCCCAGTTAGTCCTTGGATGGGTCTGAGCGATCGATTCCTGCGTTGTGTCCTTGGGCAAGGCACTTAACCCTGATTGTCCACATGGGGCACGATGATGCCGTGTACTAAGGTGTACTGCATGTCGATGGTGCACATGTCTTCAACCAATCTAACCCTGCCTGTGCTGCAGTGCGGAGTTATGATGTCGGGGAGGTGGCAGCTGCTCGTCGTTGCTCGGTGGTTCTCTCTGGGTTTTCTGGCTTCCTCCACCCATAAAACTGTCACGGTCATGATTAGCCATTGTGCATAAGTATGTGACCTTAAACACCAGTAAATAAATTGTAACTTGGTAGGATAACTCTGTATATCCAGATGAGACTACACCTATTTTGGTCACGATCGATTAACCATGACCGCCGGACCGGCATGTGAACTAGATTACTTTAGCAAAGTCTTAGACTCATTTTTATGAAGGGATTTCATTGTAACTGGGTAAGATGTCTTGTTTTTGAATGATTTTACTGTAACTTTGTAACTTTGGTTGACATATGTTAACCCAGACCTCAATTCCTTAGTACAGCCTACACCTCAAATTGTTTTTATTGAAAACATAGCATGAATGCAAGAAGGTTTTGAAATACTGAAGCATTGCAAAGCCTTGTTTCACTCAATGGACAAATTTATCAGTTTTATTAACTTGGGTAAAATATCAGACATGAACCATTTAATTTTTAGGTCAACTTTGGCGAAGTCAAATTTGAGCTTATGCCATGGCCAGTCGTCCGTCTGTCCGTCAACAATTCAATACGGCTCGGGCTAGAGGCCACATTTATGAACTGATCTTTACGAAACTTCTTGGGTACCTTTGTTATGACCGTGGGACGAGAACGAGTGTTTTTGGGTCCGATCCAAAATTCAAATTGGCCGCTGGCAGCCATTTTGTACAAAATTAGGTGCAATCAATTTTTTGTGCAGAACTTCCATATGAAAGCGCTGATTTGAATAATTTTTTGTATGAATGTTTAGTACCATGGGATACGTCACATATAATACGGGTTTTTTTCTCGTGCAGAAATTATGCAAATTAGATGAACTTTGATTTTGTCAGTGCTACTTACACACAGTAAGTACACATGTCAATACGGCTCGGGCTAGAGTCTGTATTTATGGACCGATATTCATGAAACGTCTTGGGTACCTTTGTTATCACCTTGGGACAAAAACAAGTGTTTCTGGGTGCGGTCTAAAATTCAAAATGGCTGCCAGTGGCCATTTTGTACCGAAATTAGGTCTAATCAGTTTTTTGTACACAACTTCTATATAGCTCAGGCTAGAGGCCGTATTTATGAACCGATCTTTACGAAACTTCTTTGGTACCTTTGTTATCACAGTGGGATGAGAACGAGTGTTTTTGGGTGTGGTCCAAAATTCAAGATGGCCACCAGCAGCCATTTTGTACCAAAATTAGTGCAATCAGTCTTTTGTACAGAACTTCGGTATGAAAGTTCTGATTTGAATAAATTTTTGTATGAATGTTTAGTAACATGGAATACATCACATATAAAACAGGGTTTTTTCTCGTGCAGAAATTATGCAAATAAGATGAACTTTGATTTATTCAGTGCTACTTATACACTGTAAGTGCACATGTCAATACGGCTCGGGCTAGAGGCTGTATTTATGAAACGATCTTCACAAAACGTCTCGGGTACCTTTGTTATCACCTTGGGACAAGAACAAGTGTTTCTGGGTGCGGTCAAAAATTCAAGATGGCTGCCAGTGGCCATTTTGTACCGAAATTAGGTCTAATCAGTTTTTTGTCACAACTTCTATACAGCTTGTATTTATGAACTGATCTTCACGAAACTTCTTGGGTCCCTTTGTTTTCACCTTGGGACAGGAACGAGTGTGTTTTGGGGTGTCTTTGTTATCACTGTGCTATGAGAACAAATATTTTGGGGTTCAGTCAGACCCACTCTGGGACTCAAAGATTTCTTTTCTAGTTTAGCATCTGACTGTCACCCACCTTTACAATACTTACCTATACATTTGTTACAGGCTACGGTCAGTATTTATGTACAGACCGTTACAATACTTTATATGTACCTTTGTTATCAGGTCATTACCTAGATGTTTGTCATTGCTGTGTCACATACTATACATGTACATGTCTTAACAAGTTGAGCTACAGTGTCATTTACACTTTCATTATTGTTTTAAGTTTGCGTTGGTTATAAAGAGAGCATGCAACAGCCAAAAGGATCAAGCAGGAAGGTCTGGGAAACAGATTTTAAACTTTTTTAGGCCTTAACAGGAGTATACAATTAACAGGAATTGGGGAAGAGGGTAAGGGTGTGTTTTTGCCAGAAGTGCATTAGTGGATAAGACTTTCCTTTCCGAGAACTCTGAGAAACTCCGAAGTATTCATTCTAACATATTTTACATGTTTCAGTGCCAATGAGGTGGGTGGTCCAGGAATAATGACGTAGACTGGTTGATAATCAACAAACAAAGAACTTATACAGCCGGCAAGGTAATTTTTAAAGCTTTATACTGCCCCTTGAGTGAAACAAAGTGCCATCTGTAATGCATTAGTTGGTCAGGCTTGTCATTTTGAAAATTGCATGAGGGCCGTTATGGTTCACCTCAAATTACCACAGGAGAGTCATTTATGATTTGTGGGTGCCATTTTGTTTCAGCCTGATGGGTAAACAGCTAATATTATTTTAAGGTACAGTATGTGGAGAGTGGATTGTAACTAAATCACCCACAGAGAGGAGTCATCACCCAAACTATAACTTTCAAATTTTATACATATGGACAAAAAACACAAGCAATATTCCAGCCAATGGACCTCCGGAACCCGGAGGTCCATTGGTTGAAACTTTGCCTGTGCTTGTTATGCTTTGCAGCAAATTTGCAATTATTGCTTGGGTGGAATCTCAATTCTGCGGGTGATTTAGTGATAATACACTCTACATACTATACATGGTTGGTGTAATTATGATGTAGGTCCCAATTTATACCCAGAGCCAAATGCACTTTTTATACCCCTGCTCCCCTTGATCATGGATGCCCTTGTAAATAAGTGTCAAAACCCCAAACTGTGCCAATATGATCCACTTTTCACACAAGACTGTACTCAGTATTGGAAATATGACTCAAGGAAATTTGGCACATTTGGCAAGGGTACATGAAACTTGAGGGCTGGGCACCCTCTCAACAGACTGGGCATGTATGTCCTGCTGGGAGAGAGTAACCATGGCAGAAGTTGACTTGTTATTATTCCCCCGAAAAATCTTCAAGGAGGTATATAGTCGAGGTCTCCGTCCATCTGTCCATCTGTTCATCTGTCCATCTGGCCGTCTGTCGGTACGAACATTTTGTATTATAACTCGAGCATCAGTTGTCGGATTTTAATGTTCTTTGGTATGGTGATAGGGCAGCTTGGGGGAATGGATGCCCTCGTACCTAGCGTTTCGTTCATTCATGTTTGGTAGAGTTATGGCCCTTGTTTGTTTTTGGCCTCTGTTTCTGACTAAGGTAAATGGTACCATAGCCTACAATATAACCATATAAATATGGATGCCAATTTCAGCTTTATTCTTACTGGCCAGTGTCTTATAGGGGAAGTGCTGCCCATTTTTTTTTTTTGTCCACTATCCCAATTTTTTTCTAGTCCACTATTTCTATGCTACCCAGTGTTTGCAGGGCAGGTTTGCATGTCATTTTAACCTACTACATATCGATATATTCATATAAATATGGATGACACAAGAATCATAGTGTTTTTTAATTCCATTCATTCAAAGTTGTCTGGATGAACCAGTTCTCTTCAAACATTCAGAAGTTATTTATTAACATGCAAGTCTGACTTTTCTACCTTCGGGGGCATCAGCACACGCGTTAACGTTGCGCTTGTTATATCTGTTTGCACATAATTCAGTCATGGGCACATCTAACTGTGAGACTCTAATCTGCGTGAGTTGTGAAAACAGTTTTGAACAATTAAAACTAGATCTGTTACTGTTTTCCGATAGGGTGGGCTACCGTCCAATGTTAACTCCACTGGATTCAGTTTGGGTGCAAATTTTGGCAAGTCACCGATGACAGTATTGTTGTTGTTATTGTGAATATCGAAATAGAAAGGACACACAATGTAACAGACACATAATTACTGAATTTGTCAACACTAAGGTCACTACAACCAGTTTGTAGTTTAGCTTGAATGATGTTGTACTTTCTTGTGCCGATTGCGGAGTATGATGGAGGCTTATTAGAAGGCGGTGTAATGGACTCCCTGAACTCCACAAGTGATCAGCTATTTTGTACAGTCTCAGAGAGAGTGTTTCAAATTCAGAGACAAGGGAAGAAGGACAGTTTGAAGAGCCCTGTTCGACAAGAATAAGGAACAAAATTTGATGAGTTACGTAAATTATATTGGGATGTATCAGAAAGGCACGTTTGTAGCAGAGTTTAGAGAAAGGTTGGTGCACTTCCATTGACTATTTTATAAACGTTACACAATATCTGGAATTGACGTCTGATATCTAAGCTGCTCAAACCAATTTCAACAAAAGTCGATCACGTGAGACAGATCTAGTCAGTCCACTGACTATTCGTGCAGCGAACATCTTCCACCTGTTCAAGTAGGTAATGTGGAGCACCACTCCACACAGGACTTCCGTATTCTAAGATTGGTAGTATGATATAGTTTTTCAAGTATTTCCATATTAAAAATATTCTTCAGTTTTCTCATTTGAGACAATCTCGAACATGCCTTTTTAGCTCACCTGACTGAAAGTCGGGGTGAGCTTTTCTTATCACTCTTCGTCCGTCATCCGTCGTCCTGCGTGAAGATGGTGTTTGAGCCTCTTTCTCCTAAACCACTGGCCTCATTTTAAGTAAATTTCATGTAAGTAGTGGTTATATAGGGGCATTTTGATTTTTATCCAAAATAGGTTTCAGCTCATATTGAGCAGAGGTGTGGGGAAAAAATGGCCAAATTTTTTGAAAATCTTCTAATGAACCACCAGTAGCAGAGACTTGATATGTGGTATACAGAGTCCTTTTGAGGTTTAGAATCAAGTTTGTTCAAGAGAAGTTTGTCGGGCATTATTTGCCTTTGTTATGGGAGGGGCAGAAATTTTGGCCACGCCTAAAATTTCTATTTTCAGAACCGTCAGGTTGATTTGAACCAAATTTGATATGAGATGATAATGGGTCATAAGTAGTTGATTGATGCAAAAAATTTTTTTATCATTGCCCCATGGGAACCTCGGGAGCTAAAAATAGGAAAAACCTTAAAACTGCCATATCTCCAAAACTCCACGGCACAGAGAATTCTTATTTTGTATAAAGCTTACTTTTATCCAGTAGAATAGAATGGTTAAAAAAAATCCCTATCGGTTTGATCACAAGGTACTTTTTTCAGGACTTTGAAAAAGTGCTGAGTCAGCACTTTTTAACACTGTAGGCAATGGGAAAAACATTAAAAAATCTTCTTCTTCAGATCCAGCAGGCAGAATCTTTTGATATTTGGTATGCAACATTGTAGGGTGGATCTGTTTCAAGTTTGTTCAAATCGGCCCCCTGGGTTCATATTTGGGCTCAGTATAGGAACCCGATTTCGAACTTAGTGCATTTCAGGCAAATTTCTTAAAAAGTCTTCTTCTCCAGATCCAGCAGGCAGAATCTTTTGATATTTGGTATGCAACATTGTGGGGTGGATCTGATTGAAGTTTGTTCAAATCGGCTCCCTGGATTCATATTTGGGCTCACTATAGAAGCCCGAATTCGAACTTAGTGCATTTCAGGCAAATTTCTTAAAAAATCTTCTTCTCCAGATCGGGCAGGCAGAATCTTTTGATATTTGGCATGCAACATTGTAGGGTGGATCTGATTCACGTTTGTTCAAATCGGCCCCCTAGGTTTATATTTTTATACTGTACCAATGACCCAGACTTAGCTGGTGCTAACTCTAACAAAACCAGGGCCAAACACAAATTTTGCCCCCCAATCCCCAAAATTTGCATCCAAAACAAAAAGAAATCATGTCCTAAAGGACCTCCATACTACGCCTCTACTGCGCATGCGCAGTGACGCAGATGTCCCGAAATTGGTGCCAATTATCATTCTCTGTTTGGCCCTTCATCAGTCAACATCTCACTGATCTTTGTGCTTGTAAATCTCAGTTTAAAGGATGCCAGACACATAATTTTTGGAGAAAATGTGATTCTAAGGAGGATAGAAGGAGGAGAGGAAAAAGAAGTGACAAAAAATAATCAGGGCTGTACTTAAAATTTTTTGATGAAATTATGTTAAGTTGCCTATTTTCGAGGCATGGGCCTCTTGTTGTCATTCTTGCTAATTGTTGCACTGCTTATTCAGTGTTTCCTCTCCCCTAGCCTTCTAAAGTCCCCCCTTGCAATTCTCCCATGCTTTTGGCATATTTTTGAGAAGTTTCATTTCTAAAATTTCCTGGGAGAGTTGCTTGGTTACAGAATGTTTTCTGTTATTTTCCCCATAGTTACGTTTTCACCCATGGGTGTATAACGTTTGTGTTCTGCATCTTCCATCTGATGTTCTACAGATTCTCCCCTGGGAGTCTCTGTTTTGCATCAGATAGAGTGTAATTGATGACTGATTCCGGGCCAGTTTTTTCAGTGCCTGGAGTCATGTTTTCTGGTGTTTTTACACTGTTTGTTTTCATTGGCAACAGCCTTTTTTGAGGGGGGCTGTTTGCCTTTGCTGTAGTTTATCTCACTATAAGATACATTTATATTATCCGAAAGTGTCTCATTAATTATTTAATATAAATTAAAAATTTTTGACCACACTTTGCCATCGGATCCATCGGGGCTCAACGTTACTTTTCAGCAACTTGGGCTTCGCTGAAAAAATATTTTTTCAAAATTATTTTGTTTTGCAATTGTTTTTTCATTTATTAATGGATCATGTTATTATGTGTCTTGGTGTCAGGGGTTTTTGCGAGTAACTAGGACTTATTGTTGTTCTTTCACAATGAAGGGACGTTGTTCAAATTGTAATAGGAAGAAATCTTCCTCTGACTTTCATGATCATTGTATTAATTGTAGTCAGTGTTCTCGCATTAATCCCTGTCCTGTATGTGAACATTGGGATGAGAAACATTGGAAACGTGTGTCACGATATGTTGTTTCTGGAGAAAGAGCGATTCTGGCTCTTTCTCCACAAGGTCACTCTATTCTCTCAGTTTCTATTTCAGAGGAACCAGAACAGGGTGATGTTTCCATGTTATCTTCTTCAAGTGTGCGTCCGTCGTCACAAATGAATTCAGAGCTAGCGGCAAAAGTGCTCATGGAGATTAGACAAATGTCGTCCGCTAGCTCGCCCGGTGTAGCGTCCATTCACCGAATGGTTCGGCAGCCGGGTTCGTCCGATGCGGTCCAAGAGGAAATTTTGGGTGATGCGAGCACTATAAACATAATAGATGCACACCCAGTGACGGCGGATAGTAAGCGAGAACGGAGGAAGCCTTTGAGTCCGGTTCCTAGCTCGTCCAGGTCCAGCCGGGCCACGAGCGAGAGAGGCCCCTCTCTCGTACAACAACATCTGGGACCAGATGTTGTGGTACAAAATGTGTCTTTAGCGGAGCATACGTCCGTCGCTCGGGACGCTCCGTTGTATAAGCAGTCCGCAGAGACTGTTAAGGCTTCCTCTTCTCGTCAGCGCACACGACCGCACCTTGGCTGCGTGGCCGCCGATATATTACCAGCTTCGCCGATGAAGGATTCTTCGGCGACCAGGTCACACCATCCGGCAGCCAGGGATTCGAGACCGATGGACTCTGAACGTTCGCATAGGAAAAGTATGTGAGAGCCATCTGATGCGGAGCTGCCCTCGGCGAAGCAGCGAAAGACTGCGCCTCCGCAGGTCTCGACGCCGGACATTCTTGTGCAGATAGCACAGCTTATCGCAGCATCCCAGCAGCCGACAGAAACGGTGTCGGATCGAGAATTATCCGACGGCGCTGGGTCGGTATGCTCCGCCGAAGCATCGGGGGCGGACGACCGGGAACATCATGAGGTCCGACCGGATGGTGAAAGGGATACGGATGACTTGGAGCTATCCCTTTCGGAACAACATAAAGCTGCCGTGGACTTCATCCGGCACTTTCTCCCTCAAGTTGTTCCGTCGGGCCAGACTGCTGCGCTTCCGGACAAGAGAATTATAGCGTCATTGGACTCTGAATTTTTTGAGCGGTTCAGGGACATCGCTCCCGAGTTTCCGTCGCAGTCCAATAATGTTGCAAGAACATTTGAATTATTGAACGACGCTATATTTAAACTTGCTTCCAGGATGGGGAAAGCAGGTTTCTTGTCCTCTAATACTCTCAACCTGCCTTTCATTAATGCAAGGAATAAATTCGATACGGCAGGACAGGGTATACCGAGAGTTCCTCTGCGTATGGACGACGAGGCGGAAGACTTAGAGCTATCATTACCGTCGTCAGCTTCTATTCCAACCGCGTTGTTGGAAACAGCTATTGCGTCTAACAGAGCCAATTTAGATGCCTTATCTTACGCAGATCACCTTACTAAGGCGTTATCACTGCGCCTTCAGGGGAAAGAGTTTCAGGATATACAATCCTCTTTAAGACTTCTTTCAAGGGCAGTAGCTTATTCCACGTGTAACTCCGCCCTTTCAGTGGCAAATCTGGAGTTGGTTAGACGTGACGCAGCCCTAGCTACATCCACACTAGTGGATTCTAAGGTGAAGAACTCTCTTAGAGTCACTTCGGTCTCAGGAGAACTTCTCTTTGACGGCAAGCTTTCCGCTATTTATGATAAAATTAAAAAGAAAGCTAATGATTCTCTGTTGTTCAGATCTGCTCCTAAGAAGTCGGATACAGCAGACACGAATAAGACAGGCACTTCTGGGTCTAATGCGCCCAAGAGAGGTTCCTATAGAGGTTCCGGTGCGTCCTCTTGGTCTTATTCGAGAGACCGTCAGGATAGCGACTCTCGTTCGGGACGTCCTTCAGGCTGGGACAATCGGTCGGACGCCCCGAGGTCGACGAGGCGAGGTGCGGGTCGTGGAAGACGTGGTTTCTCCTACCGCATGCCTCGCAGGTCCAGGAGGTGATGGCTTAAACCTCTATCGCGTTCCGGTTGGCGGAAGGTTGTCGAGCTTTTCACAAGAATGGGCGTCGATTACGGACGACCCTTGGGTGAGAGGAGTGACTTCGGAAGGTCTAAAGATATCCTTCAAACGAAAGCCTCCATTAACTCGAAGTCCAAAGTGGACTCATCTTCCGTCAAATCCACAGAAAAGAGACGCTCTGTTATCAGAGGTGCAGTCTCTTTTAATGAAGAACGCGGTAGAGGTCGTAGAAAACCAGGAATCTCCGGGATTTTACAGCCATCTGTTTCTGGTTCCGAAACCAGACGGCTCGTTCCGTCCAGTCATAGATTTGAGCTGGATAAACAAGCTGATCGTCGCTCCGAAGTTTTATATGGAGACGATTCGATCGGTCAGAGCGAGAATTCGGGTGAACGATTATGCAACGAGCATAGATCTCAAAGATGCGTACTTTCACGTCATGGTACATCCGACATTTCGAAAGTATCTACGCTTCGCAGTCCTAGGAGTGGTGTATCAATTCCGGGCGATGTGCTTCGGATTGAATCTAGCACCCTGGGCTTTCACTCGGGTAATGAACTCGGTAATGATCTACTTCCGAGCTCATTCGTCTGCGGTAACGTCGGCCTACTTGGACGACATTCTTCAGAGGTACGGCAACGAGTTAACGCTTCAGAACGATGTTCAGAATCTTCTTCTATTGCTCCGACGTCTCGGTTTTATAGTAAACGAGGAGAAGTCGGATCTGGTGCCGTCCAAGTCATTCTCTCATCTGGGAATGAGCTTCGAGACGCACAACAATCTCGTTCGTCTGCCGTTAACCAGAGCGAAATTAGTCAGTTGTTACGCTCGCTATTGTCTGCACGCAGACAAAGTCACGGCGAGAGAATTTATGAGACTGATAGGTCTGTGCGGAGCCGCCGCGGATCTCATTCCGATGGGGCGGTTATGCACACGTCCTCTTCAAATTTTCCTGACTCAGAATTGGAGGGTGAAAATTCATTCGCTCGATGTAGACGTTCTCTTGTCAGATCAAGTGAAACAAGAGATTCAGACTTGGGCAAACATTCAGGGGTTAACTCAAGGAGTTCCGCTGCAGTTGCCGGATCCGAGTTTTACCGTTATGACGGATGCCAGTCAAACAGGTTGGGGTGCATCATTAATCCCAACGGATTCGAGATGCCAGGGTCTTTGGGATCCGCAATTCCTGTGCAAGCACATAAACATCAAGGAAATGATGTCAATTTGGCTTGCATTACGTCACTGGATGGACATTATTCACGATGCTCATGTCCAAATCCTATCCGACAATACGACAGTAGTGGCGTATATACGGAATCAGGGAGGCACTCATTCAGTTCCGTTGTTCAATCTAACGGAAAGAATCCTTCTGTTTGCGTTAGAACATCACGTTCTTCTTTCGGTCCGTCACATACCGGGTCGTCGGAATGTGCTAGCAGACTCCCTTTCACGAAAGGGTCGCTTGTTGCCGTCGGAGTGGACTCTCAACAAACAAGTATTCAATCAGATTTGCTACCAATGGGAACGGCCAATGATAGACTTATTTGCGACACATCTCAACAATCAGTTGCAGACGTATGTGTCTCCGTGTCCGGATCCAAGAGCATTTGCAGTAGACGCTCTGTCGATCCCTTGGGACGGAATGATAGGATATGCGTATCCTCCAGCGCCGTTAATTCAACAAGTATTGCTAAAGATAAAACAATCTCAATGCAAGATTCTGTTGGTAGCATCTCTTTCGCCACAGACACCGTGGATAAATCTACTCAGGTGTCTGTTGTGGGACCTACCGCGGAAGCTTCCTCCACGGGAGGATCTTCTTTCGCAGGGGAAATCGCGCCAACTCCATCACAACCCGCAAGGTCTCAACCTTCACGTTTTTCCGTTGTGCGGTCCTTCTTGCATGGCAAGCACTTTACTGGACGAGCAGTGGACGCGATTTCTAACTGTAGGAGGACCTCCTCTTCGCTAAACTATGCGGCTAAGTGGAAGGTTTTTCGTCGTTGGTGTAGGGATCATTCTGTAGATATATTCGATCCCTCTATACCAGACATTGCAGACTTTCTAGTATACTTGTTTGACGAAATCAAACTGCAGCCTGTTACTATAAAAGGTTATAGATCTATGTTATCTGATACCTATGCACATCATGATAGTTTACAAATTGGATCTAATGTCTCTTTATCGAAGTTGGTTAGAAACTTTTCGATAAATAGACCCAGAACTCTTAGATTAATTCCTAAGTGGAATTTAGCTTGGGTTCTCCTTAAATTGAAGGAAAAGCCATTTGAACCTCTTGGGACAGTAGATTTCAAATTCTTATCTTATAAGACAGCTTTTCTCTTAGCTTTCTCTTCTGCTAGAAGAGTCAGTGATTTTCATGCACTATCGGTGGATGATTCTCATTATCGTAGTGTTGGGAACACTATCACCTTCACTACTAATGTGGGTTTTTTAGCTAAGAATCAGGCTCCTAATAAATATCCGGAACCTATTGTTATTAAGGCTCTTCCGTCTTCAGACGGGCGTAGGCCTTTACTCTGTCCTGTTAGAGCACTACATATCTATAAACAGAGATCTCAGTTTATCAGAAAGGGACGGAAACGTTTCTTTCTGTCTTTGATGCCTAATAGAAAGGACATTTCAGTCCATTCTATTGCTAGATGGATTCAGTTAACTATCCGTACTGCTTATGAAGATTTATCTTCTTCTCAGCAGTCTGTGCTTAAGATTTCTGCTCATGAAGTAAGAGCTCTTTCTACTTCCTGGGCTTATGCTAATAGTGTTGCTATTACAGATTTAATGAAGGCTGCTTATTGGTCTCAGCCATCCACATTTACGAATTTTTATCTCAGAAATATTGAGTCCATTTCTGGAGACCTGCATTGTTTAGGTCCGTTATCTGTTGCTCAGAATGTCGTCCACTAAACAGTTGCAACTATAGTTATGCAGGCTTTCTGTTCCGGCAGTGACTCCGTCCGGCTGCCCTCTTCGCTCTGGGCTATTTGACCCAGGGCAAGGGGAAGGGGGGGGGGGGTGGGTGTTCCCTTAGGTCACCTGCTTTATAGTGAAAAGCAAGGGAATGCCTCCTCCAAGTCAGTATTTCTGAGTTGCTTCCGGGATGGTTTTGAAGTGTAATATTAATGTTTAAATTCATTCATGTCTTATTTTTAAAGTGTAGCTCGGTGTGAAGCATTTGTATATGTCAAGTGTCAAACGGGCTTTAATATACAATACTCGGACACTTTTAAATGACTATAAAGAGTCTCAATTCTCTGGACTACTTTATTTATTGGCTTGCTTTAAAAATAATTAGTATAAGGGTTATACTGGATGTTAATAGAGAACATGAATGTTATTGTGCTCAATCATTAAGGGTAGTGTATCTTTCTAATTTAATATTAAATAAGAAAGATACATGTAAAGCCTAATACTCCTTTTCTCCTTAAGGGGTTACCTCTTTACTATATAGTTGAGCTTATTGGATTTTCCTCTATGTCCTAGGCCCTCCAGCCTGTTTACTATTCAGCTAAGTCTGGGTCATTGGTACAGTATAAAAATGTTAAAAAATTTATAGTAATTTATATATTTTTTATACTTACCAATGACCCAGACGGGGATGGCCCTCCCTGGAGTTGGGAACTCTTGCCTCCCCGCTGAGTACATAGCGCTGACCAGGCACTGCCAGTAAGAATGATAATTGGCGCCAATTTCGGGACGTCTGCGTCACTGCGCATGTGCAGTAGAGGCGTAGTATGGAGGTCCTTTAGGACATGATTTCTTTTTGTTTTGGATGCAAATTTTGGGGATTGGGGGGGCAAAATTTGTGTTTGGCCCTGGTTTTGTTAGAGTTAGCACCAGCTAAGTCTGGGTCATTGGTAAGTATAAAAAATATATAAATTACTATAAATTTTTTAACATGTGGGCTCAGTATAGAAGCTTGAATTCGAACTTAGTGCATTTCAGGCAAATTTCTTCAAAAATCTTCTTCTCTAGATCTAGCAGACAGAATCTTTTGATATTTGGTATGCAACATTGTGGGGTGGATCTGATTCAAGTTTGTTCAAATCGGCTCCTGAATTCATATTTGGGCTCACTATAGAAGCCCAAATTTGAACTTAATGCATTTCAGGCAAATTTCTTAAAAAATCTTCTTCTCCAGATCCAGCAGGCAGAATCTTTTGATATTTGGTATGCAACATTGTGGGGTGGATCTGATTCAAGTTTGTTCATATCGGCCCCCTGGGTTTAGATTTGGGCTCAGTATAGAAGCTCGAGTTCGAACTTAGTGCATTTCAGGCAAATTTCTTCAAAAATCTTCTTCTCCAGATCCAGCTGGCAGAATCTTTTGATATTTGGTATGCAACATTGTGGGGTGGATCTGATTCACGTTTGTTGAAATTGGCCCCCTGGGTTCATATTTGGGCTCACTATAGAAGCCCGAATTCAAACTTAATGCATTTCAGCCAAATTTCTTAAAAAATCTTCTTCTCCAGATCCAGTAGGCAGAATCTTTTGATATTTGGTATGCAACATTGTGGAGTGGATCTGATTGATGTTTGTTCAAGTCGGCCCCCTGGATTCATATTTGGGCTCACTATAGAAGCTTGAATTCGAACTTAGTGCATTTCAGGCAAATTTCTTTGAAAATCTTCTTCTCAAGATCCAGCAGGCAGAATCTTTTGATATTGGGTATGCACCATGCATAGGGGGTGAGATTCAAGTTTGTTCAAGCCAAGTTCCTGGGTTCATATTTGGGCTCACTGTGGTAGCCCGAATTATAACTTAGTTCAAAATGAGGAATTTTCTTTAAAAATCTTCTTCAGATCCAGCAGTTGGAATGTTTTGATATTTGATATGCAGCATCCTTAGGGGGGTGAAATTCAAGTGTGTTTAAGCTATGTCTCTAGGTCCATATTTGGACTCACTGTGGGAGCTTGAATTGTAACTTAGTTCAAAATGAGGAATTTTCTTTAAAAATCTTCTTCTTCAGATCCAGCAGTCGCAATGTTTTGATATTTGGTGTGCAGAATCCTTAGGGGTGTGAGATTCAAGTTTGTTAAAGCCAAGTCCCTGGGTTCATATATGGGCTCCCTGTGGGAGCCCGAATTATAACTTAGTTCAATATGAGGAATATTCTTTAAAAATCTTCTTTTTTTTAAGATCCACTGATCAGAATCTTTGAATATTTGGTATAAGCTTTTCTTAGGAGGAGCAGATGCAACTTGTTGAAATCAATTCTCTGGATTGATATTTAGGCTACCATGTCAGGTGAGCGCCCTCAGGCCACTTAGGGCCTCTTGTTATATGCGTTATTAATGTGTTCTGTCCAAGATAAATTTGATTGCATAGTTAAACCCAGGTGTTTGTGAGAATTAAAAAAATTGATTTATTCACTATTGAACAAAATCTTTAATTGAAGGATATTTCTACTAAGTGTAAACAGTAAATGAGGCCAGCCACTGATTAGCCAAGTTGCTTACTTTTTTGAGTTCCAAATTCATCTTTGCTTGAACAATAGCAATGTCATCTCATGATAAAGTCAAACAGGTATCATCAGCAAAGAGTCAAGTAATTGAGTCTATTCTATCAACAGTGTCATTGATGTAGACAAAAAAGAGGAAAAGGACCCAGAACTGATCCCTGTGGGACGCCTGCCTCAATTTTCATGTTGCTAGTGTTACAACTATTTATCTTTACTCTCTGTTTTCTGTCTGTTAAGTAGCTATGAAGCCTGCAGACCAGTGGCCCCGAAATACCATACTGTTTTAATTTGAATATAAGGCCTTGGATGTATCACAGAAAGCACTGCAAATCTGCAAGTTTTTATTGAGTGCGTCACAAAAGTTATGATAAACCTCTAACAACTGGAAAACTGTAATAAAAAATCTGGATACTTAATTCTATTGAGTAGTTAAATAAAAAAAACAACAAGGTATAACATTTCATGCATTTTCATCCACACTATACGGTTTATCAATGTCATTTACATCTTCAGACTGTTCTTTCAATTTTTCTTCATACTCTTTCTGTTATTCTCACTTTCTTCTCCAATGGTGGTTCTTGGGCTGGTTTCTTGGCGTCTTCAGTTTGATTTGATGGTTTGGGGTCTTCAGCCAGAGCCTCGGCTGCAGCTTTTTGTAGGATCTAGGTGTTGATGGCTGCATCTTCTTCTATCTTGGACTTCAGGGCATTCCACTCTTCTCGAGATAATGCAACCCCAGTCTTGGTTGGATAAGGCTTCTGGTCTTTCCCCTGATATCTTCGAAGGTGTGTGTTCAGTTCACCTTGGTTTGGTACTGGGTGACGTTAGCATAAGTCTTCTTGGTGCCGTGTTGGTACATCTCTGTTCAATGGTTCAATCGTGAATGATGACAAGTACATGTTACACCTAGTCTAATGTGTTTCTAACAGACGAGGTTGAAAACGTCATCCCATTTCAATAAATTTTAATCGACTTTTTTTGGTTGGGGTTTGTGTTTGTTTCCCATAAGATTACGGGTTAAAGTTGGAAAATTTACAAAATTAATATAGAAGTCTATGGAAAAGAAACAATGTACTTTTCCATTGTAAACTCATAGACGGAAAAATTTTGATTCACTTTGATCTGATTGGCGAGTTTGGTGATCAGTTTGATCCCTAATCTTTTGGACATGCCATTTTATACTCGCTTGGGAGCTGCAAACCCCTGTACGTACTTACTGCCAGAACCCTTTGTATGGAATAAAAATGCATGAAATGTTATATCTTGATGTTTTTTATCAACTACCCAACTACAAAAAGATGAATGAATTGAAAACAACATGGATGCACTGCAGGTTGAGTTCCGACAGGAAGTTAAAGAAAAGCATGCAGAAAACCTCTGACCAAACAAACACCATTCTCCCGACTTAATGCTGATGTGTTTCCCAGGACGGAATTTCACTTGTGTAAAAATCACTCATCCAGTACACGATTTCATAAACCGTGAATGGCAAAAACCAGGATCAAATTGCATTTCACATTCTGTGAAGGAGAAATGGGAAATGTCACGTTTTTGATTTTGATATCGGAGGTATCTTGGCTCCAACAACATTGAAAGTGAAGAATATACACCTTTCGACTTCATTCTCCAACTTATTTCCTGCAAAAATGTTTTTAAAAAATAATGTAACTGAAAAGATTTGATTACTATGAATAGTACATCCTGTATTATACCGTAAAGTACATTTACATTTCTCCGATAAATTGACATTGGTTATGCTTAAGTAGCATATTCATTCTCCTTTGAAATGGCGTGCAGTGGCCTACTCATTGAGTTGACTGGGAGTGCTTTCCCCACCTAAAAATCGTTAATTCTACGGGCGCTATATAAGTAATGGAGGTGCTATATATAAGTACTGGAATTTTGTTTATTTTGAAATTCCCACCATTGATATTCATTAAATTCAAATTAAATATACACAAATTATACCAAAATGAAGGTTGGGAGGTAGACAACATGAAAAATATATGAAATCAACTCATAGAGTTGACAGCAGGCACCACTAGTTCCTGGAAGTCTGCTACCGTATTTGTACCAGAACTAACAAAATTATATTTTCTGAAAACAACTTGTGGCCATACATGCTTCACATATCCATGAACAAAGCTGGGGCATCAAAATCCTTCAGAACACAGTGACAGGGTTGCCATATTCTATGCAAGTTATGACACCTGGTGGAATTTATTAGAATTTCGATTTTGTTTTTTTGATGGAAAGTCGTGGTATCAAGTGATTTGCGCATGTCCATCGAGCATGGAAACATTCTTGACAGTGTTGTCCTTTTCCAAAATGCAGTCCTATTGATGCATCCGCAAGTGTTTTGAGTGCCTAGCTTTGTTCTTGGATATGTGATGCACATTTGGCCACAAGTTGTTCTCAGGAAATATTATTGTATTATCAGTTCTGGTACGAATACGGTAGCAAAATTTCAGGCAACTCGAACCCCATCGAGCAAATAAGATATCAAGCAATTGCTCGGTGGGAATTTCAAAGTAAATAAATTTTCCTTACTTATATAGCACCTTAAATATACACAAATTATACATCAAAATGAAAGTTGTGAAGTATAGAACCTGTAAAATATACATAATCAAATCATGAGGTTGACTGCAGGCACCAATGGTTCCCGGAAGTCTGCTGCCATGTTCGTACCAGAACTGATAATAAAATATTTCCGGAGAGTAACTTGGAGCCAAATGTTCTTCAGACATCCAAGAATTTATGGTTACAAACAGTCGCATGACCGATTTCAAGAATAACGTTTTCAACTCAGATTATTTTTTCTTTTTCGTGTAATTTTTGGAGGTGGTTATGACACATCACAGATGAAATTTTAAAATAAGCTTTTTCAAAGACTTGGTTCTGTCCTTTTACTCCTGCTCCCTCCACCCGTAAAACAGTCTAACAGGAGGTGACCCTGGCTATTGACAGTGTCATTAAATCCCCCCCCCCCCCCCCCAAAATAAATAAATTTCCCAAAGACTGAAGTTCGAAGTCATTTATTTGAAACTCGGTCATTGGGATTACCTATCTGTTCGTGATTGTTGAAGCTTGTATGCTTATAGCATTTGAAGTTTTTCTGTCAGCAAACTCATAAAAATAGTTTTTCTTTCGTGAAAAAAGTGAATATATTCCATTTCCTTGTATTCTAGTCATTATTTTGATATATAATATGCCTTTCTTCACTCTTTTCAGTTTTTCGGGCACTGGTGAAAATTTTCCCAAACGTTTTGCTGGACGACGACTTAAGATCAATGGGACCCAGTCAGTTTCCTTGTATAGACAAAAATAAGATCTTAAACAAGTTAAGGTGCTATATAAGTGAGGGAAATTTATTTACTTTGATATTCTCACCTCTGATATTCCATAAATTCAAATTAAATATACAGATTACATATCAAAATGTAGGCTGTGTTGTGTAGAACACAAAAAATATATGCTATCAACTCAGACTTGATAGCAGGCACCAATGGTTCCTGGAAGTCTGCTACCGTATTCGTGCCAGAACTAATAAAATATTTCCGGAGAACAACTTGACAGGACAAATATGCTTCAAATATCCAAGAACAAAGCTAGGTCATCAAAATTCTTCAAAATGCAGCGACAGAACTGCGTTGGGTAAATTCCCAAACTCTCTGCTTGGTTTTCATTGCCTTTTCCTTTATAATTTCGATTAAGGTCATCGGGCCGAAAAATACATTCACATACAATGCCATCCAAAATCAAATAGTGAAAAAGATTGCCTTAAGGTGCAAAAGGCAATCTTTTTTAATCCCTCCATTTACTTAATGGGAAATTCAGCTTGAAAATAGGTGACATGTTATTTTTGCTGCTGCCAGAATTTTAAAAAAATGTTATAATTTTTCATTTTTTGAAATTTAAACTTGCGAAGAATTGTTTATATATACGGATGGACGACAAACAAGTCACAAATAATAAATTTTTTTTATATTTTTGACGACATAGAAAATGACCTGTCATTTAATTTCAAGGTAATTTTCCATTACCTATATAGCCTCTTATAGCCCCTTAATAGTATGCACTATTATTAAATGGAGACTGCACTATTGTCATACTACATGCAAGGTATCAGGACTGCTGTTTGAATTTCTTTGATTTACCGGTATGCGATTGTTTTTCAGAAAAAAATTTGTGGTATCGCGTGATATGCACTTGTCCATTGGCCATAGTACCCATCTTCAATAAAAAATTCAGTGTTGTCCTTTCTCCAAATGCTGTCATGTTGCTGCATTGTAAAGTGTTTTGAATGATCAGCAGTAGTTTGTCTCGTATGTTTCACCTCTAGGTTAGATGACACCAGAAGTGACATGTCACATGACTCAGTGGTGCCATGTGTTGCCATGGTAAACCTGCGTTGACGGCCATGTTGTGATCTCATCCCCACAGTGATGCGTGATGTTAGTGCGCATGCACAGCGAGTATTAGGGTGACATGTGTTTCCATCCATTTTGTATACTGGAGGCCATCATCTTCGATTGTATGGTAGCATGTAGTTGCTATGTGACCCAAAAGCCTACAACAGGACAGGGGTATGTTCGGAGTGTGTATTCCTTTGAACAGGAGTAATTTACCGATTCGTAGAATTACCACAAACAACCCGACAATCCCACCAAATCACCAAAATCCTTTTTAGGACTGCCACACATTGGTACTTAGAGCCCCCTCAGTACCAAGATGGACATTTGGATAATAGTAAACTGATAGACAACCTCTATGAAAGCCTATTTGATTCCTAAAGCCAAGAACCTTTTTAGTCATAAGAGGCCATGAGGGCTATGAGAAAAGGCCTCAATGAGGTCTAATTTACTATCCCTCTTAGCCTCATTTTGATATTTAAGGATTCCTATGACCCAGCTCCTATACAGATACTATACCGGTAGTCGTATCAGCAGCTTCCATTTTATCTCCAAAGCCACTACTTGTGTACGGTAGATTATTTGTCCTATCATTAGCTTCTACAGCAGTCTTGTGCCATTGCGGCCTTGTACCAGTACTATTGGCTATACTATCATCCATCCTATATTGACTTGTAACACTTCTTCCCAGATATATCTTCACTCAGGCCTTCAAAATGTCCAATCTGATTGCTTCATTTCCCCTGTATAACATGTATACATATAGACAGGCAATATAAGGAATTCTGTAATTGGGATTCCTAGCCGATTCCATAAAGTTGGATTCAATTTGACACTTACTGCCAGCATTTCTTTCCAATAACAGTCCCCAATGTAACAGTTATAAATCATACAACAACAACATAAATTGTTACAAAATGTTACAAACATTGCTGCAAAAATGTGTAAGTTTAGGCTTAAAAAATGTTTTGATTCTCAGGCAATCGCTCATTGAATTTAAACCCCCTCATTGGACATTTTTATTGCCTTTCAGTGTCTCCCAAAATTAGTACAAATTCAGGGAGACCCGCAGAATTTTACAGTTTTTTGATTAATGCATATTTATTTAGTTGTATCTCCAATATGTTTGCCTTGTTGCAATTTTTGTGAGAGTGCCTTTACACTCTCCTATAAATTGTAACGAGGCAAATCCGTAAGATTAAATACTTTTACTTCAACGATAATATGAAGAGCATTGAAAGAGTATGAAGTCTTTAAATTGCGTTGCCTACAGTTTGTTAGCTCACCTGAGTGAAGCTCGACGTGAGCTTTACTGATCACTTGCCATCTGTCATCCATCTGTCTGTCCATTAACTTCACTTTTTCGACTTCTTCTCAAGAACCACTGGGCCAATGTACATGAAACTTGTTGTGAATCTTTTCCAACATGTGTCCACCCAAGTTTGTGCATAAGATGTTGCCACCAGGGGCTCAACAAGAGGCATAACTCTAACACTACCCTCAACTTTCTTAAAAAAATCTTCTTCAGATCCAGCAGTCGGAATGTTTTGATATTGGTGTGCAGCATCCTTAGGGTGTGTGATTCAAGTTTGTTAAATCCAAGTCCCTGGGTTCATATTTGGGCTCCCTGTAGGAGCCCGAATTATAACTTTGTTCAATATGAGGATTTTTTTTTTAAAGATCTTCTTCAGATTCAGCCATCGGAATGTTTTGATATTTGACATGCAGCATCCTTAGTGGGGTGAGATTCAAGTTTGTTCAAGCCATGTCCCTAGGTTCATACTTGGGCTCACTGTGGGAGTTCGAATTGTAACTTAGTTCAAATTGAGGAATTTTCTTTAAAAATGTTCTTCTTCAGATCCAGCAGTCGGAATGTTTTGATATTTGGTGTGCACCATCTTAAGGGGGTGTGATTCAGGTTTGTTAAATCCAAGTCCCTGGGTTCATTTTTGGGCTTCCTGTGGGAGCCTGAATTACAGCTTCGTTCAATATGAGGAATTTTTCTTTAAAAATCTTCTTCAGATTCAGCAGTCGGAACGTTTTGATATTTGGCATGCAGCATCCTTAGTGGGGTGAGATTCAAGTCTGTTCAAGCCATGTCCCTAGGTTCATATTGGAGCTCACTGTGGGAGCTCGAATTGTGACTTGGTTCAAAATGTGGAATTTTCTTTAAAAATCTTCTTCAGATCCAGCATTTGAAATATTTTGATATTTGGTATGCAGCATCCTTGGGGGAGGGGGGGGGGGGGATTCAGGTTTGTCGAAGCCAAGTCCCTGGGTTGATATTTGGGCTCCCTATGGGAGCCTGAATTATAACTCAGTTCAATATGAGGAATATTCTTCAAAAATCTTCTTCACATCCACCAGTCAGAATCTTTTGATAGTTGGAAAACGGCATCCCACTGGAGGTGAGATTCAAGTTTGTTCAAGCCATGTCCCTGGATTCATATTTGGGCTTCCTATTGGAGCCCCAATTATAATATAACTTAGTTCAATATGAGGAATATTCTTTAAAAATATTTTTTTTTTAGATCAACTGGTCGGAATCTTTGGATATTTGTATAAGCTTTTCTAAGGAGGGGCAGATGCAACTTGTTGAAATCAATTCCCTGGGTTTAATATTTAGGCTAACATGTCAGGTGAGCGTCCTCAGGCCTCCTGGGGCCTCTTTTTTTTAGAGGAATGTTTTATTTGAAAATTGCCTGAGAATCAATTAATTTATTTTGTGTGGCCTAAATCTCCATTTTTGTAATAAATGCATACAAACAATAATGCCTTTGCTTGCTTTGTTTGGAAATGAGCATTTGTTACAAGAGATACTTATATTATGGGAAAGACCTGACCAAGGCAGATGATAAACTCACTGCACAAGCTCAAATAATAGCGGCTGAAGGTAAGAGCACCATTGACGTGCACTACCTACACAGAACTACACATGCGTGTGAATGGGTTATTGGATGTGGCATGGAGTGCAGTGATTCAGTGGTAGACTCTTGGACTTCTATGCTAGTGGTCCCGAGTTCTATCCCAGTCTGGGACGACCCGTGTTGTGTCCTTGGGCAAGGCAGTTTATCCCGGTTGCCTACATGTGGGCACGATGATGCTGTGTACTAAGGTGCACTACAGGTCGATAGTGCACACGTCTTCAACCACTGTCACCCTTCTTGAGCGGAAATTGAACACAGAATGTTGGGGAGCTGACAGTTGCACGTTGATTTTCTCTGGGTAATCCAGCTTCCCCCACTGTCACGGTCATGATTATCCATTGTGCATATGTATGTAACCTTAAACACCATTAAATAAATATATCGATATATGGCACAAGTGCCATATTGATTAAAACATTCTTGCACGTGTGTAGTTCTGTGTTTATTACACGCCTTCACATCTTCAAAAAACAATTATTAGAAGGACACTCAGCAATTCATTTGACAACTATCAACTAAAACAACACATTTTATCGCCAACCAAATTTGCGAATGGATGATGTTCAGCTATCGCTAGCTAGAGCTGGAAGGTTATTGAATTTTGGGTCGGTTTCGGTTACAACTCGGTTTTTAATAAAAGAGTCGGGTTACGGTTTTTTTATTAAACAGATTCTAAACTAAAATAACAGAAAAAAATTAAGTTGTATGAACTAAATAATGATTGAATAAACTCTCCCTGAGTGTGTTAGAACTTTGTCGAGTTTTTGACACTTGGAAATAATATAAACGAACTTTAAGGACGAACTCTCGCGGTCTCTGCCGAAGTTAATTAAAAATAATTTGTAGCTAACACAATGAGTCACTAGCGCAAATTGGGTTAATAGTTGAGCTAATTTCAGCTAACAGAACGTAGGGGGGGGGGAGGTAACCAAGAAGTTCTAATACCTGCGTCCTACGAAACAAATATCTGCAAATGGGTCTACTTTCGAAAGTTTCGATAGTGCAAGAATTTACTTTACCTGGGTCTGTGGGATGTGGGATCACTGGGGTGCATTAATCCAAATCGCCTTTTGCCGTTTTGTCATCTATTTTCGTTAACTAATCCCCGTGAGCGTTTTTGCTACGATTTTGATCACCATGTATTTTTGTGTGACAGGCAATATGGCGACTGTTATCAGAGATATTTCATGGACACGGACTTCAGTAAACGAAAAAGGTTTGACAGTCACAATGTGAATTGGATTAATAAACTCTGCAGTCTGCAGAAAAGAAAAGTAATTTTGTACTGACCATATCATCCGTAACAGATGATATGGTCAGTACAGACTACAGAATTACAGATTACTTTTCCTTTACGCAGTCTGCAGAGTATAATTAATCCAATTCACATTGTGACTGTCACCCTTTTTTTCGTTGACAGTCGCAATGTAAATCGGATAAATATACTCTGCAGTCTGTGCAAAGGAAAAGTAATCTTGTACTGACGATACAGTGTTTTGTAACTTGGGTTTGTTTTCTAGGGGTGAGCAAAATAATAAAAGAAAATTCCCATTCCCAAATGTAAAAATTCATGATGACTATACGATTCCCATTATCAGGATTTATAATTTTATTTCCAGAAAGTTGCAAAAACTTTAGTCGTAAGAAATTAGTAAGGATCAGAGGTTCACAATACCGTCATTGTGCTCCCCATTCGCACACGTTCTGAAAGCAGAACTTTTAGCTGAAAAAACTATAATTTCTATCAGAGGTGTTTAAGTGTCAGTGATAGTACCCTCACCATTGTACTGTAATGCACTACATGATTGGGGTACTATCACTGATACCGAAACACCGGAATTGTAGAAATTCAAATTTTACAGTAGAAACTACACCCATAACTTATCAATTGTAAATTTCCGAATGATAAGTTACTTAGCTATGACTATTGAGTGCAGAATGCAGTGTGTACTCTCAGAACTTCAGAAGTTCATCATAACATCGTTCTCTCCATTCTGACCTGACCCCCCCCCCCCCCCCCCCCCCTCCACATTCAGACAGCAGAACAATTAGCTGGAAAAACTATATTTCCTAAATTCCCACCACAGAGGTGTTTCAGTGTCGGTGATAGTACCCTCACCAAGTACTTACTGCAATACAGTACTTGGTGGGGTACTATCACTGACACTGATTACTGAATACTGATTATACTGAAACACCCCTGTGGTAGAAATTATTCAAATTCTAATTTTACCTTAGCTGAAAAAAACCTATAATTTCTATCACAGGTGTTTAAGTGTCGGTGATAATACCCTCACCAGTGTACTGTAATACAATACATGGTGGGGGTACTATCACTGATAATGAAACACCGTCACAGTCGTCACTCTAGAAACTAAAATTTCACAGTAGAAACTATACCCATAACTTATCATTAGTAAATTTCGGAAATTGGAATGATAAGCTATGACTATGAGTACAGACTGTAGATTAAAATGCTGTGCGTACTCCAGTGACAGTGTAGTGCTCTCATGATCGCACTAGATTGACTAGAATTTCAGTCTCAATAATATTCTCTTGTTAATGATGTAAGTAAATTCGTAATGATCTGATCATCCATCTGATCATTTTCTCTAATCAGTGATCACTTGGGTAAGTTGTGACTTAAGAAGATCAGTGTTTCAGCATTTGATGGCTTCAAACTTGATCAACGTTGAGAGATAGTAAGCCCAGCTTTGCTGAAGATCCTCTCACTTGCCACAGAAGTGGCTGGTATTGCAAGGTAAGAACGTGCAAGGTTAGCAAGGGTTGGGAACTGGCCCTTATGAGAATTCCACCACTCAAATGGAGAACTTCTGGGGTCCAAAAGTGGCTCTCTGCAGTACAACTCAATTTCGTACTCCATTTTAGCCTTGATGACAGTTTCTGTCTCCTCTCCAGATGAATCACTTTTTGTTTTTGCAGAAACCATCTGCTTGAACGTGTTCCAAATATCACCTGTTTTCTCACCGGAGCACTTGTCCGATGCAGCACCTGAAGAAGTTGAGTCTTCTGACTTCTCTTTGGTCGCAGCACTCGCAGGTGAACGTTGAAGATTTGAAATTTCTGAGCCCTTCCCTTTTAATAACCTACTAGATTCGGGTTTAAGGTACTGTTCATAGTTACCAATCATTGACAAGACCCGAAAAAGCTTTGATGGAATCCTCAATGCACAACTGCAACGTATGCGCAAAGCAACTAAGGCCACTGAACTGCGAAGGTAATTTTTTCATGGCGGCCTGAACATTTGCAGCATTGTCCGAGATAACATAGATGGGAATTTGCTGCTCTTGATAGTCAGGCATCCACGATTTAATGCATCCATTAACTCAAACGAAATGTTTTCAGCGGTGTGACGCTGAGGCATTGGCAGCACATTCAAACACATATCATTGACTTCAAAGTCACCGGTTAAGGTATGGGCGGTTACAGACATATAAGCCTGGTTTGCGCAAGACGTCCAATGGTCTATTGTAATTCCTATGGACTCACAGTCATTCAGAGTTTTTTTAATTTTTGTCACCGATTCATTATACAATTCAGGAATGAGATTGTATCTTAAGTTTCGTCGAGTGGGCAGCTGGTAGCTGGGCTGAATGTACTCTACGAAATTTTTAAAACCAGTATCCTCTGCTATGCTTGAGGGCTGCATGTCTTGGCATATCATTTTGGCCAGCAATTTATCGCCATTTTTTTGTCGTCGATCACGGCTACCCCATTTAGATTCATATCTCATAAAAGGTTGAATTTTAACCTGCTTAGAATCTGTGGCCTCACTTGCTTGGTCACTGGGGCACGATTGTGTCGCAGCCTGTGAAAATAAGAAAATGGACAAAGAATTAGTAATTAAGTATTCACTATTCATTTCGTAATGTTGTGAATTCATTAGGCTGAGATCAGAATAGCTAAATTGCCCCCCCCCCCCCCCCCTTTACCGCAAGTAAATTTAGCAAATTGGCGCATAAAGAGCGAACATTTCTTTCAATTGAATAATATGAATTGGGGCCAATACTGGGCCAATAGCTAAATTGGTAATTGCCCCCCCCCCCCCCCCCCCCCCCTTACCCCAAGTGAATTTAGTAAATTGGTGAGTCAGTAGCAAACAATTGAATAAAAAATATGAATGGGATCATAATTTACGAGGAGTGTGGTCGGTGCACATTTATTATCCATTGTTTGCTTTTCACTTTGCTAACTTGCTGAGTTTTTACTTGCTGTAAAGGGGTGGCGGGGGGACCGTGAGGGTAATATACATTAGTTCTGTGAGCCGGCTTTGCAGTGGATTTTTGCTGGCCTCGTCCAGCCCCCACCCAACAGTATATGCCCAGGTTCAGAGTCAACTTGCGTGCTAGCCAGACATTTAATTAGGCCATTGCCCAGTTCTCACGCTGACATGTCATGGTATAGGACTGAACGTATTGAAGCACAGCTACCCCCAGAGTGTAGGAGGTTTTATCATCCTCGCTTGACATCAGCCCCCTCCCCCCCCCCCCCCCCTCAAAACTTTTTGGGCGTTTCGTCAAAATTCTTGCTCATTGGACATTGGGACATATCAAACGAACATTACAGGGCTTGTGTATTTCGGTGATCATCAAGTATGGGTCGAGTCGAAGTGTCGAAATCACTGGGACAAGATCGACATGGGTCGAGGTCACTGGCATTCAATCTTGGGGTGGCCATGCTTGTCTTTTTACAACATTTTCTCCCGCGAACATTCGTGTATATAGTAATAGTATTGTATAATAATACTGTATATTAAAACTATATTTATATAATATCTTATATCTACGGATTTCGGATTACAAACAAAAAGTACATCAATGGTTTCTTTCGAAAGTATAGCAGTGTAATATTCCATAAAAATTGTTTGAACTTACCAAAGAAGATTTCCGCTTCAGACGCTCGTTCAGTTTCTTTTTCAAATGTACGTATTCTTCCTTATGCTTCGACTCAATGTGCCTTGTCAAGTTACTGGTGTTTCCATGCTCACAAGAAATATATTTATGACAATATTTACACTCAGCCGACTTTGAAGTTTTATCAGTTTTGATAAAGTGTTCCCATATAGGGCTCTTCTCGACCGTAATTGCAGCCATTGTTTCAGAAAAAATCACATAAAAACGTAATTCTCACGTGGCATTCAAATAACCGAGAAAGTCGGTTTTTCAGTTTATCGTCGGTCTCGGTTGTCGGTTATTTTTTCATAACCGAAACCGAGTTGTTTTTTGGTTAACCTCCCAGCTCTATCGCTAGCAGTTCAAATTGTAATTGCGTTGTACGATTTGTACAAAATTCTAGTGAAATTTCGCTTCTGTTTAAAAATAGTTTGTCAACGATTTTCTTTCCGTACATATGTGCGAAACAGATTTTCTTTTTCCACATGGTTTAGTGTTGCTGTAGATGGGGATTACATAGAACAGGCATGTAATAAACCTTGGTACATAACGCAAATGTGCATCCAAATGTGCCATCAGGATTAAGTCTTGTCCAAGGACACAACACCATTTTACTTCTGTTCAGAATCATACCATCGACTTCCCTGTTTTAAGTCCAATTTTCTAACCAGTGATTTGCCGTGCCCCCTGTAGTCGGTTTATTTTGCATGACATTCTGCATAAGTATATCAATATCAGATTGTCGAGATGTTGAAAATTTCCAACCCGTCACCAAATAGTGTATGCCTTGTAACTGTTATTTCCTTACTCTAACTTATGGTGTTTTAGTTTTTAGGAGTTCCGCGCGAATGAATATACCTAACCTTTTGCATAATATTTATAGTGTTACACATGTCCCATTTAATTAGATATTTCAACGGAATATTAACAGACGATCTTATCAGACAGACAAATGTCATAACTGGTGATTTATTTCCTTCAGGGACAAATTTAGGTGAAGCTGCGATGTCCCATTGACATAAATCAGGCTTGCCCATACTTTTATGGCCAAACTGTGTAAGGACTAAAAGCTTATAGAATTGTTCTAATCGTTTGATATGAAGAGTAACAAAAATTCTGTAAGTAGTGATATACTGTGAGAGAAGTAAACTCAAGGATGACATATGGAGACGATGAAAGGATCTTTAAGTTCCGTTCTTTGTGTTTTTATTTCACTCTAATGTTCCTTTTGTCAAAAATATCATTAATATATACTTGTTATGCATTTTATTTTTTGTTTTTGTTAACTCAAATTTCGTCCACATCTGATATTGACTCATATATTTTCATATTAATCAGTCAGTGCTATTCACTTTTTAGCTCACCTGACTGAAAGCCAGGGTGAGCTTTTCTTATCACTCTGTTGTCTTGCGTGAAGGTGGTGTTTGAGCCTCTTTCTCCCAAACCACTGGCCACATTTAAATTAAATTTCATCTAAGTAGTGGTTATATAGGGGCATTTTGATTTTTATGCAAATTAGGTTTCGGCTCATATTGAACAGAGGGGAGGGGAAAAAATGGCCAATTTTTTTCAAAATCTTCCTCTAATGAACCATCAGTAGCAGAGACTTGATATGTGGTGTACAGAGTCCTTTTGACTTAGTGCATTTCAGGCAAATTTCTTAAAAAAAATCTTCTCAGATCCAGCAGGCAGAATCTTTTGATATTTGGTATGCAACATTGTCAAGTTTGTTCAAATCGACTCCCTGGGTTTATATTTGGGCTCAGTATAGGAGCCCAAATTTGAACTTAGTACATTTCATTCATTCTTTGAAAATCTACTTCTCAAGATCCAGCAAGCAGAATCTTTTGATATTGGGTATGCACCATGCTTGGGGGGGGGGGGGGATTCAAGTTTGTTCATACCAAGTCCCTGGGTTCATATTTGGGCTCACTGTGGTAGTCCGAATTATAACTTATTTCAAAATGAGGAATTTTCTTTAAAAATCTTCTTCAGATCCAGCAATCGGAATGTTTTGATATTTGGTATGCAGCATCCTTAGGGGGATGAGATTCAAGTTCGTTCAAGCCATGTCCGTAGGTCCATATTTCGGCTCACTGTGGGAGCTCGAATTGTAACTTAGTTCAAAATGAGGAATTTTCTTTAAATCTTCTTCTTCAGATCCAGCAATCAGAATGTTTTGATATTTGGTATGCAGCATCCTTAGGGGGATGAGATTCAAGTTCGTTAAAGCCAAGTCCCTGGGTTCATATATGGGCTCACTGTGGGAGACTGAATTATAACTTAGTTCAATATGAGGAATATTCTTTGAAAATCTTTTTTTTAGATCCACTGGACAGAATCTTTGGATATTTGGTATAAGCTTTTCTTAGGAGGAGCAGATGCAACTTGTTGAAATCAATTCTCTGGGTTGATATTTAGACTACCATGTCAGGTGAGCGCCCTCAGGCCCCCTGGGGTCTCTTGTTTCAGTTTTTATCTGCAAAACCTAGTTTATGACCATGTTGGAAAGAGGTCGTTGAGCTACTAAGATGTCATAAGCTGTATTTTTGGGAGGGGATCAATGATGAAAAGTTTCACTTGTTTTGGGTTTGTTTTTTTTTCCTAAGTCTAAGGGACACAGACGTGATAACAATTAAATTTGGAAAGAAATTGTCATTAATTTAGAAATAACATTTCTACAATTCAGATCCGATAGAATGGAATACCTCAGAAAAGCTGCACGCATTACTGATGAAACAGTCATCCAACTTGCCATGGCACATCGATTTAAACAAGAATGGTGGAATGGAGGAAGCTGTCAGTTAAGCTGTTGGGAGGATCTAAATATTTTAACTGCTCCGTGCCATTGACTTTGTTGTCTTGTACAAGTCTGGACCGAAATTTAACTAACCTCAGATATTTGTTGGGAAAACAGATATAAATACTTAACAGAAACCTTTTGTGGAGATGATATCGGTCACTCGCCAAATGCTAGCAAAGTGGAAGTAACAGGCTGATGACCAAAACAAAGCAGAACATGTAAAATTCACGGTAGCAGCTGTGGGGTCCGAAAATAATCATCATCCGTTCGAAGACAGGTGGAGAAAGAACTAAACGGTTACCAAGTTGGAGCCTCCACAACTTTTCATTGATGTTTACGAATCAATTGGAGAACTCCAGGAACACTTCACTTCTGAAAAATGTCTTTCTCCAGGTGAGTAAAGGTATTAGTTTTAAGTTTTTAGGAAAATGATGATCCAAGAGGTCCCGAGTTAGATCCCATCTGGGACGACCCGCGTTGTGTCATAGGGCAGGGCACTTTATCCCGGTTGCCTACATGGGGGCACGATGACGCTGTGTACTAAGCTGTACTGCACGTCGATGGTGCACATCTCTTCAACCGATGTAACCCTGCTTGAGCGGAGCTTGAGCAGAGTTAGAATGTTAAGGAGCTGACAATTGATTGTCGATGCTCGGTGGTTCTCTCCGGATACTCTGGCTTCCTCCACCCGTAAAACTGTCACAGTCACGATTAGCCATTTTGCATAAGTCTGTGACCTTAAACATCAATAAATAAATAAATATTAGGAATATCATGTGTGTTCATATGTTCAGGTAGGGTCTGTAGATGCACATAAAGATTTCGTATTTTTGATTTGGCACCATGTGGCACCCGTAGCACTACTTTTGTCATTAGAGAATCATATTTTTATACTGTACCAATGACCCAGACTTAGCTGGTGCTAACTCTAAAATATCTAGGGCCAAATGCAAATTTTACCCCCCCAATCCCCAAAATTTGCATCTAAAACCGAAAATTATATGTCCTATATGGTCCTCCGTGCTTTTACTCCACTGCGCATGTGCAGTGTCAAGGAGGTCTCGAAATTGGCGCAATTATCATTCTTTGTTTGGCCCTCAATATAGTTAACTTCACTGTTATTTGTGCTTGTAAATCTCAGTTTTAAGGATGCCAGACACATAATTATGAGAGAAATGGTTGATATAAGGAGGAAATAGAAGGAGGAGAGGAAAAAACAGTGGAAACAAATGTTCAAGGCTGTAACTTATCATTATTTTACGAAATTATTCATGTTACCTATTTTCGAGGCATGACCTTGATGTGGTCATTCTTGCTATGAATGTTCCATTGTTTAATCAGTGTTTCTTCTCTCCCTTTCCTTTATTCCCACCTAGCTATTCTTCCATACTTTTGGCTTATTTTTTGTAATGTTTATTACTAAAATTTCTTGGGAGTTTTGGCTTGGAAACAGAATTATTTTCTGGTTTTTTTTCCCCATGTTACGTCCTCACCCTTGGGTGGTTAGGCGTTTTGGTCTGCATCTACCATCTGATGTTCTGCAGTTTCTTCTCTGGAAGTCTCGGTTTTGCATCAGATAGTGTTTAAATTGGTAACTGATTTTGGGCCATGTTTATCAGTGCCTGGAGTGATGTTTCCAGTTTGTTTACACTTTTTGTTTATGTTGACAACGGTTACTTCTTATAGTGATTACTTGTCGTCTGCTTAGTTCAGTTCATAGCAAGATACATTAATATTGTCCGTAAGTGTTACATTAATTTTTTTAAATGATTTTAAAATTTTTGTCCACAGTTAGGCTTTTTGGGATCCATTTGGGCTCATTGTTCCCATTGGGAACTTGGGCTCTTCTGAAAATATTTTCAATGTTGAAATTTTTTCAATGTTATAATGGATTATAATATATTATGTATATTTATTTCAAGGGTTAGTGCGAGTAATATGACTGTGTATATTTTTTCATGTAGAAAAAATATTCGTCAATTGTAATGCGAGGATATCTTCCTCTAATTCACAGGTTCATTGTGTTTCTTATAGTCAATGTAGTCACACTAATTCTTGCTCTGTGTGTGTTGATTGATATGACAACGTTGGAGATGTGTGTCACGGTATTTGGTAGCGGTGAGGGGTCCATTATGGTCATCTCTCCATAGGGTCACTCTATATTATCAGTTTCTTTTTCAGAATGCAGAGTGATGTTTCTGTGATGTCTTCAACAAGTGTGTCTCCGTCGTTGCAATATTAGGGCTAGCGGGAAGTGCTCAAGGTATTACGACAATTCCCGGGAGTTCGTTAGTTCGATCGAAGGCATTGATCGCCCACTAGTCCGCCCGGTGTCACGACCATTCTCCAGGAAAGAATGGCTCAACACCCGGGTTCGTCCGTCGAGGTCCAGGGAAGCAGATTGGGTGATGCAAGCATTATAAAACATCAGATGTGCACACCCAGCAACGACGGATCCGAGGATAGTACAGAGGAAGCCTGTCAGTCTGGTAGCTAGCCCGTCCAGGTCCACCCGGACTGCGAGCGAGAGACATTATCAGTTTCTTTTTCAGAATTCAGAGTGATGTTTCCGTGATGTCTTCAACAAGTGTGTCTCCGTCATTGCAATATTAGGGCTAGCGGGAAGGGCTCAAGGTTTTACGACAATTGCCGGGAGTTCTTTACTTCAATCGAAGGCATTGATCGCCCACTAGTCCGCCCGGTGTCACGACCATTCACCAGGAAAGAATGGCTCAGCACCCGGGTTCGTCCGTCGAGGTCGAGGGAAGCAGATTGGGTGATGCAAGCACTATAAAACATCAGATGTGCACACCCAGCAACGACGGATCCGAGGATAGTACAGAGGAAGCCTGTCAGTCCGGTAGCTAGCCCATCCAGGTCCACCCGGACTGCGAGCGAGAGATGCCCCCTCTCTCTTGCATCAACATCTGCGCCGCGATGTTGTATGTTTGTTCGCTTAGTCGGAGCTTACGTCCACTCCTCCTGCCCGGGATGCTCCGTCGCATGACAGTCCGACGTGGCTGTTATATTGACTTCCTCATCCTCGTCAACACACATGACTGCACCTTGGCTATGTGACCACAGATTTCCAGGGGACATTCGCATATTATATAAATGCAGGGTTGAATGTCCCTGGTGCTCCTGCTTTTCCGACCAAGGAATACATGTCGACCAGGTCACTCCATCTGCTAGCCAAGGATATGAGACCTTTCCAGTTGGGACATTCACATATTATATAAATGCAGGAATGAACATCCTGGGAGCTTCCAGCGGATAATTCACATAGGACCGCTTCTCCACAGGTCTCAGAGTAACATGAACAAGGTGTTGTTACCATGATGTCTTCGTAAAGTGTGCTTCAGTCTTCACAGTCAAATGAAGAGCTAGCGGCAAAGTGCTCATGTAGATGTGTCAATTGCCAGGAGTTCCCTAGTAGGATCAATGACTTTGACACCCGCTAGCTCGCCCGGTGTCACGACCATTCGCCGAATGGCTCAGCACCCGGGTTCATCCGTTGTGGTCCAGGAAGGAAATTTGGGTGATGTGAGCACTATAAAATACAATGTGCACACCCAGTGATGACGGATACGAGGATGGTACGGAGGAAGCCTATTAGTCCGGTTCCTAGCTCGTCCAGGTCCATCCGGGCTGCGAGCGAGAGAGGTCCCTCTCTCGTACTACAACATCTGGGCACAGATGTTGTGGTACAAAACGTTCCTCAGTCGGGGCCTATGTCCTCCGCTCGGGACGCTCCGTTATATAGACAGTCCAGAGAGGCTGCTCTTTCGGCTTCCTCATCCTCACGGCAGCACACGCGACCACACCTTGGCTACGTGACCTGTTATATTCAACCAACATCGCCGACCAGGGATTCTTTGGCGACAAAGTCACGCCATCCGGTAGCCAAGGATACGAGGCCTTCATACTCCGGACGTTCGCATATAAGAAATATGCAGAAATCAACGTCCAAGGAGCTTCTAGCAGCTAAATTCTGTAAGACCGCAGCTCCATAGGCCTTTGTTACGGACGTGCTATCACAGATAGCACAAATCACAGCATCCAGCATTAAGAATTAAGAATTATCCGTGGAAGCTGGATTGGTACGTTCCGCTGCAGGTTCAGGCACAGATGACCCAAGAATTACAAGTGGTCCGTCAGGATGGCGAAAGGGATACGGATGAGTTGCATTTTCCCTTTCGAAACAACATAATTGCTGTAGAGTGCATCCGGCATTATCTTCTGACGTTGTTCCTCCGGACCAAAATTGCTGCGTTGCCGGATAAGAGACTGATAGCGCCACTGGACTCAGAATTCTTATCGGTTTAGGGACATCATCCCTCAGTTTCCGACATAGTCCAGATATGTCTCACGGACATTTGATCTGCTGAATGACGCTATATTTATATAACTTGCTACCTAAATGGGCAGGTCAGGTTTCTTATCGGCAAATGCACTACATCTGCCTTTCATCAATTTAAGGGATATTTTGAAACGGCAGGAGAGAGCATTCTGAGAGTTCTCTGTATCTAGACGACCAGGTCAGGATCTAGTATTGTTTATACCGTCGTCAATATCAATTCCAACCACAATGTTGGAAACGACAATATCATCTAGCAGGGTCAGCTTAGACGCATCATCGTACGCAGATCACCTTACCAGAGCGTTATCATTACGTCTCAAAGGAAAAGAATTCTAGGATGTACAACCTCCTTAAGAGTTCTTTCAAGGGCCTCACGTAAAACTCTGCCCTTTTAGTGGCAATATGGAGTTGGTTAGACGTGACACGGCCCTGGCTACATCCACGCGTGTGGATAGTAAGGTGAAAACCTCTCTCAGAGTCGCTCCGGTCTCCAGAGAGTTTTCTTCGACGGCAAGCTTTCCGCAGTCTATGATCAGATAACTAAGAAAGCTCCAGACTCTCTGCTATTCAAATCCGCTTCCATATAATCGGATTCAGCAGAGAAAAGTAGGACAGGCACTTCTGGGACGAATACGTCCAAGGGAAGTTCCTATAGAGGTGCCTATGCGTCCTCTAGGTCTTACTCTAGAGACTGTCAGGGTAGCGACTCAGGTAGGGGCCGTGATTCTGGCCGAGACATCCGGTCAGACGCCCCTAGGTCGATGGAGCGAGGTGCGGGCCATAGAGGATATAGCTTCTCCTTCCGCAAGCCTCACAGGACCAGGAGGTAATGGTATTAACCTCTATCGTGTACTAGTGAGCGGAAGACTGTCAAGTTTCTCAATTAATTGGGAGTAGATTACGGACGTCCCTTGGATTCGAGGGGTGATTTCGGAAGGACTAAATTGTCCTTCAAATGAAAACCCCTGTTAACTCTAAGTCCAAGATGGACTCAGCTTCCGTCAAGTCCACAGGAAAGAGGCTCGCTTCCATCAGAAGTCCAGTCTCTTCTGGAATGATCGCGATAGAGATCGTAGAAATCCAGGAATTTCCAGGTTTCTACAACCATCCTTTTCTGGTTCCAAAACCAGACGGCTTATTCCGTCCACTCATAATTCTGAGCTGGATAAACAAGCTGATCGTGGCCCCAAGTTTATATATGGAGTCCATCCGATCGGTCAGAGCGAGTATTTGGGTGTACGACTATGCTACATGCATAGATCTCAAGATGCGTACTTTCACGTCATGGTAGATCAGGCATTCAGAAAGTATCTTCACTTCTTCATCATAGGAGTCATGTATAAGTTCCGAGCAATGTGCTTCGGTCTGAATCTAGCCCCCTGGGCTTTCACTCGAATAATGAACTCGGTAATGACTCCTTTCCTAGCTCATTCGTCTGCGATAACGTCGGCCTACCTGGACAACATTTTTTAGAGGTACGGCAATGAGTTAACGCTTCAGAACGATGTGCAGAATCTGCTTCCATTGCTCCGACGTCTCGGTTTCATAAGTAAACGATGAGAAGTCGGATGTGGTATCATCCAAGTCATTCACCCACCGGGGAATGAGCTTCGAAACGCACATTTTCGTTCGTCTGCCGTTACCCAGAGCGAAATTAATCAGTTGTTATGCTCACTATTGTCTTCGCTCAGACAAGGTCTCAGTGAGAGATCTCATGAGACTGATACGTTTGTGCGGAGCTGCTGCGATTTTATTCCGATGGGGCGGTTACGCACCTGTCCTCTCCAATTTCTTCTGATCCAGAATTGGAGGGTGAAGATCTTCTTGTCAATCAAGTGAATAAGAGATTCAGACTTGGGCAGGTTTTCAGTGGTTAACTCAGGGAGTTCCACTGCAATTGCCGGATCCGAGTTTTACAGTTATGACAGATGCCAGTCACACAGGTTGGGTCGTATCATTGAGCCCAATGGATTTGAAGGGCCAGGGTCCTTGGGATCCGTAGTTCCTAATCAAGCACATTAACATCAAGAATGATGCCATTTTGGCTTGCGCTACGTTATTGGATGAACATTATTCAGAATGCTCATGTTCTAATTCTGTCCGACAATTCGACGGTATTAGCGTATTTTCAGAACTAGGGAGACAATCATTCCATTCTGTTATTCATGTTAACGGAAGGAATCTTTCTGTTTGTACTAGAACATCAAGTTCTCCTATCGGTCCGTCATATTCTGGGTCGTCTGAACGTATTAGCGGACTCCCTTCATGACTTTTTCGTGATGCATCTCAACAATCAGTTGCAGACATATGTGTCACAATGTTTGGATCTTCGAGTGTTTGCAGTAGACAGTCTATCAATCTCGTGAGACGGAATAATAGGATATGCGTATCTTCCAGCGCCGTTGATTCAGCAGATATTACTCAAGTTATATATCTCAATGCAAATTCTGTTGGTAGCATTTCTAGCTCCACAAAGACCGTGGATTAATCTACTCAGGCGTCTGCTGTGGGACATGCCGTGGAAGCTTCCTCCACATTTTGGTCCATTCTATGGTCAGATGGATTCAATTTACTATCAGTACTGCTTATGATAATATCTTCAATCAGCAGTCTGTGTTTTAGTTTTGAGCTCATGAAGTGAGAGTTCTTTCTACATCATGGGCTTACGCTAATAATGTTGCTATTACAGATCTAATGAGGGCTGCATATTGTTCTTAGCCCTCCACTTTCTCGAATTTGTACCTGAGAAATATTGAGTCCTTTTCTGCAGATCTGCATTGTTTAGGTCCGTTATTTTTCACTCAGAATGTCATCCACAAAACAGTGGCAACTATATATATGTAGGCTTTCGGTTCCGGCAGTGACTCTGTCCTGCTGCCCTCTTCGCTCTGGAGTATTTGATCCAGGGCAAGGGGAAGGGGGTGGGGTGTTCCCTTAGGTCACCTGCTTTATAATGTAAAGCAAGGGAATACCTCCCTTGGAGTCAGTAATTCCAAGTCGGTACCGGGATGGTTTTAAAGTAAAGCTAATGTTTACTCATCTATGTAATATTTTTTAAGTGTTGCTCGGTGTGAGACATTTGTATAAATCACGTATTAATCGGGCGTTAATATACAATCCTCGGACACTTTTATATGAGTATATAGAGTCTCATTTTGCTTTATTTCCTTATTTATTGGCTTTCCTTTAAAAAATATTAGTATAAAGGGTTATACTGGATGTTAATAGATATCATTGATGTTATTGCGCTCAATTACAGACTGGTGTTGTGTCTTTCTTTTTGATACAAATAAGAAAGATACATGTAAAGCCTATTTCTCTTTTTCTCCTTCAGGGGATAGTTCTGTTATATGTAATTAAGTCTATTGGATTTTCCTTTATGTCCTAGGCCCTCCAACCTTTTTACTATTCGGCTAAGTCTGGATCATTGGTACAGTATAAAAATGTTAAAAAAATTTATAGTAATTTATATATTTTTTATACTTACCAATGACCCAGATGGGGATGGCCCTCCCATGAGTTGGGAACTCATACCTCCCCGCTGAGTACATAACGCTTACCAGGCACTGGTTGTAAGAATGATAATTGCGACAATTTCGAGACCTCCTTGACTCTGCATATGCGCAGTGGAGTAAAAGTATGGAGGACCATATAGGACATGTAATTTTCGGTTTTAAATGCCAATTTTGGGGATTGGGGGGTAAAATTTGCGTTTGGCCCTAGATATTTTAGAGTTAGCACCAGCTAAGTCTGGGTCATTGGTAAGTATAAAAAATATATAAATTACTATAAATTTTTTAACTTTTCAGCTAAATTCGCCTAAGCGTTTTAATTCGAAACATTGAAAGTGTGTTCATATGTTCAATATAAATACTGAATGTTTAATATCAGACATTAAAACACTAAATATACTGTTTCCTTTCATCTAATTTAAGGTATATGTTTTGACAAGGTGTAAATAATAAAAAAAATATTGATACTTATATAAATTACTGTACAAATCATAAGGTGTGCATACAGGTGTTGGAATTTTGTATCCAGCCTTCTATAACTGCAATCACACCATTTTCGTTGTTATAGAATCATTTTTCGGCAAAAGGCTTCAAAGGTGTATGATTCCAAATGATTCAAGTGTTTTCATAAGTTATGATAGGATTCATAGATTTGCATGGAGGTTTCCTAGTTGTATAAAGTCAATATTGCCCCAGTGATCACTTTGGTTGTTTGTGAATTGATTTGTGACCTTCGTAATGGCAAACTGAAAATGTGGGGATACACCATAGTGTGCTGTGCACACAAATGACACCAATTTAGGTTCAGTTGGTTGAAAAAAGAAAAAATTGCGGTTCGTTTTTTTGACCAACTGATATAATCCATCCCATTTAATGAAAGAAAAAATAGATCAACATTAATTTCTTCAGAAAAAGCGTAGGAAATGTTTCTCAATAGTATATCACGTACCCGGACGTGCCTCATCGGGGGAACTCGGAAGTAACGTCATGCCACATGACCCAATGCCACAATGTTGTGTTGCCATGGTAGCCCGCATGAGCGGCCATGTTATGTCATTCCCATAGTGATAAGTGGTGTTGGTGTGCATGCGCAGACTGCTCTGCGCGTTGTTAGGGTGATTTGTGTTTGTCGTCCATTTTGTGCACTTCTGGTTTCTATGGTAACACATGGTTGCTATGAGCCCTGAAAGGCTTCCTAAAGAAAAAAGGGGTGTGTTTGATGGTATGTCTGATTGAATAGGAGTAAATCTAATCACCACAAACAACCTGACAACCCATCGGAATCACCCCAAAACACCAAAAACTACCAAAATGGACTTTATTTTGTATGGATCCCCCCCCCCCCCCCCGAATCCTTCTCTTCTCTAATAATATGCAAGTTCCTTTATATAAAAGAGTCAGTATAATTATCCAAATTGACCTGGCAAGTTTCAGTAGTTAGGATTCTTTCAGAATACTTGTTTTTACTAAAGCCTATTCTCTCAATTTTTGGCCTATCTTGTCTATTTTAAGTCTTCCCCAATCTCCTTATAAAGAATTCTGCCTTCCCTAGATGTGTTTATGTGCTAGTGCACAATGTGTACCATTACAGGTAGCACAAAGACATATGCTGGATGTGCCGATATGTGCTTGAGTGCTTATACACAATATGCGCACATCACAAAGGCACGTAGGTATATTTGGGGATCATTATGACATGGCAATGCATTATTTAAGGAAACCTTTTGAGGATACTTTTTTTGAATACCTTTTATACCTTTGTGTTCCTAATATGGCCTTCTGGGCCACCCCACACCCTTCACAGCTCCAAGGCCACCACTTCTCAATTGTCACCACCATATGTCGTGTAATCCAATACTATTGTATTCACCTTTAGTATGGTGTAATACAAACGTTGCAGTCTTGTACCATTAAGGCCTTGTATTATTGGATACCACTATTCTGTCCTATGTCTCCATCATTACTAACTTGTAGCAGTACTGTAAGTGTAGTAGCCACTCCCAGTTCTGTCTCGACATCTGCCACTGGCCAAATCTAGGCTCAATCAGATCACCCCCTTCACCCAATCTTATATCAGTCTCATCACTACCTTTCTATTGAACTCAATCTTCATCACAAGTCAGAAAACATGACGGAAAGAAGCAGCCTAACATAGGGTTGTAACCTAACAATCCTAGTAGGGCAATAAAGTGCCCTCTTGTTGGAGAACATGCTGTTGTCAGGATTGCCTCGATTCTCTTGTCTGCTTCTCGTTTTCATTTCTCTTCTCTCATTTTTTTTCTCTTTTCTTTTGTTTTTCTCTTTTTTCTTGTTCATTTTTTTTAAAACGGGAATGACGGGATACAGCCACTAGTGGCTACGCCATCTCCCTGTGGTGCAATCATGCAGTAGTGAATAATGTTATCTCTATGTATGTTATTGGTTTTGATTGTATACATGTTGCACAACTGAGTAAAATCAATCAGTCAGTCTAGACAATGTCTAGACCTAGTGCTTGCTAGGGATATAAGAAATTGTATGTTGATCATGCCTTGGTGTGCTTATATTTTAGTACGTATTCTGCCACAGTGTGTGCACATGAGAGATAGCACACTTGGATGTGCTGATATGTGCTTGTGTGCAAATGCACGATGCGACACATTGTGCATTAGCACATAGGCACATACGTGTATTTTCAGATACTTATGACATGGCAATGTATCATTTGAGGAAACCTGTTTTGGGATACCTTTTGAGGATAATTATTGGGGGATATCTATTTGAAGATAGTTCTGTCTCTTAGTGCCTGTTTGGCTTGGTTTTCTTGGCCACCCCAAGACATTCATAGGTTTTAAAGCATCACTTCTGTATTGTTCACAGTCACCACTATCTGTCATATGATCCAATACTATTATATTCACCAATACTGTAGTCTTCCATCACCCTTACAGCTTTGTACCACTATTATTGACTTGTAACACTACTTCATACTTCGAGGTTTTCACCTGACCCTGTCACGACTCTTCCTTCGGTCAGGTCTTTAATACTTGCAACTAGTCTGGTACATTATCTAAACCCGTATCGATCTTTATATTCCCTTTACCAAGTGCACGCTAGGGTCCCTTACATATAACAAACTGTACGTACCGAGATGAAATATACCCTGTAATCTGTACATATTGTGTGTATTAAAACATTAGCACATCTTTTCTTATATGTAAGGTACCCTAGCGGGCAATAGGTCAAGGAAATTTAAAGATCAGTACAAACTTGGCTGAATGAGTCAATTTGGTTGCAATTCGTCCCCTGATTTTCAGTGTGTTCTGTATGTCAGTTGGCACATAGAACACATTGGAACTCAAGGTGACGAACTGTTAAAGACCTGATAGAGGGTAGAGTCGACACAGGATCAAGTATAGCTTTCAAAACACGGCATGAGAACAGTTTCCACCGGATACGTTAATGGCAGATTTATAAATGGCCTAGAATTTTGAAACTCTGTTTTTTTTCCTTTCCAGAGGTAAAAATCATTCCTGACGAAAGTGATGATGATAAAATAACTGATGTTGGACAATGACCGGATAGAAGATAAATACTGATTACTGATAATGCAGGTATTGATATCTCATGATAATGCTTTTCGACAAAAATTAATTCCTTCATTCATTAATAATTTGTATACATACCTTTTTAACTTTATCTTTTTATGCCCCCGACTTAGGTCGGGTGGCATATAGTGATTGAAGTGTGTGTGTGTCCGTCTGTCCATGTGTGTGTGTGTGTCCAAGCCAATAACTCGAAAACTGTTAGGGCCACAGTCATCAAACTTCTCACAATTATAAAGGACCATGGGAGGATGTGTCACACACCATAGCCGTGTTCGTACCTTCAAGGTCAAGGTCAAATTTCAAGGTCACACTAAACATTGGTCAATATTCGTGTCTCAGCCATAACTCAGAAACGAATCATAGTACAATTGTTAAACTTTTTACAAATGTTAAGGACAGTCAGAAGGTGTGTCGCGTATAATAGTTTCCGCCACATCTGCAAGGTGGAGGTCACAATTGACCAGGAATTCCACCAGGCATAGTCCCTGCACTGTAAAGTTTTTCGGAAGGTGGTCTCAATGGGAGTCGATCCTCGGTCTACGGTACCCAATCACCTAGCCAATCTGCCACCATACCAACTGAGCCAACAGCAACCCTATAAAATAGGGTCCTGCGAATATTCGAGATTCGATTCGATATCGATACCATATGTATGCTTCGAGATCGATCCCGAATCAGTCTCAGGATTCGTGTCTCAGCCATAACTCAGAAACGAATCATAGTACAATTGTTAAACTTTTTACAAATGTTAAGGAGTCAGAAGGTGTGTCGCGTATAATAGTTTCCGCCACATCTGCAAGGTGGAGGTCACAATTGACCAGGAATTCCACCAGGCATAGTCCCTGCACTGTAAAGTTTTTCGGTAGGTGGTCTCAATGGGAGTCGATCCTCGGTCTACGGTACCCAATCACCTAGCCAATCTGCCACCATACCAACTGAGCCAACAGCAACCCTATAAAATAGGGTCCTGCGAATATTCGAGATTCGATTCGATATCGATACCATATGTATGCTTCGAGATCGATCCCGAATCAGTCTCAGGATTCGATTTTTTTGAATCTCTCGTACTAACTTCAATTTGTTACATTTCCAACAAAAATAGGATAAAACTGTCATTAGAAAATTCATTCATGTACGCTCAATTCCTATGTATTTGAGTAATTAACAATGTTTAATTGTTAGGTAAGGTGTGAATTTGGCCCAGAACATTATCCACAGTTTTGGTTTTTGAAGGCTTAACTTGTTACTATTCACGTTCTTAAGAACGTGAATAGTAACAAGTTAGGCCTTCAAAAACTAAAACTATGGACAATAGGCCAAGCTATTTCAGCGACAGTGCTGCAGAGAATATTTAGTTATTGGTGTTTAAGGTGTTCACTCCGTCGCGTAAGGGTCATCACAGTGTTCCATAACTTCTGTTTGATGCAATATGAAATAACTTGTCTTTTAAGATTCGATTCGGGATTTGATTCGATGTCGATATCAGAGACACAATTCGATTCGAGATTCGATTCGAAAAGAAATTTGTGATTCGCAGATCCCTACTATAAAAGGTTGGAATTGACTCCGCCAGCATGTTAGTTCACATTTACAACCCGACCCGAGACTGATATTACATAAACATCATATATATATCATCACATGATGTTCGCCGCATCTTGACAATCAAACCAAAATGGGTATCGTATTGAGCTCCAGCTGTTACTTTTTGGTTCACCAGTGCTGTTATTAGCTTACCGAAGGGAGCTTAACTTATCACCAGCCATCCATCTCCATCACCGGTCCCCAGAGGATGAATACCCTCTGTGATCCTCAGTCTGAATCAAGGTCTCAAGCCAAAACAAAGATGTAAGTAGAGGATAAGGGTGCTTTCACATTAAGGGTTGCCCAGTTTGGGACAAACTTGTTGAAAAAAGATTTATACTTAATAATTGATTGAAGTGCCATGTAATGTTGGCAAAATATTATGGAATATGAAAATATCAACCCCAAGGCTACAGATATGTCAGGAAAAAAATTATGGAACATCATTGTATGAAGACTATGCAATTTTTTTCAAATCTGAACGTTAATTCTCAACAAAGTAAAAGTGCAATCGAACAAAACTAATCTCAAAAAACAGCTTCAGTCAGCAAGCCAATATATTGCTGCCACAAAAAAAGAACACGGAATGTAACATAAGCACATAATAATTCTGGGAAAAGTATTTTCACCTCAGATGTGACCATTTCTTGATCAATCCACCTGGTTCTAAGCTCTGTTCTTTTAAAAACATAATTGATATTAACATTTTATTTCTCTTATTTGATGACTGAGATACATTCGAAATGATAACAACAAATATTAATCTGTTTGGGGATTGAGTTTTTTAGGAATCCCTATTTCAAAATAAGTATTAATCTCTGTTGCGGAGAGGACAAATGTTTTGACACTTTTCTGTAGGCATAAATTAGATCCAGAATATCTCAGAAAGCAGGTCTAATGATTTGTACTTCATCAGCAATAATTTTTAAAATCCTTTTATGTATTTTAAAATGTATTTTATGTTTTATTTACAGTACAACAGATATAAAATGTATCAAACCACACTTCAAGATTTAGAAACTTTTGGGGAAAAATTCACTTTTTTGTTGCAATGCAAACACATGGCTGCCTTGTGTATTACTTGTGAATATAACTGTCACTTAACGCAATTTATAAGAGCCATAATATATGCAGAAGCATTTAAATCAGAAGGAATTATGTGTCATTCAATTTTGTTTCGGAGAGGACTTTTTTTTGACAAATAATTCTTTTGCAGAAGCCAAATCTTCTTGAGACAACACATAATTCCTTGCTGAGTTACCTTCAAGCAGAGGTGACTGAACAAGACAGATAAAATCTTGTTCTTGTACATGACATCTGTCTGGCTTAGAAGGCCACACAAACTTGTTTATACCAGCAGATTTCATAAAATTCATGGATACATCTCTGTGTGTTAAATCTTTGGACTCAACCTGGCCAAGGTACCAATCACAGTCATACATAGCTACTGCCCAACAATTTTGACCAGGCTGCATGTCCTCTAGCTTAATAGTATAATCTTGATCAGCTGAGGCAATACATTCATGATCACTGATTGAACATTCATTTGTATCTGTGGATGTCTGCAGGTTTGAATATATCCAGTCACTCACAAATCCAACTGAAGTACTAGCAGTAAGGCTATGCTCTGATACACAGCCTGAGCCTATGCAAAAATCACAAAAACATGACAAATCTCTAGTACAGACCTCATTTGGACCACACACTTTAACACTGTGAACAGACATGGTTCCCTTCAGTGTTTGCAGGTGACTAAGATCTGGCCTTGTTATGTCATCTTTGTTTACATAGAAAAATTTTCTTTCAGAATTTTCAAACTTTTTTTTGTTAGAATCAAAAACAGATTTACCAACAACACTGAGATGTTCCACGCAATACTCAAACAATTCAATAGGGTTTCTGATTTTTGTAATGCATCTTGTCACAGCTTTAGTTGCATTGTGCTTAATGACCGCACCAAGGCCATCCGATGCATTTTTGTCATGACATGCTTCAAAATAATTATGTGAGAGAGTTATATTTGTCTCACTTGGCCGTATTGATAAATAATAGAAGGCCCTCTTCGAACGGTACTGCACTGCACAGCAATCTGAAAACTCTTCAATATGTTTAACACCAAACTTATTTCTTAATTCGGTATAAGAAATATTCAGAAAATAGTGAATTTTAAAAAAATTCATTTGCTACCACACATTTAGAGGGAAATATCTCAAACCTTACATGTTAACCCCTCTCAGATACATGTACATATATACCTGTGCAACAGAAGCTAATCAGACAATAAACTTTGCGGAAATTTTGAGGTAAAAAAAGATTGCATGTTGAGAATTGAAATATGTCAAAACTTCTGTCCTCTCCGCAACACTTTTTCTGTACACACTTCAATCATAGGTGTACAAGAATATTATACAAAATACTGTCAATCAGAACTTTAACAGTTCCATGGTGTCCATATATGTTCTCATCAATAGGTTTGCACCATTTTTATGGGTCGCCGGTTAGTAATTAGCGATGAATTTGTCAACCAATATGGCACAAAATTGAAAAAAAAAATCACTAATCAATGTGATCAGAAGTAATATTTCCATCAGAAACAATCCTTCAGTATAGATCAGAGATGTAATCAGTGTGTTTCTATTGGGTTTAATTGGAACAGTGGCTTCAGTAAGGTCAATAATTGAATTGTTTCGGAGAGGACATGGCTGTTTGACATACCTTTTATAGTATCTGGAGTGATTATCCTTGTTCAGTTAAGCTCATTCACATTATAAAGTCTTTCTCCTCACAAGGCCTTTCAGATAGATGTGATATTATTATTTTTAAAACTGTTTTTCTTTGTAAAAATTCCCAGTTTCGGAGAGGACATTTTTTGACGAAAAATTTCTCTCACTAACTTCAAGTCATTGTGTGTGTACAATACACAATATATTGATAAGATACATGTCAAAATGCAAAAATTGAACCCTGCATACAAAACTGAAATGCATATGAATGCAATTTTAGGATTTTTCATGTTCTTATTCACCAACTTTATTTATGGGATATTGTAAAACAATTTTGACGGAAAATTATCACTGGTAAATGGCAAATGGTATATATCAGATTTTGTGTCGGTAAGAACTTGATATTTCTAAAATTTGTGATAATCATATTGATATAGATTAAACAACCCTTATTTTTTTCCAATGGAGAAAGTGTTTTTAATTTTTTCCAAGTGACAATAAGAGCCATATATTCATTGTCGCCTTGAAAAAGGCATCAAACAGCATAAAAATGAATAGATTTTGAAAATTTGAGCACTTATCATCATGGGTATATTTATGTAGACCGATATGTACCCAAACTATTAATTTAGAGGAAAAATGCATTCCTATTCAAAATAAATTGTTCATATATAAGCTAAAAGTGAAAGGATGTAGTTGAGCAACCCTTAATGTGAAAGCACCCATAAATTGGCCCACTATATGGGATAGCATCAGCAAATTCACCCTCTGGGGACCTCATTTAGCAAATGACAGGTTGCTAATATTCAGGCTTGATATCAAGAAATATATTTACCATCGTAAAATATCCAGGGGGTGCCTAACTTTTTTCTTTTTTTATTTGTTTATTGTCTATATCGTTGGTAAGCTTTGGATCACATGAAAAAAGTCCATGCATATCAAGTATTGCCTTGTTTAGTTCTTCCAAACAAACATTACAATTGTAATTGTTGGGTTTTATCATTGGAAGTGAGATACTGGAAAAGTCATAGTTCACTGACCAAGATACTATTAAGGGATTGTCCAACCTAACTTTGGTCATATTTCAAGATATTTTCTCTAAAGTTCAAAATGGCCAGAAAAAATAACCCCACATTACGTGTACACTCCATACGAAAAAATTATCCAAAAATCGACTGAGTGTGTTATGTGTAATTACATAATGTCAGACGTCCACTCATTAATCAGTGTTGATTGGACTGTATTGGGAAACGATTTGCCAATTAACATATTAATTTCTGTTCAATAAATCTTTTTTTTTGTACCTGATACATTTTGTTTGGGAATTTTGTATATCAAATGAAATCTTTAAAGGTGAAAATCGGTTCGGTAAATCCCGTTACTTTGTGTGATAAATTTGACCAAAAAAATGAGAATTTTGCTGATCACGTGCAACAGTGTGGCTCTTCCGTCAATTGGATCTACATTGCATGAAATATTCTGAAGTCATTGGAGACCGGCGAACAAACTCAGTATTCAGTCTGCTTTTCAACAGACACAGAAAGTTTTCATAATTTCATTTAAAAAATGCAGATGAACCGTTACGAGAATGAATGAAGACAATATCATTTTGATGGAGACAATCCGACCTTCAATTATATGGGGTGGGGGGAAACAAATCGAAAATCTCATGAATTAACGAATGGGTTTTTTCAATTCGTATATTAAACCACAGTACAGAGTTCTGGAAATGAAAGATATGGCATTCGTATCTGAATATTTTATTAAATGTAGGTTTCAGAAATTTTCTGACTGAACAATATAATTGCTAAACAGGGACAGTCTCTGAAAGATTTTTCTCGCGAAACATTGATTGGTTATGTAATCCTTCTCACGTGACCACACTAAAACAGCTTTTCATACCCTGCCGTTTCTACACAAATGACGGGGTATTAACAAGTGCGGTTTTGTAAGCAATGTACACATAATGAGTAAATTATATACCAAAATGTTTGAAAAGAAACATAGGAACATGTGAAAACTGACATTTGCCTTGGAACTGCTGCCATGTGGCTGGGGGCACACAAAAATTTTGACAATACAATACCTTAAAATGTCTGAATGGTTGCATTTTGCAATCCTTACTTCTCGTGCAAACTCAGAAATCTTTTTGTCATTTGTGAGAAGAATGAGCAGTAAGAATAATTCCATTCCATGGTATCTACAATTCCTAAATACTTCCATTTTGTTTGATGAAGCAGAGGTCAACTCCATACAGGTCTGCAACAGGTATGGGGGCACAATTGATTTCATCAATGATAAATGAAGAATGTTCAACATGAATATTTTTGTAATAATTATACACCATAATTCTGTTGAAAATAGTTAATATTCTTGTCAAAGTCACAAAAATGATTTCATTGATGAACCAAGGAAGAAAAACTCTCCTAATTTATTATGCCCCCAAAAGATTTTCGAGGGGGTATATAGTCAAGGTCTCCGTGCATCTGTACGTCTGTCCATCCATCTGTACGAACATTTTGTATTATAACTCGAGCATCAGTTGTCAGATTTTAATGTTCTTTGGTATGGTGATAGGGTAGCTTGTGGGAACGGATGCCCTTGTACCTAGCCTTTTGTCCATTCATGTTTGGTAGAGTTATGGCCCCAGTTTGTTCTTGGCCTCTGTTTCTAACTAAGGTAAATTGTACCATAGCCTATAGGGCAAAGTGCTGCCCAATTGTTTTTAGCTCAAGGCAGGGTGAGCTTTTCTGATCACTCTTAGTCTGTCATCCGTCCGTCCGTCGTCCTGCGTGAAGGTGGGGTTTGAGCCTCTTTCTCCTAAACCACTGGCCACATTTTAATTAAATTTCATGTAAGTAGTGGTTATATAGGGGCATTTTGATTTTTATGCAAATTAGGTTTCGGCTCATATTGAGCAGAGGGGTGGGGAAAAAACGGCCAATTTTTTTGAAAATCTTCTAATGAACCACCAGTAGCAGAGACTTAATATGTGGTATACAGAGTCCTTTTGAGGTTTAGAATCAAGTTTGTTCAAGAGAAGTTTGTCGGGCATTATTTGCCTTCGTTATGGGATGGGCAAAAATTTTGGCCACGCCTAAAATTTCTATTTTCAGAACCGTGAGGTCTATTTGAACCTAATTTGATATGAGATGATAATGGGTCATCAGTAGTTGATTGATAGGAAAAACCTTAAAACTGCCATATCTCCAAAACTCCACGGCACAGAGAATTCTTATTTTGTATAAAGCTTACTTTTATCCGGTAGAATAGAATGGTTAAAAAAAATCCCTATCGGTTTGATCACAAGGTACTTTTTTCAGGACTTTGAAAAAGTGCTGAGTCAGCACTTTTTAACACTGTAGGCAATGGGAAAAACATTAAAAAATCTTCTTCTCCAGATCCAGCAGGCAGAATCTTTTGATATTTGGTATGCAACATTGTAGGGTGGATCTGTTTCAAGTTTGTTCAAATCGGCCCCCTGGGTTCATATTTGGGCTCAGTATAGGAGCCCAATTTTCGAACTTAGTGCATTTCAGGCAAATTTCTTCAAAAATCATCTTCTTCAGATCTAGCAGGCAGAATCTTTTGATATTTGGTATGCAACATTGTGGGGTGGATCTGATTCAAGTTTGTTCAAATCAGCTCCCTAGATTCATATTTGGGGTCAATATAGAAGCCCGAATTCGAACTTAGTGCATTTCAGGAAAATTTCTTAAAAAATCTTCTTCTCCAGATCCAGCAGGCAGAATCTTTTGATGTTTGGTATGCAACATTGTAGGGTGGATCTGATTCAAGTTTGTTCAAATCGGCCTCCTGGGTTCATATTTGGGCTCTTTATAGGAGCCCGATTTCGAACTTAGTGCATTTCTGGCAAATTTCAAAAAATCTTCTTCTCCAGATCCAGCAGGCAGAATCTTTTGATATATGATATGCAACATTGTAGGGTGGATCTGATTCAAGTTTGTTCAAATTGGCTCCCTATAGAAGCTCGAATTCGAACTTAGTGCATTACAGGCAAATTTCTTAAAAAATCTTCTTCTCCAGATCCAGCAGGCAGAATCTTTTGATATTTGGTATTCAACATTGTGGGGTGGATCTGATTCAAGTTTGTTCAAATCGGCCCCCTGGATTCATATTTGGGCTCTCTATAGAAGCCCAAATTCGAACTTAGTGCATTTCAGGCAAATTTCTTAAAAAAAATCTTCTTCTCCAGATCCAGCAGGCTGAATTTTTTTATATTTGCTATGCAACATTGTGGGGTGGATCAGATTTAAGTTTGTTCAAATCGGCTCCCTGGGTTTATATTTGGACTTGGTATAGGAGCCCAAATTTGAACTTAGTGCATTTCAGGCAAATTTCTTTGAAAATCTTCTCAAGATCCAGCAGGCAGAATCTTTTGATATTGGGTATGCAGCATGCTTAGGGGGGTGAGATTCAAGTTTGTTCAAGCCAAGTCCCTGGGTTCATATTTGGGTTCATTGTGGTAGCCTGAAATATAACTTAGTTCAAAATGAGGAATTTTCTTTAAAAATCTTCTTCAAATCCAGCAGTCGGAATGTTTTGAAATTTGGTTTGCAGCATCCTTAGGGGGGTGAGATTCAAGTTTGTTCAAGCCATGCGCCTAGGTCCATATTTGGGCTCACGGTGGGAGCCCGAATGATAACTTAGTTCAAAATGAGGAATTTTCTTTAAAAATCTTCTTCTTCAGATACAGCAGTCGAAATGTTTTGATATTTGGTTTGCAGCATCTTTGGGGGGGGGGGGGGGGGGGCAGTGGCAGGGGGGGGTGAGCAGTGGCAGGGGGGGGGGGCGAGATTCAAATTTCTTCATGCCATTCCCCTAAGTCCATATTTGGACTTACTGTGGGAGCTCGAATTGTAACTTAGTTCAAAATGAGGAATTTTCTTTAAAAATCTTCTTCTTCAGATCAAGTAGTTGGAATATTTTGCTATTTGGTGTGCAGCATCCTTAGAGGGGTGATTTTCAAGTTTGTTAAAGCCAAGTCCCTGGGTTCATATATGGGCTCCCTGTGGGATTCAATATGAGGAATATTCTTTAAAAATCTTCTTTTTGTTTAGATCCGCTGGTCAGAATCTTTGGATATTTGGTATAAGCTTTCTTAGGAGGAGCAGATGCAACTTGTTGAAATCAATTCTCTGGGTTGATATTTAGGCTACCATGTCAGGTGAGCGCCCTCAGGCCCCCTGGGGCCTCTTGTTTTAGTTCATTATTTTTCTGCGGCCAAGTGCTTGCAGGGGAGGTTGCATGACATTTTAACCTCTACATATCAATATATCCATATAAATGTGGATAACACAAGAATTAGTGATTTTGGTTCCAGACCATTTAAAATTGTATCACCACACCAATCAATTTCAAATTTTATTTGCTTATTACTAATGTCAGAATACAGGTCAAGTTCGATTTGGAGGTTCACTCCGACCATTCTTGCAAGAGTTATGCCTCTTTTTGAATTAAAAAATCACAAATTTCCCAATTTCAGCTTTATTCTTACTGTCCAGTGCCTATAGGGGAAGTGCTGCCTGATTCTTTTTTTTAGTCCTCTGTTTCTGTACTGCTCAGTGCTTGCAGGGGAGGTTGCATGTCATTTTAAACTACATATCAATATAACCATATAAATATGGATGCCAATTTCAGCTTTATTCTTACTGGCCAGTGCCTATGGGGGAAGTGCCGCCCAATTGTTTTTCAGTCCACTATTTCTGTGCTGCCCAATGCTTTGTGGGGAGGTTGCATGTCATTTAAACCTACTACATATCGATATAACCATATAAATATGGATGCCAATTTCAGCTTTATTCTTACTGGCCAGTGTCTTATTGGGGAAGTGATGCCCAATTTTCAGCTCACCTGAGCAAAGCTCAGCAGGAGCTTTACTGATCGTGATCCGTCCGTCCGTCCGGCGTCCATCGTCCGTCGTCCGTCCGGCGTTAACTTTACATTATCGACTTCTCCTCCTAAATCACTAGCCCAATTTTATTCAAATGTTGGCTAAATATTTATTACCTAATGCCAATTCAGATTTGTTCAAATGAAGTTGCCCCTCCTCCTGGGTGGGGCCACGCCCCCAAGGGGCACCAAAATCTTTGAAAATCTTCTTCTCATGAACCAGCAGTAGCAGAGACTTGATATTTGGTGTGCAGCTTCCTTTTGCGATGTAGATTCAGATTTGTTCAAGAGAAGTTTGTGGGGCTATACTTGGCGTCGTTATGGGAGGGGCAAAATTTCTTGCCCCGCCCAAAATTTCTATTTTCCAAACCGAGAGGCTGATTTGAACCACATTTTATGTGAGGGCTTATTGGGTCATAAGTACCTAATTTATGCTGATTTTTTTTTTCCCGTAGCCCCATGGGAACCGCAGGAGCTAAAAATAGAAAAAAATTAAAACGCGCATATCTCCAAAACTGCACGGCACCGAGAATTTTTATTTGGTGTGAAGCTTCCTTAGGACCAACAGAAAGAATTGGTAAAAAAAAATTGCCATCGGTTTTATCATAGGGTATAGTTTCGGGACTTTGAAAAAGTGCTGAGTCAGCACTTTTTAACACTGTAGGCAATAGGAAAAACATTAAAAAATCTTCTTCTCCAGATCCAGCAGGCAGAATCTTTTGATATTTGGTATGCAACATTGTAGGGTGGATCTGATTCAAGTTTGTTCAAATCGGCCCCCTGGGTTCATATTTGGGCTCAGTATAGGAGCCCGATTTCGAACTTAGTGCATTTCAGACAAATTTCTTAAAAAATCTTCTTCTCCAGATTCAGCAGGCAGAATCTTTTGATATTTGGCATGCAACATTGTAGGGTGGATCTGATTCAAGTTTGTTCGAATCGGCCCCCTGGGTTTATATTTGAGCTCAGTATAGGAGCCCAAATTTGAACTTACTGCATTTCAGGCAAATTTCTTTGAAAATCTTCTTCTCCACATCCAGCAGGCAGAATCTTTTGATATTTGGTATACAACATTGTGGGGTGGATCTGATTCAAGTTTGTTAAAATCGGCCCCTTGGGTTTATATTTGGGCTCAGTATAGGAGCTCAAATTTGAACTTAGTGCATTTCAGGCAAATTTCTTTGAAAATCTTCTTCTCAAGATCCAGCAGGCCGAATCTTTTGATATTGGGTATGCAACATTGTGGGGTGGATCTGATTCAAGTTTGTTCAAATCGGCTCCCTGGGTTTATATTTGGGCTCAGTATAGGAGCCCAAATTTGAACTTAGTGCATTTCAAGCAAATTTCTTCAAAAATCTTCTTCTCCAGATCCTGCAGGCAGAATCTTTTGATATTTGGTATGCAACATTGTGGGGTGGATCTGATTCCAATTTGTTCAAATCGGCCACCTGGATTCATATTTGGGCTCACTATAGAAGCCCAAATTCAAACTTAGTGCATTTCAGGCAAATTTCTTCAAAAATCTTCTCCAGATCCAGCAGGCAGAATCTTGTGATATTTGGTATGCAACATTGTAGGGTGGATCTGATTCAAGTTTGTTCAAATCGGCCCCCTGGGTTTATATTTGGGCTCAGTATAGGAGCCCAAATTTGAACTTAGTGCATTTCAGGCAAATCTTCTTCTCAAGATCCAGCAGGCAGAATCTTGTGATATTTGGTATGCAGCATCCTTAGGGGGTTGAGATGCAATTTTGTTCAAGCCATGTCCCTAGGTCCATATTTGGGCTCACTGTGGGAGCTTGAATTGTAACTTTGTTCGAAATGAGGAATTTTCTTAAAAAATCTTATTCTTCAGATCCAGCAGTCGGAATGGTTTGATATGTGGTGAGTAGCATCCTGGGGGGGGGGGGGGGGGGGGGGGGGGATTCAAGTGTGTTAAAGCCAAGTCCATGGGACTATATTTGGACTCCAAATTATAACGTAGTCAATATGAGGAATTTTTCTTTAAAAAATCTTCTTCTTCAGATTCAGCAGTTGGAATGTTTTGATATTTGGCATGGAGCAACCTTAGGGGGCTGAGATTCAAGTTTGTTCAAGCCAAGTCCCTTGGTTCATATTTGGGCTCACTATGGGAGACTGTATGACAGCTTAGTTTAAAATGAGGAATTTTCTTTAAAAATCTTCAGATCCAGCAGATGAATGCTTTTGATATTTTTTATGCAGCATCCTTAGGGGGGTAAGATTCAAGTTTGTTCAAGCCACGTCCCTGGGTCCATATTTGGGCTGATTGTGGGAGCTCGAATTGTAACTTGGTTCAAAATGAGGAATTTTCTTTAAAAATCATCTTCTTCAGATCCAGCAGTCGGAATGTTTTGATAATTGGTGTGCAGAATCCTTAGGGGTGTGAGTTTCAGGTTTGTTAAAGCCAAGTCCCTGGGTTCATATATGGGCTCCCTGTGGGAGCCCGAATTATGACTTAGTTCAATATGAGGAATATTCTTTAAAAATCTTTTTTTAGATCCACTGGTCAGAATATTTGGTTTCAGCTTTTATTAGGAGGAGCAGATGCAACTTGTGGAAATCAATTCTCTGGGTTGATATTTAGGCTACCATGTCAGGTGAGCACCCTCAGGCCCCCTGGGGCCTCTTGTTTTTTTAGTCCACTATCCCAATTTTTTCTAGTCCACTATTCCTGTTCTGCTCAGTGTTTGCAGGGCAGGTTTGCCTGTCATTTTAACCTACTACATATCGATATATTCCTATAAATATGGATGACACAAGAATCATAGTGTTTTTTAATTCCGTTCATTCAAAGTTGTTTGGATGAACCAATTCTCTTCAAACATTCAGAAGTTATTTATTTACATGCAAGTCCGACCTTCGGGGGCATCAGCATATGCGTTAGCATTGCTCTTGTTTATTTTGTATCATGTGGTTCATTTCTGTTGCTCAGTTATGACAACTACCATTTGAATGCACAACTAAAGTGAACTTTGACAACAAAGATTGGAAAAAAATATTCGAGACTGTTCACATAAAGAACATTTGTATCAAATAACTGATTTCATTATACGCTAAACGATAGATTATCTAATAAATTGTGGAAAGATAGAAATCATATCTCCCTCTGTGAAGATATAGAAATTTTCACTTCCACGACATCAATCAAAATGGCAGCTTTCAAAGCATCACTTCAAGGTGAATACAAGTCAAATTATCACCGGAAATTATCAATTTGTTCTAGAAAAGTATAATGAAAAGAAAATCTAATGTTTTTTTTGAGTGGATACTGATCATTTCCAGCAATAATTCAGCGCATATTCACCTTGAATTGATGCATGGAAAACGCTAGTCCAAACATGGTTTGAATGTCCATAATATAAGTTTTCGATTTGGTACGTCCTTTCAAAAGACGTACCAAACCAAAAACTTATATTACAGACTTTTAGGCCATGTTTGGACTAGAAACTCACCAACTGAATCAGATCGCAAGATGCTATGTGTTCTGAGTATCGATCAGATCTCTTCAGCGTATCAATGATTCAATGCGCTGTTTACTTTCATGCATCAATTCATGGTTGAAACAAGTGGAATTATCAGATTCTTATAAAAAGCGTATAATAAAAGGAAAATCTAGGGGTTTGAGTGAATGCCTAAAATTATCTCACTTGTGACCGAGACCAAGAGTTATTTTCGCTCACGCAAGCGCTCACGAAAAATAAACATTTATATTGGTCACTCATGAGATAATTTTTGGTATGCACTCAAAAACATTAGATATTCTCTATTGATTTACAGAATGTGAATGTTCATTCTATCTTTTATTTTGTATAATTTGTTTTGAAAGTATCATCCTTCAAAAGTAAGTTTCTGGGAAGTTAAACTGTTACCAGAACTGGCAGATTTTACAAAAATAATAGCTTATTTTTTTTATTGAATCCAATTTGATAGGCAGCCAATGAAAGACATGAACAAAACCAAGATTATTTCGGTTTATGAGTTCATTGATCTGTCGTTTCATAATCATTTGGGCCTCATTTCGGTAATCTGACCACGAGGGAATGTTTAATTTATTATTAATGGTACATGTTGACAAGCGATTTTAGTGGTACCAATTTCATGTTACAATCATGTTACTCTTATGATTGGTATAGATCAATTTGTCACTGAATATAATTGTGCGTCAAAGAAACTTTGAAAGTTAATTTTACGATGTTCTAAAATATTACAGCATATGGACAGCTTAAAGCATTATTGTTCTGTTTCAAACTCTTTTGCGTAGCAGACAAAACATTGAAATAGAATACCTGAAGTTCTCTGACAAATATTGTTCGTCTTTCAATCAAATATTTTCGTATAAACACAGTTTTGACGATTACTATTAATGTTTGTGTCGATATATATTTTTATACTGTACCAATGACCCAGACATAGCTGGTGCTAACTCTTAAAATATAGGGCCAAACACAAATTTTGCCCCCCAATCCCCAAAATTTGCATCTAAAACCAAAGAAAACATGTCCTGAATGGCCCTCCACACTTCACCTCTACTGCGCATGCGCATTGTCAAGACGTTCCGAAATTGGCGCCATTAATCATTCTAAGTTTGGCCCTTCATCAGTTAACATCTGACTGATCTTTGTGCTTGTAAATCTCAGTTTAAATGATGCCAGACACATAAATATTAGTGAAATGGTGATTCTAAGGAGGATAGAGAAGGAGGAGAGGAAAAATGTGTGACAGAATATTATCAGGGCTGTAACTTAAAATTTTTTAATGAAATTATGTTAAGTTACCTATTTTCAAGGCAGCAGCCATTTTGTTGTCATCCTGATTATTTAGTTACACTGTTTTTTCAGTGTTTTCCTCTCTCCCTGTCCTTTAAGTCCCCCCTTGCTATTCTCCCATGCTTTTGGCATAGTTTTTGTAATTATTATTACTAAATTTTCTTGGGAGTTTTAGCTGAATAACAGAATGAATTCTGTTCTTTTCCCCATGTTTACGTCTTCACCTACGGGTGGTTAGGCGTTGTGTTCTGCATCTACCATCTGATGTTCTGCAGTTTCTTCCCTGGAAGTCTCTGTTTTGCATCAGATAGTGTATTTTTGGTAACTGATTCCGGGCCTGGGTGCCTGGAGTCTTATTTTAGTGTTTTTACATTCATTGTTTACATTTACAACAGCCCTCTGTGTGAGGGGGGGATTTCTGGAAAATAATATCTTGATGTTATTTTAATCATAACTAGATACATTATTATTGTTCGTAAGTGTTGAATAAATTGTTTAAAATATTTCTAAAATTTTTGTCCACACTTAGGCTTGGGATCCATTGGGGCTCAACGTTACTTTTCAGAAACTTGGGCTGTTCTGAAAAAATATATTTTTATACTGTACCAATGACCCAGACATAGCTGGTGCTAACTCTTAAAATATAGGGCCAAACACAAATTTTGCCCCCCAATCCCCAAAATTTGCATCTAAAACTAAAGAAAACATGTCCTGAAAGGCCCTCCACACTTCGCCCCCACTGCGCATGCGCAGTGTCAAGGACGTTCCGAAATTGGCGCCATTAATCATTCTAAGTTTGGCCCTTCATCAGTTAACATCTGACTGATCTTTGTGTTTATAAATCTCAGTTTAAATGATGCCAGACACATAAATATTAGTGAAATGGTGATTCTAAGGAGGATAGAGAAGGAGGAGAGGAAAAGAATGTGGGACAGAATATTATCAGGGCTGTAACTTAAAATTTTTTAATGAAATTATGTTAAGTTACCTATTTTCAAGGCAGCAGCCATTTTGTTGTCATTCTGATTATTTAGTTACACTGTTTTTTAAGTGTTTTCCTCTCTCCCTGTCCTTTAAGTTCCCCCTTGCTATTCTCCCATGCTTTTGGCATAGTTTTTGTAATTATTATTACTAAATTTTCTTGGGAGTTTTAGCTGAATAACAGAATGAATTCTGTTCTTTCCCCATGTTTACGTCTTCACCTACGGGTGGTTAGGCGTTGTGTTCTGCATCTACCATCTGATGTTCTGCAGTTTCTTCCCTGGAAGTCTCTGTTTTGCATCAGATAGTGTATTTTTGGTAACTGATTTCGGGCCTGGGTGCCTGGAGTCTTATTTTAGTGTTTTTACACTCATTGTTTACATTTACAACAGCCCTCTGTGTGAGGGGGGGATTTATAAAAAATAATATCTTGATGTTATTTTAATCATAACTAGATACATTATTATTGTTCGTAAGTGTTGAATAAATTGTTTAAAATATTTTTAAAATTTTTGTCCACACTTAGGCTTGGGATCCATTGGGGCTCAACGTTACTTTTCAGAAACTTGGGCTGTTCTGAAAAAATATTTTTTCAAAATATTTTGATTTCAATTATTTTTTCTATATTAATGGATCATATTATTATTATGTATTTTGATTGCCAGGGGTTAGTGCGAGTACCAGGACTTGTTTTCTTTTCACATTGAAAGGATATTGATCAATTGTTTTAAGAGGAAGTCTTCCTCTGACTTTATTATCATTCTATATGTGGTCAGTGTACTCGCATTAACTCCTGTTCTGTATCGTATGATTTCGATGACAATATGGGAAGCGTATGTCACGGTATGTTGTTGGGGATTTGGACACTCCGGTCCTTTCCCCGCAGGGTCACTCTACTTTATCAATTTCTATTTCAGACGATCAAGATTAGGGTGATGTATCTGTGATGTCTTCCAACAGTGTGCCTCCGTCGTCACAATTAATGAAGGGCTAGCGGAAAAGTGCTCATGTAAATACGCCAATTGCCTAAGAGGACCCTAGTAGGTTCGACGGCCTTTGACGTCCGCTAGCTCGCCCGGTGTAGCGTCCATTCACCGAATGGTTCGGCAGCGGGGTTCGTCCGTTGCGGTCTAGAAGGAATTTTGGGGTGATGCGAGCACTATAAATTAACCTAATGCACACCCAGTGACGGCGGATCGGAGGGAGAACGCAGGAAGCCTTTTAGTCCGGTTCATAGCTTGTTCCGGTCCATCCGGACGGCAAGCGAGAGAGGCCCCTCTCTCGTTCAACAACATCTGGCCCCAGATGTTGTGGTACAAAATGTGTCGCAAGCGGAGCATACGTCCGTCGCTCGGGACGCTCCGTTGTATAGGCAGTCCGCTGAGACTGCTAAGGCTTCCTCTTCTCGTCAGCGCACACGACCGCACCTTGGCTGCGTGACCGCCGATATATTACCAGCTTCGCCGATCAAGGATTCTTCGGCGACCAGGTCACACCATCCGGTAGCCAGGGACACGAGGCCTGCAGACTCCGGACGTTCGCATAGGAAGTGTGCGGGAGTCAACGTACACGGAGCTTCCGGCGACAATGCATCGTAAGACCGCTACTGCACAGGCCTCGGGAACGGACGTGCTTTCCTTAATAGCACAGTTTATCGCAGCATCCCAGCATCAACTGAATCTGTCGCATATATTTTATCCGACGATGCTGGGTCGGGACGCCCCGCGGAAGCGGGTACGGACGTCCGAAAGTTTCATCCGGTCCGACGGGATACCGAAAGGGATTCGGAGGATTTCGAGCTTTCCCTTTTGGAACAACATATGCTGTTGTGTATGTCATCTGACTTGGTCTTCTACAGCTTCTTTCGTCGGACCAGAATGCTGCGATGCCGGATAAGAAACTGATAGCGTCAGTGGACTTAGAAATTTTTGGTTCGGTTCAGGGACATCGTCCCTCAGTTCCGACATAGTCCAATAATGTCACACAAACTTTCGAATTATTGAACGACGCTATATATATTATTATTTTATGCTTGCTATCCAAGCATTTCTGGTTTCTTGTTCGAAGAGTTATGGAGATGTCTTTCAAAAGTGTGCCTCTGTCGTCATAGTTAATGAAGAGTTAGCGGCAATAAGTGCTCATGGAATATGTCTATCGCCTACGGAGTGACATTCGCTAGCTCACCCGGTGTAGCGTACATTCATCGAATGGTTCGGCTGCCGGGTTCGTCCGTTGCGGTCTAGGAAAGAGATTTGGGTGATGCGAACACTTTAATTACTTTAGTACTCACCCAGTGACGGCAGATTGAGGACAGATCGGAGGAAGCCTGTTAGTCCGGTTCCTGGCTTGTCCAGGTCCGTCCGGGCTGTGAGCGAGAGAGGTCCCTCTCTCGCCCAACAACATAGGGGACCGCATGTTGTGGTTCAGATATTTTACATTCGGAGCATATGTCCGTTGGTCGGGACGCTCCGTTATATTGACAGTCCGAGAGACTGTCTTTAATGCTTCCTCATCCTCACAGCAGGGCACACGACCGCACATTGGCTACGTGACCTCGAGTATCCGATCAGATTCGGCATTCAGTGATTCCACGGCGAATAGGTCACGCCATCCGGTAGCCAAGGGACACGAGGCCTATACACTCCGTTCGCTCGCATATTGGTAGTATGCACGGGGTAACGATCACGGAGCTTCCAGCGGCTATGCATCGTAAGACCGCTTCTCCTCAGGCCTCGGTGACGGACGTGCTATCCGAGTTAGCACAGTTGTTTCGCAGCATCCCAGCAATTGACAGTTTCTCGGTCGAATCAGGAATTATCCAACGGCGCTGGGTCGGTGCGGTCCGCGGTTGCATCAGCTACGGACGACCGAACGCTTTATAGGGTCCGACAGGATGGCGAAAGGGATTCGAAAGATTTCGAGTTTTCCCTTTAGTAGTATCGGAAGATGCCTTTCATATCATCTGGCATTATCTTCCAGTGATTATTATTTCAGACTTCATTGCTGCGATCTTGGATAAGAGACTTATAGCGTCATTGGACTCGGATTTTTCGATCGGTTCAGGGACATTGTCCCTGACTTACCGACGCAGTCCAATATTGTCATTACAACATGTGTTTTATTTTTCGACGCTATATATATATATATATACAAGCCTGCTACTGAGATGTTAGTTTAGTTTCTTGTCCGCGTTGCTCATTTCTGCCATTTTATCATTTATACAAATAGTTTATTTTGGCAGAGCAGGGCATACCGAGAGTTCATATGCGTCTAGACGGTGTGATTAAAGACTGCATATATTCTTTTTCGCCGTTTATGTCTTTTCCAATTTCAATGTTGGGAACGACATTATGTATAGTACACTTAACTTAGACGCTTTATTATACGTAATCCGCCTTACTGAGGCGTTATCATTACGTCTTCAAGAAAAGATTTACGGGATATTATTCTCAATGTAATTTCTTTTGAGGGCAGTAGTTTGTTCACGTATAACTCCGCCCTTCAGTGGCTGATTGGAGTTAGTTAGACGTGACGCAGCCCTAGCTACATCCACACGCGTGGATAGTAAGGTTAAGAACTCTCTCAGAGTCGCTTCGTTCTCGGAGGAGCTTCTCTTCGACGGCAACTTTTCGGCAATCCATGAATTGCTTGATTTATACGTTCTCTTGGCTATCTAGTGTTACAAGAGATTCAGACTGGGGCAAACATTCGGTGGTTGACTCAGAGAGTGCCACCGCAGTTCCCGGACCCGAGTGTGGCTGTTATGACGGTTGCCAGTCAAACAGATTGGGATATAATACTGATCTCTACGGATTCGAAGTGCCAGGGTCTTTGGGTTCCGCAGTCTTTTAGCAATCAGTTTAACTTCCGTGGAATAATGTTTTTTAGGCTTGCTTTATGTCATTGCATGAACATTATTTAGAAACGCATGCCCAAATTCCTGTCCTTTAATTCGACAGTAGTGGCGTATCTCCGGAACCAGGGAGGCACTCTTTCGTTTCCGTTATTCAATTTAATGGAAAGAATCCGTCTGTTGGTTATAGTACACCAAGTTCAGTTTTGGTCCGTCATATTCCGGGTCGTCTGATTGTTTTATCGGACTCCCGTTCTCTTACGGGTCGCTTGTTGCTGTCAGAATGGACTCTCAACAAACAAGTATTCAATCAGATTTGCTATCTATGGGAGCGCCCAATGATGATTTATTTATGACACAGCTTGCTAATCAATTGCAGACGTATGTGTTGGCTTGTCCAGATCTCTGAGCTAATATTGTTAACGCTCTATTGATCTATAGGACGGAATGATAGGATACGCGTATCCTCCGGCGCTGTTGTTTTAGCAGGTATTGCTAAGATAAACAACCACAATACATTTCTGTTGATAGCATCTCTATCTTCACAGAGATCATGAGTAATTTACTCTCTTGTCTACTGTGGGTCTTAATGTGAAATCTTCCTCTATGTGAGGATCTTTTTCACTGGGTAAATCGTGTCATCTTTATCACAACCAGCAAGGTCGCAACCTTCATGTATTCCGTTGTGTGGTCCGTATTGCATTGTAAGCACTGTACTGGACGAGCTTTGGACGCGATTTCTTACTATAGGAGATCCTCTTCTTCGCTATTCTATGCGGCTAAAGTGGAGGCTCTTCCGTCGTGGTGTAGGGATCATTATGTTCATATTGTTGATCCCTCCATACTACTCATTGCTATTTTTTAGTATACTTGTTTCACAAGATCTACTGCAGCCTGTTATTATTTAGGTTATAGGTTTATGTTACCTCATACCTATGCACTCTACGATAGTTTACAATTGAGTCTTTTGTCTCTTTATCTAAGTCAGTTAGTAACTTTTTGATAAATAGACTTAGAATCTTTAGATTAAATTCCTATACGGATTTTAACTTTGGTTCTTATTTAGCTAAGTAATCATTTGAGCCTCTGGAAACAGTAGTTTTCAAATTCTGACCTTTTAGACAGTAATTCTGTTGGTTTCTCTTTTACTGTAGAGTCAGTGAGTTTCATGCACTATCGATTGATGATTTTCACTTTCATAGTTTCGGAATCAATACTTCCGTTACTATTTAGGTTGGATTGGTGCATAAGAGTTAGGCTCCTATTATCCGGAACCTATTATTTTAAGGTCCTTCCGTCTTCGTATGGGCATAGGCCTTTACTCTTTCCGGGTACAGTTTATGTATTTATAAACAGATATCTGTTTATTACAAAGGGCGTAAGCTTCTTCTGTCTTTGATGTCTAGTAGAAGGACGTTACGCTCCATTTTATTGTTAATGGATTCTATTAACTATCGGTACTGCTTATGGTATATCATTGACTTAGCAGTTGTGCTTAAGATTTCGGCTCATGAAGTAAGAGTTCTTCTACTTCTTGGGCTTACATTAATAGTGTCGCTATTATAGATTTTTGAAGGCCGCTCATTGCGCTCAGCCATCCACATTCATGAATTTTATCTTAGAAATATCGAGTCCATTTCTGGAGGCCTCTATTGTTAGGTCTGTTATCTACTGCTCAGAATGTCATTCACTTAACAGTTGCTACTATAGCTAGGTAGGCTGTCTGTTTCGGCAGTGTCTCCGTTCGGCTGCCCTCTTCGCTCTGGGCTATTTGACCCAGGGCAAGAAAAAGGGGGGGGGGGGGGGGGAGTGTGTTCCCTTGGGTCACCTGTTTTACTATGAAAACAAGGGGATACCTCCTCCGGAGTTAGTAATTCTGAGCTGTTATTGGGATGGTTGTTTAGTGAGAAGTTTAGGTTTTTAAAATTCATTCAAGTCTTAGTTTTTAAAGTATAGCTTTTGAATATTGCATATGTCAACGGACATGATTATGCAATCCTCAGACACTTTTAGGAGTATAAGAGTCTCTATTCTCTAGACTTACTTTATTTATTGGCTTACTTTAAAAATTATTAGTATAAGGATTATATTGGATATTAATAGAGTACATGGATGTATGAAGCTCAATTTTGGAAGGTGTTGTATCTTTCTAATTTATCATAAATAAGAAAGATACATGTAAGGCCTATTACTTCTTTTTCCCTACAGGGGATGACTCTATTTTATTTTATTGAGCGTATTCCATTTTGCTCTATGTCCTTGGCCCTCCAGCCTTTTTACTATTCAGCTATGTCTGGGTCATTGGTACAGTATAAAAATATTAAAAAATTTATAGTAATTTATATATTTTTTATACTTACCAATGACCCAGACGGGGATGGCCCTCCCAGGAGTTGGGAACTCTTGCCTCCCCGCTGAGTACATAGCGCTTACCAGGCACTGGTTATTAGAATGATTAATGGCGCCAATTTCGGAACGTCCTTGACACTGCGCATGCGCAGTGGGGGCGAAGTGTGGAGGGCCTTTCAGGACATGTTTTCTTTAGTTTTAGATGCAAATTTTGGGGATTGGGGGGCAAAATTTGTGTTTGGCCCTATATTTGAAGAGTTAGCACCAGCTATGTCTGGGTCATTGGTAAGTATAAAAAATATATAAATTACTATAAATTTTTTAACTTTTTCAAAATATTTTGATTTCAATTATTTTTTCTATATTAATGGATCATATTATTATGTATTTTGATTGCCAGGGGTTAGTGCGAGTACCAGGACTTGTTTTCTTTTCACATTGAAAGGATATTGATCAATTGTAATAAGAGGAAGTCTTCCCCTGTCTTTTATAATCATTCTATATGTGGTCAGTGTACTCGCATTAACTCCTGTTCTGTATCGTATGATCTCGATGACAATATGGGAAGCGTATGTCACGGTATGTTATTGGGGAATTGGACACTCCGGTCCTTTCCCCGCAGGGTTACTCTACTTTATCAATTTCTATTTCAGACGATCAAGATTAGGGTGATCTATCTGTGATGTCTTCCAACAGTGTGCCTCCGTTGTCACAATTAATGAAGGGCTAGCGGAAAAGTGCTCATGTAAATACGCCAATTGCCTAAGAGGACCCTAGTAGGTTCGACGGCCTTTGACGTCCGCTAGCTCGCCCGGTGTAGCGTCCATTCACCGAATGGTTCGGCAGCCGGGTTCGTCCGTTGCGGTCTAGAAGGAATTTTGGGGTGATGCGAGCACTATAAATCAACCAAATGCACACCCAGTGACGGCGGATCGGAGGGAGAACGGAGGAAGCCTTTTAGTCCGGTTCATAGCTCGTTCTGGTCCATCCGGACGGCGAGCGAGAGAGGCCCCTCTCTCGTACAACAACATCTGGCCCCAGATGTTGTGGTACAAAATGTTTCGCATTCGGAGCATACTCCGTCGCTCGGGATGCTCCGACATATAGTCAGTCCGGAGTAGACTGTCAATAAGGCTTCCTCATTCTCATGGTAGCGCGCACGACCGCTCTTGGCTACGTGACCACGGATACCCAGTCAGCTTCGCCAGTCGGAGAATCATCGGCGACCAGGTCACACCATCCGGTAGCCAGGGATACGAGGCCTGCAGACTTCGGACGTTCGCATAGGAAGTGTGCGGGAGTCAACGTACACGGAGCTTCCGGCGGCAATGCATCGTAAGACCGCTACTGCACAGGCCTCGGGAACGGACGTGCTTTCCTAAATAGCACAGTTTATCGCAGCATCCCAGCATCAACTGAATCTGTCGCATATTTTTTATCCGACGATGCTGGGTCGGGACGCTCCGCGGAAGCGGGTACGGACGTCCGAAAATTTCATCCGGTCCGACGGGATACCGAAAGGGATTTGGAGGATTTCGAGCTTTCCCTTTCGGAACAACATATGCTGTTGTGTATGTCATCTGACTTTGTCTTCTACAGCTTCTTTCGTCGGACCAGATTGCTGCGATGCCGGATAAGAAACTGATAGCGTCGGTGGACTTTGAAATTTTTGGTTCGGTTCAGGGACATCGTCCCTCAGTTCCGACATAGTCCAATAATGTCACACAAACTTTCGAATTATTGAACGACGCTATATATATTATTATTATATGCTTGCTATAACCAAGCATTTCTGGTTTCTTGTTCGCAAAGTTACGGAGATGTCTTTCAAAAGTGTGCCTCTGTCGTCATAGTTAATGAAGAGCTAGCGGCAATAAGTGCTCATGGAATATGTCTATCGCCTATGGAGTGACATTCGCTAGCTCACCCGGTGTAGCGTGCATTCATCGAATGGTTCGGCTGCCGGGTTTGTCCGTTGCGGTCTAGGAAGGAGATTTGGGTGATGCGAGCACTTTAATTACTTTAGTACTCACCCAGTGACGGCAGATTGAGGACAGATCGGAGGAAGCCTGTTAGTCCGGTTCCTGGCTTGTCCAGGTCCGTCCGGGCTGTGAGCGAGAGAGGTCCCTCTCTCGTCCAACAACATAGGGGACCGCATGTTGTGGTTCTGATATTTTACATTCGGAGCATATGTCTGTCGGTCGGGACGCTCCGTTATATTGACAGTCCGAGAGACTGTCCATAATGCTTCCTCATCCTCACAGCAGGGCACACGACCGCACATTGGCTACGTGACCTCGAATATCCGATCAGTTTCGTCATTCAGTGATTTCACGGCGAATAGGCCGCGCCATCCGGTAGCCAAGGGACACGAGGCCTATACACTCCATTCGCTCGCATATTGGTAGTATGCACGGGGTAACGATCACGGAGCTTCCAGCGGCAATGCATTGTAGGACCGCTTCTCCTCAGGCCTCAGTGACGGATGTGCTATCCGAGTTAGCACAGTTGTTTCGCAGCATCCCAGCAATTGACAGTTTCTTGGTCGAATCAGGAATTATCCGATGGCGCTGGGTCGGTGCGGTCCGCGGTTGCATCAGGTACGGACGACCGAACGCTTTATAGGGTCCAACAGGATGGCGAAAGGGATTCGAAAGATTTCGAGTTTTCCCTTTCGTAGCATCGGAAGCTGCCTTTCATATCTTTGGGCATTATCTTCCAGTGATTGTTATTTCGGACTACATTGCTGCGATGTTGGATAAGAGACTTATAGCGTCATTGGACTCGGAATTTTCGATCGGTTCGGGGACATTGTCCCTGACTTACCGACACAGTCCAATAATTTCATTACAACATGTGTTTTATTTTTCGACGCTATATATGCATACAAGCCTGCTACCAAGCATAATAGTTTAGTTTCTTGTCCGCGTTGCTCATTTCTGCCATATTATCATTTATACGAATAGTTTATTTTGGCAGTGCAGGGCATACCGAGACGGTGTGGTTAAAGACTGGAAATATTCTTTTTTGCCGTCTATGTCTTTTCCAACTTCAATGTTGGAAACGACAATGATGTCTAGTAGACTTAACTTAGACGCTTTATCATACGTGAGGCGTTATCATTACGTCTTCAAGAAAAGATTTACGGGATATTATTCTCAATGTAATTTCTTTTGAGGGCAGTAGTTTGTTCACGTATAACTCCGCCCTTCAGTGGCTGATTGGAGTTGGTTAGACGTGACGCAGCCCTAGCTACATCCACGCGCGTGGATAGTAAGGTTAAGAACTCTCTCAGAATCGCTTCGTTCTCGGAGAAGCTCCTCTTCGATGGCAACTTTTCAGCAATCCATGAATTGCTCGATTTACACGTTCTCTTGTCTATCTAGTGTTACAAGAGATTCAGACTGGGGCAAACATTCGGTGGTTGACTCAGAGAGTACCACTGCAGTTGCCGGACCCGAGTGTTGCAGTTATGACGGTTGCCAGTCAAACAGATTGGGATATAATATTGATCCCAACGGATTCGAAGTGCCAGAGTCTTTGGGTTCCGCAGTCTCTTAGCAACCAATTATCTTCCGCGGAATAATGTTTTTAGGCTTGCTTTATGTCATTGCATGAACATTATTCAGAAACGCATGCCCAAATCCTGTCCGTTAATTCAACAGTAGTGGCGTATCTCCGGAACCAGGGAGGCACTCATTCGTTTCCGTTATTCAATTTAATGGAAAGAATCCGTCTGTTGGTTATAGTACACCAAGTTCTGTTTCGGTCCGTCATATTCCGGGTCGTCTGATTGTTTTACCGGACTCCCGTTCACTTAGGGGTCGCTTGTTGCCGTCAGAATGGACTCTCAACAAACAAGTATTCAATCAGATTTGCTATCTATGGGAGCGCCCAATGATAATTTATTTACGACACAGCTTGCTAATCAATTGCAGACGTATGTGTTGGCTTGTCCGGATCTCTGAGCTAATGTTGTTAACGCTCTATTGATCTAATAGGACGGAATGATAGGATAGGCGTATCCTCCGGCGCTGTTGTTTCAGCAGGTATTGCTAAGATAAACAACCACAATACATTTCTTTTGATAGCATCTCTATCTTCACAGAGACCATGGGTAATTTACTCTGATGTCTACTGTGGGACTTAAAGCGAATCTTCCTCAATGAGAGGATCTTTTTTCGCTGGGTAAATCGTGTCATCTTTATCACAACCCGCAAGGTCGCAACCTTCACGCATTCCGTTGGGTGGTCCGTATTGCATTGTAAGCATTGTACTGGACGGGCTTTGGACGCGATTTCTTACTATAGGAGATCCTCTTCTTCGCTATTCTATGCGGCTAAAGTGGAGGCTCTTCCGTCGTTGGTGTAGGGATCACTATGTTCATATGGTTAATCCCTCTATAGTACTCATTGCAACTTTTTAGTATACTTGTTTGACAAGATCTACTGCAGCCTGTTATTATTAAGGTTATAGGTTTATGTTACCTCAAACCTATGCACTCTATGATAGTTTACAATTGAGTCTTATGTCTCTTTATCTAAGTCAGTTAGTAACTTTTTGATAAATAGACTTAGAATCTTTAGATTAAATTCCTATATGGAATTTAACTTCGGTTCTTATTTACCTAAGTAATCATTTGAGCCTCTGGAAACAGTAGTTTTCAAATTCTGACCTTTTAGACAGTAATTCTGTTGGCTTCTCTTTTACTGAAGAGTCGGTGAGTTTCATCCTCTATCGATGGATGATTTTCACTTTCGTAGTTTCGGAATCACTACTTCCTTTACTATTTAGGTTGGATTTTTGCATAAGAGTTAGGCTCCTAATATCCGGAACCTATTGTTATTGAGGTCCTTCCGTCTTCGTACGGGCATAGGCCTTTACTCTGTCCGGTTAGAGTTTATGTATTTATAAACAGATATCTGTTTATTGCTACGGGCGTAAGCTTCTTCTGTTTTGATGCTTAATAGAAGGACGTTACGCTCCATTCTATTCCTAATGGATTCAATAAACTGTCGGTACTGCTTATGGTATATCATTGACTCAGCAGTTGTGCTTAAGATTTCGGCTCATGAAGTAAGAGTTCTTCTACATCTTGGGCTTACATTAATAGTGTCGCTATTATAGATTTTTGAAGGCTGCTCATTGCGCTCAGCCATCCACATTCATGAATTTTTATCTCAGAAATATCGAGTCCATTTCTGGAGGCCTCTATTGTTAGGTCTATTATCTACTGCTCAGAATGTCATTCACTTAACAGTTGCTATTATAGCTAGGTAGGCTGTCTGTTTCGGCAGTGACTCCGTTCTGCTGCCCTCTTCGCTCTGGGCTATTTGACCCAGGGCAAGAAAAAGGGGGGGGGAGGGTGTTCCCTTGGGTCACCTGTTGTACTATGAAAACAAGGGGATACCTCCTCCGGAGTTAGTAATTCTGAGCTGTTATTGGGATGGTTGTTTAGTGAGAAGTTTATGTTTTAAAAATTCATTCAAGTCTTAGTTTTTAAAGTATAGCTTTTGAAAATAGCACGTGTCAACGGACATGATTATGCAATCCTCAGACACTTTTAAGGAGTATAGGAGTCTCTATTCGCTAGACTTACTTTATTTATTGGCTTACTTTAAAAATTATTAGTATAAGGATTATATTGGATATTAATAGAGTACATGGATGTATGATGCTCAATTTTGGAAGGTGTTGTATCTTTCTAATTTATCATTAATAAGAAAGATACATGTAAGGCCTATTACTTCTTTTTCCTTAGAGGGGATGACTCTGTTTTATATTATTGAGCGTATTCCATCTTGCTCTATGTCCTTGGCCCTCCAGCCTTTTTACTATTCAGCTATGTCTGGGTCATTGGTACAGTATAAAAATGTTAAAAAATTTATAGTAATTTCTATATTTTTTATACTTACCAATGACCCAGACGTGGATGGCCCTCCCAGGAGTTGGAAACTCTTGCCTCCCCGCTGAGTACATAGCGCTTACCAGGCACTGGTTATTAGAATGATTAATGGCGCCAATTTCGGAACGTCTTGACACTGCGCATGCGCAGTAGAGGTGAAGTGTGGAGGGCCATTCAGGACATGTTTTCTTTGGTTTTAGATGCAAATTTTGGGGATTGGGGGGCAAAATTTGTGTTTGGCCCTATATTTTAAGAGTTAGCACCAGGTCATTGGTAAGTATAAAAAATATAGAAATTACTATGAATTTTTTAACTTTCTTTCCAAACCTTATTATCTAGTTTTATATTTTACGTAGCAGCAACAAAATTATAGTTCGAAACATTATCGTAGTGATCTATTTCTAAAAAAATTCTATCCCTGAATGAGGAAATTGAAAATTTGTCTTGCAATTTTGACTTTTTCTTGCATTAATGGCATTAACAGTGCAACTTTCCACAGTGAATGTATTAGGAATTTTGAAAACAATATTTTTCCCAAGTTACAAACCGTCGTGTGACTGATTTCCCAAATGGTGAATTCAAATGGAAGCAATTAATTTTTGTTCACTTAATCTTTTTAAGTGTTATGTTCTATCTTTACATTCCACTTGTTATAAAATTGGAAATTTAAAAACTCTGGATTCCAACATGAAAATCTTTCTATTTAACACTTGTGCATAATCAATAAAATCACATTTTATCCTGTGAAGCAGTGTCATTTATGATTCAAATGGGAATTTGGTTCATTTTGAGAGATTTATTTTGTTTGTGCAAGTAAGGGAGATATTTATCTTGAATATTGATCAAGTGCAAGCAAGAGAGACATTTATCTTTATTGATCTAGTGCGAGCAAGCGAGATATTTATCTTGAATATTGATCTTGTGCAAGCAAGAGGTACATTTACTTTTAGATATAAATAGTTTTAATAGTTTGAATGTTCATATGTACATTTGTCTTACTGTAAAATATATAAAGCCGGTCCATCTGAATCCATTCAAAGAACGCTGATTGATTAAGAAACTTGCTGGTAAAATAACAAAAAATAAAGAAATATGAAAAAAAAGATAACATTCTTTGCTCGATCATTCAAAATACTTTCAAATGGTTTTATCTCCTGTGGGAAGCCCTGAAAGTGGAACAGACTTGTTGACTGTAGTGAACATATTCTGCCTCACTGTTAAAATAAACTTCTATGGAAATCGTCTAAAGTGGATAGCACAAGTTACACCAAGTTCTAAGGTTCCAAGTATAATTTCATAAGGAATTTGACGCTGCCATGGGTTATTTGTTATTTATTGGCATTTAAGATCAAGTCTTTATGCAAAATGGCCATTTGAGACCGCAACCTGAAGACAGCCAAGATTAGTCAATCGTTTATTCCCATGTTGCCTATTTCAGAGAACTTCCACCACAGGTAGGGGTTACCGGGTACTGTTTTACCAGTAAAACAGAGTTTATTTACCATAGTAAACAAGCACGGCTTCAATCCCTTGGGTTCCCACGGTGGCAGGTTATTTGTTTACCCACCTTTCGTGGAAATTGTGTGCCACCTACTGTTGATTAAATGTGATGCTCCTTTATTCAGAAAAATGGATATTCTTTCATGCTCCAGTTATATATATTCCAATTGATAAATATTTTTTTGCCTTCAACACAAAAGATATTAACATGATTGGTGGAACTGCACGGCATAATCGTAAAACTACATAAATTGAAAACTACGTGAATTGTATTAAGTATTTAGTTTATCAACATGTCTAATAGTATTGTAATGTCATTAACCCTTTGAACACCAGTGGTATCATCCATGTCCATTCAATGGTGGCAATTTGAAGAGTCCATGTTCATATTTAGGGATAGACCAATTAATTGTTTCAACGTACAGCCCCATGGCTGCAGGTTGAAAATATGAATTGGTCACTTCACACATTCACTCAGCAGTCACCCCACTTAATTAAATTATGGCGCATCATGTTCCCTGATGGGAAAAGTGCCCTCTAGGGTTCAAAGGCTCAAAGATTCAGTGAAATCAGCCCTAGACCCAATTGCATTAACTGAAAGAAAAGGAATTTTTATGGTATTTTTTAGATTCAGTCGTCTCGAATATTTCAGTAGGTTGGAAAACCGAACCGTAAATCCATTTTTCCGACCAGCTCAATATTGGGGATTTAATCTAAACATAGTCGACAGACTACTTAAGGGCTAGACTGATCCCATAACTGTGTCTGATTCCTTACGGAATTAGACTAGTGGTTGGAGTAACGTTAAACATCAAATTAAATAGAATTTTTAATTCCCACGAAGTGCAAAGCGCATGTTTTTTAACGAATGATCAGACATTTGCCACAATTCAGCAGATAAAATACAGCTTGAAACTTTTAAATTGTTTTATCAATGTAAAATGTGATTTTCATAAAAGTCAGGCTAATTGCCATTTGTTCCAAACTTTCCCAAAGTGCTTAGTGTACGTTGTCGATAAAACACTCATAAATTTGAGCCTAATTTCATTTTATTGGAATTATAAGTAGTTTTTCTTTTTTTTGTTTCAGTTTCCCGATGTAGTGAGATATGGAACCATATCAATTTGATCATGCAAAACTGAAGTTAGAAGTTTCTATCATTTGTGAAGTGCATTTTAATGACAATATCTTCAACTGCATAAACATTGTTATGAGATTTTAGATGTACATAATATCAAATCCTTTCCCAGCCTTGGTGTGTCAGCAGGTTGCTGAGAAGTGTTTTGTTGTGTGAATTTTTGTTTTATATATGTTAGAGTTTAACGATTTAACTAACGAATTGGCAGCATCCGCCCATGTTATATACAAATTCCCCAGTGGGAAAAAACAAAGCCATATCATGTGACCCCTCATTGGAACGAGCTTATCAAGCTCGTCCCGATGAGGGGACACATGATATGGTTTTGTTGAAATTTGTTGAAAATTTTTTTTTTAAATATTTAGATATTTAAAATAAATTTTTATGTCTTTGTTGGATAAAGTGTTAACGACTCTTTCAACAGGCAGGAAAATATCGTATGGGGTCATCATTGTTTTAAGCCAAATGTAGCATCGACGTGTGTGTGCCTTGGAGCATATCACCACCATGATCCTATTTGCGCAATCGGAGTTGTCTTGACAAGGACAGAATGCAGATGAGACACTTTAGGATTGAACCTTCAACCTTTAGATCTAAACTTCAGTCCACTAACCAAAGTGTCACCACGCTCCCCACTACCAGTGTGTCATTACGCTCCCTACTGCGAGTGTATCAAGATGCTCCCTTAGTGTTTTTAAACATTTCTGTAATTAAACTTACAATTTATATATCAAGATATCTTTGAAAATTGTAAAATAATTTTAGGAATTTAAATAGTGTGGCTATGAACACGGTGGCTCTTTGGTTAAAGCATTGATTTTAGGCTCGAAAGGCCATAGGTTCAATCCTCACTTTAGTCATCAACGTTGCGTTCTTCGGCAAGACACTTAACATAATTGCCCAAGTGTGAGCACGTTGGTGCAGTGAGCTAATTTGTATTGCTCGACAATGGTACACAGATAATCAACCCATGTTTTACCCTGCTTGTGCGATGTTAGATAGTCAGTCACCTACTGCAGTGGTTTTATTTGGGTATTCTGACTTTCTTTATTCGTAAAACTGTTGGTATGATAGGACCTTGGTTGTTGAAAGTGTCATTAAATCCCAGTAAATAAATAACACACAGCTTATGAGCTTCAACTGGAATTTTCTTCATGAGTTTCCTTGAAGTCACAATACAACAGTTAAGTTTTTGAAGGAAGTTGTACAATTATTTTTGTAGTATTTACGTCACCAAGGACAAAATCGTGCACTACATGGCGAAATCATGAAACTTGGCATAGTGATGGATGGATGTTGATAATTTTTTTTATAATATCCTCACCACGCAGTTTACAAACGGTAGCATACATACTAATCAATTTGTTTCCATCCTACTCGTTTCCAGACAATAACTTGTAATGGAGGTAATGTTTCATACACAGGTTACCCACAATAGAGTGATGGTTGAGTTTGCTTTTCGGAGCTGTAGGTCAAAAGTCTATGTTGCAATTCCTATAAAAAAGATTTTTTTTCTGTATGAAACCTTTAGACAATGAAACAACTCAATAGGCCTCAGACGAAGTTCTCCAATCAGAACGAAACTGGTTAGGTGTACCAATCAGACTTATTTACGGGATTCCTACGCACAGGTCCCCTTGAACTCTATTGAGTTGTTTCATTGTCTATATATATTTAGACCTGTCGCAATAGTTATGGCTAGTCAATCTACGGCCACCGCATCTAGTTCTATCAGCACTTTGAGCTTAAACTCCAGTATCAGTAACACTACCGTCTGAATATCGTACACAGACGAACCGAATGCGAAGAGACTACGCACGGCTCCTGCCACCTCCACGGCTCCAGTCACCTTCACTAGTGATGATAAGGCTATTCACAGAACTATTAGAAACTTGTGTATCAAACAATTAAAACTTGAACACCAAGCCTCATTCCTCGAAAAATGTGCATCCTCCAACCTATCACCTACGGACTTCGACCCACATTACACCTGGCGGACATCACTCACATGAGACACACCCATATAGGTCCTAAACTCCGACCCAGAATCTCCAAAAAATATGGACTTAGTTAAGTACATTTTACTAAAAACACCACAACCATTTGGCCTGAACAGAAAGGACTTTTAATTAAGTGGTATATATTTATGATACCTTTAGTTTACTTTTTGCATACACAACCTTAACGCCATAGATGGCCTACAAGGTGACGATGACTTGATTGTGTGTCATCTATAGGTCAATGCTCAAGGTCATTTATTAAAAATGGAATTTTTTTTTTTTTGCGAGATGTTCTAATGCACACTGGCAGAGTGAATACTTTCCTTGTGGATTACAAATGACTCTTTATTTACATGAATTCCGAGGAAGCTTCACAGTTTGTCGGTACTGATATGCCAGGAACCATTCTTTGCCTGTGTGCCTGTGAATACTACCACTCTCCAACATTTTAATATTTTATTTGGGCTCTCAATGGGCACACAACTATTTTGGGCTCTGCCCAAAATTTCTATTTCAAGAACTGATGGGTCGATTTGTACTTAGCATGTAGTATAAATGAGTCCAAAGTACTTGATTGATGCCTGCACATTTTTTTTCCTTAGCCCCGTGGGTACCCCAGGGGCTAAAAATAGAAACAAATTCAAATGCCCATATTTCCCAAACTACACGGAACTGTTATTTGGTATGAAGCATTTTTTTGACTAGTAGAATGGATTAAAAAAAAATGGCCATCAGTTGTGTCAGGGTGTTCTGTAGGGAGGGCATTTGAAAAAAATGCTGAGTCAGCATATTTGCAAAAAGTTTTTAAAAAAATTTCTTCAGAACCGCTGGTCAGAATCTTTTGATATTTGGTATACAGAATTCATAAGATGGTCAAATACAAGTGTCTTCAAATCGGGCCCTTCAGTTCATATTTGGGCTCAACACAGAAGCCCAAATAATTAACTTAGGGCACTATGGGGAATAAGCTTTAAAAATCTTCTTCAGATCAAACAGTCAGATTCTTTTTTATACATGGTATTCAACATCTCTACAAGGGTCAGATTGAAGGTTGTTCAAATTGAGTCCCTGGGTTAATATCTGGGCTTTCTGTGGGAGCCTGAATATTAACTTGGTGCAATATGGGGAATAATCTTTAAAAATCTTCTTCAGATCCACCAGTCAGATTCTTTTGATATTTGGTATGCAGCATCTCTAGAGGGGTAGATTCAAGTTTTTGCTCAAATGGGATCCCTGGATGAATATATGAGTTTTTTATTGGAGCCCAAATTTTAACTCCGTGCAATATGAGAAAATTTCTTAAAAAATATTCTTTTTCAGACCCACTAGCGAGAATCCTTTCATATTTAGCATGTGACATCTCTAGAGGTGTAAGGTTCAAATTTGTTCAAATCGAGTTCCTGGGTTAATATTTGTGTTCCCCAAGGGAACCAAATACTTACTTAGTGCAATATGAGGAATTATCGTTTAAAATCATCTCCTTCAGATCCAGCAGTCAGATTCTTTTGATATTTGATGTACAACACCTCTTGGAGGGTTAGATTGAAGGTTGTTCAAATCAGGTCCCTGGGTTAATATTTGGACTTTTCACTGAAGCCAAAGTTTTCTGTCTTTTAATACTAATGTTCCACTAATCCACTAATTTTGTCCACATGAAGGATAAAATTCTTCAAAAACATTGATTTTATGTTTATACTATGTTCTCCAAATATTATAAGATTTTCCCGAAGAGAGGCGTAGTGGTGTTGTGGTAACCGGTTCTTGTCAGATCACCAAAGTTAAGCAATGTTGAGCCTGGTTAGTCCTCAGATGGGTGACCGTCTGAACGACTGATTTGGACTCCCGCATTATGTCCTTGGGCAAGGCTCTTAACCCTGATTGTCCACATGGAGGCACGATGATGCCATGTACTAAGGTGTACTGCATGTCGATGGTGCGCATGTCTTCAACCAATCTAACCCTGCCTCTGCTGCAATGTGGAGTTACGATGTTGGGGAGCTGGCAGCTGCTCGTCATTGCTCAGTGGTTCTCTCCGGGTACTCCAGCTTCCTCCACCTGTAAAACTGTCATGGTCATGATCAGCCATTGTGCATAAGTATGTGACCTTAAACACCAATAAATACATAAATATATATATACTTTCCCTAAGTGAAATCTTTTAACAGAAACATATAAGTAATCTTATGTTGGGTTATAAGAACTAAAGACTTTGCGGGGGGTAGCCATTTTGGCATTCGTCATTTTAATGAACATTTGCGATATGCCCCTCAAATGCATGGCTTGTAGACCTATAACAGATGCATACATATTCACTTAAATAAGGAGTGATTTGCCGAAACTTTTATATCAAAGTATGATTAATGCATGTATCTTAACACCTCTGTTTTTGTCTGGGTGCAGCCATTATTTAGAGATCATCAATATGATGGTAAATGTAATGGTGGCTATTTTGAAAATCAAAGTTGTCTGTTACTATGGCTAGAGAGGTACCAATAACCTGAACGTATCAACACAAACCCATCTATCCATGTCCACAGATTACGTCATGAAGTGCACGATTCTCGTCTTTCCATCCCCTGACCGTGTATAATTCTTTAGATGAAATTTTATATGCTACCTTTTTTTCTGTAATTCTACAAATAAGTATTATGCCGACACCAAACATTGGCAGCTGTCTAGGTATAAATGTTTAACTCTTTGAACTCGAGAGGCCGTTTTTTGTACCAGGAACTTGATATGTCATAATTCCATTACGTAGGATGGGTGCTAATTGCGTGTGTGGGGTAGACCAATCAATATTTTCAACGTGTAGCACCAGGGCTGCACGTTGAAAATAATAATCAGTCTACACCCAAATAATGAATATGGACTCTTCTAATTGCTGTCACTGAACTGACAGCACAAGACTTCAAAGGATTAACCCTTCATCCTATGCACACAATATCAAAATTTATTATTTTAAAATTATTTTCTCAATTTTTTCAAAAAATTTCAACAAAACCATATGTGACTCCCTCATTGGAATGAACTCCATGAGCCGGCAGATGCGATCGATTCATTGGATAAAGGGTTAACATGCAGTGTTTAAGTGTTTAGTGAATTAGCCCCTTGGGAATATCATATATTGTATAGTATTTTGTATAGTATTGCGGTCATATCGCCCCAGATACTTAGTGACCTTGAAAAAAAACATTTCCAGTACATAATTCCGTTTGGAACTTCAGGAAACAAAGTGACTACAGTGGTCAGTAGAGTAAATGGATAGTTACATTATAATTGAGAATGGACGGTGCATTGGAAGAACCCAACCGTATTTTGCACTGGGTCAACTTCCCAACCTCTGAATCAACCTGGAAATAAGGACCGGAATTCTGAGTGGTGCGTTGACCTCTAGCGAAATAAATACGATTCCATCGCTCCAATACACCACCATTCACTAATAAACAGTTGCCCTTTAACTTCAATCTGATTGTGAGTTTGATTTGATTTCGAATACCTGGCATGATTCGATGCTTTGATTCGAAATTTGATCAACTCTGAACATTTCCTATCCACAGGACTCTAGTCTGAGTATCATCCACATGTATTCCTTGAGTATCCACTTTTGCACTTGTACCCTCATTTTTGGAAAGGCCAGATTGTGGCTTCTAGCACTCAGTCATTTAAAAAACTCCTTATTATTTTTGATTTCCATTTTAGTTGTTTTATTTTGATTTTGTGTTGTGTGATCGCTGTTACAAAAAAAAAGCTATCAGCGAAATCAACATGGAAGCGCTAATATTTAATTGTAGGTTCTCACAATTGGATTTTAGGCATAGGCGACCAATCCATCAGGAATACAAAATAAAAACTACATCCCTCATTCATTTTAAATCCCCGTGTGAACAACGGGAAGTAAGCAGCACTTGTTTACTGTGGTAAACCAGTTCCGCTTTACTAGTAAAATAGGACCCAGTCACCAATGCTTGGGGTGAAAGTCCTCTAAAATGGGCAACATGTTGATCAACGATTGACTAAACTTGACTTCATCTCCATGTTGTGTCACGATTAGCCATAGTGCATAAATATGTGACGTTAACCACCAACAAACAAACAAACAAACATTCATTTTAAAAAAATGCCTGAGAATCAATTATTTAATTTTCTTTGGCCTAATAGTTTCCAATTGAGCCGGAGGTATTTCATGAATATGAACAACCTATCGAGTGTGTTGAGTAACAGCACGGGACAAAGGTTGTTTAAATTCATGAAATACTGACAGCAAGGTTGGTAACTTACTTACACCCTGTCCTTTGTTAAATCTTCAAAACACATGGACTCAAGTACACTTAGTTGACCCCAAAAAGGCAATGGAGCCAGGGTCCAAGATAATGACCTACATTCCCTACATGTAGTAAACAAGTTTTGATTTATTAGTACAAGGCCTGCCAAACCACGCATTGGATCTACATGTAGTAAACAAGTTCTGCTTTACTAGTACAGGGCCTGTCAAACCACGCATGGGATCTACATGTAGTGAACAAGTTCTGATTCACTAGTATAGGGCCTGTCAAACCACGCATGGGATCCACATGTAGTAAACAAGTTCTGATTTACTAGTATAGGGCCTGTCAAACCATGCATGGGATCTACATGTAGTAAACAAGTTCTGATTTACTAGTATAGGGCCTGTCAAACCATGCATGGGATCTACGTGTAGTAAACAAGTTCTGATTTACTAGTATAGGGCCTGTCAAACTGCACATGGGATAGTGAGCAACAAAATTATAAATGATTCACTGAACTTAGAGTTGTGTGCCAACCCCTCCACACAACTTGAGAGGTGTGACATAATTCCTATTTGTATCTGCTAGTACCTTCCCAGCTTCAGTTATCAAGTATGGTTATGTATCTACTCGATCCTTGACCACAAATTGCATTGTTTCCCAGCCCATATCTAGGCAAAGAGGGGTTCCACAGTCTCTCTTAGTGCAGAGAGGTAATCTTTAAGGTCGGCTCTTACCGCATCCACCATCATCGCAGACACACATCGTCCTTTGGTCTCCATATCTCTTGCCTGGATCTCCTACTAATTTACATGAATTCGCGGAAAGGTGTATGCTCAGCCATATGGACCCTCCCATCCAAACCCACAATACCCCATAACAATCCTGACAAATATGTATTTTGGTGTTGTTGGTCAAACTCTTTGTTTACTTGTTGTGGAAGACGGATTGTGTAGCCATTGTAACAGCTTCTTTGAGATGTGTTACTAGTGACTACTTTTTTCTGTCTTGCTCCTCACCTCTTAAGAATTCTCACCGTTATCTTGGCCATGAGAACAAAGATTGGTTGCTTGTGGACAGGGGTGCCCCAGCAGACTTGGTGGGTCTGGAGTTACAAACGAGTGGGTTCTTGGACCCATAAGGCCAGCCAGGGCTTCGAAGTTGTTACATATATGTATACCAGAGAAAGGAAAAAATCTGTGTTATGTATTTCGGAAACGCACGGGTATGGCAAATTTAGGTGGACCCGATGGCGTCGCCGAACTTGTTACTTTACATCTCTGCTGTCTTTCCCTCTTCCTTCATTTCTTCCTTCCCCCTCTCTCTCTCAGCACCCACGCACACACACACACCTTTCCAACATATTTAAGAAAATATTTCCTCCAAAATAAAGCTGAATTCAGAAGCCCGGAGCCCTCTGGTCATACTTCTCCATCTCTCCCATGAGGTGGACATCCCCGTGTTGTGGATGTCCTCTGCATTACTCTGCATCTTAGCAGTCTTCCAGCTTGCCTTCGCAAAGTAAGTTTATGTAACCAATGCCTTGGAAAGATGGCTATAAAGGGGCTAAACTTGACTGTACTTAGGTTGTGGTTATGATACAGCAATGAGTATTGAACGTGACAAACACCAGTAGTTAACTATCGTCCATTGAGTGCAACGAGGTGGCATCTGCAGTGCTGAAGTCTCCTAAAGTGAGCCACATAGATATAAACGATTGGCTAAACTTGACTTCATTCTTGTGTAATAGATAGCCCTAAATGATGAACTTGACCTTAAACTCAAATGAATACATTGTGCTATTCCATCTCTGCATTTTCCCTACTTTCAGTGGAGCCTTTATTGTTGCCCTCTCTCTGCTGTAATTAGCTCACCTGAGCAAAGCTCAAGGGGAGCTTTACTAATCACTTTCCGTCTGTCGTCTGTCCATTTGGTGTCCGCCGTTAACTTTACATTATCGACTTCTTCTCACAGACTACTCAACCAAATTGAACCAAATCTGGTGTGCATGTTCCCTATCATATGTCAATTCAAGTTTGTTCAAATCAAGTTGACCCGTTCCATGGTAGGGCCACGCCCAAAAAAGTGAGCCTAAATCTTCTAAAATTTTCTTCTCATGAACCAGCAGTAGCAGAGACTTCATATTAGGTGCGCAGCTTCCTTTTGAGGTGTAGACTCCGATTTGTTCAAGAAAAGTTCTAGGGGCTTTATTTGCCACGGTTATGGCAGGGGCAAGAATTTTTGCCCCGCCCAAAATTTCTATTTTACAAACCGAAAGGCTGATTTGAACCAAATTTGACATGACAAAAAAAATTATGCAAAAAAATTTTTTCCTGTCGCCCCATGGGAGCCACAGGATCTAAAAATAGAAAAAAATTAATACGCCCATATCTCAAAAAAAACTACACTGCACTGAGAATTCTTATGTGGTGTGAGGCTTCCTTATGACCAACAGAATGGAATGGTAAAAAAAAAATTGCTATCGTTTTTATCATGGGATACTTTTTGGGGACTTTGAAAAAGTGCGGAGTCAGCATTTTAAGTCCCTGGGTTCATATTTAGGCTGAAAATTTGGGGTCCCGTTCCGGACTTAAAAACCTTGGACCAAAATCCGAACAAAATTTTTTTTTTTTTTATGCGTTTCGGTGAATTTTAAGACAAAAACAATTTTTTTTTTTTACACAGAAAATTTGGGGGCTGGGTGGGGCTTAGAAAATTTTGGACAAAAGTCCGGAAATTAGTTTTTGGGATTTTTATGTGTTTTGGTCAACTTTAAGAAGAAGAAAAAAAAATTTTAGTCTGAAAATATTTTGTTTGGGACTTCGAAAATTTCAAAAAAAAAATATGTTTTTATGCGTTTATCACAATTTTGGGACGTAAAAGTGCAGGAACTGAAAATAGAAGGAAAATTCTGTGTATTGTGTGGACACAATCGCTTCATCTAGTTGGTATATGCTATTCTCAGGAGGGGGCGTTTGCAGCTTATTCAATTCAAGTTCCTGGTTTGATATTTAGACTACCATGTCAGGTGAGCACCCTTGAACCAAATTTGATATGAGATGATAATGGGTCATAAGTAGTTGTTTGATGCAAAAAAAAATTTTCTCAATGCCCCATGGGAACCTCGGGAGCTAAACATAGGAATAACCTTTAAACTGCCATATCTCCAAAACTACACGGCACAGAAAATTCTTACTTTTATCCAGTAGAATAGAATGGTTAAAAAAAATCCCTATCGGTTTGATCACAAGATACTTTTTTTAGGACTTTGAAAAAGTGCTGAGTCAGCACTTTTTAACACTGCAGGCAATGGGAAAAAGATTAAAAAATCTTCTTCTCCAGATCCAGCAGGCAGAATCTTTTCATATTTGGTATGCAACATTGTGGGGTGGATTTGATTCAAGTTTGTTCAAATCGGCCCCCTGGATTCATATTTGGGCTCACTATAGAAGCCCGAATTTGAACTTAATGCATTTCAGGCAAATTTCTTAAAAAATCTATTCCACATCCAGCAGGCAGAATCTTTTGATATTTGGTATGCAACATTGTGGAGTGGATCTGATTCAAGTTTGTTCAAATCGGCCCCCTGGGTTTATATTTGGGATCAGTATAGAAGCTCGAATTCGAACTAAGTGCATTTCAGGCAAATTTCTTCAAAAATCTTCTTCTCCAGATCCAGCAGGCAGAATATTTTGATATATGGTATGCAACATTGTGGGGTGGATCTGATTCAAGTTTGTTCAAATCGGCCCCCTGGATTCATATTTGGGCTCACTATAGAAGCCTGAATTCGAACTTAGTGCATTTCAGGCAAATTTCTTAAAAAATCTTCTTCTCCACATCCAGCAGGCAGAATCTTTTGATATTTGGTATGCAACATTGTGGGGTGGATCTGATTCAAGTTTGTTCAAATCGGCCCCCTGGGTTTTTATTTGGGCTCAGTATAGAAACTTGAATTCAAACTTAGTGCATTTCAGGCAAATTTCTTTAAAAATCTTCTCCAGATCCAGCAGGCAGAATCTTTTGATGTTTGGTATGCAACATTGTGGGGTGGATCTGATTCAAGTTTGTTCAAATCGGCCCCCTCGATTCATATTTGGGCTCTCTATAGAAGCCCGAATTCAAACTTAGTGCATTTCAGGCAAATTTCTTAAAAAGTCTTCTTCTCCTGATCCAGCAGGCAGAATCTTTTGATATTTGGTATGCAACATTGTGGGGTGGATCTTATTCAAGTTTGTTCAAATCGGCTCCCCTGGGTTTATATTTGGGCTCAGTATAGAAGCTCAAATTCGAACTTAGTGCATTTCAGGCAAATTTCTTAAAAAATCTTCTTCTCCAGATTCAGCAGGCAGAATCTTTTCATATTTGGTATGCTACATTGTAGGGTGGATCTGATTCAAGTTTGTTCAAATCGGCTCCCTAGATTCATATTTGGGCTCACTATAGAAGCTTGAATTCGAACTTAGTGCATTTCAGGCAAATTTCTTTGAAAATCTTCTTCTCAAGATCCAGCAGGCAGAATCTTTTGATATTGTCGATGCACCATGCTTAGGGGGGGGGGGGGGGGGGGGGGGAGATTCAAGTTTGTTCAAGGCAAGTCCCTGGGTTCATATTTGGGCTCACTGTGGTAGCCCGAATTATAACTTAGTTCAAAATGAGGAATTTTCTTTAAAAATCTTCTTCAGATCCAGCAGTTGGAGTGTTTTGATATTTGATATGCAGCATCCTTGGGGGGGGGGGGGGGGGGGGGAGCGGGGGGGGAGATTCAAGTTTGTTCAAGCCATGTCCCTCACTGTGGTGGGAGCTTGAATTGTAACCTAGTTCAAAATGAGGAATTTTCTTTAAAAATCTTCTTCTTCAGATCCAGCAGTCGGAATGTTTTGATATTTGGTGTGCAGCATCCTTAGGGTGGTGAGATTCAAGTTTGTTAAAGCCAAGTCCCTGGGTTCATATATGGGCTCCCTGTGGGGGCCCGAATTATAACTTAGTTCAATATGAGGAATATTCTTTAAAAATCTTCTTCTTTTTTTTGGATCCACTGGTCACAATCTTTGGATATTTGGTATAAGCTTTTCTTAGGAGGTGCAGATGCAACTTGTTGAAATCAATTCTCTGGGTTGATATTTAGGCTACCATGTCAGGTGAGCGCCCTCCGGCCCCTTGGGGCCTCTTGTTTTGTTTAACTCTCTGTAACCAAACTTGTCTAGGGGACGATGCTAGTGCCCAGAACAGATTGCATTTCCCTTCACCCCATGTAATGCGGGTTGTGCCCTATCTTGACCTGCATTATCCCCGCCAACTTTCTTTCCCAACAATTTCCATACATTTGCAAAGAAGTCGCCACCATTGTTTTTCACCTCCAGCCATCCAACTAGCAACAATTTAACGCCTGGAGCCTTGAGTTCTTTAACTGGAATTGCATTACCTATCCCATACTGGTATAGCGATTGGGCGAATCCAAATTGTATTTGTAGGGAGGTTTGGTAATAACTGAAGCCAACAGCCCTACAGGGCTGTTGGATTAATTTAATGATAATCCTCCATAATTGGTTGTTTGCTAACGAACCGCGAAATATCTTTTACGCAAATGTTTGTGCTTACCGGGTTGAAAATATTTTTTAATTATGATTTACCTGGAGAGAATTGCGGATGTGCGTTTTATACCATGCATCCCACATTGTCTCCAGCCCACCCTTACAAGAAAAGTAAGAGCTGGGTATAATGTGTAGAGTGTTTTTTTATCCCCCCCGACTTAGGTCGGGTGGCATATAGTGAATGAAGTGTGTGTGTGTCCGTCTGTGTATGTGTGTGTGTCCGAGCCACTAACTCGAAAAAGGGTTAGGGCCACAGTCATCAAACTTCTCACAATTATAAAGGACCATGGGAGGATGTGTCACACACCATAGCCAGGTTCGTACCTTCAAGTTCAAGGTCACATTTCAAGGTCACTCTAAAAATTGGTCAATATTCGTGTCTCAGCCATAACTCAGAAACGAGTCATAGTACAATTGTTAAACTTTTTACAAATGTTAAGGACAGTCAGAAGGTGTGTCACGTATAATAGTTTCTGCCGCATCTGCAAGGTGGAGGTCACAATTGACCTTCATATGTTCAGGGTCACAAATCGTGTCTCAAGCATAACACCAAAACTATTAGGGCTACAATCATCTCACATCACGGAATTATAAAGGACCATGGGTGGATGTGTCACGCACCACAGCCAGGTCCATAAGGTCAAGGTCACACTGAACACGGTTAGGGCCACAGTCATCAAACTTCACACAATTATAAAGGACCATGGGAGGATGTTTCACACACCATAGCCGGGTTCGTACCTTCAAGGTCACACTAAAAATCGGTCAATATTCGTGTCTCAGCCATAACTCAGAAACGAATCATAGTACAAACGTTAAACTTCTTACAAATGTTAAGGACAGTCAGAAGGTGTGTCGCATATAATAGTTTCCGCTGCATCTGCAAGGTGAAGGTCACAAGGGGGGAGATGTGTTACCTTAGTAACATTCTTCTTGTTACATCCTTTGCTTGAAGCCGTTCCAAATGCTCCATCCCGCCTGAATTTCCGGTCACCATCCCTTTTCCTCATTTATACTGTGTGTACCTAGTCTCGCACTCCAATCTCCCAACTAGCAACAAACCAAATTTCGGTAGATAGTTCTAATTTACCAGTGAAGAACTGAGGATGCGCTCCTGTTTTACACAGCACATTCCATATTGTCAACAAACTACTCCAACTTGAAAAGTAAGAATAGGGTACAATCTGTAGAGCGGTATAGATACCCCGAACACAACCTTGTTGAAACTGTTCCCAATACTCAGTCCTACACTAAAAATATGTTTGGTTAAAAATTAATCCTAATCAACTGGGTTGAGTGATTATGAGCCCATTCGGGTTTGGTTCATTCCCACAAGACCAATTCCCTTTAGACCAACTCCCACGAGGCCAATTCCCAAAAGACCAATTCCCCTTAGACTAGCTGGTGTGTTATACTTTAAAAATAATTCTATATCAATAATTTGATATATTTATAAATGTCTTTAATGTTATTGATGTTCAAGCCTGAAAATAAGCAATCTGTCATTTGCAGAATGAGATCACCATAGGGTGAATTTGCTGATGCTATCCCATACAGTGGGCCAGTTTATCCTCTGGGTACCTCTTTCTGTTTATGTTTGAGACCTTGCTTCAGGTTGAGGTTCACAGAGGGTAACTTTAGTGATCCTACCCTGCTGTGCAGGGTAGCATCACCAAATTCACCCACTGGGGACCTCATTTTTCAGATGATAGTCTGCTCATTGTCTGGCTTGTCGATATTTGATAGATGTTGGGTAGATTTTTACAAATAAATGTTTTCCTAATTATCCTTAATCAATCCTTAATCAATAACACTATCTAGTTTGTCTTTTGGGAATTGGCCTAAAGGGAATTGGTCTAGTGGGAAGACACCTCGGGTTTATATTCACTCAACTCAGTTGACGAGGTTGGTTTTAACCAAACTGATTTTAGAGTATACATGCATTGCTGTCCGCCACCTCTTTTCAAACCTTGGGCACACGCTTGCTGAGAAATTTTGAAAGCACAACCCTACTCGTATTATCACCAGTCTCCCCCAGACTGTTTGAAAAATGGTGAGAGTCATATGTACAGGGCAACAACTCTTCGTTAGAGATGAGTGGCTCGTCTGTCCATTGCTACAATATAGTTCCTGGCTGCATGCTCCTCACTCGCCAGCAGCGAAGGGGGGTCTGTTTCATATTTCGACTTTCTTGTAGAATCCAGAAGCTCAAGCTTCAAACTGATTTCATCGCTCCTCTCGTTCAAGTGAGTTTTGCTCTCAACCATGTCACGGCACTGTCACCTTCCATCGATACTTACGTGCTTCTGCGATTTACCCGATCCCATCATTCCAACTTTGCACGGACACAACCAAGGCTTGCATACATAACAGTAAGGTTATGCCCTGCCTCTATTTCGCTCGGCTCTAACCCTACCCGAATTGCCAGCATTTTTCCTAACTCCGTTATTTATAAGAGAGCATTGCAAACAGTTATATCGTTTCGTCACCTACGAGGAAACTTCGAAATTGAAGCAGTACTTGTTTACCGAGATACGTTTTGTTGCACTGGTTTATGATCGGGTTACCCATGGCTGTTGTCGGAACCCTATACCTTGAGCAGCACAGGCATAAACTCTTGGCTTCCTTCACCTGTAAACCCCCGACTCAATATGACCTTGGCTGTAGAAAGTGTCAAAACCCAAATAAATACAAGAGATTATTTTGTAAAGTGTAGGTTTCTGTCGGTTTGGAGAACAACACTAGATGAAGGGAGAGGGTAGACCTTGGCGCACTCATTTCTTTGCCACTAGGTCATGAGTCCTCGCTAGGATTGTTATAGTCAGTGGATTCGAGAAGCTGATTTTCGCTCCGAACACTTTTCACTTGACACAATGGGGTGATTAGTGAAGAACTGGTAAAGCATGTGGGCGAATGGTCCAACAACTCCCACTTGATGGTTTGGGCAATACAATACAGCTAAGTACCAACCAGACTCCACGGGTAAGACGGGAAGACAGGATGTGAAACATTGTACAGGTTCATGCTCATTATTTCGCTTCAATAATGTTGGGGGAGGCACTGAGGATTAGGGCGGGTGGGGGAAATGCAGATTTCCATACTAATGTCGATCAATCCCAATGTGCATCCCAGGAAATTAGCATTGTGAACCCGGCCCTACCCATCGAACCCCTACAAACTCCGACATTTTGATAACATAATTGTTGGAAGTTTTCAAGTGAATGATTGCAGTATTTAGACCCGTCCAAACATCCCTTGACCTAAGGGAACATGATTTTGTTCCCATGCTTACGTGTACTGGTCTCGTCATTACCTGCTAGCCTGTTGAGACGTCAGGGTTGTCTGACGAACATACGCCTTTCTGAGATAGGCGAGTTATTCAACCATTTATACTTCAGTTGCTCCCCACCCCGCCATGTTTTACTTGTCTCGCACTTCTTTTCGGACTGAGTGACCTGTGAGATCAATACTACCATATATATCACCTCACCTGCTTGCCGAAAATGTTTGCGTTTGTTACCAGTCGAATCTTTCACCTCCCATTTTCGAATCCCTAAATTGTCCGTCTTTCGGAGAATTCCTAACTATGCACACTCCAATTACAAACCTCGAGTGTCACTCAATTATCAACGGAAACAATACGATCCATAAAAGTATTTCTCTGAAACCCTTCTCCAATTGAAATAAGGTATCTGATGAAACGAATACTGACCTTTTTACTTTAGAAAGTAGACTGCTGTCACCAACTTGCCCTTGGATAGCTCCGGGATATTGAGCGTTGCCAGATTACTGTAGTAAATAAAGTCATGTTTTATTGGATTGATGTCCTCGTTTCAACCCCCCCCCCGGGGGGGGGGGGGGGGGGGGGGGGGACAGTGCTTACTTACTGCGGTCAACACGTTCTGCATTACTGGTAAAATAGGCCCCGGAACCAACGCCTGAGGTAGATGTCCTCTAAATTGGGCAGCATAGGTATAAACGATTTGCCAAACGTGTTTTTATACCTATTATAACGTGGTTTGGTCAAAAAGCAGCGCGATATCTCAGTGGTTACTGAAACCGAAAGGACCTCTGTTCGATCCCACCAGAAGTAACTGAGTGGTGTGTGTCCTTTGGTAAGGCACTTAATCCTGATTGTCCACGGTGGCAATGTGTACTAGTTCCCACAATGAAGCACTGGCCGTTGGTTAGGAAAAGGCTTAAACTCAAAATAAATTTTTCCAAATTCAATATGCCTGTTGCTCGTAGCTAGTTATTTTTCAGTTTTGGGAGAGAGGGGTCTGCCCATTACTACCTGCAATGACACCCTTTCCATTCATGAACGGACAATTCTCCAATTCTTTGTGGGGATTTGCAATGGATTTATTCAGTCATACTTCTATCAACATCCATTTTTTCCTTTTCAAGCCCCACTGATTGCCTACATTAATAACACGTTGGCCGGCCGCTGATTTGTCGCGGTCATTGGGTGAGAAGGCCTTGGTTACCCTTGTTCTCCCTTTTGCCTCCCTATTCCCACGCTTCTCTCTTCCCAACACTCGGAGACGAACTGCTTGGTGACATCCCTTGCCCCATTCTTCCCAATCTCTCCGATTAGTATATTAACCCTCTCCTTTGAGTCTCCCACTAACCACATGTCCCTCATTCTCCCACCCCACTTCCCCATTATGCTCCCGGTGAATCTTTTTCTTTTAGACTGGTATTTTGGGTATTCTAGAAGAAAGTGTTACAGGCTCTCCACCATGTCCAAATTACACATCTGGCACTCCTTTTCACTGTTTTTGCCAATTATTCACCTCAGCTCCAGGAACCGCGACCTCGGCTTGAACAACAGTGCCCCCACCCCCAAAGGTGCCATCAAGGTGCTCTTCAAAACCAGGCTTCTCTTTATCACGCCGGCCAAAAAAGACCTCTTTGGTTTGACCCGCTCTCGCCAATTAAGGTTATCATCCTCCATGACCCTTTCTTTGGTGAGTTCTTACCCTGGTTTGTCCCAACGTTTAGGTCCGAGATCTCCAATGAGTAGTTCTCAATAAGCTCCCTCACTTGGACCATCCACCCAGTCTTGATATTTGAGTTGAAAATTCTATGGAACTTAACACCATAGGCTGTCCGGGAGATTTGCTAAGTAAGATAACCGAGTTCCAATAAGTCGATCCTGTCCTTGATCCTCATCCACTCCAGCTCACCCCTGATTGCTTCTAGTGCTGTGGCATTACTCTGCCCCGTTATCCATCGGCCTGCATCGTTCTGCAGGGTTTCCATGCTCTTTACAGCCGTCTGGTTCAAGGGTATCATTTCCGTACCATATGATATACTTGGCAGACCCACCATTTCCCAAATGGTTTTCCCCACGAAAACCTTATTGAAACTGTTTCTTCCTATAAGTTTCATTTGGTTAAGGATTCGCCTCCCCTTCGGAATCAATGTTTGTGTGGTTTTGGTAGATGCCTCTTCCTGTGATGTTTATATTTACCACCAGATAATCGTAGTCACCTGTCTCTCCTACACTAAGATGCTTGCTGCTACCTCCCTGAATACAGAACACCCCCACTCTCCACCTTCGAGTGGGGCCCACTTTGCGGCCCACAGGTATAACTTTGCTCTTGCTTTCATAAAGTTCGAATCTCCATTTGCTCCCATATTTCCCAACAATCCCAGCATTTTCGCTTGCCCCTCTTCGCTTTCCGACACAAGCACCATATCGTCTGCTAAAAATAGCCCTGGGATCTTCAAGTCCTCAACTGCTACCCCCTCGTGGCTGTGCAGTAAGTTCATCTCCTAAAACTTTGATGTACAATGCAAAAAGAATTGGCGAAAGGGTACACCCCTGTTATAGGCCTATCTCCATAGGCACACGTTTTGTTATGTTACCCGGGCTAAGTTCACTCTGTACATCTTTATATTATGCTTTCAGAATTTCGAACAAACCGCCTCCCAAGCTCACGAGTCCATAAATGGGTTATTTCCATCCCCGAACGGCATCATCTCTCGAATATCTTGTAGGAATTCCTCAACTGCTTCCTCAAACATCATTCCTACTTCCGTGATGACAAAGGTTGATCCTACATATATCGCTCTGTAACCCCCCCCCCCCCTCCCCACTGGCACCTCCACCCCTGAATTATATAGTTTGCATGGGTCAGCTGGTGCAATTTCAAATAACCTGCCACATTTGGCGAAAATTGACGTGTCGAGATACAAAATCTCTCCAGATAGCATCCGATAGGGCTTATTTGTCCAAACTTTCTCGGGTGAGGGCCCGACCTCACCCGGCGAATTAAAAGAAATCTTACCTGCCCCAGAAATGGACTGTCCTCCAGAATAATTTTTTTTGTTTTACAACGTGCTTCTCCTATCCCCACCAACAGAAGGCGTCATATAATGTTGGTGGCCCAAAAAGTCTGTGTCCTCTCCCCCAGTATAACTGATCGCTGCGTGCTTGTCTTATTCCTTGATCTGAACAATAAGGTTTGTTTGGAAGGAAGGAGTGGCATCATACGAGCACCACTTCAGCCGGATTAATATAGCGTATTAACCACCCCCCTCCGCCATTCCTTAAAGTAGGAATCGTGTTGAGTAGTGGGAAGTCATACCGCTCGCTCTTAATTGTTCCGCGTACTTCCATCCTCCGACTTTCCTGCAAGGTTGTCAAGTATTTTTCCAGCGAAGATGCATGATTTACCATCTCTCCCTGACATCCCTTTCCATAAAATTAGACTTGCGTTCTCCTTCCTGTATTTAAACTTTTCCTCCAATCCATTTCTGTTGTAGAGAATTCCGTCTTAACAGCACAGACTTAAGGATGCGCTCGGTATTCAGCCTTCCAACCTCACCCGACTTGAAATCAAAAGGTTGTGTACTCATTCGAAATTGGATTTGCCAGCGCAACCATTCTATGATTTCGGAGCATCGGGCGCCCATCCGTGCCATTCAGATCCACCAACTACACCTCGCCCTCTAACAGTTGGCAATCCACAGCTTATCGCCGACCTTGGGGTAAGTGTGAACTGAATCCAACTTACGTATATAACATCAAAGGTTATATACGCATTTCTACCTGTATTTTGCACGAGTACTTTATTGCCTGCATTCTCTTCTCTCCCACCCATCCCTAGATGTTTTTGTTGAGATGAAAAGATGTGTACGAGTTGTAAACAAAACTCTACGCAGCTTGCCAAATCCCACCTCCACACTGTTGATGTGTGACCTGGGTGCCACATATACCTATACCCCACCCTCACCCACGTGTCTTTTTGTTTTATGAATTGCCCATCCCTTTTAGGGACAAGAGTGTTGTGTATAAGCCAAGCTGTATCAACGGTAAACCCTGATGGGATAGCCCAGTATGGAAGATCAACTGGTAGAGTGCTAAATTATTTCTGGTCCTTAGAATTGTTTTGAGCAACTTTGCCTTGTTACAATTTATGGGAGAGTGTCGGGCACTCTCCCATAAATTGTAACAAGGCAAATCGTAACAAATAAAATATCACTTCAAAGGTAATATGAAACATCCACAGAATATGAAGCCTTTAAATTGTGGTATCGGCACTTCAGAAGAAAGCCCAAAATATGGGCTTTCAGCACTCTACCAGGTTAAAGTACGAGGACAATCGCGAGGAGTCCGACTGCATTTTGTATGTGGATATTGAACCATTTGGGAGTAAATCCCCACCCTGTATATGCCCATCTGAATACAGTATTGAAGAACATGTAAAATTTATTAATAAATGTATTTTTTTCCAATTCATTAATTTGAAAATGTTGAGATGGCACTTGAATAAAATGCATATATTCAGAAATCCTATGTGTTGTTTCTCTTTCCAGTTATATCCCTTTAATTGCGGCAGACAGACTGAGCGTGAAGCAAAATAAACCACTGACCCAGTTCAAACATTCAATAGATTGTGTAATACTTTGTTGCATAACACTTTGTTGCGTAACACTTTGTTGTGTAATACTTTGTTGCGTAACACTTTGTTGCGTAATCGATTTGTTGCGTAATCGATTTCTTGCGTAACACTTTGTTGCGTAATAGGTTTCTTGCGTAACACTTTGTTGCGTAATAGGTTTCTTGCGTAACACTTTGTTGCGTAATCGATTTCTTGCGTAACACTTTGTTGCGTAATAGGTTTCTTGCGTAACACTTTGTTGCGTAATAGGTTTCTTGCGTAACACTTTGTTGCGTAATACTTTATTGCATAATACCTAATTGCGTAATGGCTTTGTTGAGTAATGTATTAACGCGTTACAAAGCAAATTAAAAGGGCATTCTCTTTTGTTGAGGTCAGTGAACCCACTCTATGGAAGAGATATGTTCCACTTGTGAATGCAAGACGATATGCCGTCTGCCTAACGTTTTACAGGGCCCGAGTAATCTCCATCTCCCTTCCAAAGTATACATTTTTCGAAAAGATTGTCCTGAATCTCATTAACCCTTTGGCAACGCAGAGAATATCCAAATTTATTATTTTTAATTACTATTTTTTTTAAATTTGTCAAACAAATTCAACAAAACCATATCATGTGACCCCTCATTGGAACGAGCTCGGTGTGCTCGTTCCAATGAGGGGTCACATGATATGGTTTTGTTGAAATATTTTGAAAAATTTAATTTTTTTAACTGCTCAATTTGCAAATTACGCGGGCGGTTGCGGGCGATTCGTTAGGTAAAGGGTTAAAACACAATTTTCTTCCATTTTAGGGTAACTAATGCTGTCAATTATGTCCACGCATTTAGAAAATATAAATAATCATGGAAAAAATCGTACACCTAAAATTCAATACACAATCTTATTCAGAACAAATTTTATATATATCAATATGAAAACTGTACATTCAAATCCGCTTAAAATGTAATGTATCGCCTGCCCACATTTACAGCTCACTTGGTACATGGTAGATAGATCGGAATGTACAGTTTTCTTGTCAACATTTGCAAACCTTGTTCCTATTAAGATTTGACTTTGAATTTTAAGGATATGTGTTCCATGATTATTTATATTTTTATGTGATTTAGGACATTAGTGAAACATTGATACATTGTTTAAGATTTTGAGATTATTATTTTGCGGTTTATGTCCGTGATAAAAATATAGAAACATAAATTTAGTAATGGCTCCTTATACTATAATAAAGAGTTGCTTGGAGAGTAGGCGGAAACTTTCCAAAATCAGTCTCGAGTACGCTGTTGCAAAACATTAGACAGCATACCATGGATAGGATTTATTGCGGCGTGTCCACTGAGAAAGGAAAATCGCTTGACGAGTTCCATCGATGTAAAAATGACTGAGTCAAGAAGATTAAGTCCTGCTTTCTATCAACAAATCAAATATTTTGGGAGAAATTTCTAGCGTAAGACAGACCTTCACAAATATGAATGGATGAACAATTGACCTCCAGAAATGACTACCCCGAAATACAGAAATTTTTTAAGAAATAAAGACGAGTCAGAAACATTGGATAACTTCGGGAAAAGCAAAGTTCTTTACCGGGACAAGCGCAAGAAGCTCCCCTCGTTACACACTGAGGAAAACCACCAAGGAACCACTGATAAGTCGACGGCCACAGAATGATGTGAGTTTGGAAAAATTAGATTCGTCAAGCTATCAGAGAACTCATAAACGCCCAGCATTACCTACGCAGCCACCCCCCCCCCCCCCCCCACCCCAGAAAGAAATGAAAAATAACAATAACACTCCGTCTTTCTGCTAATCTTCAATAAACTATTTTTATTAAAACAACTATGGTCAACAAACACATAATTTGAAATTTAAGTAATAACAAACGCATTTTACAAAATGAGTTTACAAAGATTGTGTGACGTTCAGTGCATGTACGTGAATAGTGAGTTTAATACAAAGATTGTGTGAAGTTCAGTAGATGTACGTGAATAGTAAGTTTAACTCTTTCAACGCTGGAGCCCTGGAAGGTATCATCTCAGTCAATGATGTCAACGGCGAAATGGGCAAAACCATTTGTTGTTTATTCAGTGGCGTAGATAAAGGGGGGGGGGGGGGGGGGGGGCCTCCCCCACCATAAGTTTTGTCGGAAATTTTTTGGGACCATTTTTAGGCGAATTTATGCCGAATAACATTAAAATGCTGGCTTTGTGGATAAAAACGTGCCATTTTGGGTAAATTTGGGGTAAAAAAGACAAATTTTTTGCAGTAAATAACAGATTCTTTCTGTTTGTTTGGGTTTTTGTTGTTGTTACACTGTCGGAAAATTTTCGATCTGTCGGAAAATTTTGGGCTTGCCCCTCCGCCAGCGTAAAGCTATCTACGCCACTGTGTTTATTGGGAGGTTCAGTAATAATTTAATCCAACAGCTCTGTCGAGCTGTTGAATTAAATTATTACCGGACCACCTCGCTTCGGATTTTCTCCTCTTTGTATCCCTTTCTCGTTCACTGCCAATTTTTTCTTCATGCCAAAATTTATGCCCACAGTGTTGAAAAGGTTAACACTGAACGGGGTTTCCACTCCGATAATAATTCTAATCCCGTGAAAAAAAACCCGTAACAAATGCAAGGGAAGTCTTCGGTCAATTGAGTTCCAGGTTGAACACACATGTTGGGTTTAATCCCGGGAACGACAAATTCGCAGCCCCGGTTCTGAAGGCAGCCTGGATATCGGGGGATTCATAGACTTGAGAATGGAAACAATCACTCATTTGTCAATAAATGATTTAGCTTTGTCATTTACATCGAAATGTATGCGGTGGTTAAAACCTTTTATATGCATGTACACTTTAAAATCAGTTGGGTTAAAATTAACCCAAATCAACTGGACTGAGTGAATGTGAACCAAACTCGGTTTATATTCCCTCAACCCGGCTGATTTCGGTTGATTTTTAACCCAAATTGATTTTAGAGTGTAGCATACATCCAATAGTACAGTCGCCGTGGATTGGTCGTGATTCACGCGTGGGCAGGGATGCCCACGCATGCGTTTACCACGTAATATAAATGATCATCAGCAAATTTTAATTAATGAAGCTAAGGGTTGAACCCTTAGCTTCATTAATTTAATTTTTGATGATTATTCCTATAATTAGTGTTTGAAATCTAATATTATTGCGTCCAAGGAAATATTGCCTTCCCGTGGAAAGTGACCAGTCAACGGCGGTCAAATTGTATGTTAGATTTTGAAAAGGTTATTTTCTAGAAGTCTTTTTTTTAATGCTTTCGCCCATTATCGACTTTTAAAATGACGGAACCTCATATGGGGGCCCAAAATAAAGACAATCGGGATTTTTTTCTCGTTCTGATTAGGCTCCTCCGAATTTGGGGCCGGGGGGGGGGGGGGTGGGGGGCAAAGGGGGGAGGTTGGACTTACCCAAAATCAATCGCTTGTGCTGTGTAGGGTTGGGAAAGAAGGCCATTTGAAACTATTATTCTATTTATCGCGGGGCTCTCACGAGAAACCTGGATATTTCTTTAACATAACTGAAGTACACGTCGCCCATTTATGACGGGCTCCAACTCTAATTTAAATCGGTTTATTGGTCGGAAACTTGGAAATTGGGCGGGGCCAGAAATCTTTACCCTCCCAGAACTGAAAATATTGTTTTTAAAACTTCTCGTGAACAAATTTTTGTGTATACTCAAAAGGAAGATGAATACCACATACCAACTATTTTTTAATTTTGGAAATCAGCAGCCACCGCACACCAGTGTGGACTGAGCGGGTCTATGCCCCATTAATATCCCTAACCTTTCGTAGACCAGAAATCTAGAGGGTGAGTCATCACACTCCGCGAGTTGCATCGAGGCATTTGTCTGCTACAATTTGCCGTGAAAAAAAATGAATGGTGGGTTATTTACTCCCAACAGTCTTCTACACGCTCCAAGTGGCGCAGAAGAATCCCACCTGCGTCAACCGCGCTGTGTCCTTGGGCAAGACACTTAATCCCAATTGCCCACTTGGGGGTAAAGTGGCGTTGTGTACTAAGGCGTGCTTCACGTCGATGGTGCATCGTCTTCAGCCCATTCTAACCCTGTTTGTGTGGAGTTAGAACGTTGGGGACTCTTGACAGTTGCTCGCCGTTGCTCGGTGGTTCTCTCTGGGTACTCCAGATTCCTCCACCCATAAAACTGTCCGGGACGAGGTGACCCTGGCTGTTGAAAGTGCCGTTAAACCCCAATAAATAAATACATAAGTTGTGTAGAATCTTAAGGGGACCACGGTCCTAATTCTAATTGATTAGAGGCTTCCAAAGAAAGTGTACACGATGGGCACACCTTCTAAGAAGCCTATAGCTAGCCATGCAGAGGTTTTAATTCTGAACCCACCGAGTATTTTCAAGATATTTTTCATCAAATCTGGTCATGACTGCTGTGCAGCAGCTGTGACTAGATTTGATGAAAAATTAATCCAAATGTAAAATAAAAAATGCCGCTCAGGATCACCGATCCAATGTCGAGTTGTGACAACAGTTCCTCGCACCAAGGCCAACACACCTATGAAGATTCATGACTCTAGGTTGAACCACTATCAAGTTCTCATCCGGAAACCAATTGTTGCGATATACTATGTTCAAGGTCACTGTGACCTTGACCTTTGACCTGGTGAGTCCAACATCAATAGGGTTCTTCCTCGCACCAAGGCCAACACGCCTGTAAAGTTTCATGACTCTAGGTTGAACCACTATCAAGTTATCATCCAGAAACCAATTGTTGAGATATACTATGTTCAAGGTCACTGTGACCTTGACCTTTGACCTGGTGAGTCCAAGATCAATAGGGTTCTTCCTCGCACCAAGGCCAACACACCTATGAAGTTTCATGACTCTAGGTTGAACCACTATCAAGTTATCATCCGGAAACCAATTGTTGCGATATACTATGTTAAAGGTCACTGTGACCTTGACCTTTGATCTGGTGAGTCCAAGATCAATAGAGTTCTTCCTCGCACCAAGGCCAACCCACCTATGAAGTTTCATGAATGTAGGTTGAACTACTATCAAGTTATCATCCGGAAAGGAATTGTTGCGATTTACTATGTTCAAGGTCATGTTGACCTTCACCTTTGACGTAGCGAGTCCAAAATCAATAGGGTTCTTCCCCTCACCAAGGCCAATCTACCTATGAAGTTTCATGAATGTGAGTTGAACCATTATCAAGTTATCATCCGGAAACCAATTGTTTAAGATTTACTATGTTCACGGTCACTGTGACCTTGACCTTCGAAGTAGCATGTCCAAAATCAATAGGGTTCTTCCTCCCCCCCAAGACCAACCTACATATGAAGTTTAATGAATGTGAGTTGAACCACTATCAAGTTATCATCCGGAAACCAATTGTTTACGCCCGCCCGCCCGCCAGCCCGCCCGCCCGCCCGCCATTCACCAAACTATAAGTCGAGTTTGACTTCGTCACAACTCGACTAAAAATCCTTGGTGAAAAATCCATTCAATTTTCGGGGTGAAAATGTATCATTTATCATATGTGCCCAAATTATACTTATTTTGGTGACAAAAGAAACCCTGTGCTGGGCAGGAATATCCACCAGCAGCATTCAAAGAGTTACGATTTATTTATTTATTGGTGTTTAAGGTCACATACTTCTGCACAATGGCTAATCATGACCTCAACATGGAAATAAAGTTAAGGTCAGTCAATTGTTTATACACATGTTGCCTATTTTAGATGACGTGCACCCAAACATTAATGACTGGGTCCTATTTTACCAGTGAAACAGAGCTTGTTTACCACTGTCAACAAGCACTGCTTCACTTCCCGGGGTTCCCACAGGAGATTCAAAGAGTTAATTCCTACCACATCAATCATGCATTGGGAAAGAGGGGGGGGGGGGGGGGTGGCGGGTGGGGGGGGGTGTCTAAAGTATTATTAGACAGTAATTAAATTACTAAGTAAATAAACTAAATGGCGGATATCCTTCCTGTAGATACATGAAGGTACACCTGTCGACAGGAAAATATCTGTCCTCTAGTTTATTATATAATAATAATTTAGAACTGTATAATTATAATATAAAAAATTATATCTGTATGTGGGGGTGAGTATGTGTGTGGTGGGGGATGCGTGTATATGTGTGTGTGTGTGTTGATATCTCAATATGAAGTGTACATGTAACGATATAAAGATCATGAAAGATTATAATAAGAAATCATTAAGTTTACATTCAATCAGTACATAACAGAAGTATCCAAAACCTTTATATACAGATATTTTTTTTGTCTTTCCAAAGCAGCACCCAGCTAAGAAAATATATCCTAGTGGGACCTTAAGGAAACGAGACAAACTGACAGCCAGCCCACTGATGCCCCCAACTCATGCCCTATGTGTCTATTTTCTAAAATAAAATAACTTGTGTTGAATTAGTTGCTCAAAACTAAACAACTCTCGGGAAATAATACTGACTTGGGCAGATATGCAACTGACATGAAAATATTCTGTAAACTTTGGAATTCAATAAGCTTTGAGTTTTCATAATTATGTGACCTTGACCTTTTGTCCTTTGATCTGAAGTTGATGCATAACACATCTTTCCTTTGACACTGGCTTGTGTGGTGTCACGGTAAAATCCACTAGGCATGATGAAGGAGTTCTCACTGAGACAATTTTCCATAAAGCTGACAAATAGATGAACAGAATGATGGACAGATAGTTAGATGGACCTGGTGGTGTCACGCTACACATATTTTTTTCATACTTTTGTGAAATTCCATCAAAATCTACCCATTTGTTATAAAGTTATTCATAATCATGTGACCTTCACCTTTTTCAGTGGACTTGATGGTGCTGCACAAAACACCATCCCTCTGTCCTTCACTGTTGAGTCAAGTTTTGTGCAAATCCACACAGCTGTTATAATGTTATGAATACGATAGAATATTTCGGTTGAACAGAAAAATTCAAAGGATGGATAACTCAGATTTAAGATGCCCCTCAACCTCCTCCAACTGACTCACTAAGAATGTCTTACTTAAATGAGAATACCCCCATGTAAACTGACTGAGGCACAACCCACATAAGATGACCCAGAATGACGGAAGACAGAACTTTGTGTCCAAGTGCTACAACCCTCTTGCGGCACATAAGGACAGAGTCTTGAGGATGTTTTCTACTTAAGCACTAGAACTGATTCCTAATATTGACTAGATTCGAAGAAAGGCAAATTTGTATGGTTTTAACCCCAGAGGCCTTTTCCAGCAAGGTCACAAGCTACATCATAATGTCATTAAGTGGGATGGCTACAAGGTAAATGTGTGGTATAGACCAATCAATATTTTCAACGTGCAGCCCTATGGCTGCACGTTGAAAATATTAATTGGTCTAACCCCAAATAATATGGCCTTTTCAACTGCGGCCATTGAACTGACAAGGAAGAAACCATCAGGGTTCAATGGGTTTATTTATTATTATTTATTTGTGTTTAAGGTCACATATTTTTGCACAATGGCTAATCATGACCACAGCATGAGTATCAACTCAAGACCAGGGGTGAGCGTTAATAAACCATGTTGCCCATTTTAGAGAGGGTTTGCACCTCCCAAGCATTGGTGACTGGGTCCTATTTTACCAGTAAAACAGAGCCTGTTTACCACAGTGAACAGGCACTGCTTCACTTCCCGGGGTTCCCGCGGGGAGTTCAATGGGTTAAGTCAAATAGTTAACTAGTAGGCTAGATAGTGAACACAGGCCATTCAACCGACATAGGTGCAGCATGGGGACCTTTTTATGTAGTGACAAATTCCACTTGAACATTTCTTCAATTATTTGTTTATTTATTGGTTTTGAAAGTCACATATAAACCAAGTTTAGTCAATCGCTTATACCTATATCGCCCATTTTAGGACGTCCACCCAAGCATTGGTGACTGGGTCCTATTTTACCAGTAAAACAATGCTTGTTTACCACAGTAAACAAGCACTGCTTCACTTCCTGGGGTTCCCACAGGGTCTTCAATTATAAGAGAGTTCACTACGATACTCCAATAAACAATAACAATATAAATTTGTATGAATATAATGTTGAATTAAAAATTTTAGACACAATAAGAGGTCATTCCGGTGTTGTTTTCTGATATATGGATTGCATTGTGAGTTTTGCCAATTAGGAACACTTTTATTGTACAGGAAAAATTTGTTATATGCCACCTCATAAGATATAGTACAGTCACCATGGATTGGTCGTAATCCCCACGTGGGCAGTGATGTCCACGCATGCATTTACCAGGTAATAAAAATCATCATCAGCAAAATTTTAATTAATGAAGCACTGGGTTGTACCCGGTGCTTCATTAATTTAGTCTTTGATGATGATTCCTATAATTAGTGTTTGGAATCTAATATTATTGTGTTCATGGAAATATTGCCCACCTGGGGAAAGTGACCAGTCCATGGCAGTCAAATTGAAGCAAAAATGTCTAACAAATAGTTTTCAATATCCTGTCACGATTATTTCATTAATTTACTGGTGTTTAGGGTTTCATATTTTTGCACAATGGCTAATCATGACAACATGGATATAAAGTCAAGTTCAGTCACCCATTTATACCCATGTTACCCATTTTAGAAGACTTCCATCCCAAGCATTGGTTCCTTTTTTACCAGTCAAACAGAATCTGTGTACCACAGTGAACAAGCACTCCTTCATTTTCAAGGGGTCAGGGGGGTAGGGTGATGTTAGTGGTGTCTTGCAGGTGTGGGGGTCTTGCCATAATAGATATGAGGGAATACCACTCCAGAAGAGAGGCTCTTTACGCAATTAATGTCGATTATTTTCGTTGCGGGTTTTTGGCATTTGGGTGTGACAAGTACAATTAAAACGCGTTTTAATTGCACTTAATACAACGCATCGTATATAATAAAAACAATACTTACTGTTTGTGAGTAGGTACCAGAAATTCCTTATTTGTGACAGAATGGAAATTTTCAAGAGAGCCTTTCATCCATTTCAGAAAACTTATGTTTCCTTGCAGTCACTCATGAGATAATATTATGATGCCTACTTAAAGAACAGTAGATAATCATCTATGTATTTAGATTCAAAGACTTATACAACTGAGGTATATTATGCATGTATTTATTTATTTGTGATTAAGGTCACTTTCATGAAGTTCAGCTGATTGTTTCAACCTATAACCTAATTTGAACAAACTTAAACATGACATTTATGGGGCTGCTTATACTAAATATGTGAAGATTCTGACGGGTGGATCCAAAGAAGATCCTTGAAGAATTTCACTTATAGTGTACCAAGTTAAATTTCTGGTTTCCACGAGGATTCCAAATATGAGGAGGTGCGAAGGGTGATCTCAAAATTAAGGAATGGAAAAGCAGGAGGGGTAGATGAAATTCCTAACGAGTTTATCAAAAAAGGGGGAGAGGAACTCTTGGAAAGCCTAACTGCCCTATTCAATTTAGCCATAGAACAACAAGAGGTCCCAAAGGAGTGGAGAGAAAACAAAGTGACATTTATTCACAAAAAGGGGGAAAAAGACATCTTGGATAACTATCAAGTGATCTCTGTCAGAAGCAACATTGGAAAAGTCTTTTGTAAAGTCCTGTATGGGAGATTAGAGGAGGTGATTGAAGAGAAGGGTTTTGGGGAGAAATCCAGAATGGCTTCAGGAAGGGAAGGAGAGTCACTGACCATCTTTTCACGCTATCCCAAATGATAGAATCTGCGAAAGCAAAAAAGAAAAAGCTGTTTATGGCCTTTTTGGATGTTAAAAAGGCATACAATAGAGTATGGAGGGAGGGTATGTGGCACAAGCTGGAGGCTCTGGACTTGGGAGGTGAGTTTGTTGGGATTATGAAAGCATGATATAAAGATGTACAGAGTAAACTTAGCCTGGGAAACATTACAACAAAACGTGTGCCTATGGAGATAGGCCTAAAACAAGGATGTATCCTTTCACCAATTCTTTTTGCTTTGTACATCAAAGGTTCAGGAGATGAACTCCTGCATAGCGACGAGGGGGTAGCAGTTGGGGACTTGAAGATCCCAGGGCTATTTTTTCAGACGATATGGTGCTAGTGTCAGAAAGCGAAGAGGGACTAGAAAAGATGCTGGGAAATATGGGAGCAAATGGAGACTTGAACTTAATGAAAGCAAGAGCAAAGTTATACCTGTGGGCCGCACCCACTCGAAGGTGGAGAGTGGAGGGGAGTTCTACATTCCGGAAGGTAGCAGCAAACCTCTTAGTGTAGGAGAGACTAGTGACTACGAGAACCTGGGGGTAAATATAAACATCACAGGAAGAGACATCTACCAAAACCACACAAATAAATTGATTCTGAAGGGGAAGCCTATCCTTAACCAAATGAAACTTATAGGGAGAAACAGTTTCAATAAGGTTTTCGTGGGGAAAACCATTTGGGAAATGGTGGGTCTGCCAAGTTTTACATATGGTACGGAAGTTGTACCCGTAAACCAGATGGCTGTTAAGAGCTTGGAAATCTTGCGGAACGATGCAGGCCGATGGATAACAGGGTCAAGTAATGCCGCAGCACTAGAAGCAATCAGGGGTGAGCTTGGGTGGATGAGGATCAAGGACAGGGTAGACCTATTGAAACTCAGTTATCTTAATTATTTGGAAAATCTCCCCGATAGCTGATGGTGTAAAGTAATGTTGCTGAGAACTTTCAACTCAAATATCAAGACATGGTGGATGGTCCAAGTGAGGGAGCTAGTAGAGAACTACTCATTGGAGATCTCGGACTTAGACATTGGGGCAAACCAGGGTAAAAATATCGTCAGAGAAAAAGTCATGGAGGATTGTAACCGTAATTGGCGAGAGGGAGTCAAATCAAAGAGATCTTTGGGTGGCCTGCATGATAAAGAGAAGCCTGGTTTTGAAGAGAACTTTGATGGCATCTTTGGGGGGTCACTGTTGTTCAAGCTGAGGGCGGTCCCTGGAGCTGAGGTGAAAAATTGGGAAAAACAGTGAAAAGGAGTGCCAGATGTGTAATTTGGGCGTGGTAGAGACCCTCGAACACTTTCTTCTAGAATGCCCAAAATACCAGTCTGAAAGAACAAGATTCGCTGGGAGTATAATGGAGAAGTGGGATGGGAGAATGAAGGACATGTGGTTAGGGGGTGACTCAAAGGAGAGGGTTAATATGCTAATCGGAGAGATTGGGAAGAATGGGGCAAGGGATGTCATCAAGCAGTTCGTCTTCGAGTGTTGGGAGGAGTGAAGAAGCGTGGGAATAGGGAGGCAGTTGGTAGAACAGGGGTAACCAAGGCCTTCTCATACAAGAGCCGCGACAAATCAGTGGCCGGCCAAAGTGTTGTTATTATTATTATTATATGAACCGAGGGACTTAATTTGCATAAACAAACTTGAATTTGACCCTCTTAAGTATTATGCTGTATACACTCCAAAATCAGCTGGGTTGAAAGTCAACTCAAAATCAGCTGGGTTGAGTGAATATGAACCCAATAGGGTTCATATTCACTCAACTCAGTTGATTTGGGTAAATTTTTAATGCAATTAATTTCAGAGTATATCGAATATCATAAGATTCGGACCAGTGGGTCTGAAGAAGATTTTTCATCACACTGCATCAAGTTAAAATTCAGGCTCCCATAGTGAAGCCTAACATGAACTTGGGGAATTGATATGCGTAGACTTGAAAAAAAGATGACCAAGCTTGAGATTGAACACTACAGAGTGTCTTGAAGGGAGACAATCCATACTGTTCCTGCTCAACCAGGTCATTTTTTTATTATGCTGAATAAACAAGTTTTTTGGCTCGTCGTCACGCCCCAATCACTGGTGTGGTATATATTTCAAATTGATTAACCAGTTAAATCATGGCAGCGATTGGGCTTTGTGTGTCATTTTGATACATCTCTGTGAATCTTTCGTCATTACTAATATAAGCAGGAGAATGTGGAAGTCTGCTAAAGAAATAAAGGGGCCCGACTGAAGTGAGTAACATTGCGATAAGTAATGTCTGGCAGTATCACACCATGGAAACCTTACGAAATGACAACTGTGGCATACTAGTATTACAAAATACCACTGAATTTTAAAAAAAAATTATTGATGTTTAAGGTCACTTTCAGCATCTTTGGCTATCTTGACCACAGAATAGGGATGAAGTCAAATTTAGCCAATTGTTTATCCCTATGCTGCCCACGTTAGAGAACTTTCAAGCCAGGAGTTGGTTCCAAGTTCTATTTTACCAGCAGAGCGGACCTTGTTTACACAAAAAAAACAAGCACTGCTTCACTTCACGGGGTTCTCACGAGGGCATTATTCTGGTACAACATATTTTTATTTACGGGGATATGAGGTTTATTTATTCAATTTCTTGGTGTTTAAGGCCACTTTCAGCATCTTGGGCTATATCTTGACCCCAGGGATGAAGTCAAGTACTGGTATAGCCAATCATTTATACCTATGATGCCTAGTTTAAAAGACTTCCACCCCCTGGCATTGGCTCTGGGTCCTATTTTACCAGTAAAGCAGAACTTGTTAACACAGTAAACAAGCATCGCTCCACTTCTCGAGGTTCCCGCAGGAAATGAAGTATGATGAAAAGAACACAGTTATCGAGAAAAATTCAGTGATGCCAAACTGTTTAAACACCGGTAAAGAGAAACACCATTCATGCTGAAATTATGATATAGCCTAAGCTGCTCAAAAAGACCATGAACACCAAATACATGAATAAATCTAAACTCAAATTTAAGAGAGTCCTAAAAAGGGATGCTTGAAATCTCAACAGCTGTCTCAGTAACAATAGGTACAGTTACTGGCAGTGACCTTAGTTTTCAACAAAGCTGCACTCTAAAATCAGTTGGGTTTAAAATCAACCCAAATCAGCTGGGCTGAGTGAATATGAACCCAAATGGGTTCATATTCACTCAACCCAGTTGATTTGGGTAAATTCTTGACCCAACTGATTTTAGAGCGCACAGATGATAGCAGTGACCTCAACACTAAAACATGTAAACATATATACACAAAATTTTCAAACATAGTATTAAATTAATAAGATAAGAACACAATGTCCCAGTGAACATAATGTAATATATGGACTGGAACATTTGTAAATCACGCGACAGATGGGTTAAAACTTTCATAACAGAACAAGTGTGCTCTTCTTTATTAATGAATAAGGTACCTTTCAGAATCTATCGCTATATCATGACCGCAACAAATGTATGAAGTCAAGTTTAGCCAAGTGTTTATATCTATGCATTCCAAAACCATCCCGGTTATTTGAAACAGAGGCAGCCACCTGGGGTGGCCAATCCCCCCAACTCCCGAGAAATCACCCTGATACAGTAACCTTGGTAATATATTACATTAAATTAACACAACCACTGTTGGTAGTATTTACTCAAATAATACAGATAAGATTATTTGTTTTGATGCCATGTCAAGTTTGGTTTCGATCAAGTCACTTTGTCCTTGACCTTTGGCACAATGACCAAAAAATATGTAGGATTCTTCTTCTCATCATGCACAACTCACAAGCTAAGTTAGATTTCAATCTTTAATAATTAAGAGAGAGTCATTGTGATCCTGACCTTTGGCACAATAACCTCAAAACAAATAGGGTTCTTATCATACCTAACCCAAATGCCAAGTTCAGTTTCAGTTGGACAAGTGGAACTTTAATTACAGAATGAAAACCAACTCCGATAAAAAAAAAATTGAAGTTCAAGGTCACTTTTGGCACAATGATAACAAAATGAATAGGGTTCTTCTTCTCACCATACCTAACCCACATGTCAAGTTTGGTTCCCGTCGGCCAAGCAGAATTTTAGTTATTGAGTGGAAACGAACTCTGTCTACAGATGGACTGACAGACAGATGGATGGATGGACAGCACAACAGCTTTATCTCCTGAATTTTTCTGAGGAGATAAAAATTCAAACCATGGTGAGTTTGGAAACTTCTAGCCTGTTATTACCATTTGTATCCAATGGTTGTGAGGGTTTCATGTCGCTTCAGTGGCCAAGGTAGACATCACGTGTTAATCAGAGTTAATCAGAGTTTTTAGGGAAGAGCGTGGATCCTTTGAAGGGATGTAAAACCCTGGCCAACAAAGTGGATTCAATTGGGTTACGAGTCTTTTCCCTGATGCGAGCCCAAATCATGATTTCCCGGCCCTAAGTGTGTGTCGAATGAAATTCACAAAATGAGTTCAGTAAATTAGGTCTGGACTGAACTAAAGCTCGGTCCAGACCTAACTTACTGGATGAGTTTTGTAAATTTCGCTAAAAAAAGTGGGGACGAGTTGAAGATTATATCTGAAAATCCTACAAAAGACACTTAAATGGAAAAAGAAAAATGTTCAGCCAGTTCTTTATACCTCTGTTTCTCACTTGACAACTTCCACATTATTATCACTATTATTATTACTACAGTACACCAGCTATTGTACTGGCAATATTTACACGGACACAATAGTATTAGATTCCGAACACTAATTGTAGGACTGTTCATCACAAAATTAACAAAGCTCCAGGTCTAACCTGGTACTTCAGAAATTAAAATTTTGCTGATGATTAATTTTAGCACCTGGTAAATACATGCATACATGTAGACTGTCCACATGTAGATTATTATGTAGATGACAATCAGTCCATGGCAACTCTATTGTACTGTCCAGTACTGTACTGTACTGTACTGTATTATTATTATTATTTTTAGAGTTTAAAGACAATTGACAGCCAGGGTTTCCTCATGTCGGTCAGTTTTATGGATGATGGAAGCCTGAGCACCAGGAGAGAACCACCGAGCAGCGGCGAAAAATTGTCCGACTCCCCAACGCACAAGCAGGGTAGGCATTGGTTAAGATAAGTGTACTATCGACCAGGCCTGAAAATAGGCAGTCTGACATTTGCAGAATGAGATTCCCAGGGGCTGAATTTGATGATGCTATCCCATACAGTGGGCCAATTTATCCTCTGGGTACCTCTTTCTGTTTAGTTTTGAGAACCTGATTCACATTGAGGTTCGCAGAGGGTAAATTTAGAGATGCTACCCTGCTGTGCAGGGTAGCATCACTAAATTCACCCTCTGGGGACCTCATTTCGCAGATGACAGTCTGCTTATTTTCTGACTTGCTATCAACTTGCAGTACACCGGGATTGAGTGCCTAGCCCAAGGACACAACACAGTTACCCTGGTGGGGATTGAACTGTGAACCATTCGGTTTGATGTCCAATGCCGTAAGCATTCTGCCACCGCCTTCACATCCGCACTGATAATGGAGGGGAGTAATTCTGGCAACTGAACAAGAAGTGCCCAAGACATCAGAAAGACTCCAGCTATCCCTTCAACTAAGGTTCCGCTCCACAGTTTTCCATGAAATTTCCAATAAACAGCTGTGCCATGGGCGCATGATACGCCCGTTATTAAATAAAAGAGGGAAGCACACAATATGAGTATAAATGTGTACTTGTCAGGTTTTTTTATATTCTTGTACAATAATCATAACCAACAACATACTGTGTTCATTAATTTGGGAAAATTGCTCTAAGCATTTTCATGTTATTGTTTGACATGTGGAAAATTGCTTATATTTTGACGAATAAAGTCCCACAACTTTGGAACGACATATCGGACAGCGACACAAATAGAAAGGGAGAGTCTTCCATCAACATCTACTTGCCATCAAAAAATCATCAAAATTGCTCTAAGTCTGACATGTGGAAAATTGCCTATATTTTGATGAATAAGTTCCATAACTCTGGAATGACAAATTGGACAGCGACACAAATCGAAAGGGAGCTTCCTTCCATCAACATATACTTTCCACCAAAAAATCACAAAAATTGCTCAAAGCATTTTCGAGTTATTGTATGACGTGTGGATGGACAGATGGACAGATGGACAGATGGACGGACGGACGGACAGAGGTATACCATAATACAACCGTTTTTTTCAAAATTGGCGTATAAAAATGACATGCCATACACTCTCTTCAAATGTAAATATTCTGTAACTTAGTTATCTAACCCATAACAGGTATTACTTTTCCCAAATTCACAAAAAAATAAAATACTATCTGGTAGAAAAAAACAATCTGAATGTGTGTGGAATAATTTATTGTCAAAGGCAAGACTTCACTTTGCAAAATTGCATGACAAAATGCTGAAACCAGTCATTTTCAGACACCCAGCCTCAAAAGCAGAATTTTCCAAACCTACTTACCCCTGGCGCATAGCATCCCCGGTCTCTAAAATGCTAAAAAAAATTAATGTGTCCAGTTCATTTTCTAGTTACATGTCTGGTAACAAACCCGTGTAAAAATGACATTTTAAAAAATAGCCAATTTTTCGAAGCCACTGTTTGTTATAATTCATCTGGTAATTTACCCCTATGTATCAGAATCCAACTTTGGGATCAAAACTTCAAATTCTCTTGTCCAACTAACAGTCTCATGTAATCATATATTTGATACTACAAATATACCTCCATTTTACATGGCCTTAGTTTCAGCACATGTCCTATGTTTATAATTTACCCCTTGCAATAGTGCAAAACTGTAGAGCAGTACCTAAAGCATCTATTTTGATAAAATAACGCTGTCTTTACCAGAAAGAGATACAAAACTATGATCTCAGGCCTCCAGTGAAATTCAGTGTTATTGGTTGTTTGATTAGGCCCCACAAAGTAGATCTTTTGTTTCTCCAGACATTTCTGTAAAATTGCATGCAGGCGTTATGGTGTTTTTTTTTAATTTAATTTTTTATTTTTGTAATCTTTGAAGCCAATAGTTCATATTCTTGGTTTGTTTTATGTTTTAGGCCTCATAATCTACAGAATAGCATGGACGGTGGTGTATTTCATCCCTTGAGTGCAAGAAGTCGTTGTAATGCTAAAACATTGCAAAACCTTGTTGCACTCAAGGGACAAATTTATCAATATTTTTAACTTGGGTAAAATATCAGACATAAACCATTTAATTTTCAATTTAAAGTTTGCATTGGTTATAAAAAGAGCATGTGGCAGTCAAAATGACCATGCGGGAGGGCCTAAGAAACAGATTCTTAACTTTCTTAGGCCTTATCCACTTTTTCTCGAGTTTGCACACAGACTACCATTGATTCAATGTGATGTTGTTTACTCACAAAGATAATGTAATATACATATATTCTTTCAAGCTCCAGTTATAGATATTTCCACCAATAAGTATTTAATTCACCTTGAAAATCTCAAGATATTAACACTGTGGAACTACACGGTGTATTCATAAAACTAGAGCTGTTGTGAGTCTTCATAATTATTTAACAAACATTTGCAATAGTATTGGTGTTGTCATCAAAGATTGGATCAAGTTTTGATTGAGAAATATTTCTGGCATTGATTCAAAGAAAATGAATGGTTTTTAATTAAATTGACTGCTTTTCCGGCCAACTGAAATATTCAAGCTGATTGAACAAAAACATAGGCGATGGACTATTTACGGGCTGGACTGGTTCCAGGCAGTCATAACAGCATCGCATTCCTTACACAAATTGACAGAAGACTTAAGAGCTTGACAAAAATCCAAATTTTAGCAACAATGCACACAACCATTAACTGTGAATCGGGTGGCTATTTGCAAGCTCCAAACTCACCCATACAGCTTTCATGTATGATATTTTATTCTAGTGAGAGGAAAACACTTCCTTTGAAAGTCTCAAATATTTTCCACAAAATTCATTTCCGAAATTTTGACCTATTCACGTGTAAAAGAGGGTGCCATTTCTCTAAGGTTCATTCAAAGATTACACACAAAACTTGAACTGACAAACAATCTCAGTTATGAGAATGGATCGATGTTGTTTAGTTATTTGTTTGCTGGAACTTAATGCCTTTCAGTAGGGCTACATTGTGTCGGACAGTTTTACAGGTGGAGGAAGTTGGAGTACCCAGAGAGAACCATTGAGCAGCTGCAAGCAACTGTCAGGCTCTCTATTTCTTAATGCACGTGGTTTCCACTCAGCTTCGCTTCTATATGAATCAATAACCACCATGAACAACTGCGCATTATTTTAGCATTAACTGATAAAAAGATAAAAAAAAAAAACTTTATTATTTTAAATAAAGCACAGTTATGTTTTAAACAAGAGGACCCAGGGGGCCTGAGGGTGCTCGCCTGACATGGTAGTCTAAATATCAAACCAGGGACTTGACTTGAATAAGCTGCATACGCCCCTCCTAAGAAAAGTATATACCAACTAGATGAAGCGATTGTGCCCACACAATACACAGGATTTTTCTTCTATTTTCAGTTCCTGCACTTTTACGTCCCAATATTGAGATAAACACATAAAAAAACAGATTTTTTTCCCAAACAAAATACTTTCAGCCTAAATTTTTTTCTTCTTCTTAAAACGCATAAAAAACGATAAAACTAATTTCAGGATTTTGGTCCAAAATTTTCTAAGTCCAACCCGGACCCCAAATTTTCAGGGGAAAATTTGTTTCGGTTTTTTTTTGTCTTAAAATTTTTTTTTTTTGGTCTTAAAATTGACCAAAACGCAGAAAAAACAAAAAAAAATTTCTAAGTCCCACCCGGACCCCAAATTTTCAGGGGAAAAAAAAAAAATTTTTTTTTTGTCTTAAAATTGACAGAAACGCATAAAAAACAAAAAAAAATTTTCAGGATTTTGGTCCAAAATTTTCCACCGAACCCCAAATTTTCAGGGGAAAAAAAAAAAAAATTTTTTTGTCTTAAAATTGACAGAAACGCATAAAAAACCAAAAAAAATTTTCAGGATTTTGGTCCAAAATTTTCCACCCGGACCCCAAATTTTCAGGGTAAAAAAAAAAAAAATTTTTCTTTTAAAATTGACAGAAACGCATAGGAAACCAAAAAAAAAATTTCAGGATTTTGGTCCAAAATTTTCCAAGTCCCACCCGGACCCCAAATTTTCAGGGGAAAAAAAAATTTTTTTTTGTCTTAAAATTGACCAAAATGCATAAAAAACAAAAAAAATTTTTTTTCGGATTTTAGTCCAAAATTTTCTAAGTCCCACCCGGACCCCAAATTTTCAGGGAAAAAAAAATAATATTTTTTTGTCTTAAAACTGACAGAAAGGCATAAAAAACAAAAAAAAAACAATTTCCGGATTTTGGTCCAAAATTTTCTAAGTCCCACCCGGACCCCAAATTTTCAGGGGGGAAAATTTTTTTTTTTTTGGTCTTAAAATTGACCGAAACGCAGAAAAAACAAAAAAAAATTTTTGCGGATTTTGGTCCAAAATTTCGAAGTCCGCAACGGGACCCCAAATTTTCAGCCTAAATATGAACCCAGGGATTTGGCTTTAACAAACTTGAATCTCACCCCACTAAGGATGCTGCATACCAAATATCAAAAGATTCTTATTGCTAGATCTGAAGAAGATTTTTAAAAAATACTCATACTGCACTAATTTAAACATTAGGGCTCCCATAGAGAGCCCAAATATCGACCCAGGCAACTGATTTCAATAAACATGTGAAACAATCTTCCAAAGATGTTATATGTGAAATTTTAAAGCTTTCGGAGCAGTGGTTTCGGAGAAAAGTAGTCTTATGTTTTTCCCATTACCCACAGTGTTAAAAAATGCTGACTCAGCACTTTTTCAAAGTCCCCAAAAAGTACCCCATGATAAAACCGATGGCAATTTTTTTTACCATTCCATTCTGTTGGTCCTAAGGAAGCTTTACAACAAATAAGACTTCTCAGTGCCGTGTAGTTTTGGAGATATGAAAGTTTTAATTTTTTTCTGTTTTTAGCTCCTGTTGTTCCCACGGAGCTACGGGGAAAAAAAATTCTGCATAAATTAGGTACTTATGACCCAATAAGCACTCACGTAAAATTTGGTTCAAATCAGCCTCGCAGTTTGGAAAATAGAAATTTGGGGCGGGGCCAAAATTTTTGCCCCTCCTTTAACATCGTCAAATATAGCCCCTCCAACTTCTCTTGAACAAACTTGAGTCTACACCTCAAAAGGAAGCTGCATACCAAATATCAAGTCTCTGCTATTGACTCGATTTGAACAAACGTACTTCTGCCCCCCCCCCCCCCCCCCCCCAGAGATGTTGTATACCAAATATGAAAGAATTATATCTCCCATAGGGAGCCAAAATATTAACTCATGGACCCGATTTGAACAAACTTGAATCTGACCCCCCCTAGAGATGTAGTATACCAAATATGAAAGAATTCTGCCTGTTGGATCTGAAGAAGAAGATTTTTAAAGAATAATCCTCATATTGCATTAAGTTAAAATTTGGGCTCCCATAGAGAGCCCAAAATATCAGCCCAGGGACTCAATTTGAACAAACTTCAATCTGACCCCTCTAGAGATGTTGCATACCAAATATGGAAGAATTCTGACTGGTGGATATGAAGAAGAAGATTTTTAAAGAATAATAGTCATATTGCACTAAGTTCAAATTTGGGCTCCCATAGGGAGCCCAAATATTAACCTAAGGACTCGATTTGAACAAATCTGAATCTGACCCCCTAGAAATGTTGTATACCAAATATGAAAGAATTCGGCCCAGTGGATCTGAAGAAGATTTTTTTTAATTTTGGAAACAAATTTAGGATGCTATCAGAGTTATGCCCCCTGTGGTGCCCCCTGTGGGCGTGGCAACTTTGTTTGAACAAATTTGAATTGACATATGATAGGGAACACGCACAGCAAATTTTGTTGAATTTGGTCCAGTAGTTCGTGAGAAGAAGTCGATAATGTAAAGTTAACGCCGGACGGACGACGACGGACAGAAAGTGATTAGTAAAGCTCCCCTTGAGCTTCGCTCAGGTGAGCTAATAAAGCCCACAGTATATTTATCAACAACGGTAATCCGAAATAAACTGCATGGAAGGGTATGCTATAAATACAAACATGTGAACACAAACTTCTAAGATAATTTCTACAAAGATAGAAAATGACACTGCACAGAGTTATCTGCATGTGATCGACTTACTGGATCGCGATAAAAATATTGTTGGTACACATCAGTGATGTAATGATGCGAATGAAATGCTTCGGCACAAAATGGTTCAATCTAGAACGTAAACACACCATTGAAGGTACTGGCCAGCAGGAGGCTGCCTCTCTTCCCTGAGGCAAGGTGTTTTTTTTTTTTTGCTGGAAGTGCAAAAATAGAAAAAAAGAGTTTACTTTCCGATAACCGAGAAACTCTCAGGCATTTGTTTGTAACATATTTTATGAGGTCTAGGGCACACAATTTCAGGGTGGGGGCAGTTCCCCTATCTTTGAGTAGGGACGCCGCTGCCGTTCCCTTACATTTTCAAGAGCTGAAATGACTTAATCCCAAGAATATCGAGCACAGCGAGAACTCACTCATCTTGTGATCTGCAATAAGCCCATTATTTATTTATTTATCGGTGTTTAAGGTCACATTTTTCTGTACAATGGCTAATCCTGACCATGACAGTTTTACAGGAGGAAGCCGGAGTACCCAGAGAGAACCACCTAACAATGGTGAGCAACTGTCAGCTCCCCAACATACCAACTCCACACAAGCAGGGTTAGCATTGGTTGAAGACAGGTGCACCATCAACGTGCAGTATGGCTTTGTACACAACTCCACCGTGCCCCCACGTGGGCAATAGGGATGAAGTGTCTTGCTCAGGGACACAATGTGGTTCCCGCAGGTGAGATTCGAACCGAGGACCTCTCGGCTTGCAGTCTGCACCTCTACCTACTGAGCCATCATGCTCCCTACTAAGCCTATTTTAACTGTGTGTTACTTGTGCATCCCGATGGTACAACAATTCCCACATTTTTTGAAGAGGTAGGAGTTTGGGGTACTAAATTTCAAAATTTCCTTTGAGGTGGACCCCAAACGAGAGGGACCCTCATCTCGGGCTCTCCAACAATGCCTCATCCTGCTTCGGCTATCACTGCTCGTTGAACAGAACACATGCTCAATGCGCAGCCATTGACGATGCGGGCCACTCTCCAACTCCTTAATTTCACAAACTTTTTATTACTTTAAATAAACGTCACTGATCTGTAAGGTGACATCAGTTACTCCATGTTGTGCGCTGACTTCTCTCTTTTTTTCAAATTGTCTCATTCTGGAATTCCAATCAGTTCTGTCATATAGTGACAAAAGAAAATTTCTTTTATGATTTTCAAATCAAATGTTATTCATTTTGTTCAGCATTCAGAACTGATTCCAATGAGAAATTCCCATCACAAGATAAAACTGTCAACCACCATTCTTCTCACAAACATTAAGGTTTGTATTCATTCTGAATAACCACGACTCTCCAAGTCTGGGAACTGAAAAATAAAAAAACATTATTTCATTGCATTTTGTTTAATGAGAATGTAAACAGAAACAATGGAGAAAATCATCGCATGGAATTTCGTTTTATTCCTAGTTTGGTATGTACTTTTGGTGCAATTGCTTTCAAAATCGTTAATAAGGTATGCAGAGACCATCAAAAAAAGTATTTTATAAGTTAAATATTTGATAATTTCACTTTTAAAGACCATTGTTTCTCAGCAGTTATTCTCATTCTCGTACAATCCAGCCTTTACAAACACTACATTGACAGGTCTGTATTTTTCTAGTGTATAAGCCTGGTGACCTGGAATTTTGATATATTGTATCTTGAAAAAAATGTGAGTAAAATATCTCTAACTGTGCCAATGAAGGTGGTGTAACAACAAACATCTTGATTTTGCTAATGACTAGCAGGGTTTTTTCAGGAAAAACCAATGTAGTTTCAATGCAAGCTAGGTCGGCATATGATCTACTCGCTGTTGTGGAGAAAAACCCAAAGTAATTGTTTTCAAACAATATTCCATTGACTGGGTATGATGCAAATCATACAGACGTGATCACATCAGAAAAAAAAGTGGCAGGTATATCGTCCCCTGAGTTCCAATGTGTTCTATGTGCCAGTAGGCACATAGAACACATTGGAACTCAAGGGACGATATGTCATTGGACTTCTCTCTGATGAGCTGAAATATTACAATATTTGTAACATTTCTTTGTTTGCAACTGGGACAAGCGAAATGCAATAATTGAAACATGACCGAGTCACGCTGTTTGCCAAATCAAGTTTGATTATATTCGTGTGTTTCTGGGTTTCTGTAGTTTTCAGCACTGTGGTACTTGGGCTGAGCAAAAAACTCGCTCAGTGAACATGACTGAAATCACCCACAAAAGTTTCGAGATAAAATCTGTTCCGCACATCAACATGGAAGTTTTCAGTTTACATCAGCTTCATTAGCATACTTTAAAAACTTTCCCACTTTATTTGGTTTTGGTACAATATATCAAATTCCCAGGTCTCAGCTCAAAGTCACCATAGAAATACAGACCTGTTGACACTGATTTTGTAGCGGTTGGATCTCACAACAATGAGAATGAGTTCCAAGAAAAAAATGATCATTAAAAGTGAGTTTATTAAATATTTATGTTATTAAAAACCCTTCGCGGCTCTTGAAATGGTTATGGTATAGAATGCAAAGGAATTGAAAATGCATCATAAAACTGAATTGCCCTTTTGAATCTGACCTCCCTAGAGATGTTGTATACCAAATATGAAAGGTTTCTGACTGGTGAATCCGAAGAAGATTTTTTAGAAATTCACTTATATTGCTCTAAGTTAAAATTTGGGCTCCCATTGTGAGCCCAAATATTAACCCAAGCACTCTAATGAACAGACCTGAATCTTAACCCCCCCACCCCCCCCCCCCACCCCCCTCTAGGAATGTTGTATACCAAATATGAAAGGTTTCTGATTGGTGGATCTGATGAAGATTTTTAAAGAAATTTCATCATATTGCGAAGTTAAAATTTGGGCACTACCATAGGGAGTTCAATTATTAACACACACCTCTCCCCCCAGAGATGTTATATACCAAAGATGAAACCATTCAGATTAGTGGGTCTGAAGAAGAAGGTTTTTTAAGACATTTCCTCATATTGCACTAAGTTAAAATTTGCAACCACAGAGCGCCCAAATAGGGACCCGATTTGAACAAACATGAATCTCTCCAACATGCCCCCTCCCCGCTCCCCAATGGATGCTGTGTACCAAATATCTACATATTCTGATCATTCTGCTCATTGGTTCTGGAGAATTTTTATAAAAAATTTTCTGCAAATATGCTGACTCGGCATTCCCAATCCACCCCCCCCTCCCCCCCCCCCCCATGATGCCTGCCTACAGAACACCTTGACACAACCGATGGCAATTCTACTGATCCAAAGGATGCTTCAGAACAAATAACAGTTCTCTGTTCTGTGTGGTTTGGGAAATATGGGCGATTGAAAATATACACCTGGAACTCAATTAAGCACCCCCAAAATGTTTCATGACGGTGAAGTTGCTGTTACTGATTATTACGTTTTAATGATTGCTGCATCTTGCAGTACATTTGATGTAGTGAAACATGATGTTTCTGGTTGATAGTGTACCCCAAACACATCCCCTCTTCCACGTGAAGCATGCTTACCACAAATGTCACTAAAAACACTATCATCCACATGCAATATATGGGTATAAAACAAGAAAATTTGTCACTTCTTTTATCTATAAATGTTGACATGGTATGGAGTAGGCTGTCCGAGGCACTAAGATAGCAAATTGTTGGCATGCATGCAACAGGCATGTCATTCAAAGCTATTGGAAAGCAACTTGGCTCTAGTCATTCTGTCATCAGCAGACTTGTCCGAAAACATCAACAAACCAAAGATGTTAAGGACTGACCAAGGCCTGGACAACCCCAAAAGACCTCTCCTTGGGAAGATCAGAGTCTGGCATGCCTCGTCAGGCGAGAACCCTTTGAGTCAAGTGAGGTTTTGAATCGCCTTTGGCTCCCCAACAGGCATTTGTACAACAGAACTGTCTGAAACTGTCTCAAAGCACTGGATATCAGAGGTCCAGAAGGGCCAACAAGCATCCAGCTCTGTCCAATCAGCATCAACATTTGGAGTGGTGTATGGCACGACAACATTGGGATCTAAGGATGTGGAAAGAGTCCAATGATCAGACGAGAATAGGTTCCTGCTTCACATCACAGATGGTCACATGAGAGTGTGAAGGCATAGAAATACTGCTTACATGCTCAGGAACATCGAACTTACTAGTCCTTATGGTGGAGGATCAGTAACGATCTGGGGCTGCCTCTCATAATTGTAAATGTGATATGGTGACTGTATGTACGTGGGAATCTCAATAGTCATCAGCACATCCTGGACATTCTCAATCCAGTTGTTGTGCCTCATTTTGACAACCACCCTTGGCTATTCGTCCTGTATTACTGGACGACAATGCAAGGCCACATCATTCCCATGCTGTGAAAGCATTCATTCAGAACAACGCTATTACAACACTAGCTTGACCTGCAATGAGCCCCGATTTGAATTCCTTAGAACACATATGGGACCTTCTAGGATGTTGCGTGCAAGCAAGAGATCCGCCTGTTCAGAATTTGACTGATTTGAAAGCTGCATTGCATGGGGAGTGAGAGAAGTTACCTCTGGACCATATCCGAAGGCTCACTGGTAGCATCAGGGTTCAGGCTGTCATCTGGACACACGGTGGATACACTCGTCAGACACTGCTATTGTGTTCAGGAGATCGTAAGTTACATTTTTTGTCAGTAATTACTGGCATTGTTTCATCATGGACCGTCCCAGCACCATACTCATTGAGAGATCATTTTTCTATCAAAAAACTTTAGTGACAGATATGTGATTAGTGCCATAAAATACTGCACATTTTCATTATTGTGTTGTCTTTCATTTGTCAATAGACCACTCTATCCGAAACAATCACCTTTGGGCATCTGAAAGATGGCATGAAAGTAATGAACATATTCTGGAAATGGGCGAATTAAAAGGAGAAATGGAAGTAATTCACAGAGTATTAAAGTAGAGGGCAGAAATACAGATGATCAGGACCAAATCGCCTCAGAACTTGTGAAGCACTGGGAAAAGGTAAACAATAAGCGATGGGGCATGGGAACCCAGAGGAGTGCCACACTGAGGTAGAGAAAAATTCATCAAACTTTGTGTACGACAAAATAAAAACCAAGGAGGTACGAAAAGTGATCTCAAAATTAAGGAATGGAAAAGTGGCAGGGATGGACGAAATTCCTAATGAGTTCCTAAAAAATAGGGAAGAAGAACTCTGTAAAAGCTCAACAGCCTTATTCAAGTCAGCCCTAGAAAAACAAGAGGTTCCAAAAGAATGGAGAGAAAGCAAGGTTACATTTACACACAAGAAGGGGAAAAGGATGCAAGCAATGGGGCATGGGGAACCCACCTGATGCCACAATGGGGTGGAGGAAAATGTACCAAATTTTGTGTGTGGTGAAATAAAAACCAAGGAGGTTCGAAAAGTGATCTCAAAATTAAGGAACGGAAAAGCAGCAGGGATGGACAAAATTCCTTACGAGTTCCTAAAAGACAGGGAAGAGGAACTCTGTAAAAACTCAATGGCCTTATTCAATTTAGCCGTAGAAAAACAAGATGTTCCAAAAGAATGGAGAGAAAGCAAGGTTACATTCATACACAAGGAAGGGAAAAGGATGTATTGGACAATTATCATAGGATTTCTGTCAGCAGCAACATTGGAAAAGTTTTCTGTAAAGTCTGGTATCGAAGACTAGAGAAGGTGATCCAAGCAAAGGGTTTTTTTGAGGAGAGATTCAGAATGGCTTCAGGAAGGGAAGGAGAGCCACTGACCATCTTTTCACACTATCCCAAATGATAGAATCCATGGAGGCCAAAAAGGAAAAGGTGATTATGGCCTTTTTGGATGTTAAAAAGGCATACGATAGATTACTGAGGGATGGTATGTGGTGAAAGCTTGAGGCCCTGGGCTTGGTGCGAGTTTGTTGGAATTCTGAAAGCATTATATAAAGATGTACAGAGTGAACTAGCTTAGTCTGGGTAACATAAAACATGGTACCTGTGGAGATAGGACAAAAACAGGGGTATATCCTTTCACCAATTCTTTTTGCACTGAACATCAACGATTTAGGAGACAAACTCTTGCATAGCGACGAGGGGTAGCAATTGGGGACTTGGAGATCCCAGGGTTAATTTTTGCAGCAGACGACATGGTGCTATAGTGTCTAAAAGCAAACAGGGACTAGCGAAAATGTTGGCAATTGTTGGGAGATATGGCAACAAATGGAGACTCAAACTAAATAAAAACAAAGGCAAAAGCAAAATGATGCCCGTGGGCCGTAAAGTGGATCCTACTCAAAGGTGGAGAATGGGGAGTTCTGAATTCCGGAAGGTAGCAACAGACTTCGTAGTGAAAGAGAGACAGGTGAGTATGATTATTTGGGGTTAAATATAAACATCGTGGGAAGAGGGACCTTAACAGGGCAACTGCCACTAACCTTCAAAATATAGTTGTAACGGGTGATTTCAATGAAGACCATCTCACTTACAACCATAAACATATATACAAAACATCCAGGTCATGTTCCTTATAGCAGCAAGTAATATTACCTACGAGCGCTATGGAAGATTCTTTTTCCCTTGACCTATTCCTCAGTACTGAAACAGTTCCGATACACGAAGTGGGAGTGCCTGAACCATTTTTCGTTAATCTTGTAAGGTACCACCTACTGGTGTACATAATCATAAAAACTGATACATCTCACCAAAAAGAAACAAACTTGAAAAATAAGCACACTTGTCAGATATGGGTCTAGACTAATGCAAACTTTACAGGTATAATGGAGGAGCTGACTGTATTTATTCATAATACATCCATTGATGAGAGATATGACAAACTAGTAAATGTCTTAAAATTTCTGGCTACTAAATATAAACCCAATTGAGTAATCACATACCGCCCAAGTGAACCGAACTGGATGCACAACTGGGTACGCTTGCTCGTATCCAGTTGTGCATCCACTTGGGTTCACTTGGGCAAAACGCCACGAAAAGGCAAAATGCCAAAATACACCCAATTGTTGGGCTACTTACCGGACAAAAATGTAATAAAGCAATCTCAGCTGTTCGGAAAGATAAGAACTATATTACCAAAACTCACAATATGCTAACTAACCCCCTAACAAACTCGAGCTATCCTCTATAAGCTACTGCTATGTTGTGGGTACTCAACCGGGCCTTTCTTACCCATCTCTCTTCTGCCTAGCCACTATGGCACTTAACGTAACATCTTCCTGAGAATATACCTTGCTACACCTTGATACTGCCACCGATACTTAAAGATAAATACTAAGCAGGTATGGGCAGTATAAACTCTTGACCTTATGGAACCTCCAATGACTGACACTGCCACGACCCTTGAGGACATGTGGATTCCAACTGCAATACCCTAACATTGTAGTTGGTGCCGTCATATGCTATCGAGGTTCAATTCAACACTAACTTGTAGTGATTTCTCCATCACCTATGGAATATGCATGATAAATTGCATACCATGACAGTTCTGGAACTTAAAATGGGACCTTTGGTTGACAACCATTGCTAATGGCATTATAAATACATACAAGTACCAGATCGATAACGATAAACAGTTACCGACAATCACTACAAACTCAACTGTCCCAGTCGCCTTCAACTCAAAGAACCGTTGAGGCATCTTAAAATTGTAGCTCATCAGTACTATTTCTTTCACCTGTTCTCACTTCTTCACTCTAACCTGAAAACCACTGTAGTGAAATTTGTTTCCAATATAAGGACAGCACACTGATATAATATCGAATAGAACACACTTGGCATAGCAGAAGCTATGTATGGTAGGTGTTTGGGTTATAGTTTTCATATAACTAACATTTTGTGCCATTACAGTTGTAAGTTTACCTTTGGTGGAAACGACCTTTATAAGCTTTCAGCTTACTGTCGATTCAACACACATTTCATTGTTGAATATCTTCTCTCCGATAATTGGAAATAAATATTTTTTAAACTAATTACAAATTTTATTCCAAATGGCAGAGGATGTAAATATCATATATTTTTGACAATCATAAGTTCAACATCAAGACTAGAAAACCTCAAAGTATTCACTGGCACTGTTGACAAACAAACTGTCGAACTACCATAAATATAGTAAATGACATGATAACCACAAATAATGGCAGTCACACCCATACATCCGACATTGGCAAAATTGCAGCAGATGTGTTTGTTGCAGAACCGAGAGACAGTTTTGAGCAATTCCAAACCGATAATATCTACGTTCCAAGAGAAAATTGCAAGTATACCTTTTGATATATATTAAATTATTTGTTTTTGAATGTTCTGCATATTTTTTACTGATTTGCCGAAAATGACGAAACGTGGATGCTTAGAGCACATTTGGAGACTGAGAGTGCACTGTTGTAAGAATTAGCCAAGCTCATAGCCAGGATATCGAAGTTAGGGGGGAAGCAAAAGTAATATCTAAGGGCCATACAGAATATAATTCACTGCATATCCAAGCCTCGCGGCGGCAAGATGAAAGCAAGCACAAGAGTGAGTGTCCCCCTTTCGTTGGAGGGATCCCAGGAAAAGTTTTGAAAAGTTTCCTGGACTCTGAGTCCGTTTGTGTCCATAATTTATAAGTTGTAATAGGCATCAATAATTAGGTCACAATGTGGCCTTACAAGTTGTGAAAGGCAAGTTGATGCCTTTCAGAACTTATAAAAATTATGGACACAAATGGACTCAAAATCAAAGAAATTGCAAGATATTAAAATTTCATGCCTAATGTTCCCAAAATGGGTTAACATGAGGGTGTGGGGGGAGGGGGGTGTGAGGGATGACTGAAGCCTCAGCCCATCCCCCTCACCCCCAAGCTATGCCACTGGAATTAGCAATTCCTACAACTTGAAGAGCTGAGCTCTGATTCAATTCGCAATCTTCTGCCTGATTCAATTTGACGTAAAATTTGAGATTCGCAGGACCTTATAATATACAATTATAATACGTGGTGTGGCATGAAAAAACCCAACGACAGATAGCAGAGTCCTCAACAACAACTTCACAGTTTACAGACTATGTTACAGAGAACTGGGTGGAGAGACATTGCTGAACATAAACATGGAAGCTTTACAATTCAGTTGGACCCAGAACTAACCATACAGAAGGCTAGCATCACTAGCTGCAGATTGTGTTAACTGGGTCACACCCCAACATATTCAGAGCAATAGATATTTTGAAAATAGAACAAGCTTACTAGGAAGCAACCATATTACAACTGAATGCTGGTGGAAAGTTGATACCGAGGAAGAAAAATACAGAAAAGTGGATAATTTCTTCCGGCATTTTCAACATCTACTCTGGGAGGGTAATATTAGTCTCTTACAGTATTTAATGGCCGAAGGCCGAACTCAGGCTGAATTAACTCAGGATGAATTGATTCAAGGCCGAATTGACCTGTCCCTATGGAGATGTTCCTTTAAAATCTCCTGCCGATCCACCAGTCAGAATCTTTTGATATTTGATATGCATTGACCTAAGGAAGTTCAGATTCCAGATTGTTAAAATCATGTCCTCTGGGTCATATTTGGGCTCCCTGAAGAAGCCCAAAATTTTACTTAGTGCAGTATACCGACTATCCTTTCAAACATCTTCTTCACATCCACGAGTCAGATTCTTTTGTTACAGAGAGTTAACATCCTTTGTGTGGTGGGATTCAAGTTTATTCAAATTAAATCCCTAAACTCAAATTTGAACTCCACATAGGGGGGGGGGGGGGGGAGGGCCCGAATTTTAATTTAGTGCAGTATGAGGAATATTCTTCAAAGATTTTCTTCTTCAAACCCTGGCCAGCAGAATCCTTTGATATTTGGTATATAGCCTTACCCCTAGATTACATTTGTTTAGTGCTGTGTGCAATTAAATTAAATGAAAGTGTCAATGACACTGTAGCTTAACTTGTCTGTGTGTGGAGTTTGATGAAAAGGATAATGTTCAATGTTTATGAAAGGATTATGAAATAAGACAAGAATTGTGATAATTGGGAATATGTTAATTTCTGTTCCCTGAATGCTGTGTTTTCAATAAAATATTATGTGGTGTAAACTGTACTAAAGAATTGAGGGGTGGGTTAATGTGGCCCTCACAGTTAATGTCACAGTTAATTTATTCAAAAACGAGTCATCCTATCAATTTACAATGAAATCCCTTCATAAATATGACCTGTAGTCTGTGCAAAAGTTTTTTGGGTTTTGGGCTTGGGCAGCCATCATGGTTGAATGATCGTCACCAAAAGGGGACGTTCTCATCTGGGCATTATCTGGAGTCATCCTACCAAGTTACAATGAAATTCCTTCATAAATATGACCTGTACACTATGCTCAAGGTTTTCTGGCTTTGGGCCCCATCACAGTTCACCAATCGTGACAAAAAGAGGACATTCTAATCTAGACATTACATGAAGTCAACCTACCAAGCTACAATGAAATACCTTCATAAATTCTACCTATAGACTGTGCTAAATGTTTTCTGGTTTTGGGCTCGGTCAGTCGTCACGGTTGACGGATCACGACCAAATGAAGTTCTCATCTAGACATCATACGGATTCATACTACCAAGTTACAATGAAATTCCTCCATATTATATATGACCTGCAGACTGTGCTAAAAGTTTTTGGGTTTCGAGCTCGGGCAGCCGTCACGGTTGACAGATCATGACCAAAAGGGGACATTCTCATCTAGATATTATACAGAGGATTCCTGTCAAGTTACAATGAAATCCCTTCTTAAATACGACCTGTAGACTGTGCTAAAGGTATTTGGGTTTTGGGCTCAGGCAGCCATCATGGTTCACCGATCATGACCAAAAGGGGACATTCTCATCTAGACATGACCCCAAACCTGCATATGAAATTTTGTGACGATCGGACAAAATTGCAGACTGTAGTCTGTGAAAAAGGAAAATGTGAACAGAGCCACAGACTAACAGACTTCTGCACGCGTGATGGCAATAGCTTATCTTGACTTCGTCAAGTTGAGCTAAAAACACAACTTTTGTTATGATTTAAACTATGGAGATATGAAAATAGTGTGCTACAAATTTCCCCGCTTGACATAAAGTGTGATAAAATATTTGTCTTCAATTTTTCTCAAATAGCTAATTAATTGAAACAAAAGTAACTTTAACAATATTGACATCAGCAGGATGCTTTCTTGTTCATGTATGCCAAATGTGCTGTTGAGTTCCATTGTTTTTATTGTTATACGCCTGTTTTGAAAAAAACGGTTGTATTATGTGATTGATCTGTCCGTCCGAAAACTTTCCCATTTTCGGATGATAAATTGAGATTGGATTTACAGATCAGCACCAAACTTGGTTTGTGCCTCTGTTATATCAAAATGAAGGTAAAGTTGGAATTGGGGCTTGGTTCTGATGCTTTTTGCAAGAGTTATGGAGCCTTTTGACTTAGAAATTGCACATTTCCATCAACAATTTGGTTTCCGTACGATAACTAAAGTTTTAATTTATAGATCAGGGCAAAATTGCTCAACATTCATCATATAAGTTGAGTCAAAATCTGGTTTCATTCTAATTATTTTCATGTGTCGCTACTCTTGGGTTCCTGTCAGAGATTGACATTTCCACATTCTAGTATGATATAGACATATCTACAGTTACACTTGAGTACTTAAGGGCTAGAGACATTTAATTTCGAAGAACAATCTATAAACATAATAGGTATGATTTTTAGTCCAACATCATCTACTTTTGTGATTGATTTTGGCTGTGGTTCTAGTTTGTCATTTACTTTTGTCCTTTTTGCTCTGGCTACCGTATTTACTCTATGTATTGGGACACTCTATGATTTGGGACACACATTTTTTCCAGAAAACTATATTTTTTTTATGCTCCAAAGTTTGGGACATTCAGGTTTGTTTCCAGTTGACCCGTCGCTAGTGTCAGACGACACTCATAAAAAAAATTCTTGAGTAACTAAAAATTTTCATTTATTCTTCCAAAACATAGCTTAAGATCCCTCATTGGAATGAGCGCATTGCGCACGTTCCAATGAGGGATCATAAGCTATGTTTTGGAAGCAAAAAATGAAAATACAAAAAAAATTGGACAGCGATTTTTTTTTTTCGATTAGTGATGGAAAACAAATCACACACAACTTTATTCAGCATCAAATCAAGAACAGGCTGTGTTATATTCCCATTTTCTAAGAATTGGGACACCCGTGAAAATAATTATTTTTAGCTGTCTCAATACATAGAGTAAATACGGTAACTTTAGATCAGTTGATATAAAAACAACAAATACGATCAAATACAGATGAAAACATGCTTAATGAAAAATGCACAACAAAAATGTGTAATCGGGTTCTCGGCACAAAACCCCTATTCATCATGTCTGAGAATCCCGATGGAAAATTCAAATTCATAAACTGAGGTAATAAATTCTTCAACAGTACCATTATTCAAATATGCAAAATGTTCAACATTTCATAAAAACATAACAAAATTGTTACCACATCATTGGAAAATATGGCAGTTTTAGATACCGATGAACCAAATGGTCAGATATGAACCCTTGGGTTTGATTTGCACAAACTTGAATCATACCTCATTTAAAGCTGCTACACACCAAATATCAAACGATTTTGACTGATGGATCTGCAGAAGATTTAAAAACAAGAGGCCCCAGGGGGCCTGAGGGCGCACACCTGACATGGTAGTCTAAATATCAAACCAGGGACTTGACTTGAATAAGCAGCATATGCCCCTCCTAAGAAAAGCATATACCAACTAGATGAAGCGATTGTGCCCACACAATACACAGGATTTTCCTTCCATTTTCAGTTCCTGCACTTTTATGTCCCAAAATTGAGATAAACACATAAAAAACAGATTTTTTTCCCAAACAAAATATTTTCCGCCTAAAATTGTTTTTTCTTCTTAAAACGCATAAAAATACCAAAACACTCATTTCCGGATTTTGGTCCCACCCGGACCCCAAATTTTCAGTGTAAAAAAAAAATTTTTTTTGTCTTCAAATTGACCGAAACGCATAAAAAACAAAAAAAAAATTCCAGATTTTGGTCCCAAATTTTTTAAGTCCTACCTGGACCCAAAATTTTCAGTGTAAAAAAAAAAATTTTTTTTTGTCTTAAAATTGACCGAAACACATAAAAAACCAAAAAAAAATTCGGATTTTGGTCCAAATTTTCCAAGTCCCACCAGGACTCCAAATTTTCAGTGTAAAAAAAAAATTTTTTTTGTCTTAAAATTGACCGAAACGCAAAAAAAAACAAACAAAAAAAAAAATTTCCGGAACAGGGCCCCAAATTTTCAGCCTAAATATGAACCCAGGGACTTGGTTTGAACAAACCTAAACCTCCCCCCACCCCCTCAGGATGCTGCATACCAAATATCAAAAGATTCTTATTGGCAGATCTGAAGATGAAGATTTTTAAAGAATATTCCTCATACTGCACTAATTTAAAGATTTGGGCTCCCATAGAGAGCCCAAAAATGGACCCAGGGAATTGATTTCAATAAAAATGTGAAACAATCTTCCAAAGATGTTATATGTGAAATTTGAAAGCTTTTGGAGCAGTGGTTTGGGAGAAAAGTAGTCTTTATATGTTTTTCCCATAACCCACAGCGTTAAAAAATGCTCACTCAGCAATTTTTCAAAGTCTCCAGAAAGTACCCCATGACAAAACCGACAGCAATTTTTTTGACCATTCCATTCTGTTGGTCCTAAGGAAGTTTCACACCAAATAAGAATTCTCAGTGCTGTATAGTTTTGGAGTTAAGGGCGTTTTAATTTTTTTCTATTTTTAGCTCCTGCGGCTCCCATGGGGAGACAGGAAAAAAAATTGGGGCATAAATTAAGTACTTATGACCCAATAAGCCCTCATATCAAATTTGGTTCAAATCTGCTGCTCGGTTTGGAAAATAGAAATTTTGGGAGTGGCAAAAATTCTTGCCCCTCCCATAACGAAGGCAAATAATGCCAGACAAACTTCTCTTGAACAAACTTGATTCTAAACCTCAAAAGGACTCTGTATACCACATATCAAGTCTGTGCTACTAGTGGTTTATTAGAAGATTTTCCAAAAATTTTGGCCATTTTTTCCCCCACACCTCTGCTCAATATGAGCCAAAACCTAATTTGCATAAAAATCAAAATGCCCCTATATAACCACTACTTACATGAAATTTAATTAAAATGTGGCCAGTGATTTAGGAGAAAGAGGCTTAAACACCACCTTCACGCAGGACGACGACGAAGAGTGATAAGAAAAGCTCACCCTGACTTTCAGTCAGGTGAGCTAACAAGACGCACTGTCACAGTGCCGAAGCAGCGCCGATTCGTGCAATGCCAATGATGTTTTAAAACTCGTTGGTGACAAAAAAAAACTTGTTGGTGACAAAAAAAACTTGTTGGTGACAAGTCCATAAATGTGACAAATTATCCGAATGACATGCACTATTGAGAGGGTGTAGACATCATGAAGATACACTTGCATACCTAGTATGGTGTCATTCCATCAAGTATTTAGGGGGTTATGGCGTTTTTTAAACTTGTTGGTGACTGACAGACAGACCGACATTGCCACATATAGAGCTGCTCATTGCAGCTAAAAATATTCCCACTGTCACATTAATTTAAAATTCAGCCTCCCACAAAACCCAAATATGACGAACTTTTTTAAATAAATTTCCTCATATTGCACAAAGTTCAAATTTGGGTTCCCACGGGGAACGCATCTACGAATGCAGGTACTTTTTTCAAACAAATCTGAATCTGACCCCTCCAATTCAACTACAGAATAAAAAAAAATTTGAGAAAAAGATGAAGCCTACACAACCAGGCAAAGAAAACGAAAGAGTGGTCAAACTACAAACACTACCAATAGGAATGTAAGAAAGAAAGCAAAATGGAACTTTATAAACTCGGCCATACTAAAAGGGATAAAACAAGACAACAAAACCATTCTGGAAAAATGTAAAATCAAGAAAATGGGATTACATCGGAGTAGCACCACTTGAAGAAAAAGACAACTAGTGAACAACTGCAGAGAAAAAGCACATATCCTGATCAAACAGCTCTCATGTTTTCACGATGGAAAAGAGAAGCATTCTGCCCAAGACAGCTATCCATGTCCATCAAACCATACCAACCATCAAAATCAACCAAGGTGGAGTGGCAAAATTACTTAAAAACAATTTTAAGCATTAGACAGTATTCCAAAGAGAGTACTGAAATAGTGTGTAGACAACCTTGCTCCATTAATAACAATCATATTTCAGGACTCGATACTCGATAGACCATGGCATAATGCCAAATGACTGGCTCAATGCAAATATATCCTGCATATTCAAAAAGGGAGATAAACACGCAGCAGAAAATTAGAGCCAGCATCCCTTACCTCAGTGCCATGCAAGCTGCTCAAACACAAAATCTGCTGACATTATACTGAAACACCTAGTGGCTGGAGAAGCACAATGTACTAAAATCATTAAATCTTGGATTCAGGGAGGGTTACTCCTGCGAAACCCAGCTTGCAGTCACAATCCATGGCATGTTACAATCATTCGACCAAGGGCAGGCAAACGAGTCGACATAGCCATACTGGACTTCTCCAAAGCATTCAAGACAGTTCCACACGACAGACTCCGCCATAAAATAGAGAAATACAGAATCAGAGGACCAATACACACATGGTTCACAACATTCCTCACAGAAAGTTAAATGCGAGTAGCTCTACAAGGAGAATTCTCGGATGAAGCAACCATTGACAAAGGAACTGTCATGGGTTAAATACTTTTCCTATGCCACATCAACGATCTCCCAAACTAAGTAAATCATCACTTAGGCTATTTGCAGACGACTGTGTATTGTGCAAGGAAATAAACAACAAGGGGGCCACAGCACCCTACAAAACGAACTAACTTGTCTAGAAACAGGCATCAGAGTGGGGAATGTGCTTTAACACCAAAAGAGGAAAAAGTCATCAATTCTTCACCCTAATCGGCCATATACTAGAACATGTTCCATCTTACTCTTACCTTGGCCTACAAATACAGGAAGATCTTAAATGGAAAGAACACATCAACAATGTAAGTAAAAAGGCAAACTCCACTCTCGGATTCCACCACAGAAACCTCCAACATTGTCCAAGAGAATGCCAAAGAATAGCCTACACAGCCCTTGTAAGATCGATAATGGAATAGGAAGCTATCATCTGCGACCCACACACAAAGCAAGAGATCACAAAACCAGAAAACATACAAAGAAGGAATGCAAGATTCATCACGAAAAACTACAAATTAAGAGAAGGGTGTATGACAAAAATGCTGGAGGAACTAAAACTACCTTCACTACAATCCAGAAGGCAGAAACATCACCTTACTTTCTTCTATAAAGTGACTGAGGGGCAAATACCAGCAATACACCGAGACAAATTCATCAAGTATCCGACCCAAAAGCAACAGATTCGGGACCAAAAAATTGGCTGTGGTATATTCACCAACATTGTATCATCTTCAGAAAGAACTCTGCAAGAAACAATGGTAGACCCTAGCTGTACCAGCGTGCAAAACAGACCAATACATACATTCATTTGGAACCACCATTATGAAAAAGATATAGCAGCTAGCACAGTAAGAGAGATTAAAATCTACCCTAGCAGGCCATCAAGATAGTCTGGTTCTCTTTTCCATCATGTTTTGACCCAAGAGGGACTCTCTGGCATACAAATACACAAGGATGTTGTATAATGAGTATCATAAGATTCTGTTTGGTATGAAGAGATCCGGTGAAGAATCAGTAGCCGAAGTAAACAGCCTTTGAAACACCACACGTGTGTCGATTTTCATTTTTTTTTTTATAAATACGGTTCGTTGATGAGGGTTTAGGGACTGGTGGTTGACCTGGCACGGGTAGCATACAGACCTAGGGAGAAAAATAAACACAACTCTGTTTCCCGCATCACTGAACATATTGGGAAGAATCTCTTGCGACATTCGGCAACCGGTTGACAATAACATTGATTTTTCAAAACCTGTACGAGAAATATGACTCTGATCTACATAAACGATATTAAATCGAGAATAAGTCATTGTACTGCATTTGACCATTTGTATCGAGTTATCTATGCTTCCTCACCAGAAACACATCCGTTGATCAAGTACAGGGAGAATCAACAGCACAGTCGGCGAGACGTGACTTGACGACCCATTCCACTATCAGATCTGCTCTCCCAGACTTCCCAGGTGGTAGGCAAGGCACATAGACAACCATAGTGACCTATCTCCTAGAGTCAGCAGTATAGCCCACAAAGTAGAATTATCCTATGCCCCGTGAACGGCTAGACTGCTGATGTCGGAGACCACCATAAAACCTTCCAATTCAAAAGGCAGCAGAATCACCAGCCAGAAGAAACAAAGTTTCAAAAAGTCCAAACCATACAGAACAAACCTTTCAAAGACAAAAGGCTTTTGTAGTCGAGATGGCAGTCTTAATGCACAGTGATCAATGCCCCAATAGCAGGTGAGGTCTACCATACTATGATTAGCAGACGTTACTGGGGCAGTTCCAAAAATTGCCTATCAAGAACTTGCGGTCAAGTTTAGCGTGCCAGACAACAGGAACCCAAGACTCATTACAGATAGTTCTGGAGAAGATTTTTAAAAAAATTAAAAAACATTTTGTGGGTGCTACCAGAAGTATTCCCTTGTGGTGCACCCCGTGGGTGTAGCAACTTTATTTGAACAAAATTGAATCGACATATAAGGAACATCAAATTTTCTTCAATTCGGACAAGTAATTTATGAGAAGTCAATAATGAAAAGTTCACACTGGACACACAGACGGATGTCCCAGACTCACTCATTGGAGTTGTGTGTATTTTGAATTGTGGGGTGCATATTTTAACTTATGGGGTATGTGATACTTTGGGGTGGGGGGGGGGGGGGACACATTCATTCATAATATAATGTGTGGGGTTCACATAGCATGATTATGTGGAGTTTACAAGGAACTATCATGTGGTGTGTGGTACACATGTGTATATGTTTATTCAAGGGGTGCAACTGCATAGTACTTGCGGGAAGCACCCGTCAGATATATGTGGGGTTGATCATTCTGTAAATGTAAACATTCGGATAATTGATTTGACATTGACAATTATTTTGGCTAGAGTTAAAATTTGAATTTGGGGAGAATGGGCAATTACCTGGTGGGTCTGTGTTATAAACTGATACCAAACCAACATGTCTGCAAGGCATCTGTGTGACATATTGCAAACTTCATTTTCGGGTATCACAGCACAAAATATTTTCCCATGGGCAACCATTATAACGTTCAATCGAAAAAACAAGAGCACCGCTGGGCATTGCATCATACGCCCGTGAACTGTTCAAATTGTACCATTTTAACACATTTGCAATTTTTTTAGAGTGCGAGAAATTTATACTGGCATATATATATATGTTACGGTCAGACTTTGAAATCAGTGATTTTGTGAAATGACTAAAATGAGAAAAAGACTAACAAGTTTGAAGCCAATCGAAAAACAAATACTAAAGTTATCATCCGGAAACCAAATATTTGACGAAGAATTCTAAGTCAAACAGGGACCATAATTCAGGCAAAAATTGTTCAGACCGACCCCATATTCGAACTTGACCTGTATTTTGTTGTGATTAAACCACATACCAAGTTTGGAGCCGATCGGAAAACAAATACTAAAGTTATCATCCGGAAACCAAATATTTGACGAATTCTAAGTCCAACAGGGGCCATAATTCAGGCAAAAATTGTTCAGACCGACCCCATATTCGAACTTGACCTGTATTTTGTTGTGATTAAACCACATACCAAATTTGGAGCCGATCGGAAAACAAATACTAAAGTTATCATCCGGAAACCAAATATTTGACGAATTCTAAGTCCAACAGGGGCCATAATTCAGGCGAAAAATGTTCGGACCGACCCCATATTCGAACTTGATCTGTATTTTGTTGTGATTAAACCACATACCACATTTGGAGCCGATCGGAAAACAAATACTAAAGTTATCATCCGGAAACCAAATATTTGACGAATTCTAAGTCCAACTGGGGCCATATTTCAGGCGAAAAATGTTCGGACCGACCCCATATTCGAACTTGACCTGTATTTTGTTGTGATTAAACCACATACCACATTTGGAGCCGATCGGAAAACAAATACTAAAGTTATCATCCGGAAACCAAATATTTGACGAATTCTAAGTCCAACTGGGGCCATAATTCAGGCGAAAAATGTTCGGACCGACCCCATATTCGAACTTGACCTGTATTTTGTTGTGATTAAACCACATACCACATTTGGAGCTGATCGGAAAACAAATACTAAAGTTATTGTTCGGAAACCAAATGGACGGACGGACGGACGGACGGACAGACGGACGGACGGACAACGCCATACTATAATACGTCCCGTTTTTCAAACGGGCGTATAAAAATATGATTGTATCATTTTAATTTTGGCATTCAAATATCTTTGTCAAGTATAGCCCTTCAAACAACTTTTTCTGATCTGAAAATAGGAGGTCATGCAACACATAAGAGAGAAAAGCTGATATAACGGGAAGTACCAGTCACATGCACATAGCTTTCAGAGAATTCCCAACAAAAGCCACACCAAAAGTCAATTGTATTTTTGAGGTCCAAAAGTCATCAAATCACCCTCTTTATTTATCTGGAATATTCAACAATAATGCAAGATGTCATTAGAATGTCTAAAATGTTTACTGAAACAATATATTTTCACAAAGCTGCTTATTTTTAGAGATTGCATAACTTCCGAGTACAACATTTCAAGGCAGGTAACCCCAATTAAAATATCTACTGCAGCAATACCTATAATCATGTCCAACCCTACCAAAGATACATTTTACCACTGTCATGAGATAAAAAAAACCATTTATGCATTAGAATTGGGCTATAGGAGTCAAATTTTATTTTGCATGTAATAACTCCCAATCCTTCAAAATGCATTTTGGGAATTATTTATTTATTTATTGGTGTTTAAGGTCACATATTTCTGCACAATGGCTAATCATGACCATGACAGTTTTACAGGTGGAGGAAGCCAGAGTACCCAGAGAGAATCACCAATCAACGGCGAGCAACTGTCAGCTCCCCAACATACTAACTCCACACAAGCAGGGTTAGCACTGGTTGAAGACAGGTGCACCATCGACGTGCAGTACGCTTTAGTACATAGCGTCACCGGGCTCCCACGTGGGCAATGGGGGGTGAAGTGGCATTTTGGGAATAATTACCTAAATGACACGGGTGGGGGAGGGGGGTGGATGGTTGGAGGGGGGGGGGGGGTTGTAGGAGGGGGTTATAGAAGTCAATTATTTTTTTGCATGTGATAACTCCCAATCCTTCAAAATGCATTTTTGGAAAAATTGCCTAAATGACAGGGGAGGGAGGGGGAACCCATATTCAAACCTGGCCTGTATTACTGGCTGGAAAATACCCATATCAACTTTCAATGAAATCAAATTGTTTGTTTGTTGATGGTTAACGTCACATATTTATGCACCATGGCTTATCATGACACAACATGGAGATGAAGTCAAGTTTAGTCAATCGTTGATCAACATGTTGCCCATTTTAGAGGACTTTCACCCCAAGCATTGGTGACTGGGTCCTATTTTACTAGTAAAGCGGAACTGGTTAATGAAATCAAATAATCCAAACTGGAGTTATCGGCCAGAAACCAACTGTTTCCGGGCAGACAGATGGACAGATAGACAGGCTGACGGACAGATAATGTACACAACATGACCATTTTTACAAATGGGCATATAAAACAAGAGGCCCCAGGGGGCCTGAGGGCGCTCACCTGACATGGTAGCCTAAACATCAACCCAGAGAATTGATTTCCACAAGTTGCATCTGCTCCTCCTAATAAAAGCTGAAACCAAATATCCAAATATTCTGACCAGTGGATCTAAAAAAAGATTTTTAAAGAATATTCCTCATATTGAACTAAGTCATAATTCGGGCTCCCACAGGGAGCCCATATATGAACCCAGGGACTTGGCTTTAACAAACCTGAAACTCACACCCCTAAGGATTCTGCACACCAATTATCAAAACATTCCGACTGCTGGATCTGAAAAAGATTTTTAAAGAAAATTCGTCATTTTGAACCAAGTTACAATTCGAGCTCCCACAATCAGCCCAAATATGGACCTAGGGACATGGCTTGAACAAACTTGAATCTTACCCCCCCTAAGGATGCTGCATAAAAAATATCAAAAGCATTCATCTGCTGGATCTGAAGATTTTTAAAGAAAATTCCTCATTTTGAACTAAGTTGTCATTCAGGCTCCCATAGTGAGCCCAAATATGAACCAAGGGACTTGGCTTGAACAAACTTGAATCTCAGCCCCCTAAGGTTGCTCCATGCCAAATATCAAAACATTCCTACTGCTGAATCTGAAGAAGATTTTTAAAGAAAAATCCCTCATATTGACTACATTATAATTTGGGCTCCCACAGGGAGCCCAAATATAGTCCCATGGACTTGGCTTTAACACACTTGAATCCCCCCCCCCCCCCCCCCCCCCTGCTCATTTCGAACAAAGTTACAATTCAAGCTACCACAGTGAGCCCAAATATGGACCTAGGGACATGGCTTGAACAAACTTGCATCTCACCCCTCCTAAGGATGCTGCATACCAAATATCACAAGATTCTGCCTGCTGGATCTTGAGAAGAAGATTTTCAAAGAAATTTGCCTGAAATGCACTAAGTTCAAATTTGGGCTCCTATACTGAGCCCAAATATAAACCCAGGGGGCCGATTTGAACAAACTTGAATCAGATCCACCCCGCAATGTTGCATACCAAATATCACAAGATTCTGCCTGCTGGATCTGGAGAAGATTTTTGAAGAAATTTGCCTGAAATGCACTAAGTTTGAATTTGGGCTTCTATAGTGAGCCCAAATATGAATCCAGGTGGCCGGTTTGAACAAATTGGAATCAGATTCACCCCACAATGTTGCATACCAAATATCAAAAGATTCTGCCTGCAGGATCTGGAGAAGAAGATTTTTGAAGAAATTTGCCTGAAATGCACTAAGTTCAAATTCGAGCTTCTATAGTGAGCCCAAATATGAATCTAGGGAGCCGATTTGAACAAAATAGAATCAGATCCACCCCACAATGTTGCATACCAAATATCAAAAGATTCTGCCTGCTGGATCTGGAGAAGAAGATTTTTTAAGAAATTTGCCTGAAAAGCACTAAGTTCAAATTTGGGCTCCTGAGCCCAAATATAAACGCAGGGAGCCGATTTGAACAAACTTGAATAATATCCACCCCACAATGTTGCATACCAAATATCAAAAGATTCTGCCTGCTGGATGTGGAGAAGAAGATTTTCAAAAAAATTTGCCTGAAATGCAGTAAGTTCAAATTTGGGCTCCTATACTGAGCCCAAATATAAATCCAGGGGGCCGATTTGAACAAACTTGAATCAGATCCACCCCACAATGTTGCATGCCAAATATCAAAAGATTCTGCCTGCTGGATCTGGAGAAGAAGATTTTTTAAGAAATTTGTCTGAAATGCACTAAGTTCAAAATCGGGCTCCTATACTGAGCCCAAATATGAACCCAGGGGGCCGATTTGAACAAACTTGAATCAGATCCACCCTACAATGTTGCATACCAAATATCAAAAGATTCTGCCTGCTGGATCTGGAGAAGAAGATTTTTTAATGTTTTTCCCATTGCCTGCAGTGTTAAAAAGTGCTGACTCAGCACTTTTTCAAAGTCCCGAAACTGTACCCTATGATAAAACCGATGGCAATTTTTTTTTACCAATTCTTTCTGTTGGTCCTAAGTTAGCTTCACACCAAATAAAAATTCTCGGTGCCGTGCAGTTTTGGAGATATGGGCGTTTTAATTTTTTTCTATTTTTAGCTCCTGCGGTTCCCATGGGGCTACGGGAAAAAAAAAATCAGCATAAATTAGGTACTTATGACCCAATAAGCCCTCACATAAAATTTGGTTCAAATCAGCCTCTCGGTTTGGAAAATAGAAATTTTGGGCGGGGCAAAAAATTTTGCCCCTCCCATAACGATGCCAAGTATAGCCCCACAAACTTCTCTTGAACAAATCTGAGTCTACACCTCAAAAGGAAGCTGCACACCAAATATCAAGTCTCTGCTACTGCTGGTTCTTGAGAAGAAGATTTTCAAAGATTTTGGTGCCCCTTGGGGGCATGGCCCCACCCAGGAGGAGGGGCAACTTCATTTGAACAAATCTGAATTGGCATTAGGTAATAAATATTTAGCCAACATTTGAATAAAATTGGGCTAGTGATTTAGGAGGAGAAGTCGATAATGTAAAGTTAACGCAAGACGGACGATGGACGATGGACGACGGACGGACGGATCACGATCAGTAAAGCTCCCGCTGAGCTTCGCTCAGGTGAGCTAAAAACTGCCCAGCCCACCCTACTATTCAATCAACAGAGATCTACTGTAGTCTCAGTATGAATATGCCTCATCTCCGGCCTATCTGGACTTCAAGCCTAGAAGGCCTGAGGAGTGAAAAATAAACTATTAGATATTTTTAATGCTCTTATTTTAAGAGGGTGAAAAAATGTGTTCCAAAGTTACAAATATAGTGTGAAACAGGTGTGAAGTGCTAGGGGCTTGTGAAATGGAATTTCTATCCTCATACCAAACCTCAAATTGAACCAGGAGTCTCATATGGACATTGCCACTGATCCCAATCAAATTGGAAGCAGCACAGGAAGAACAGCCTGAACAGGGTTTTATCACAAAATATCGTACTAGATATCTAATGTTCGCTGACAAAAGTTGAGAGTTATTCTCTGAAAATAAAACAGAGTGAACATAGACAGAATCACATATGTTAACCTCATGAAATTTTCATATTTGCGTGAATAATATCACCAGAGCTCAGATGTGTGAGAAATTGTTAAGAAATAGTATGAATTGCTCTAATATAAGAAAACCAGTCTACAAACATCCGTAGACTTTCATAAACAAGTACATAGAATGTCGACTTGTCAAGTGTGAGAAGTTGCTCACGTGATCTGTAATTTCGTTGGGGGGGGGGGGGGGGGGGGGGGGGGGCGCGGAGCTGGCGTTCTGAAAAATCTGTGAGGGTGAAAAATCCCCCTCTCCAGACTGCTTTACAATAAAGTGACGCTAATATATACCAAGCATACTCACGCCTTGATCCGCCCATATTCCATTTTTAAAAGTTCCCTTTAAATGTCCATGCTAGTCAACAGCCGTTTGAAAACTTTATCAAGAGTTTCTGGCACATACAGAACAATTGCGCACATGCTCTCCTGATAAGTCATCAACCATTCATTGCATGCTGATTACCTCAAAACAATAACTCTCGCCATAGTATCGCATTTCAGGCACACTGCCCACACATTCCAATGACATCAAACGGAATCATAGAGACAACGTTATCAGGATAAAACACATGCCGACTTCACTGATGTTATAAGTTTTAACAACATCATAGCGAGTACTGCATGCATTTGAAACTGACAATTCGCCGACGAGTGAGTGTGGCAATGTCTACGTAAGTCGGGGAATGTTTTTTACAGTATTAACACTTGAAATGCGGTAGTTCGAAGGTAACGGTTAATCGATCAAGGACTTTTTTGATCGATCATGCTGTTGATCGTCGGTTAATCGATTAACCGGTTAATCGTTTCAGCTCTAAACTTGTCTCCTTATAACAGTGTTGGTGTTCCGGTAGAGTGCTGAAGGTCCAAATTTGGCTTCACTTGGGCATTCATATACAGCAACTTACTGGAAAACTATTCTGTTAATGTGCTTCTAATTATGCTAAGAGTGAAATTATACACTCTTATTTAATTTGCTTTGTTGTGATTTATGGGATAGTGCCTATAGGCACTCTCCCATAAATTGCAACAAGGCAAATTAATAACATATCCTGATAGCCCAAAATAATTCAGCACTCTGCTAGTACCAGTTAAAACAAACTACTGTCACTACTATTAGATGGCAATAGATGTATACATTGATTGCCCAATATTGCTGTTCAAACTGGCTGACAGTGGCAGAGAGGTGATACTATTTACCTAAAAGCTTGAAATCCTCTGACTAGTTGACTGTACAATTGAGAGTCGACTACTGGCTTGCCCAGAGTCGACATCGACAAGTCGACTAATCGTTTTGAGTACTGGTTTCAGCAGACTGCCCGATTATTGTTTTGAGAATTAAAAGCAACAACAGCAGAATGTCGATGGAAATTTACGTCTCGTTGTGTGTATCAAATGAATAAAATCCCCCACTCGGTTGAAAATACCACACATAAGTAATTCACTAATCGAAAACAATTGATATAAAACCCATTTTCGCATTCAGACATCGGCTATATCTCCCGGTGATAGCACCGGGGGAAACTGTCACTGATTTCATTGTACTGAATATGAATGTAGTGGGCAGCCACAATCTTCGGATAGCTGAACTATGGCACTGGACTTATGATCTGTGACTCTTTTTAATTTTTCAATTTTCAAAGAAAGATAAGTTTTAAGGCGCCATCAAACAAAACATCTGTGCTACAAAACTCCATATTTCCCCCGTAGATTTCTTGATTAAAACTGCCTGTGTTTAAGTTCTTTTCCCGATACTCTCCCTGTGAACTTTTCCAGGGACTACAGCAGAAAAACTTTTAAATTTGTGGCTGATTTCATGGAACAAAGTTGAATTTAAAATTGTGTATTTATCTAAAACAAGTTTTGTTGGATGAAGCCTTAATTTTGTCTCGAAGAAGTGCGACGTTTCGGCCTTTATGTCTCGGGTGTTTCGAGGAGGCCGAAACGTCCCATGTTGAAACGTCTAAAGCCTAGTAAAGCCTAAAGGCTGAAACGTCTCAGAAATGTATGGACGTGGGGCGCAAAACGATAAAGCTGTTTTCTGTTGTCTTCAGAATCATTTGTCGTTTTCATCCGTCTGTTGAACAAAACCAAGCATTTTCATCATGTTCCACGCGATTGAAGTTCTGGACGAGAAACAAAGCAAATAAAGTGATCGCAGATCAATTGTTAACATGATGTTACCTTTTTCTCTAAAACACAATAACATGCGATACTCGATTTCATAAGAGCTAACGAAGAGGTACACTTGATTGATGATTTAGAACAGGTGTCGCTAAAAAGCGACTACTGCAAACCACACATATCCGGCTTTATGATTTAGAACAGGTGTCACTAAAAAGCGCATAGTACAAACCACAAATATCCGGCGCACGTCAGGTATTACAACCCATGTTCCAAAAGCACAAAATGAGAATCTGAAAAATTCTGAATAGCGAATTTTTGGTTGAAGCCCTAGGCTTGCTCATGTTAGTTATTTGTCTACAATTTTGAAGCACAAAACCATACACCAGTCAAACTAAGTCTCTCCATTTGTTTGACCAACTATTCCTCAAGGTGCCCAGGCAATTCTGTCAAACTTGCACGTTGTCTGAATGGTTGACCCAGATTGTCCTTCTGTTGTATTTGCCTATAATTTTGAAACATGAAACCATTTACCATACTTCAGTTATTCTTTTCTCGATGGTGCTTAGGTTGATCTCCACAAATCTTGCAGAGTGGAATTGCCTTTGGGGGTGTCTGCCCATAATTTTGAAACACAAAACCATTTACCATACTCCATCTCCATTTGCTGACAGGAAATTCTTATTTCTGTACCAACAACTTAACCTCTTCCAATGAGGTAAACCATGGTCACCCTCATTCCGCCCTGTTGACCAAGGTACTTAAACCCAGACCCCTTTATAAATCTCCCCCACTATTTTTGATTTTTTTTTTTTGTACAGCTCTATTCGGCTGGTCATGAGGAAGCTTTGTGCTTAAAAAAATGTTCTGAGCCGTGCAATTTTTGAGATATGGCCATTTTTATTTTTTTTACTTTACTGTTTCTGGAGAAGATTTTTAAAGGTTTTTGCACCTTTCCGCCCCTTCTGGGGTCCCCATTGGGCGCGGTAACTTTAGTCACACAATTTCTAAATGACACATGCTAAGGAAGATACCAACCAAATTTGGTTCAATTTGGACCAGTGATTTAGGAGGAGAAGTTGTTTGAAAAGTGTTCACGACGACGGACGACGACGGACAACGGATGGAAAGTGATAAAGTTGAGCTCCCTTCAGTGAGCTAAAAATAGCAATTTAGGGGTGGGCCGTTAGCTAATCAGAAGCTGCGGCAGCCATGTTGGATGGTGGGTGGACATACCGAACACAATTCTGAAAGAGGACCACCCACTGGTTAACCTCAGCAAATTTTATTCAAATTGATCCAGCAGTTCTGAAGAAGAAGATTTTAATGTGTTTTCCTAATCACCAGCCATGGCAGCCATGTTAGATGGGCGACAGAGATTTCAAACACAATTCTTTGAGTGTTCCACCTAATGATCAATCCCAGAAAATTTTATGTGGCCCAGTGGTTTGGGAGGAGATGATTGTTGACGCGAGAAAAAGATTTTTTAATGTTTTTCCATTACCATCAGTGTTAAAAAGTGCCGAGTCAGCACTTTTTCAGAGTCCCGAAAAAGTACCTTAGAAAAAAACAGTTAGCGATTTTTTTCTACCATTCCTTTCCACTGCTCATAAGCAAGCTGCACAGCAAATAAAAAGTTTCTGAGCCGTGCAGTTTTGGAGATATGAGCAATTTTAATTTTTTCTATTTTTAGCTCCTGAGGTTCCCAAGGGGCTACGTGAAAATTTTTTTTGGCATAAATTAGATACTTATGACCCAATAAGTCCTCAAAAAAAATTTGGTTCAAATCGATCTCTTGATTCAAAAAATAGAAATTTAGGGGTGGAGCATCAACCAATCAGAAGCTGTGGCAGCCATGTTGGATGGCGGGCGGACAAACCGAACACAATTCTGTGAGAGGACCACCCACTGGTTATCCCCAGCAAATTTTATTCAAATTGATCCAGCGGTTCTGAAGAAGAAGATTTTAATGTGTTTTTGACAATCAGCAGCCAAGGCAGCCATATTAGATGGGCGACGGAGATTTCGAACACAATTCTTCGAGTGTTCCACCCAATGATCAATCCCACAAAATTTTATTAAAATTGGCCTAGTGGTTTGGGAGGAGATGATTGTTGACGCCAAACGACGACGGACGACAGAGACGGACGACGGACGACGACGACGGACGGAAAGTGATCAGTAAAGCTCATCCTGAGCTTTGCTCAGGTGAGTTAAAAAGTAATATCAAATTTGAAGAGAATCATATATTTAGAACTGGATTTACCTTCTGGATAACATGGGAAGGAGGGAGTAGAGGATTGATTCTACCCATCTCCCCCAAAGTTTTGGTGACAGAATCAAGTCCTTCACTCCCATTTCCTTCCAATCTGTATCACTTTTGTAAAACAACAGAAGTATGCTGCAGAAGGCATTTCTTTATATTTCAAACTGTTAAGCTCAGGTAATGAGAAAAAAAAGCTGTATACAAGTAAAGGAAATATGTCTGTGAATGCAATTATTATTGATCATGCAAGAACAAAAAGTGACAAAGTATGTGTTAGAGGTCCAATTTTAAATTTAATGAAACTAAATTCGAAAACCATTTTGAAAAGGTTTAAATTAATGTAAATATTAATTGAAATCACTGTATACAGCATCAGTAGACTTTGCCCCAAATGAAAAACAATGATGTTGTAACACAGTGTTTGAAGAATAAAAGGTACAACCTTGAAAAGCAAAACTTTAATCCAAAACTTTAACTCTTAGAAGACGGATAATCAGAAAAAATGTATTGAACATGACATACCGTGAAAAACTTACAGTAAAGCAGGTGCTTCTAGTCAAGTGTTGTCTGCCTAATCAGGCGGATGACACATGACTAGAAGCACCTGATCCGTGTTTAATTCTCCCCCAGCCCAAAGATAGCAAAACCATCACAGTGAGATTACCTGCCGTATTACATCACAGACAAGAAAACTTGACTCCCGGCTTCTAAGAGTTAAGCTGGGAATACTATGTAAAACCGACTGCAGAAGAGGGTTAAATATAAAGAATAATATAGTTACTCTAACTTCTTCAAAATTCTTTTTGGAGCAGAGAAAAAAAAAGTGCATAACTGACAACTGGTTGGGGTGGTGGCGGGGAGGGGGGGGGGGGAGGGTAGGAGTCAAATTTTTTCCTTTTTCCTGCATGTAGTCACGCTAAATACTTCAAAAAGCATTTTGGAGTAAAGAAAAAATGCCTAAATGGCAAGTGGGGGAGAAGGGCAATAACTCCAATAATTTTCAATGGTAAGTGGTGGTCGTTGCATTTCATGTAGCGATTGTTGCTATAGAGACATAAACTGATAAGAATTGAAATCTGTTAACTATTGTTCAAGTTAACCCATAAACAAAGTTTGAACAGACGGACAGAGCTCTACGCTATATCCCTCACTTGTGGAAGGAAAAAAACTAACAAAGTATGTGGTAAAAGCCTATTTGCAATTTAGAGAAACTAAGTTCGAAAACTGTTTTGAAAAGGGTTAAATTAATGCCAATATTATTTGAAACCACTGTCTGAAGGTTCAGCAGACCTGCACCACATGAAAAACAGTGATGTTTTAACACACAAACTTTGAAGAATGAAAGGTACAACCTTGAAAAGCAAAACTTTAATCTGAAATTTTAAGCTGGGAATACTAAGTAAAATTGATTGCAAAAAAAGGGTTAAATATTTCCTAAAATCGATAAAAGAAATCATTGATGTAAATGCAATCATTAAGTTGTATTGACCCTGCAAGAATAAAGTAACAAAGTAATTGGCAAAGTCTAATTTCAAATACTAAGTCTGAAAACATATTTAAAAGGGGTTAAAATCATGAAGATATTAATAAAAATCAATCTAGAAAGGTTCAGGAGACAGTAGACATTGTCCCAAATGAGAAACAGTGACATTGCACTAAACTGTTTGAAGAATTAAAGGTTTAACTTTGTAAAAAAAAAAAAACTTTAACCTGGAAGTTGTAAGTTAAATTGCCATACAAAAAAGGGTTACATATTTCCCAAAATAGCATGAAACATAATGAGAATGATACAATCAATAGTAATTAATATTAATTTTAAAGACAAAAAAACTTTAACCTTGACTAAAAAACTTTAACCACAAACTTTAACCAAATCTCTAAATGTTAAGATGGACAGACGAAAGTCATGACTATAGCCCTCAAAGTAAACAGTCGAACTAAACAGAAAAAAAAAACTTTAACGGACAGATGGACGAACGAAAGTCATGACTATAGCCCTCACTGTAAACAGTTGGACTAAAAATGTTAGAGCTGGTCGGTTTAACCAAACCGAAACCGAAACTCGGTTTATTAGTGGAAACTGAGAGATTAAAAATCGTATATTTTCGGTTTTGCTTAACTTTTGAATGTTCACACATAGATTTTGTATAATCAACAAAGTGTCAGTTAAAACGCATGGTAGAATGTCAATAAGAGAGGATGATAGAAATGACAAATGACAATTATGCAATATGTCAGTCGTCACTCAGTGTGTAAATACCTCCAACGTATGTCACCACATACAGAATCATCACACTGAAGAGTACAACACTGTTATTGAAAAATAACTGACTGTGACACCTGCAAAGTATCAAATATCTTTTGTCAAGTATAGCCCTTCAAACAACTTTTTCTGACCTGAAAATAGGAGGTCATACAACAAATACGAAATAAAAGCTGATAGAACGGGAAGTACCAGTCACATGCACATAGTTTTCAGAGAATTCCCAACAAAAGCCACACCAAAAGTCAACTGTATTTTTTAGGTCAAAAAGTCATCAAATCACCCTCTTTATTTATCTGAAATATTCAACAATAATGCAAGATGTCATTACAATGTCTCAAATGTTTACTGAAACAATATATTTTTCCACGGCTGCTTATTTTTAGAGACTGCATCACTTCTAAGTGCAACATTTCAAGGCGGGTAACTCCAATTCAAATATTTACTGTGATACCTTCAGTATTCCTCTGGTGGGGAGTCATAGTCTTACTCATTGGAGTTGTGGGTATTTTGAATTGTAGGAGCATATTTTCACTTATGGAGTACACATTCCTCCGAAATGTGTGATGTTTACACAGCACAATTATGAGGGGCTTACATGACACTATCATGTCGGGTGTGGTGGACTTGTGTATATGTTTACTCAAGAGGTGCAACTACATGGTACTTGCAAGGGATGCACCCATTCGATATATGTGGGGGTTGATCATTCTGTAAACAGAATGATTCTGATAAATGCTAAGGACATATTTTCTTGAATTTAATTATTAGAATGTTGAGAGTGGAAAAACAGCTTCTGAGACAACTTGAGTAATATCGGAGTGAAATGCTGCTACATGCTAATTAACTATTCCAAAGCCTGTGTAAGTGGTGTTTATGTTTCTACGTAATTTAAAAGATGATGATCGGTCATTCATTATCGTTGTTATATGTTAAAAAGCGTGTCATAAAAGTAACATTTTTATTTTGATAACTATTAAATCATATCTGACTGAAATTACCGAAAATGTACAAATCAGAAAATATCCACTAATACATTCAGTAACAACTAAAGTTTGGAAATCATAATATGTCAGCATGCCGGCTTAGTTAATTAGCAACATATGTTTGTAAACAAGGCCGTGTGGGTGGGTGAAGCTTAATGTTTGATGACCATTACCAGACATTGTTCTATCGCAGAAACATTAATCAGCGGCTTTGATGTTCACACATAACTTTTGAGTTAACAGTTACAGTGAACAAAACAAGTGAAGTTAACTATTTATAATGTTGTTACAACAAAAATAAAAAAATATCTGCTACTACTATGAAGTACTCCGATATAGAAAAGTTACAATGAAAACTCATCAGATGGAAGCCAATAAACTTTCTGGAAAGTGATGTTGCAGTTGACTTGAGCTGTTTTACCTTCTATGACACACAAAACAATTCAGATTAAAATTCTGAACCCAAAAAATTAAATGAGTATAAGGCCAAAACTTGTCGGATTCGAGCAAACCAGAATTTTGTGTGGAATTCAGCCTGTGGGTTGAACCCCATAAACCATACCTAATTAGATGCAAGCATACATGTATGTCCTTTTTGGAACTGATAACTGTAACCTGTTGCAGTTCAGTTGTTATGACTCCTATATCACACAAAATAATTCAGATAAAAATTCTGACCAAAAAAGTATAAGCTCAAAACTTGTGGGATTCGAGCAACGAGAATTTTGTGGGGAATTCCACCTACGTGTTGCATCCCGTAAACCATACCTAATCAGATGTAAGCATTGACTTCCTGTCAACTGATAATTATAACCAGTTGGAGTTCAGTTGTTATGACTCCGAAAAAACTAAGAGTATATGGGGGACAAGCAACTGGAATTCTGAGGGAAATTCAATATGTGGGTTGCACCCATGAATAAATTTTTAAAAGCTGAATAAGAAAAAAGCTATCTGGAGTCTCATTACAAGACAAATATGTGTACTTCTCAAAGTTTGCAAAGCACCAAATATTTGATACATCATTGTGAAATTTGCTTGTGACATATTTGCGATATTTTTGGTGGATATGATTGAGGAATGTATTGAGATGGTGCCCAGTATTTACATTAGCTCTCTTGACAGGCAAACTTTTTGTGACAGTCATGGAAAGCATGTACCCTTTGATTTTCATGATGTTCTCGTGTACTGTCCACATGGGCAAGGTTGCACGAAGGTGGTCACTGATTGAGAAGACCATGTATTTGCATTCCGCTGTCCCAGAATCACCGCCAGGCACAATATGAATGGGCCATGGAAAACGTTGGATAGACCAAAGAAGATTGGCAACCTGTCCTTTTTACAGATGAGTCAAGGTACTGCCTAGACCACAGATAGGCGTTATAGGGTATGGAGAAGACCAGGAGAGCGATTCCATACAGCCAACATTGCTGAGCATGACCGCTATAGTGGAGGGTCAATCATGGTCTGGGGTGGCATCAGCTGGGATGGACATACAGAGCTCTGTGTCCATGGATGTGGTACATTAACTGCACAATGGTATACTGATGAGATCCTGGATGTCCATGTCAAATTGTATGCAGGTGCAGTGGGTGATAGATTCATTCTGATGGACGATAATGCCCGTCCTCATTATCGTCCATCAGCCCATGCTGTCGGGGAGTGCCGACAGAGGGAGAGGATTGAGCATATGGACTGGCCAGCAAGATCCCCTAACCTCAATCCAACCGAACATATCTGGAATCATCGAATGAGTTGCAGCTTGCGATTTCAGCCCATCCAGTCCAGCCAAAAAGTGTCCAGGAGCTTGGTGCTATGCTGGTCGAAAAATGGAACAACATCCCACAAAGGACCACCAGGAACCTGACTGGGTGCATGAGAAGGCATTGTCAATCTGTAATTAACAGTAATGGGCCTCATTCTCAATATTGAACCTATACCAGTTCGCTCCATCAACTTTTTGGCAAACTGAAAAATTTCCTCTTTTACCAATAATATCCATTTTCCATGATTATCATGTACGAAATGTCCTAAAATTTTATCAACAAAAAATCCAAAATGTCTATGAACGAAACATCCAGCACTCACATGATGCGTCCCCGGGACGATTCGTCCCCTAACATAGTGGGACGTTTCATGCTCGAGACACTGACAGAGTGGGATGTTTCGTCCCCTCCCAGAGACGAAACGCCCACTTGAATAGCAAATCATTAAGATGATATGGGATGTCGGATTTTTTTCATGATGTAACAAGACATGATCACATCCTTAGAAATGGTTTGCCAAACCAGTTTTAATGATACACATCACATGTTCACATTAACCTGTCTGCTACTTATTTATAACACTCACTCTTCACAAAAAATGGGCCGAATCATCCCGGGGATAAATCGTCCCACCAATAGGGGACGAAATGTCTCCGGGATAAATCAACCCGATCCCCACATGAGCTAGACACTCACATCATCATGAAAGAGTTATATTCTGTATGTGACCTCTGGGCATTATCAGAACAGAACAGAACAAACTAACACTGCATGAGGTGAATTGCCCGGGCATTATTCACGGGGAGCTGTATTAGTGTGACCAGAAGCACCACATGTACTTTCATTTTCGATACGTTTTAAGTGCCAACAAAACAGAATGTTGTCGGTCGATCCGAAGAAGACAATCCAATTAGCGACATTTAATAAGTTTCCATTCAAAGATAACTATGAATGTGACACAACAGAGTTCGAGAATAAACTTTATGTATCTACAATCAGGTCTGGAATGTGTTTTTTATCTACCTAGATTTTTTTTTCTAAGCAAAAGCAATCAACTAAGGTCGCCATTGGAAAGAATGTAACAACATAAAATTACCCCAAAAGGCCCCGACCTCAATATCTGGGGGACTTTTTTCAGGCCCCCAGCAGGCCCCAACCTCAACATCTGACCATTTTACTCAACATCTGACCATTTTATTCAAGGCAAGCCCTGTGTAGGAACACCAGGGAGGTCAGAAACCCGGCCTGCTTCCAATCCCGGGAAGCAGTGCCATGGACGGCACCTCAAAGCCTCTAGAAGCCTCACTGAAGGCAACAGGAATGTCACGATCCTCTAGAACACCCGACCTGGGTTGACGGGTGGCAGACGAAACATCTGAATACAGATGTTTATAGGGGTATGAAATACCCTGAGGATCTGAAGACCTCCCTCTGGACTGCCAATGCTTAACCTTACCACGTGAGTAAAAGGAAGAAGCAGAAGCAGGAGGATCAGCCCATGGCTTCACAAACCCATCGTCCGAGTCGGAAGACACATGGATATGTCAGGCATACCAGCTGATGCCCCCCATGGTGTAAGAACACCAGGGGAGGGGGGGGGGGGGTCAGAAACCGGCCTGCTTCCAATCCCAGGAAGCAGTGCCACGGACGGCATCTCAAAGCCACTAGAAGCCTCACTGAAGGCAACAGGAATGTCACTATCCTCTAGAACACCTGACCTGGGTTGACGGGTGGCAGCCGAAACATTTGAATACAGATGTTTATAGGGGTATGAAATACTCTGAGTATCTGAAGAGCGGGAACTCAGGAGTCGCCGCAGACCTCTGAGGGACAGAAGGTCCAGGCTGCTCAAAATGTTCCAGTCCTGCAAAACTGGCCAAAGGACCCGAGTGCATGGACGAACACACACCAGTGACCCCACCATGGACATCTGAATCCAAATCAAAACCTGCTGGGCTCGACGGCTGAGAGACCACAGGAGAGGGATCGCCAGCAACCACTTCTGACATCACCGAGTTGAAGACAGGGAAGGTTGAGGCCGATATCCCACATCCAAAGAAGCAGAAATCTCTGCAGACCCCAGCTACATCAGTAGCTGTTGACAAGGTAGAAATAGAGCATAGAGAGCAACCAAGCTCGGCTCCAAATGAGAAGTCACAACCCTAGTGACAGCCTCAGATGTCTACTGGAGGGGGACAGCAGTCCCGGAACCAGGCATCTTTTTGCTAGTAAGACTGCAGCTACCGCGGTATCCACAAAGGCTCCTAATGGCTGCATTCCCCTTCTGCAGGCATGGGAGGAAACAGCACAGTCCTGAACTACACAGTAGACTGAAGCCCAAAGGTAGAGGACCACCCTGCCTGTTACAAGAGAACACCCAAATTAAGTGGAGCATGAATAATGGGAAATTTCAACATGCTAAGAAAACAAAAATGGCCCACAAGGTATCGTCCTAGGCATATATGGTGAGAGCAATGTTGATGGAAAAGGTGAACACAAAGAAAAAATAAATCAGGACACCCTAGCTACCAGAGTAAGATGGCAGGAAAAAAAGGCCTGACAGCCAAAAAGGGAACTGGCAGAAAATTCTATCCTCAAAGAGGGGAGAAAAGCTGCCACAACAAGCCCCAGCTGACACCTAACTCAGATAAAAGCAGAACACAAAGGGTTAGCATTAATAAACAAATGACAAAAACAGCGGAGTACGTGAAAATCCTGCGCAAAATCAGTACAGAGATTTATCATGAAAAATGCAGTGAATAATCGAGCGAATATATAAACAAGAGGCCCCAAGGGGCCTGAGGGCGCTCACCTGACATGGTAGCCTAAATATCAACCAGAGAATTTATTTCAACAAGTTGCATCTGCTCCTCCTAAGAAAAGCTTATACCAAATATCCAAAGATTCTAACCAGTGGATCTAAAAAAAAAGAAGATTTTTAAAGAATATTCCTCATATTGAACTAAGTTATAATTCAGGCTCCCACAGGGAGCCCATATATGAACTCAGGGACTTGGCTTTAACAACCTTGAATCTCACCCCCCTAAGGATGCTGCACACCAAATATCAAAACATTCCGACTGCTGGATCTGAAGAAGAAGATTTTTTAAAGAAAATTCATCATTTTGAACTTACAATTCGAGCTCCCACAGTGAGTCCAAATATGGACCTAGGGACATGGCTTAAACAAACTTGAATCTCACCCCCTAAGGATGCTGCATACCAAATATCAAAACATTCTGAAGAAGATTTTTAAAGAAAATTCCTCATTTTGAACTAAGTTATAATTCGGGCTACCACAGTGAGCCCAAATATGAACCCAGGGACTTGGCTTGAACAAACTTGAATCTCACCCCCCCTAAGCATGGTGCATACCCAATATCAGAAGATTCTGCCTGCTGAATCTTGAGAAGAAGATTTTTGAAGAAATTTGCCTGAAATGCACCAAGTTCAAATTTGGGCTCCTATACTGAGCCCAAATATAAACCCAGGGGGCCGATTTGAACAAACTTGAATCAGATCCACCCCACAATGTTGCATACCAAATATGAAAAGATTCTGCCTGCTGGATCTGGAGAAGAAGATTTTTTAAGAAATTTACCTGAAATGCACTAAGTTTGAATTCGAGCTTCTATAGTGATCCCAAATATGAATCTAGGGAGCCGATTTGAACAAATTTGAATCAGATCCACCCCACAATGTTGCATACCAAATATCAAAAGATTCTGCCTGCTGGATTTGGAGAAGATTTTTTAAGAAATTTGCCTGAAATGCACTAAGTTCGAATTCGGGCTTCTATAGTGAGCCCAAATATGAATCCAGGGGGCCGGTTTGAACAAACTTGAATCAGATCCACCCTACAATGTTGCATACCAAATATCAAAAGATTCTGCTTGCTGGATCTGGAAAAGATTTTTTAATGTTTTTCCCATTGCCTACAGTGTTAAAAAGTGCTGACTCAGCACTTTTTCAAAGTCCTGAAAAAAGTACCTTGTGATCAAACCGATAGGGATTTTTTTTTAACCATTCTATTCTATTGGATAAAAGTAAGCTTTATCCAAAATAAGAATTCTCTGTGCCGTGTAGTTTTGGAGATATGGCAGTTTTAAGGTTATTTTTAGCTCCCGAGGTTCCCATGGGGCAATGAGAAAATTTTTTTTTGCATCAATCAACTACTTATGACCCATTATCATAGCATATCAAATTTGGTTCAAATCGACCTCACGGTTCAGAAAATAGAAATTTTAGGCGTGGCTAAAATATTTGCCCCTCCCATAACGAAGGCAAATAATGCCCGACAAACTTCTCTTGAACAAACTTGATTCTACACCTCAAAAGGAAGCTGCACACCAAATATCAAGTCTCTGCTACTGCTGATTCATGAGAAGAAGATTTTCAAAGATTTTGGTGCCCTTTGGGGGCGTGGCTGCACCCAGGAGAAGAGGCAACCTCATTTGAACAAATCTGAATTGACATTAGGTAATAAACATTTACCCAACATTTGAAAAATATTGGGCCAGTGGTTTCTTCGGAGAAGTTGGTTTTGTAAAGTTTATGCCGGAGGACGGCGGATGGAAAGCGATTAGTAAAGCTCACCTTGAGCTTCGCTCAGGTGAGCTAAAAACGCAGCCCTGTATATCTGGATAGTGAAGAAACAGCTATGAATCCACAATTCAGAATAGGAACTTCGTCAACATCAAAGTGAAAAGGTATCACTGTTGATAAGCAAAACTATCCGCATCTTGACCGATGGTGGAAAAAAATAGAATAATTTGTTGGTTATACATCTGCGCATGGATTAGTACCAGGAGAAGAGAGTCCCCTACTGGGTGTGCATGGGTTGCACATGCCCCAGTTTAGGTTTATTTTTGCTTGGTGCTTTTGCACCACTTTTCTTTTCCAAATCGCTTGGGAAAGAAGAAAATAGAGAGTATTTTGCAAGCCTGTAAACAATTGTAAGGCTGGCTGATAAGAAATATGGAGCAGACAAGTAGAGCTGAAATATTATTGTGATTAAATTACAATTTATAATTCCAACAGTACAGTAAATGTTTAAGTGATTAAATGTAAACTCAGCCCTTCCTTAATTTACCCAATACAGTGTTCAGAATCAAAAAAATTATTATTAGCTTGATGAGCTGAATTGTTGCAATGAAGGAACATTTATTTATTTATTTATTGAGATTTAATAATTTTTTTGACAGCCAGGGTTATCTCTCAGTGGACAGTTTTATAGGTGGAGGAAGCCAGAGTATCTGGAAAGAGCCACTGAGCAACAAGCAGACTCCCCAACATACTAACTCCAAACAAGCAGGGTTAGCATTGGTTGAAGATTGAATACAAGTGCACCATCGATATGCAGTATGCTTTAGTATGCAGTGCAACTGTGCACCCATGCAGTCAATCCAGACGAAGTGCATTGTCCAGGGACACAACCCAGTCACACTGACGGGGATCAAATTGTGGGCCTTTCGGTCTGAAGTTCAATACCACAACCACTGAGCAACCACCAGGGACCAGCCATGAGGGCAACTATGGCAATTATGTTTCCCTTCTAAGCCCAAACTTAAGTTGCCTAGAAAAATAGTCAGGACAATTACAAGTCACCCTCTAAAAATTGGCCAAAATGAATAAAGGCTGAACTGAGTGATCCGAGGTTTACATAAAAACGATTATTTTCAAGAATCGAATGTGCTTTATCACACTAAATGGGCATTTTCATTCGTCAAATAAATGACCATTTATTTGAAATCACAGGAGAATCAATTGTCCATTGTCACTTTTTGCATATTTTTTATTTCTATTTTGTTCCGTTTTAGCTTCAGGTGTCGAAACAAAAATTATAAATTTAAAGTAATTTGTAAATTTTTGTACTTACCAATGGCCCAGACTAGCTGGTGCTTAACTCAAAGTTATTAAGGACCAAACACAAATTTTGAACCCCCCCAATCCCCAAAATTTGCTTGCAAAACCAAAAATTAAAAGTCCTATCTGGCTCTCCATACATATACTCTCTGCGCATGCGCAGACGTCAGGAAGTGACCGGAATTGGTGCCAACATATTTCTTTGTAGAAGAGAGTACTACATAATAATTCAGTGGGGAGGAATGAGTGCCCACTCATGGGGGGGGGGGGGGGATGGGGGCATCTCCGTCTTAGCCATTGGTAAGTAGAAAAATATACAAATTACTTTAAATTTCTAATATTTTTACACTGTAACCCAATGGCACAGACTAGCTGAATCATAAAAAGGCGGAGGGCCTCGGACTTCAGATTTAGTAGATCAACATAGTTCCAATCCTGTAATCCAAGGTGAAAGGAAATTATATTATTATTTTTTCAATAATAGAAAAGACATATCACAAAAAATAGGCTGATAAAATCGTCAGATGTGTACCCATACACACACAACTAGTAGAAAGCTGTATGATGGAGGGCCACCCCGGATGCCGACATTATGTACACCATACATGGTATGGGTACATATAGAAATGGATTGGAGGAGTGCCTAATTTGATGGATAAAGGGTTAATATCTCCTGATCAAATTATTAGATTTACATAAAAAACTATATCGCACAGCACATCAGTAACCTGAATACATATATAAAGTAACCTGATAATCGGATTAATATTTTTGGAGTTATCGCATGCCGAAGAAATGGATTGGAGGAGTTCTCAATTTGAAGGATAACAGGTTAATACCACAGGATCAAATTATCGATTAACACCAAAAACTATACAGCTCAGAACATCAGTAACCTGAACACAAATATAAAGTAACTTGACAATCCAAGCAATATTTTCCAAGTTATCGAATGCCAAAGGGATTGGAGGAATTTTCAATTTGAAGGATAAAGGGTTAATATCTCAGGATCAAAATAACAAATTTACACCAAAAATTATACAGCTCGGAACATCAGTAACCTGAAGATATATATAAAGTAACATGACAATTGGATTGGTATTTTTGAGTTATCTCATGCCAAAGGCAGTGGAAGAATTCGCAATTTGAAGGATAAAGAGTTAATATCTCAGAATCAAATGATCAGATTTACACCAAAAACTATACAGCTCCGCACATCAGTAACCTGAACACAAATATAAAGTAACTTGACAATCCAAGCAATAGTTTTCAAGTTATCAAATGCCAAAGAAATGGATACGGACACTGGACGGATGGATGACGGACAGACGAAGGATGGACGAACGACGGAGGTCCACCCCGGATGATGGCATTAAGTGTACCATTCATAGAAAGGGTACACATAAAAAGGAGCTCAGTTCAAGTAATTCTGTATGCTTAGCATGAAGACTATACTAATTGGATGTAACAAGTTCCCAATTTTTAAGGCTAGCCCGGACTAAGCCCCAAAAATTAGGATGGCGTATTTGAGAATGAGAGAATATCCCCCCACAAACATACGCCATATACAATAAAACTCCAGCTGTATGCAGGATATAATTACCGACAAAACAGCTCCACTCATAGTTACATATTTATCAAACCGGAGGAGAGGTAAAAAAATCCCCCGCCCACCCTTTTCTTTTGAAGGAATCTTCAAAAAGAAATCGGGGAGCACTCTGGAATCAGTAAAAGCGGTACCAAAAAACAATATAAATATTCGTTGAACAGGCACTCAGGTATTAATTATTATTAATAAATGGTGCTCAATCCCACTTCAGAAGCTAAGACTATAGCGGCAATCCCGGTAATTAATATCGCCCGCTATATACCGTACACCGGAGACGGCATATGCAAATAGGTTGAAAACCGGTGATATAATAAATAACATACACATGTCCAATAGAACACAATGAACCATAACAGATACCTGAGAAGAGTGATCCAAGGTTTCTGTGACGACAGAGGTGATACTTAAATAGGATTCACAATGAGACTGTTTTATCTTAAATATAATCTACTGAATCAACTGAATTGGAGGATATGCATATCCTATCATTCATCCCCATGAGTGAGCTCGACAGAGAGTCTACCACGTATGCTCAATGGTCTGGGCATGGCAACGTGAATGACAGGAACTGATTATTCTGGTGTGTCGCAAACAGATCTATCGTGGGGCGATCCCTCTGCTAGCAAATCTGCCCAATTACTCACTTGTTGAGCGTCCACTCCAATTGCAACAGGCGACCATTTCGAAAAAGCGAGTCTGCTAGTATGTTCAGACGACCCGGTATATGACAGAGAGAAAGTTGAACATGATGATTCATGACGTATAGGAAAATTTTCTCCATTAGTTGGCATAACGGAAAGAATGGGTGCCGCCCTGGTTCCTGATGTACGCTACTAGTGTCGAGTTGTCCGACCAAATCTGAAGATGGATGTCCGTTATTATGTGAATCCAATGTTGTAGCGCTAGCCATATTGACATCTCTTTGATGTTTATGTGTTTCTCCTAGAACCGAAGGTCCCAAAGACCCTGACACTTCCAAGTCGGCGGGACTTAGCGTTGCACCCCAACCAATCTGACTTGCATCCGTCATAATTCTGAAAGCCAGATCTGGCAGTTGCAGCAAAACTCCTTGAGTTAACCAATGAATATCTGCCCAAATCTGAACCCTTGTTTTACTTGGTCCGTTAAAACAATACTGGTTCAAGCAAAAGCGTCTTCACACTCCATTTCTGAGTAAAGAAAATCTGGAGGGGATGTGCGTGCGGCCCATTGGAATGAGATCCACAGCCGCTCTAACAGTCGCATGAATTCCCTCACTATTAATGCGTCTGAGTGTAGACAAAAGCAAGCATAACAACTGACTAATTTCGCTCTGGGTAATGGCAGACGAACCAGATTGTTGGGAGTCTCAAAGCTCATTCCCAAGTGAATAGACTTGTAAGGAGCTAGATCCGACTTTTTCTCATTTAAGATGAAACCGAGACATTGGAGTAATAAAAGCAGACTCTGAACATCGTTCTGAAGAATAACTTTGTTGCTGTATCCCTGTAGAAGGATGTCCAGGTAAGCTGACGTTACCACAGAAGAATGAGCTCATAAGTATGACATTACCGAGTTCATAATTCGAGTGAACACCCAGGGGGCCAGGCTCAGACCAAAGCATATTGCTCTGAAGAGATTCACCTTTCCTTGTACGGCGAACTGCAGGTACTTTTAGAATGCCGGATGTTCCAGGATATGAAAGTGTGCATCCTTAGATCTATGCTTGCCCCTCGTCGATCACTCGAACGCTCGCTTTAACCGACTGAATGGTCTCCATAAATAAATTTTTGTAGCCATGATAAGCTTGTTATCCAGCTCAAGTCTATTACTGGATGGAATGAGCTGTCTGGCTTCAGTATGAGGAACAGGTGACTGTAAAAATCTTGAGAATCCTGATTCTTGGTGACATGTATTGCTTCCTTTGATAAGAGAGCTTATACCTCCGGTGAGAAACTCTCTTATGAAAAAAACTGATGGAAAATTTGTCAAATGCGGACAACTTGTTAGTGGGGTTTTTGCTTGGAATGATAGCCATAAGCTGTCCGAGACTAAACTTCACACCCACTGATCTACCGTGATAGTTATCCAGTTTTTTGCGGAGCTTGATAACCTTCCACCAACTGGCCAGCAACGGTGGTCTAAACCATCACCTGTAAGACCTGCAAGGCTTACGGGAGGAGGAACCACATCCTCCCCATGAAAAACCTTGACTCGTTGGCCTATGGGCGTCTGACCTATCATCCCGATCGGACCTACGCCCCTTTTCCGAGTCGCTATACTGACGAGCTCCAGAGTAATTATAAGAGGGTTTCTTGTACCCTTGTGAGGAGTTTCCTTTTGACGATTTTTGTCTGCAATGCCCTCCTTTACTCTTGTCTGCTGAAGCAGGTCATTGATACGCCGACTTCAAAATCAGAGCACTAGAAGCTTTCTTAGTAGCCTGTTCATAGACTAACGAAAGCTTGTCGTTGAAAATAAAATGTCTGGAAACCAGAGCAACTCGGAGAGAGCTTTTCACCTTGTCATCTCGTCAGTGACGATGACGCATTGTGCAGCATCACGTCCGATTAACTCCAGATTAGCCACTGTTAGGGTGGAGTTATACATAACTGCCCTGGAGTTCCATTGAGTTCCATTGAGACGTTGCACCATAGCTCTTGTAAGGTGATCTGCATAAGAAATAATGTCCAAATTCGCTCTATTTGAAGAAATTGCCATCTCAATTGTGTCTGAGCGAATAGTGAATGATACAGGTAAGGATTCCTCTAGATCCCCAGCCTGCTGATCCAAATGCAGAAGAACTCTCTGAACATCTTCCCCGACCGTTTTAAATGAACGTGGTCCAAAAAACGTATACAGAAGCTGAAGATAAGAAACTGCCTTCTTCCTTACACTCAAGAGGATAAATACGGCGCAGGTGCTAAATTGTAGCTACAATTTATTAAATTGTAGGTACAATTTAGCTAAATTGTAGTTACAATTTATTAAATTGTAAGTACAATTTAGCTAAATTGAAACTACAATTTATTAAATTGTAACAACAATTTAGCTAAATTGTAGTTACAATTTATTAAATTGTAAGTACAATTTAGTTAAATTGTAACTACAATTTATTAAATTGTAACTACAATTTAGCTAAATTGTAGGTACAAATTATTAAATTGCAACTACAATTTAGCTAAAGTGTAGGTACAATTTATTAAATTGTAAGTACAATTTAGCTAAATTGTAACTACAATTTATTAAATTGTAACAACAATTTAGCTAAATTGTAGTTACAATTTATTAAATTGTAAGTACAATTTAGTTAAATTGTAACTACAATTTATTAAATTGTAACTACAATTTAGCTAAATTGTAGGTACAAATTATTAAATTGCAACTACAATTTAGCTAAAGTGTAGGTACAATTTATTAAATTGTAGCTACAATTTAATAACTAAAAAAATGACATGGAGCTAATAGGCTTCCGTAGATATCTGCAAATTCTGCACTCAATTCAAATCTACAGATATTTTGGAACCTCCTAAATTATCAGGCTTATGGAAAATCAAATTAAAACAATTTCTATTCTTACCAGTGGTTTTTCCTGCCTGACCTAAAATCTCAGCTTCTATGGGTTCCTGATTGTCAGAACTAACATAGGTAATTGTCTGCCCTGGTTTGAGTTCAGGCAAAGAGATAGTTGTTACATGTTCACGGCTTTGTTCAGAAGATGTGTCACAATATTCAGAAGCATCGCCTTCACAAGAAACAATATCAGAATCACCCAAATCTTCTGATAAAGTATCCTCAGGAGGCAATAAATCTGGACAATGAAGCTCAATATCATTATCAGACAGAAAAGAATCAACTTCCATTCCACTGAAATCAGCTACTGTTTGTGACCTAAGCAAACAATTATAACTGTCACTACTATTAATACTGGGACAACTGCGGATTTGGGCATCAACACCCACATCAGGGTGAAACACTATAGGTTGATTTTCTGATATTTCTGTAAGTGGGAAACATGAACTTGTACATAAGTGCCTCCATGCCTCACAAAAACAACAGCCCCATCCCTGCCAATCACTATCCCAAACCTTAGCATTCATTTTTTAATGGGCTCCTATAACATACCTTATCACCAGTCAAGTAATTCTCAGAATAGTTTCAAGTCTGTTTTTGTAGAGCTCGTCTTATAATTATCTGACTAGAGCAGTCAGCTTTCATAGATGCCTGACCAGCGGCTTGCAGTGACATAATATGTTCACCAACACATTTACTATTTATGGTACCTTCAAGAGCAGGTAACATGTCTATCAGACCCATACTTTAACTTGTATCCTCCAACATTGGATAAAGTATTTTTTGCCATTATTGCCCACGACAGAGCACTTTGCCAATTACAATTCACATCACCTTTAACTTGATGCAAAAGTTCTGAGAGATATTTATTGTGGCGTTCACATATCCCATTTCTGAAAGGAATGTAACCAGCAGTTAATTGTCTTAATTTCTGTATTGAAATTCTCAGCCATATCCCTGACTTCACTGTTGTTAAATTCTCCACCATTGTCACTGAACAATTTAGATGGTGCGTCATGAATAGAAATCCAGTACTTGAGAAATTTGTCAACAAACACAGTTGCGGACTTAGATGGAACAATACAGGCAGCACTAAACTTAGTGAATAAATCAATTATGTGCAAGTACCATAGACTCGGTTCTAGCTGCTGAAGATCACAGCAACTGTTTCATTAAAATTTGTAGCCAAAGGTAAACTTACCACAGTACCTGGCAGTGGTTGACGAAATTTTTTACAAGTGGCACACTTACTTATCACATGATGTAGTGTCTGAAAAAGATCTTTATCATTCACTCCAGAATTTCAGAGAAGTGTTGATAGTTTATCTAATGAAGCATGGGCAAACTGTTTAAGAAGTTTTGTCAAACACTTTATTTGTTCAATTTTGTCAAGAGATATAAAATCACACGTCAGAACTATTTCCTCCTGAAATGCATTGTCATTGCCCCGATTCATAAAATCAATGCAGTAGTGACCACTGGAAGTAAAATCTATCCGAACCGGTTTACCAAACATTACAGCTTTGTCATTTCTCAGATCAAGTTGTGTGTTTGCATGTTTGAGTGAAGTTTTGCTCAAAAGTAATGGGATGTTTGCATTTACAATTTCAGTATCAATATTGGCACTTAGTTTGTCCAACAGTTGCAGGAAAAACAACTCTTTCTGAGAGAACACTCTATTTCCATCCCCGAATTTAAAAGGTCTCCGGCCTGAATATGTCAGAACTAAATCCAAGTCTTGTAGTGATAAAGACTGTAAATAATTATAAAAACATCTCTGACTGCAAATGATGCGTGTGCATGCTGTATCCAAGACAGATGATCCCATTGCTTCAACCAAAAAAAATATCAAGATCTGAATCTACATGTAGGTCAGAGTTCAGTAAAGTTATGTTGCAAGTTTCTGTTTCACATTTAGAATGTTTTGAACAATCCGGTTGAGAGATATTAACTGATTGATCACGGTGAGGGCATAATTTTGCCCAGTGAAAAGTTGATTGGCAAATGGCACAGCGGGTGCATTTTCCTCACTTATCTAAAGGATTTGTGCCTCTGGTGGGTACATCTGAGCATGAATTATTATGGAATTTAAACTTTGAACTTGAACCAGATTTATTCACATACACGGCTTCCTCTTTCACCATGATTCCTGTTGAGTGAGGAGCAGATGTAACACTAGAACCACCACAAAAAATGCGTTTCAATGCAGACTTCATAGATTCAAATGTCAAGTCAGTGCAAGCAGTTAACCCTTTACCCAATGCAGACGATTTCAAAATTTATTATTTTAAATATCATTTTTTAAATTTTTTTCAAAAAAATTCAACAAAACCATATCATGTGACCCTCTTTGGAACGAGCTCGACGAGCTCGTTCCAAAGAGTGGTCATATGATATGGTTTTGTTGAAATTTTTCGAAAAATAATATTTTTTCAGCTGCTGAATTTGCATATTACACGGATGGATGCGGGCGATTTGTTGGGTAAAGGGTTAATGCCATTTGTCGATATGATAAGTCAAGTTGAGAACTATCAAGTAACTTGAACGCTAATACGGCGTCCGGTAAATCCATGCCTTACTGTACGCGTTCTCAAACCCCACAATGAAGTCTCACATACTGCACGAACATGTGCGACGAAATCTGTCGAAATTGAATTAGGCCTCGTAAGCAGAGTCGATACGATCATTCTTAAATACAGAATCTAACGTTCCTAGTAAAGTTTCAACACCATCCTATTTATTCAATGGAGATGTGGGAATGTTTAGAATCAATTCGCGAGCCTGACCTTTGAGTGAGAGTGTAATTGACGAAGCTTTTTCTTTTGGTAAATCTGTGACCAAACGCCAAATGTCTAGTTTGTTGTGCCATTGTTCATAGGATTTTTCATCAGAAAAGTCTGGGGGTATTTTATAGTTAGCCGATGCCATTGGATCTGAGCTCTTCTACCAATGCAGCTTACCTGGAAAGCTCGTGAGAAGCTTCTGTATTACTTGTCTCCTACTAAGCACATGGAAAAAATTCAAACAGGAAGTGCTAGTGTGACCTTCACCTTTTTCCCACTAGTGAGTCCACTCAGAATTGACAATATGCCCTCTCGAAAGTGAATCAGCAATGATGTTGCAGGTGCCAGGGACGTATACAGCTTGAAGATGAATATGGCACTTAAAAGACCATTTCCAAATGATTTTAACCTCTTTGAAGAGAGGGGTAACTTGACCCCCCATATGATTAATGTATCACACCACAGTGGTATTGTCTGACTGGATGTATATTGTACAATTGTTCAATTTTTGAGCCAAGAGAAAAAGACCCTTTTTGATTGCCAGTAGCTCAAAATGATTAATGTGTAACTCACTTTCCTCCCAGGCCCAGGTACCAATGACAGTGTTATCACCCTGTACTGCACCGCAGCCAATGTATGAGGCATCTGTTTCAATATAAATAGAAGGAGCTGCCTCTCGGATAAGACATCCATTATTTCCTCGAAGGTTAATAGTCCACCAACATATGTCGGAGTGGGCTTTGTCTGAAAGAATGTGTTTGGCATCAAAGGATCCCTTCCTCCGAAGCGCCAACATTTTGTCCTCTTTTAAGGATCGATAATAAAGAGGTCCCATTTTCACTGCGGGAAAGGAAGAGACATACAATCCACAGTCTTGCCAGGTCTCAAATGCAAATGCACCTTTTGGATAAGAGACTAGAGGACAACAGAAGTATCTTCCCAACTTTTTCTTTGGGAAGACTGATTTTAAAACCTCTTGGAATTAAGCATGAAGCCTAAATATTGAATTTCCTGTGTTGGAAGAAGGACTGATTTTGCCTGATATACAGTAAACCCTAGTTCGGATAATAGTGAACACAGATTAGACACCTGTTCTCTGCAAATTGTCAAGGAAGGATTCCAAAGTAAAGAATCATCAATAAAAGTTGTACAATGACAGCCTTGCTGCTGGCAAAAAGAAAAAACAGGTTTAAGAAGTTTAGTAAAATCCCACGGATGCCAATACAATCCGAAAGCTAAACATTGAAACTCAAACAACTTCCCTCGCCAATAAAACCCGAGATATTTCCGGTGTAAACGATGAATGGGAATGCTACAATAAGCATCCTGCAGATCAACGGATGTAAAATAATCCCTAGGTTGAACTAATTTTGAGACTGAATCAATGTGTTCCATTTTGAAATGCTGGTACTCAATAAATTTATTGAGAGCCCGTAAATTGATAAGACGAAGTTTGCCATTTCTTTTCAATCTAGGAAAATATTTGAAAGAAAATTGCCATGTTTGTGCGTGCTAATAGGTCAGATAGCACCTTTGTGAATAAGTAACTTGATTTCATCATCAATCTTGGAAGATTCTTGCGTGGAAAACCGAAGTTCTCTTGGCGGAGAAACTTGTTGGGGTTGCCTCACAAATTTCAAGCAAAGACCCGATACTGAGTTCAAAACCCATTTCTTGTAAGTAATAAGCCGCCACTTGTCAATGCAATGCTTTGGTCAGCCAGCAACAAAGTTGAGACCTACAGACATACTCACCTTTACTGATAAGGCATTCTTCTCTGGTGCCATCTTCCATAACCCCATTGACCCTGTGGTCATCTGAAATTTCCTGGAGGTTGATAGTTCAGGGACCTGCCTAGTCCCAAAAAAGGATTGGAACACCATTGGAATTTTCTGTTCTTGTAATAGACTCTACCGGCATAGCCACGCCCAAAGCTCTTAGCACTGCTGCCTTTAGAAAACTTTGCCACCTCATTACATGATTTTAAATCATTGATCACATTATCTCCAAATAAAGTCATAATCGGCTGCTCGTCTGAACATAAAGACCTGAACTGAGGTTGAAAATCAGGTTTCATAATATTTTTGCGACATTGAGAACTGTCAAAATGAGTAGTTCATGAGAGAGAAACGCCATCAGTGGTGAGTGTTTTAAGCTCAGCGACATTAGAAAATAAACTGTCATGATTCTGTTTTACTTTACCATTTTTCTGGGGTAAAAATTTCTGCTGCATTGTGAGCAGCTTTTTGATTTTGCGTGTATGCTCCACCATACGAAAATATGGAACAAAAGAAATGGCCACAGATTTTTGGTATTCCTGCCATTTTACATCCCTTGCCTGAGTTTTGGGGTCCAACTGACTCCAAAGTTCACTATTTATGGTGGCAATAGCAATTTGGCATTTCCAGGAATAGAGTGTTTTTGAATCAAGTCGTCCGTACACATTTTTTGAAGCTGATGCCCTGTTTGCAAATTCAGCAATTTGGAGGTTAGCATCCTTTCCAAATATCAAATCATCCATAAAAATGGATGGTAAAATGAGTTCATCCGCATCGTAATCATCGGAAGACACTTCCGAGACAGACAGTGAAACATCAGATTCCATGACTGAATCTGGGCATTTATTGTTAGCATTAGGATTGTCTTTTGCGGCCTCGATGAACCACCGAGCGCAATATCTTCAGCATCGGAACCAGAAGCGATGCTCTCTGAAAGTACCTGTTCAGAAGTACCCAGCCTTGTCAGTGTTCGGGTTTCCTTAGATGTACCTGGCCTTGTCAGTGTACGAGCATCCTTAATACCAGAAACATCATGTTTGGCCTTCTTCGAAGTGCCATGTTTTGATTTTGATTTATGTTTGTTCGAAATAGTTGTTTTGACAGAATCAGTCGTTGCAACTACTTTTTGTGAAGGATTTTTATATACCCAGAAAAGGATGATTCATTGTCATGGGAGGCGAAAATTTTGGCTGCTTCAACAAAAGACTGAGTCTCTTCAAAATCAGAAGTTTTAACTGAGGAACCGGTGTCCGGATCAGATTGTCTATCACGTTTTCATGGCATAGTAAACTGACGGCCAACACTTCTATAAAGATTGAAATTAATAATATCGACTGTCCTAACAGCGAGCTCAAAGCGAAAAGATGACAATATTAGACCGACAGGGGATTATATAGCCTCAGGTATGCAATTTTCACTCTTTGAAACGAGACGGTCAATTTGCACATGAAAAGCAAACTCGCATTTGTAATACCTGAATAAACCTTCAGGTGGAACGGAAAATAATACAAGGCAACTACAGGAGGGTGGTGGGGGGATTGGCATGAAGAAGAGGGGATGGGTCATGAAGGAGATGGTAGCAGAGGGGGATTTTCAATCAATAATTACTTTGTGATTTTTCAACCTGGCATTGCTGCATAGACGCATCATAGACAACTGAACCTGGATTAATCAGGCATTAATGGAGGACCACAAGCTGAAAATATGAAGGGGCCACGGGGGATGTTCATAAATATTCTTAATTTTCCCCACTTGCCAATTAAGTCTCCTTACTTGACTCTGCAGTCTCCCTATTTTTTTGGAGGGGAGACATGAAGTCTCCTTAAATTCCCCCCTTAGGCTGGTCCCTGGCCACCACGCTCCCAATGAAGGACCATTGGCTACATGTTTTAGGGAAAGCTGAAATATTAGTGTGGTTAAATTGCAACTTAATTCCAGCAGTACAATAATTGAATAACTGATTAAATGTAAACTTAGTCAACTGTTTATCGGAAAAAGTGTTCCGAAAAACAAACATTTTTTTTTTATAATCATGTATATGGATGTCAATGAAATGAGCTAGAAGAGCTGGTTCCACGGGCATTAATATTTGTATGATTTTATTGATAATGTTCCAAGATATTCTAGGGTTTTTTTTTTTTTTAATTTAATTTACAATCAACCATTTGGAGGAAATAATTTGAAAATTATTCAAGTATTCATATTTGTATTCATGAATACATTGTAAATTTTAAGTATTCATATTCAAATACTCATGGAATTTGTGTATTGATATTTGTATTCAGAAAAATTCAAAGTATTCGTATTTAATACATTTCAAATGTATTCGCCCCAACCCGAAATTTGAGGGCCCAACAAAAAAATGTTAATTCAAAGCCCAACAAATAATCTCGGAGTTGTACATGAGCTGAAAACTTTTTTCTTGGGTTCCAAACTTTCTGGTGCTTGAGCAAGTGGGATATCCAAATTATAGGGGGCATACTTAATGGGATAATGTCATTATGTCAGATTAGAAATGTTTTGATAAGGCCCACTATTATCAAGTTTGGGTATTTATTGAATGTACACAAATTCAGAACCGGATCATCTAAGCACCATCTGACTCACAAAAATGTACACTTTGACCACTGTGCATCATGGCATGTTGATCAAAGTCCACAGTCATTTAGTGAGACAGATGTTGGATGTAAGATCCAGGATCAAATTCACAAATTCAATAGAATTTTATATGGCAGGTTTAAATATTAGAGAATACGCCTGATAAGAATTTTTTTTTTTATTATAAAGTTATAAAGACAGGAGGAATGTGGCAGGATCAATGGATTCTCAACCTGACTTCACGTTAAGATCTAAATATGGAGGTTGTGTGAGGGTAGTGTGTTTTGTTGAAATACACCCACGCTCACAAACATGTATGTTGAGGGTGTTTTTCACTAAATCATCCACAGAATGGCGTTTTCATGCTATCAATAATGTACATTTAGTACAAAGTAAACAAGAGGCCCCAAGGGGCCTGAGGGCGCTCACCTGGCATGGCAGCCTAAATATCAACCCAGAGAATTGGTTTCAACAAGTTACATCTGCTCCTCCTAAAAAAAGCTTATAATAAATATCCAAAGATTCTGACCAGTGGATCTAGAAATGAAAGTGTCAATGACACTGTAGCTTAACTTGTGTGTTGTGTTGGATGAAAAGGATAATGTTCAATATTTATGAAAGGATTATGAAATAAGACAAGAATTGTGATAATTGGGAATATGTTCATTTCTGTTCCCTGTATGCTATGTTTATGATAAAAATAATATGAGGTGTACACTGTACTAAAGAGCTGAGGGGTGGGTTAATATGACCTCACAGTTAATGTATGTGGCCCTCACAGTTAACGTATATCAACAAAAGTTACCAAGTTACAGGGAAATTATTCCAAAACGAGTCATCCTATCAAGTTACATTAAAATCCCTTCATAAATATGGCCTGTAGACTGTGCTAAAGGTTTTCGGGCTTTGGGCCCCTGTAGCCGTCAGTTTCCCAATTGCGTCCAAAGGGGACGTTCTCATCTAGACATTATATGAAGTCAACCTACCAAGTTACAATGAAATCCCTTAATAACTATGACCTGTAGACTGTGCTAAAGGTTTTTGGGCTTTGGGCTCTGGCAGCCATCATGGTTGAATGATCGCAACCAAAAGGGGACATTCTCATCTGGGCATCATCTGGAGTGATCCTACAAAGTTACAATGAAATCCCTTCATAAATATGACCTGTAGACTGTAGGTTTTTGGGCTTCTGGCCCCTGAAGCTGTCACAGTTGACCAATCACGACCAAAAGGGGATGTCATCATCTAGGCATTATATGGAGTCAAACTTACGGATCACAATGAAGTCCTTCCATAAATATGACCTACAGACATGCTAAAGGTTTCTGGGCTCGGGCAGCCATCAAGGCTGAATGATCGTGACCAAAAGAGGACGTTCTCATCTGGACACTATTTGGAGTCATCCTACTAAGCTACAATGAAATCCCTTCATAATTATGACCTGTAGACTGTTCTAAAGGTTTTTCGGGCTTTGGGCCCCTGAAGCCATCCGTCACAGTTGCCCAATCGTGTCCAAAAGGGGACGTTCTCATCTAGACATTATATGAAGTCAACCTACCAAGTTACAATGAAATCCCTTCATAAATATGACCTGTAGACTGTGCTTAAGGTTCTCGGGCTTCGGGCTTGGGCAGCCATCATGGTTGAATGATCGCAACCAAACGGGCCAATCTCATCTGGGCATCATCTGGAGTGATCCTACGAAGTTACAATGAAATCCCTTCATAAATATGACCTGTAGACTGTGCTCAAGGTTTTTGGGCTTTGGGCACTTGAGCTTCTATACTGAGCCCAAATATAAACCCAGGGGGCCAATTTGAACAAACTTGAATCAGATCCACCCCACAATGTTGCATACCAAATATCAAAAGATTCGGCCTGCTGGATCTGGAGAAGAAGATTTATTAAGAAATTTGCCTGAAATGCACTAAGTTCGAATTCGAGCTTCTATAGTGAGCCCAAATATGAATTTAGGGAGCCGACTTGAACAAACTTGAATCAGATCCACCCCACAATGTTGCATACCAAATATGAAAAGATTCTGCCTGCTGGATCTGGAGAAGAAGATTTTTTAAGAAATTTGCCTGAAATGCACTAAGTTCGAATTCGAGCTTCTATAGTGAGCCCAAATATTAAATTCGAATTTAGGGAGCCGATTTGAACAAACTTGAATCAGATCCACCCCACAATGTTGCATACCAAATATCAAAAGATTCTGCCTGCTCGATCTGGAGAAGAAGATTTTTTAAGAAATTTGCCTGAAATGCACTAAGTTCGGAATCGGCCTCCTATACTGAGCCCAAATATGAACCCAGGGGGCCGATTTGAACAAACTTGAATCTGATCCACCCTACAATGTTGCATACCAAATATCAAAAGATTCTGCCTGCTGAATCTGGAGAAGAAGATTTTTTAATGTTTTTCCCATTGCCTACAGTGTTAAAAAGTGCTGACTCAGCACTTTTTCAAAGTCCTAAAAAAAGTACCTTGTGATCAAACCAATACGGATTTTTTTTAACCATTCTATTCTACTGGATAAAAGTAAGCTTTATACAAAATAAAAATTCTCTGTGCAGTGTAGTTTTGGAGATATAGCAGTTTTAAGGTTTTTCCTATTTTTAGCTCCTGATGTTCCCACGGGGCAATGAGAAAATTTTTTTTTTGCATCAATCAACTACTTATGACCCATTATCATCTCATATCAAATTTGGTTCAAATCGACCTCACGGTTCAGAAAATAGAAATTTTAGGCGTGGCCAAAATTTTTGCCCCTCCCATAACGAAGGCAAATAATGCCTGACAAACTTCAGTACATGGGTTTTCAAAATTTATGCAACCAATTTCTTTCCAAATTCAAACTCATGTAATACACAGAGATTGCAGAAAAACAAATATATCCATGGATATCACCTTTGTATGTTGTTATGAGGTTACAACTGTTACTCTCATGTGTACCTTAACTGTCTAGAGCTAACTTGAAGGTTGTGGCAGCAACCCAGGTTGACCATTGTGAATTCCACCACAGTGACCAGCATAGGAAGTCTTTGATAAAGACAGTTATATGTCTTCAGTCTTTTGTAATCAAAAGGAAATAAATGAAACTTTGATTGTTCATTTATTGGTATAGAAATGAAAGAAAAGGAAATAATAAAATCATCTGTGGTATGTCATTGCATCAGCTTGCTGTTGATAAAATATCATTCAACCTGATTCAGTATCATAACAAAAATATCATTTTTTATATATTTGTTACTGCTATTGGAATTCCTTTATCTGGTGTCAACTTTCACTAGTAGAGTGCTAAAAAAAAATCCTGACCACACAGAACACAAGAGTTTTTTCATGAAATATTGCTTTGTCACATTTCATGGGACAGTGCTGGGCACTATCCAATCAAATGTGACAGAGCAGTGTGTCTCGAATAATAGCACTCTACCAGTTAATTGTTTGAGATATATCTGGTGACAGGTATTGAGCATGCATTGATGTTATTGATCAAGAACATCACACTACATATTATTATAGTGACTTGCAAAACCATTCAGATTCCGTTTACCTGCAAAACAAAAGCTTTTGATGTGGGAGGGGGATGGGTGTTAATTTGTCAGGAAAAAATTGCAGGTAAGGGTGAGAAATGGCAATAGCAGAAAATAAGAGGTTGTGTTTGCAGTTTTTTCTGGCTACCCCCCCACCTCCCCCACCCCACTAAGAGATTTGTTACCTTTAAAACAAACAAAACCCAAACAGTCACTCAAATAAAACTCTAAACTTTCACCCTTCATATACATGTTCAATGAAAGACTCTGTTATAATTAGGTAAAGCCAAGCAATTTGGGAAAGAAAAGTGGTGCAAAAGCACCAAGAAAAAATAAGCCAAAATTGTGTCGAGTTCAACCGGCACACACTCAGTAGGGACACTCTTCTCCTTGTACTAATCCAGGGCTTCAGGAACCAGTGCGCAGACGTATAACCAACGTGTCATTCTATTGAATCCACCAACAATGGAGTTATGTGATTAGCGGGGAGGGAGGATTCTTACCCGAAAAGAAGACAGGTGGGCCTCCGCGCAAACAATTGCGGTAGGTATCATAAGAAAGGGAATTTACTATAAAATTTATATTTCTTCTCACCCTACCTCAAAATTCTTTACAACAGGTTGAATAGACAATAGAATGAGGGAATCATATAACCAATCCCCACATAACCCGACTGCTCTGGAACCGTGGACAGAAGAGTACCCTAGGCCTATAAAACCATAGCATCACAACCAT